>CM057453.1:67157500-67766718 GCA_016271365.2 Neoceratodus forsteri | reverse complement strand
CTGCAGTGTCTAGGGACTCACTGAACATGGCTGCCAGAGGAACTGCCAGTTCAGTTTTCAGCTCCCTTAGGACCCTGGGATGTATGCCATCTGGACCCATGGCTTTGACCACCTTCAGCTTTGCAAGCTCTTCTAGGACTATCTCCTCTGTGAACGGACTGGAGTTTATCACCTTATTCTTTGTTCCTTTAAAGCCTAGCTGTAGGCCCTACCCATGCCCTTCCACAGTGGAGACTGAACAGAAATATTCATTCAGGATCATTGCTTTCTCACCGCCTCCCTCCACTATATTCCCCTGGCTCTTCGATGCTTAGCTACTCCCCTCTTTGCCTTCCTTCTCTTGCTAATGAACCTGAAGAATGTCTTGTCTCCTTTTTTCATCGATTGAGCTATTCTTTCCTCAGTTTGCACTTTAGGGCTTCTTGCTGCTTTTCCTGCCTCTCTCAGACACTTCTGGTACATTTCCTTGTCCTTGTCTCTTTGTGTCTCCTTATACTTCCAGAAGGCTAGCCCCAGGGCCAATACCTTTTCAGCCACCCCCTTGAGAACCAATGTGGCTTTCTTCTCCTTTTACCCTTGTCTATTGACCTAACACATTGTTTTGTGATCTCTGCCAAGAACTCCTTAACGTGAGCCCATTTCTCCTCACCATACCCCCATCCCCCCCTTTTTCCAGGGTTTCTATAAGCTGAAGTCCCATCCTGGGAAGTTTGCCCTTCTGAAGTCTAAGACTCTTGTTTTCATATGGGTTGACTGAATCCCTGTGTCCACCTTGAACCACACCACATGGTGGTAACTGGACTCCAGCTGACCTTCCACCTTGAGCCCTGTTATCCTGTCCCTATTGGTCAGTACCAGATCCAGGGTTGTCCAGTCTCTGGTATGTTCCTGCACCAGTTGCCTAAGGCCAGCCCACTCAAGAGAGTCAACAAAGTCCTGTGCCCTGGCCAAAGGCCCTGCTGGAAAGGAGCAGTCTATTTCCAGCATGTTAAAGTCTCCTATCAGCAGTATCTCTTCCTTTGCTGCCATGTCATGCATGTTTTCCAGCAGCAGTTTGTCAATTTCTTCTGCCTGAGCCGGGGAACTGTAAATGACCCCTGTTCGAATGGCTGTTCCACTGCCTGGCTCAGGGGTGACCCAAACTTCCTCTGTTTGCTCATGCCTGTTTTTAATTTCAGTTGCTTGATGCTTTCTTTAATGTAGAAGGCAAACACTCTCCCTTTTCTTTTTTTTTACCGGCTCTGTCTTTTCTGAGCTTACTGGTATGTTTCAGCTGTGGTTCCTGGTGTACTATATCCTGATCAGCAGCCACCATTAGAGCCATCAGGTCTGGGACTTGTTCCCCAGATTGTGGGTATTCATGTGCATGACTTTCCATGGAAAGTAGCATCCTTTCATCCACTCCTTGTGTCTTGTCCATTGTATCATTATACTATTCTTGGCATATTCTGTGTGATGCTTCCCTTTTACTACCTTTCTGGTTACTTGTGCTTTATATCATTTTGTTAACAATTATATCATCTGGCTCTGGTGCAGCCTTTTCTGCCCTGTGGTACTGGTGTATCTGCCCCCAGCTTAACATCCTGGTCCTACTTGATGTGTGCCCTAATCTTTGGGGGAGGGTTGTCTGTATCTTCCCACTCCTGACAGGCCCCATCCAGTGGCTAGTTTAAATTCTTGCTCAGGAAGCACGTAAACCTCTCACTGAGGACAGACGTTCCCTCCTCGGAAGGACACAGACCATCTTTTTTGTACAGGCGTGCATCATCCCTGGTGGTACTACAGTCCCCAATGTAGCCAAAGCTGTTTTCCCCACACCAGTCCTTCAACTACTTGTTGAAGCTTTTAATGCATTGGTTTCTTTCTCCCTCTTTCCTCTGACTGGTAGCACCACAGAGAATGTAACAGAGTTAGCTACCTCCCCCAGGCACCTACCCAAATCACTAACATTCTCCTGAACCTTCTCCAAGCTAGCCCTGTCTTTGGCTAGGTCATTTGTCCACAGAGGGACAATTACATATAGACCCCTGCTCTAAGTCACAGCCTTAGTGATCCTGCAGATTGCTCCCCCTCCTTCAGAGCTGTGCCTCCTAGGAGACACTTTACCCCCTCCATCTTCATGTCTGTTCCCAGCTCCATACCCCAAACTATTGAGTCCTCCACTTGAAGAAGCTTCCTCCTCCCCTGGGTTTCTCTGGCCCCATCCCCTGAGCCCCCCTCCTGGTAGACCTGCTCATCCTCCCTGGTATTAACCATGGGTTCCCTTTCAGGGCTCTCTCTCTCCTTGAGAACATCATATTTGTTCCTTAGTTGGACCGGGTGGGGATGTGCTTGAGCCCCACCTTCGTCATCTTCCCTGAGACCACCGTAGTCCATCCAAGCCTCTGTCTTGGCAACCTCTGTGGCAGTGGCTGGTGGTATGATGGTCCCTGGGTGGGGGTGAAGGATTCCAGTACTCCTGCCAGCTGTGTACAGAATCTGACCACCTCCTCCCTCAGCCCAGAAAGGTGTCTACAAATGGTGCAGCACCACAGATCCCAAAATGTTCTTCTGAATACTGTTGTTCCACACCCTCTGCACTTCATCACTTCTTGTGCCGTCCTTTGTACTCCTGATGTATATTCTTCTACCTCTCTACTCATTTTGTGTGGGGGGGGTTGTGTGTTTATTGGTTTGTTAATGTATTCTATGTGGGAGGGATGACCCGCCCACTCTGTAGGGCTGACATCTATAAAGGAAGGGCTAACCCTAGTGTGGGTGGCTTAAGGGGTGGAAGGGCAGGACTAATGCAGTTCCCTATCCAGAAACAATCAGCCCCTCTGGCTTCTGATTCTGCTGCACTGGACCAGACTCTTGGGCCAAGAAATTCAGCCAAATGAAGCAAGCTTAGCAAACACCAAAGATTTCTGTTCACACGCCTGTAATCTTATGCCTGCTAAATGGAAACACCTCAGAAATTGCTAGAAGCCTTAGAATGCTGGTTTCAAACAAAGCAAGCCCTTGAACAGCTTGGGCCAAGAAATTCAGCCATATTGAAGCAAGCTTAGCAAACACAAAACAATTTCAGTTCACATATCTGTAACCTGATGCCTGCCAAATGGTGACACCTCAGGCTAGAAGCTGTCAGAAGTCTTAGAATGCTGATTTCAAAAAAGCAAACCCTTGAACAGCTTGGGCCAAGAAACTCAGCTATTTTTTTTAATTTAATTTTTTTGCTTCTTTGTGCTTTACCACGTCCGGCTTCTGCTCCGGTCGGACCTAGAGCCCAGACACCGGACCATCAGAATCTCCCTGGTCATCTCTGGCTTACCCCCAGAGAGCTGGGCCGCTGATACCCACTCGTATCAGCGGAACTGTGACTAGTTAGGAGGAACGGCTCCGTGGCCAATCAGGGCAATCCTGGGCAGGCGTCATTTAGATGCTAGGCAGGGTTTTATCCCCTATACTTCCCTCCCTCGGGAGGGGGCGTGCAATGATGCCAGCGGCCGCCCGCCTACCTGCGCCCCTCCCTCACCACAGGCGGTGGCGTGAGGGTCTCCCAGCCTCCGCTAGGAGTCCTCATCGCTCCGGATACTGCTCGGGACCCTCCCCTGGAGAAGGAGAGCTGCCTCTGAGGCTCAATCCTTCTCCCCGGCCAGCCACTCCCAGCCGGGTCCATTCCCGAACCAGTGCGCCGCGCGTCGCAAGCGAAATCCAACCGCTGCGCCGGCGGGCCAGCTATTTTTTTTAAACCTTTTCAGCTGAACTTGCCCCGATATTAACATAAGTTTTCAATTTTTTATGCTCTACCTCCCATACTGACTTATCTTTATCGAGGGCATGTATAATTATTCTCCCAAAATCAGGTAAAAACATGCTTCTTCTCTTTAGTTATCATCCAATCTCCTTAATGAATACTGACTTTAAAATGCTGGTGAAAATTCTTCCCACAGATTAGAGGGGGTTTTGGCAAGTTTAATTGGTCCTGATTAAGTTGGATTTATGGTATGAAGGGCCAACATTCCAGTGACCATACTCGTAAACTTTTTCATTTGCTCTCGGCATCTGGGGGTGCTCAGGACCCTTCAGTCTTGATATCCCTAGATGCAGAGAAAGTTTTCAATCAGATATCTTGGCTCTATTTATTTGAAATTTTACATTGTTATAATATCTCAAATGATTTTATACAATGGGTCAAATTGCTTTATGAACAGCCTTTAGCCTCCATCTATTGTAATGGGGTTCTTTGAAAACCCTTTAATATTACTTCAGGCACTCATCAAGGTTGTCCCTTGTCCCCTTTTTTATTTAACTTGTACCTCAAACCGTTAATTTTAAAACTGAAGGAGAACTCTTTGGTTCACAGTATTAAGGTAAGACATGCTGAATACAAGTTCTCTGTACACCACGGATGACATTTTACTGCACTTAATTGACCCAGAAATATCAATTCCTGCTGCCCTATCTGATATTGTTTCTTTTGAACACATTGCTGCTTATAAATTACACTTTGGGAAACCTTGTGTTTTGCCTCTTAATTCATGTGTGGACAAAGGGTATCACTACATAAGCCCAACACTCATTTGCCCAACACCCGTTAGCCCTGAGACCAACCTCCCGACACCAGAAATCCTGACAGTGGGATTTTGCCCACAGTGGCATTGTTTATAATAATTACAGGGGTGTGGGTATAAAGCCCCCCAAAACATGAATAAAAGAATCCACCATGGGCAAATTCCCACTGTCAGGATTTTCAGTGTCAGGAAGTTGATGTCAGGCTAATGATGTTGGGAGAATGAGTTTCAGACTCCCATAGTAAATCTGGATAAAGCCTTTATTTGTTCTTTGGGCCTTTAGTGGGAGTCCAAGGCATTAAAATACTTATGGTTATACATCCCCTATCATAGGTAGGTATTCTGGGCAGACTAGATGGATCAAGAGGTCCATTTCTGCTAGTAAATTCTTATGTTCTTATGTTTTTATAAATTTAGATTTGTTACTTGGAGTCATAAAACAGGACTTGCAAAGATGGAGTAGTTTGCCTCTTTCCCTGTGGGGCTGGGTTAATGTGATTAAAATGAATGTTCTCCCTCATCTTTTATAACCTTTGGGGATGGCAGATTGTATTTTACCTAGGACTTGGTTCTGTACAGTGCAGTCTTTATTGTCTTGTTCCTGTGGCGAGACAGGGCAGTAAGGAGGGCTTATTCTAAACTCACATTTCTGACTCTGCATGCTGGGCTGTGGGTGACAAACATTTATTAATACCACCTGGCGCTTCACAGCTCCAAATATTTTTGGTGTGGTTGTTCTGTTTCTGAGTTGTCTTCATCCTGTGATCCCTTATGGTTATCCTTGGAGGTAGATTTAATAAGGAGCCATAACCTTCAACCATATGATCTTTTGTATGTTTCTTCCTCAAAGCTTCCTTTCTATTTGAAGTACACCCAAATATACTGGTCATTGTTAGCAGATTTCCAGTTGTGTCAATATCTTTGTATTTCGGCTACTCGATGTTTGGCTCAGCCCCTTTTTTGTACCCCAAATTTCAAAATTAACCATAAACCTATTCTTGTCACTTTTCTGCTGATTGACCCATCTACTTTTGACTTCTTTGGGACCCCCTACTTGGTTAGAAATTGCTTCTGCCCCTTTTGCTGTCATTATTCAGATATCTACATCTCAGTGGTCTGTTGCCCAATTATATTGGCTGATTCAATCCTCTGACCCCCCTCCATGCCTACTGGAATCACCTGCTATTGGCAAAATCATATCTCAATAGAATGGGATCAGCAGGACTGGCAAAAACTGCAGGCAGATTTGCATAAAAATATTAAACAGGATCATTATCAGTTGATCCAGTTCAAAATATTACACAACATGTATTTTATTCCTTTACATTTGCATAGAATGGCTAGACTTTTGTCTCCCACCTGCTGATGTCATAAATTCAAGGTTTCACTACTTCATGTTCTTTGGCTTTGTGAAAAGACTACTCCTTTTAGGTAAGCCATTCAAACAATATTGGATCCTTTAAATTAACAGTTTTTCTCATTCCAAAGATTTGTTTATTGGGGTATTATAAAGACATACCTTTCAGCTATCCAAAATCTTACATAGTGTTGATTTCAGCTACTGCCAAAGTTGTCTTACTATGACATTAAGCTGATGACAAACCTCTGGCCTGGTCTGAGTGGCATGCTGAACTCCTGAGTGCCTTGAATATTGAACTACATATTGTAAAGGTCAGGAATCGGCATCCTGCCTTTATTGCCAAATGGGGCTTGTTATATGCCTGGCTTACTACTCTTTGATGTTTTAGTTGACTTTTATCTAGTTGAAACGTGATCTCCTTGTTCTTTGTTGTTTATTGGACAGTCATGTATTATTTGATTCATTCAAGCTTTTCTTGCTGGCAGCACTTATTGATGGGGGGATGGGTGTGTTCTGGTGGGGTCTTTTTTGTTGTATTTTCTTTCTCAGTATTTCTGTGTTTTCATGTTTGTTACTGCTGTTCTTTGTATTACTGTGGTTTCATGCTTTTGTTTTGGTTTGTATTGTATTATTGTAAAAATTCAATAAAGCCTGGTTAATTAGGATTCCATACAGGCATTGCAGTACTTCCCTCTGACACCCTCATATTCCATAATGTGCAGTACACCTTAAAACAACCCAACATAATTCAGCAACTGTTACAAACAGTATTACTCATTGCTTCCTTTCTGCATACACCATTTCCCAACAATCAGATCAATCCTATTGTGTGACCATTAAAAAACTGGCCGGAAAGAAGTGACACATTATCGATTTATCAGCACCTTGATCAAAGTCCATTCCTAGCATCAATTCACTGGTTCCACCTAATGAATATCACCTCTCCTATGCTCGCTTCAACAATGCCATCAAAATGATTAAATGATTTGGCCACTGCTCCTGGCTCTTAGAAGTGGGAATTTCAGATGCATTTAAATTACTTCCCACTCATCTATTTCTGTGACATATATATAGCATTAAATGGGAAGATAATTATTATTTCTCCGTCCATCTGACCTTTAGTCACAAAAGCAGTACAAAATTATTCAACATATTTTCAGAAATGCTTTGTTAGCTATTGCTCAATGTTTGTCATCGTCCAGCCATAATGCATCTTTTAGATTATTTCTTGCTAATCAATCCACCCGATACTCCTCCTGCTGCTGGCATTTCTGCACTTGTCCATCTTTTCCAGGAATTAGCAGTGCCTCTATCCAAAGAAAAGACATTAAGACCATCTACATCTATTGAATTTCTAGGTGTTGAACTGGATACGAAAATGAAAATTATGTACCTACCATAATTCTTGATCTTTCTGTGTATCTTCACCATTCATCACATTTGGGCAAGTGGCCAGAGGTCACAACCCCCGTGGGAGCTCTTTTTTTTTGGATGGGTGGAGTCGACGCACCAACGGTGCCACCCTCAAGACCAATGCACTGCATGGCGCTCATGGGTTGGCCATTAGGTGTCATCGACCCCACCCTCCCGCCAGTTCTGAGTTGCCGTAGAGTAAGAAAGGGTTGGGAAGGGGGGACAAGGAAGTCCAAGGGACAGACAAAGGAAAAGATACATGAACTAAAAGGAGAAATAAATGATAGAGAGGACAGACAGGAGATTGAGAAAAACTAAGGGGATTGGGAAGGGGCCCTAATCTCTGGAATCAGGAAACGGAAGGAGGGAGGGAAGGAAAACAAGAAGTAGGGGGGGGGGGGGGAGGACATACCCCAGACTCATTGACTGTTCCCAAACTGAGATTAAGAACTGTGAAGGAGTAACCAGAAGGCTGAATTGTCAAAATTCAAGGCACAAAATTACTGGCAACTAACTCCAGCAGAAGCAGAAGAGGCTATCATGGGACAGAAGGGGACAGGAATCTAGGGTTGTCCTCCCTCGAAACTAAATAATTGGATTGGAGAAAACAACAAGTTTCCCTAATTAAAAACTGAGGGATGAGTCCCTAAGGACAAGGACAGAGGAGATAGAGGGACAGAAAGAGAGAGAGAGAGAGAGAGAGAGAGAGAGAGAGAGAGAGAGGGAGCGCAGCCCCAATCCCACCCCAAATGGATGGAGCCAAGGCATTGAGGAAGGAGCCCCCCTCCCCTGATCCCTATCCTACCTGTCAGAAGGAGAAGGAAAAATCCCCTGTGTGCCCAAGGTCACCCCACTCCTGATCAGGCTAGGAGTTGACCTATCCTGGACCACAAGAACCTATCATAGGAAGCATAGTGGGCCTGATGAGCAGAAATTGAAAGTAGCTACCTTGCCAAGTAAAAGGTCCTTCCCAGAAGTCAAAATCATTGGAATTTTGATCTGTGGGCCAGTCACAGTTGAGGGTGCAAAGCCCATTGGGAGTGTCCAGCTGTGTCAGTCCTGACTGAGGATGAGGCTTATGACCTGGAGGCTCTGGGGGGGGGCTCAATACATCTGGCTCAGATCCCTAGGGGCTGGGACTCTGGAAAAGGGCCTTTGCCAGAACCACAATGATGCCTCCTGGAAAAGAGCAGGCCAGGCAGACACCACAAGGATAGATGCACTGAAATTGCCTAGGAAGGCAAGCATCAAATGCTCTGGATTGTGTTGAGTGGGTGGGGGTGACATGCAGGTCTTCCATCATACTCACAAGGAAACCCTGATACTCTGTGAGATCAACTGTAGGGGAGATGTGGACGGAGGACTCCTCTCCCCCAGCAGAAGAGAATGAGGAAGCAGAAGTCCTCGGAGATCCAGAGGTTGGCTGCTCAGGGGGAGGGTGGAACACCCACTCGTCTGGAACGTGAGCAGCCGCACCCCTGAATTGTTTCCAGGAGAAAGGTCAAGTAGGACCAGGAATGCCTGGGAGAGCAGGAGATGGTGACAGAAGAATGGGGGCTAAGTCCATAACAGAAGGGGACCATCCTCTGTCCGTGCAAGAGAGCGCACCAGAAGGCTCAAGGGAAGGAGGAACTCCAGAAAGCCCAACAGCCGACAGCTGATCAACCATGCTGGAAGTGCCTAGGCCAGTCCCTGAAGAATGCCCCCTGTGAGGTGACTGGGACTGTGCAAACCCAGAAGGGTGGTCCCTTCCCTCCAAAGACCAGGGAACTCTCGAGGAGACTGAGAAGGAAGGGTGGGGGTCCCTACTGCAACTCCTCCCTGAACCCGGGTAGTCCCACAGAGGGGTCACCGCATGGAACCCTAACCTCTCAGAGTCCAAAAGAGCCCTTCACTTCTCAAACACCAGCCTAGACAGCTGACAACCCTGGTCAGTCCCGAAGGGGACCACCCAGGGAGCAGCACCCTCCCATCCCAAGGCACCCATTGTTGGCCGTAAAGTTGGGCGATTCAGGCACACCCCATGAGGGGGTAACCCAACTGAGGGGGCAGAAAACCCTCCAAGCCCAGGCTGCAGGGCAATAGTGGCCTGATCCACCACCTCTGGTCAGCACCCCTGACCCCAGACTCGGGGGCTACCACCCGCTCCTCAGAGGGAGACTGGCTCCGGTCAGCTGAAGTAACCACCAGGGTGTCCACATGGGCTGCCAACTACAAAGAGTCAGTCAGCTGGTCTGAACCAGACTCTGAGTCTGCCTCTGAAGAGGTAGACACCGAAGTCAGCTGTCAGACCATATGCGGACACCCACTCCTGTCTGGACCAAAAGAGGTGCCAGTCCGGGTGTCTGCACCAGAACCAGCACTGAACTCCCCCACAGCACCATGAATGGTGCCCAAAGAAGAAACAATGCCAAGAGCGGCAGCAGAACCAGAGTGGATGTTTGCCATGGCGCCGTTTCTCCCCATGGCACAGCGAACAGCACCAGAGTCAGGGACAGTGCTGACAGTGACACCAACAGCTCCCTCAGTGCCATGAGTGGTGCTGAGAGCAACACCACCCATGGTGCCATGTCCTCACTTGGTGCTGCAAGCAGCACCGGAGCTAGACACAATGCCATCCCCAGCCTCAGCACCACATGCGGCACCAAGATAAGAAATAGTCAAAGCCACCACCACCAGCACTAATGACACCACGAATGGCACTGACAGCAGAGACAGCACCGAGCAGTGGATTGGCACCAACCATGGTCCATCACAGCCCACGGCGATGTGAACAGCACCGAGGGTCAAAATGGCACCATCGGACAGCATCGAGGATGGTGCCAACCAAGGCTTTCCAGCCAGAGGAAATGACACCGGGGGAGCCTTTGTCCCCGAAGGGGCGATTGCCAGAGTGGTGCATCCCGCCTATTCCCCAGGGAGATGGACTGGGCCTCCTGCACTGTGGAAGGGGCTTCTGCCACAGCAAGGTTACAAGAAGTGGAAACCCCCTCCTCTGTAGTCCGTATAGAACTGGGAGGAGACCCGGAGGAAAGGGTGAGAAACTGCGGCTTAGCCCAATGAGTGCGTGTCTGTCCCCCAAAAGCCGGTGGAGCTCATCCAACTTTCCACGCATGCTGTTCCAGGACACGAGGATCCATAGAGAAACAGGCATCACATGAATCCATCTCGTGAAGTAGGCCAAAGCACGTAAGACAACCATCATGCTGGTTGGTAACGGAGTACTTATGTCCACACGGGCACTGACGCATAGGAGGCCGCCCCGCTTTCAGTTACTTTTTGCCTTCTGACCTAGACATGCTCAACAGAAAAACAATGCAAAAAAACAGATTCAACATCACTGAAAATAATAAAGGAACAGTCTTACCAAACAGCGGTGTCGAGTAAGGTGAAACGGAACAAGCAGGTAGAACTTGGCATTGAAAGATAAGAATACTAGGCTGATGTAGTTGCTTGGAGCTCCTCATGAGGTGTGACCTCTATAGCAGGAGATGAAGAACTGGTGAGAGGGCGGGGTTGATGACACCTAACAGCCAACCCACAAGTGCCACGCAGTGCATCGTCCTCGAGGGTGGTGCCCTCGGTGCATCGACTATGCCCATCCCCCCCCAAAAAAAGCTTCCACGGGGTCATGGTGAAGACTGACACAGATAAGAACACATGGAAACCAAATTACTTCATGATAAGCTGCTCAGGATTCAAGTTCTCTTAGAATTTTTTTTTTTGCTATTTGCTCCTCCTGTACCAAACGCAAACTTCTCTCACTTCTGGGATATCTCAGTTCTGCTAATGTGAATAATTTCACATGGCTGTTCATTCATTTCTTACCTTTTGACATTGGCCTCTTCTGTCTCTGAACTATGCCATCACGTAGTTATTACTGCTGCAGCCAAATCTGATCTAGTCATGTGGTCTCATTTCCTAGCCTGTGGGAATGGATGCTTTATGTTCTACAAAGAACCATCTCCCAATTTCCATCCTAGGATATACACTGACACATCCCAAATCATGGTCTTGCAGTTGTCTTAGAACATTCCTGGTTCGCTGCTCCCTTGCCCCATGACATACACACTCTTTGAGACTTTTCAAAGACATCTCCTCTATTCTAAATTTACCCTGTCATAGCTTCTGCAGTTGTATCGGACTGTCTTTGGTCTTTGCAGACCATCTCAATCTTCTCAGATAATCAACCCATGAAGGACATTATTAAAAAAGGCAGGTCTTCATCCCAATACATCATGTTGTTCATGCAGAGGTTGTCACCATGCAATTTTTTCATATTTTGGCTACACAAATGAAGCTAGTGATTATCTATCCTGATTTCAGTTCCAGGAATTTCATTGCATCTGTCCCTTAGTAGATTCAACCATGACTTCTCCTCAATGCAGTGATATCATCGTCTCTTAGCATTCTATCATCAACAAACTGAAGCCATTATGTGGTCAGTGCTTGTGCCTACTATTTAACTTAAGTGACTTACATCATCACTTGGAAGAAATTTTCCTCATTTTGGGCCCTTCAATCAATACATTCAGGTTCCTTTTCCATCGATCAGGGGAGAGGGGGTGAACATTAGTTAATTTACAGAAGAGAGAATCCTAGAGGAGCTCACAAAGTTGAAGGTGGACAAGGCAATGGGGCCAGATGGCATACATCCCAGGATATTAAAGGAACTATGGATGGAGCTAGCAGCACCACTGGAGATGCTGACGGTCACCAGGGAAGACAGGAATTTGGGGATTAATATCTCAGATGACCTAAAGGTGGCCAAGCAGAGTTCAAAGGCTATAGGAAAGGCCAGTGGTATATTGGGGTGCATAGTAAGGGATATCACTAGCCAAAGAAGGGAGGTGGTGATACCACTATACAAAACACTGGTGAGGCCTCATCTGGAATACTGAGTATAGTACTTGAGGATGCATCTTCATAAGGACATAGACAGGGTGGAGGCGATTCAGAGAAGGGTGACTAAGATGGTTCGGGGCTTACACCAGTAGACACATGAGTAGACATTAAAAAAACTTAATGTGTATTCACAGGAAGTGAGGAGGGAATGGGGGATATGATAGAAACCTTCAAGTATCTTAAAGGCATAAACAAGGTGCAAGGGGGTGACATGACATCTTTCAGTGTAAAACAGGTACAAAAATGAGGCGGCACAATATGAGATTGGAGGGGGGCAGGATAAGGGGAAATGTAGGAATGTGTTTTTATCCAAAGGGTGCTGGATGCATAGAATTGCCTACCCCAGGAGGTGGTGGGAGCGAGCACATTGTGGGGGGAGGGGAATTCAAACATGAATGGGATAGGCAAAAGGGAACCCTAGAGGTGGAAAGGAGAGTCTAAAGCAGGAGACCAGATAGGGTCAGAGGTTACTAATAAAAGTAGGGTATATGGGCAGACTGGATGGGCCTGGCAATCCTTGTCTGCCAACAATTTTTGTGTTTCTATGATCATGTTCTGGCATTCATAACCCCCTGCCACCAAGCCTTGAAACTATTGTTTGGGACCATAAAACAATGCTTATCCAGAATTAAGTTCTTCCTATATCAATCAAATCCATTATGTCTTCAATCCTATCCAGCACCCCAGTCAAACTCCTCCTACTCGGAATCCATGGAGCATTCCTAACAAAAGCCCCTAAATGACTACCTATCAACGGCTCTGTATTTAGAAAATTATTGGATTTGCTGCATACCAGTCCTTTTGACCCTACCATAAACATCTTGTTCTTAGCAGCCATTTGCTTAGCTTTCTATGGGTTCCTGCAACCCAGAGTTTACTACATCTTCAGCATCCTCAGCTAAATTCCTCACAGTCACCAATTTAATAAAACAAGATTATTATATTCTCTTTCTTCCAACTTCAAAAACTGATAGACTGCAAAAAAGAAGTTCAGATCTCATACTACCCTACTCAGAATAACTGGTATCCAGTAGCTATCTTGGATCAACTCCTGCACTATCACATCTGCTCCAGTTCCTCACTACCTCTCCTATCTCTCAACAACCATACAGCAATATCAACCAAATGGTTTATGGAGCATGTGAGAATCCTGTAACAATGACAGACTTAATCATTTTGCTTTCAGAAGGCATTCTTTTTGTATCGGAGCATCATCAGCATCAAAGAACAGCATCCCACCTCATATCATCAAGAGACTTGGAAGAAACCTACATCCCCAATCCTGAAGAACAAATCAGACAAGCTTTTAGGATTATCTCTTAGCATGCCTAGAAGAAGAGCAGTTCAGTAGCTATAGTTCCTCAGAGGTTTCCTCCTCAAGGTTTTTTCTCCTGTTTGCTACTGTTTACACTCTCCATGAGTTGGAAAAGGCATCTCTCTGTTTTTGGACCTTCAATTATCATAATGCTGAGGTTGGGAATAAAGAAAGACCAAAGTTGAGGTCTGCACAAGCAGTTACACTATTCATCAAATACTGAATGGGAGGACTTTGCTCTAAATTCGGTGTGGGGACTAGCTGCTCCCACCATTCACATTTAAACCAGTCTCTCCCTACATTCCATGATTAGTGCATCTCAAACATCCTCCATCCTCTCCTCCTCCTCAAGCACTCTTCTCACCCTTAGGAGGCAGTATAGAGCAATGGGTTAAGACTCTGAGCTGCAGATCTGGAGACCTGGGTTTGAATCGCACAGCCACTTAGGTGCCTACTGTGTGATCCTGAGCAAGTCAATTAACTTCCTTGTGCTCCCAGGCTACATCTGGAATCAAGCTTCGACTTAGTGTGCTACTCCAGGTTAAACAATGTTACCGTTCCCTTTCCCTTAGTGCTTGGCCTTCTGTTTCTTTAATGGGGTCCAACTCCTCTGCTGAGGGTGGGAATAGAAAAAGGCCAAAGTTAAAGTTCACACAAGCACTTACAGTATTCAAACACTGAATCACATTTACGCACCATTAGTCAAATGTCAATGAACACAAAACCATAGTAAGTGGTTACAACGGGAAAAGGTATGTCCAAGAAATGTGTTTCATATGATAATTCCTTTTCCCATAGCTGATATACAGTAATTCTGCCCTTTGAGTTTAGTCCTGGTGATATTTCTGTTATTTTCTGGTCAGTATTTCAAATACATATTGGTATGTTAGTCATCATTGGTCCAAATTTCTAAGGTAAGTTTCCAAATACCCATGTTCGTTTACCACTGAAGTTTATTCTCCAGAGCATCAGCCCCAAATGAATGTCTTGAAGACTCAATAGGAGAAGTAATGTGGCAATGTTTGATCTGTTTTGGCAAACTTTTTTGCTTATGTTGAATGTTAATACATCTTCTGAGGCCACTCTTACTGTTTTAAAAGTGGTCTCACATGCTTTCTTAGTGTGTGAGTGGTTCTGATACCCCAAGAATGAAAGTGTGACCACTCATGCACCCATAAGTGTGGTCCAGGAGGACATATTCATATTTTTTGATTAAGCTCTAGCAATAATATAGTATATTAAAAATGTAAAAATTCACTCTTGAATTGGTTTATTCTCAGGGCACCAGCATTTGAGACCCTCTTTATAGTATAAGCATGCTTCACGCACAGGAAAAGGCAGTGCTCCTATTAGTGAACAGTTCTCCCTGATGCTATAATATAGTAAGATATAAAATAATAAACTCTGGCATCAGTCTATTAAAGCACCAATTTTGATGTCTCCCAGTAAGTGAATATGATGTGTTCAATGCTTTAACAACATATTCATCATTTTTGTTTCCTAATTTACATTTTTTTCTCTCCTATTTGCTTACCTCTGGGCTCCTGTTATTGGCCATCTCTGCAGGACAGCATGTCAGCCTCAGATGTTGGTCCCTGAGGATACCAGATAGACTTCTTTCTCTACTGAAGCAGTGTAGGGAAAGCCACCTCACATAGACACTGTAGGCTCTGGGGTAAAGAGGACACCAGTTCCTGCCTGAGTCTTGAGTTGGTTCATCTGTGTAATACTGGCAGGAGCCATGAGAACACATCTGGGATGTCATGGGGCAATTGGGAGTGTCATGTATGCAGCAAAACTATTAATGTTCTTTTCCATCTCCCAGTTTACTAGAGCTTCTCCTCACATTCATGGACTGGGGGGGGCAGATTTTGTGTGTTTGCTTGCAACATTTGAGGCCACAGCTAACCTCCATAAGAGGTAAAGGTGCAGCAAGGACACTGCCTCTTTCTACCTGGAGTTTGAGAGAGCTACTTCCCTCTACTCCACCAGCACAAGATGGGGAATTGCAAATACAGGTCTCTGGCATGGTAATCAATATAGTGCCATGGGCTAGGAATGTTTATCATATTATATTTCCCAGTTCACAGCTATTTCCTTAATCCCCTCTTAAGAACAGAAATTAAAATGAGAAAGAAACATTCAACCCATCCAAGAATTGCATTTAGGACTTTCTAACAAAATTCCAGGTTGTCTTGATCAGTCAGTAAATCTGAGAACATGTATGGGAATGAGATGACACTAATCACATTTAGTACAGTGTATAACATACTGACTTTTAAGTCTTTGCCCTGAGACCTTGAAATGAAAAATGGAAGCAATACTCACTGTTCAACACAATGGGCCGCTGTTACAATCCACCGATTGTTGATGATTGATCCTCCACACACATGCCTCACAGTAGCTAATTTGGCATGCAGACTCACTTGCCATGGCCATTCCTTAGCTTTAGCATTGACTCCACCAACAATTCTGCCTTTATCATCAGGTTGCCCACATCCTACAAACGTTAATGTTAACCAATGTTATACAAAACATTAACTGAAGGGTTCAACTGACCAATATTAAAATTATTTCTCCATAATTGTACAAGTTATGTTTTATTTTGCTACTTTGCCCTTTCCACCCCATACCTCATTCCTATGGATTCCTGTGCTCCCTTCTTGTCAGATTCCTCTCTCACTGCTACACGTCATAATCTGGATCATAGGGTGGTTTGTCTACAGTACCACCATATCTGTCACTAGGAGAGGGGGATGAATAGCAACCTTGGGATCAGTGGCTAAGGGAGGCCAGAGGTAGAGTACTGAGAGGTCAGGTGTCATAGGAGTCTTCATCTACCTCATAAGACCCACTGAAAATGAATGTTGTCCAGTTAAACTTCTATAGAGCAGATTGGCCTGATGGCACAGTGTCATGTCACCACTGCTGTTTCTAAGATTGGTGATCTGAGTTCAGGAATGAGCCCTGGCAGCCAGAGGGCAGGCTGGGACTGGAGGAGGAGGCTATTAGTACCCCGCTGTCTTAGCACCTCCCAAGTTTCTGAGGCTGATGTAAGCAGTGCAGGCTTGGCTGAGGGTGGAGCATGGATACCTTGCTCCATGTACACCCATGATATGACTGCTCTGCAGCTTGTTAACACCATTGTTCCAGGGAAGGAATACAACATCAGGAAACAGTAGAAGTCAGCAGGTTGAAGTGGGACTCTTCATGATGTAATACCACTGACACCACTCCAGCGTCATCGCTGAATTTACTTACTAGCACCACCAACCCATCCTGAAGACCCTGTCATGAGAGTTAACCATTCCGATGGGGGGTACCTGGGAGAAGGAAAGACCCTGTGAAGCTGAGTGATGGCTATTGGAGGTCAAATTGTAGGGGCATAATTGACAAGCTGAGGGGAAAAAAAACATTAATTAAAAAAAGCTTCACCACAGAACAATGCATAGTAGCAAGCTTATTAAGCCTGTCAACCAGCTCAGGTTGGTCATACGTCAACCTCTTTCATCAACAGTACAATATGTACAGAGCTGTGCACATTAACGGACACTGTCAACCCCCTTAGGCCTCAAAGTGT
Organism: Neoceratodus forsteri; assembly: GCA_016271365.2. NCBI lineage: Eukaryota > Metazoa > Chordata > Ceratodontiformes > Ceratodontidae > Neoceratodus > Neoceratodus forsteri. The sequence goes on along the minus strand of CM057453.1, from coordinate 67,749,592 downwards.
TCTGAGTTTAAAAAAAAACATGTGTTACAATTGATCATGTTCTATAGAGACTGCTGATATAGTTGGGAGTTTGATTCTGATTCCATTTTTCTTTTACAATCTGGAAAACAGACTGATCATCATACTGTTGTTATCGCACACAAACATGTTTGTTACATTCCTTGATCAACTCCCACTGCTGCTTTGCTGGACTTGGGAATGCCCCCATTGGCAGCCTAGCCACTCATTATGCAGTAGAAGGAGAGGATACAACCCATTATGAGTACCTGCACTGATTGGTGGTGTGTTCTAATGTTCAGGAGGTAAGCAAAAAAAGTACAGTAAGGATTGAAACAATACAACATTGGGTACAACCATACCATTTGTTGTATTTCAGTTATACTTAGAAAGAAGCAAATAAAAATACAATAGGCTACGCAGACAGCTACATCAATTAATGTTAGAGAAGGTAAGCAATCATAAAATGTGGGTGTTTAAATAGAAATAATATAATGCCGGAAATGTTGACATTGTCCCTTCCAGCTCATACATGAACCCACAAGGGTCTCACATGGGGGCAACTGTGCCACCCTCCTTGACTGGATACTTACTAACAGGACGGAATATGTTGCCTCAGCCGGTGTGCTACCTGACACAATTAGTGACCACTATCCTATCTACTGTGTCTGGAACACTGTCATTCCTCCCTCCCTGCTAAAACTGTAACCTTTCCTAATCTCTCCGCCTAAGTCATGAGGACTTTAACTGACCTTAACCAGGTTGACTGGTCCCTCTCTACCAAACAGAGGACATTAACATAGCCACAGAATATTTCAACTCCGTCCTCCTCTCTCTTCAAAACCTTCACATCCTGGTCACCACACGTAGGATGGCAGGGAAAGTAACCAAGTGGCTAACACGCCCCCTGCTTCAACTTCTCAAATCTAGGGACAAACTTTGGTCCAGGTGGAAGATCTCCCACCTCTGTGCAGACTTTGAAGACTATCATGCATTACATAACAACTGCAAAAGACAAATTCGTATTGCCAAAAGCACCTACTATAGGAACCTACTAATAACATCCTCTACAAATCCACACAGGTACTGGTCCAAAATAAAGGACATTCTCGGCAACGACAAGCCACAGAATCCAGCTGACATGAACATTCAAGGTGTTCACTGCACCAACCATGTCATCATTGCCAACGCCTTCAATGCCCTTTTTTCCTCTCCACCAGTTGCTACTCTAACTAGCCCTCAACCTGACTGTCTCTCTTCTCCTCCCTCGCCCCTCCCACCCCTCCTTTTCATTCTGGCTCCAACCACATACCTTGAAGTTCGCAAGCTACTTAACTCCCTTCCGGCACGTGGGGGTCAAGGGCCTGAGGGAATCCATCCTTGCATACTTAAGCAGTATGCACCTTGGCTGACCAGCCCTATCACCTGGCTTTTTAACCTCTCGATTCGTACGTCTACTGTCCCATCCACCTGGAAAACTGCCAGAACCATCCCTATACACAAAAAGGGCGATGTCAAACTCATGTCCAACTACCGCCCTATATCTCTTCTGCCCACTCAGTAAGCTGCTTGAAAAATAGTCCACTGCCAGCTTGCTGCTCACCTTGACATGTTTAATCTTCAAACCCCGTGCCAACATGGTTTCCGCCCGGTCACAGTACCACCTCTGCACTTACACAACTTACAAATGACATCAGAAATAATATGGACCGTGGCCTACTCACTGGGGCCGTCTTTATCGACCTGTCTAAAGCCTTCGACATGGTACGCCATCCTCTCATGCTAAAGAAGCTCCAATCCATTGGAGCATCTGACCAAGCCCTCTCCTGGTACCATAGCTAGCTTGACAATCAGACTCAGGCAGTAGCATTTCACAAGGCCCTTTCCTCCCCCCTAAACATCTCCCGTGGAGTTCCCCAGGGATCCACTCTTGGACCTCTACTCTTCTCCCTCTTCCTAAATGATATTCCCACCATGTCCCGGCATAGCTGCACTGTTATGTACGCAGATGACCTTGTTCTCTACTCTGGGTCAAAATCGGTTGCTGCCATCAACTCCACTCTCACTAATGACTTCCAATTCCTGCAGACCTGGCTCTCTAGCAATCACCAAGTCCTGAACCTAGAAAAACCTGTGCTATGCTATTGGATCCTCTAAGAAACTGTCTGCCCCTGAACAGGCTCCGGGTTCAATGCCTTGATGGCTCCCTCATCACAAACATTGAGTCCTTCCAGTACCTTGGGTCACTTTGGATCCCACACTTGACCTGTCTCAACATGTCAATTGGTGTGCCGTGCTGTCAATGCTAAAATTGGCGGAGCTTATCACGCGCCACTCCCTCACTCCTTCAGCTAGACTTTCTGTTGCAGAGGTATTCTCTTACCCCAGCTCCAATATGCTCTGCCCTCCTCTTTGCTGCAAACTCTGCTACACTCCACAAATGGGACACTGTCTACAACAACATCTGTAGATTCGCCTTAACTGCCCCACATCTTACCCATCATTGTCTCCTTTATGCTGGCTTAAATTGGCTGTCACCTAAGGATATTCAAGCCTACTCCCTGGGCTGCTTTATCAACTCCCTATCTAGACCTCCCTGCCCTGTCTATCTTGCCAACCTCCTGACTCCTGCCTCACACACCCGTACCCTCAGGTCTTCCTCTGTCCCCATGCTCTCCACTAGACCTTGCATGACAAAAATGGGTGAACAGGCATTTGACCATTTTGCTTCCAAATTCTGGAACTCACTCCTCCTTATGGTGAAAACGTCATCCTCCCATCGAGAATTCAAAAACTCGCTGTTCACCCATCTCCTAGCCTCTGACCAATGCAAATGCTCTTAATTTGCTTTGTCCCACTGCAGGCTGTCGGGTCTGACCCTGAGTACTACACTAATGTTCTCCCATGCAATACGTTTGTCTAGGTGGCTATGAACCTTGATGTCTTTACTGTCCTCAGCTGTCTTATGGTTACCCTAATTGATTTATTTTACATCCTTATTATGATCTATGCCTAAAATGTACCCTTATGTAACTGTTACTGTGCTACCCAATGTATATCTTGTTTTGCTCCTGTACACCTATATTATCTCAGTGTATTTCTGCATATTGTAACCAATGTCCTGTGCTCTCCCGGGTTGTGCCTGAAAATAGGCAGGTCTGTTGCCTAGCGCACTTACCCGGTTACCAAAAGCTAATAAATAAATAAATAAATAATGCTGATCTTAACTTTGTCACATCATTTACAACTCTGAAATGTGGTAGTGTTGTACTTTTGCAGAACTGCTAAAAAAGTCCTTTTTCTCATATTTTTGGTTCACCAGTACAAGCTGCTATCATGGCAGGGGAGGGGGTGGTAACTCCCTCACTCCTTTTATTTTTTTCAATATTTCCAAATCAAATATTTTCTACAATGACTCGTGAATTTCTACACCCATATATGTCTAGATTTAGCATTTACTAAATTGCATTTTGCTCCATAAGTACTGGTAAACACAGCGTTTTGCTGAGCAATACATTGTTCTTTTGCAAAACGTTTTCAAAGCTAATTTTTTCCAGTATATACCACAGTGTGAAGGCTATGAGCTGAGAGAGAAAGAGAGAGAGAGAGAGAGTTGGAAGCTGCTAAGCAAAATGCAAGAGGCTGTCAGGGGTAGCATGCAGTAGGTGTTGGCTGCAGTCTGAATGAGTTATACCTAATGAAAAACAGTCTGCAGTGGGAGCAAGACTAGGACTAAAATATTAAGAAGGCATCAGAGATTGTCAGGATCCCATTAATTTATGATTAGACCTGGACTATACAGCATATTGGCATGGAGTGTGAGTAGAAGCAACCAGGAATAGGTGGTCACCATGACACCAGGGAGCCATTCTTTGCAACATCAGTCATTTCTAGCTACAGCAATAAAGAACTTCACAGACTTCATCATATACTTTTAGATATTCAGATAACTAAACAAGAGATGGATATATTTGTGAAAACTATGAGACAGGACAGTTAGGTTAATTATATTTATTACCCTGTCACAGCTGAGGTATACGTGAGGTGTTCCTATGGTTTCAATGAGTTGTACACTGTGTTGGAAATATATTTCATGAGCTAGGGGTCACATTAAGATGCTACCTTGAAATTTAGCCCCCCTTCTCATCATAAGCCAGTGGCAGTGATGGGCTCACTTCTGGGGGGGGGGGCAAACCCTGGCAAGTCCCCTGTAAATTCAACACAGTGTGTACACCTTTGTACACTTTGAGTTGTGAACTTCAGCTGCACTACTGTCTAAGAGGTGTACATGAGGCTCAACAGTAGTGCACATCCAATGTAATTTACGTGTAGCTGATGTGCAACTCAAAATGCTAACCAGGTACAATTCAGTGAGGTATACATCTCAACCAGAGGTGTAGTCAGGATGTGTAGTTGCGTGCATTTCAAAATGCGAGTTAGGTACACCTAAGTGAGGTGCAAATCTTCACCAGAGATGTAGTCCCAAGATACAGTTGAGGTGCACACAGATCTGTAAAAAAATAAACTCTAAATACAGGGTGCAGAAACCTTGTCCCAAATAAAAGTAACTACTATCTGCTGAATGAGCACTTTTATATATATATATATATATATATATATATATATATATATATATATATATATATATTTTATTATGTTTTTCACATATTTCTCCCTGGCCCGATCCCCTGCCTCGTGTGTGCATGCATGTGGAGGAACGTGCTAAGCGGTGTCTCAAGGCGGCCTCCCACGTGTTGCCCCCTCAGCCTACGCTAGTCAACAGACCTCCACTCATCCACTCAGTGGTGGTGGGATTATGGGGGGGATGGTGGCAACCACCCCAACAGAGGACAGCTGCCTTCCAACTGCTCAATCCTGTTCCTCACCACCCCTGGGCTGGAATCCTGATGATCCAAGTTCATTCCCAAACCCGGGTCATCAGCATAGTGTGAGGTAAGGCATCCAGCACCTTAGCCCTCAGCATCACCTGGCAGGTTCGAATAAACAAATTTTAAGCTAGATTTCCAAAAGTGCTAACAAGGAAGACAGTACCCTTTCCCTTACTGCTTCACCGCCCCCAGTCTTGTTACAGGAATCACACACAGACAGAACTCCAAGGAATTCATGCATTATCTAGCTAAATGGTGCAGTGTATACAGAATATCATTCAAAATACATTTGTCACTGGATTACTGAACCTTACAAAAAGCACAGGAACAGAACCATGGAGTTACAGACCCCTACTCCTAATCTGTACTAAATATACAGAAGGGACACACACATGAAAACACTTTGCACACCCTAGTAAGATCTTACAAAATCACACATACCCACACAATGCAAAGCATCATGAGCTGCATATGCAAATCACCACAGAATGTTATGCTGGTTCATCTTTAAGCAGAATTGCATGGTGCCGAAAGGCCTCTCACACAGTTTGCAAAGGGTGCTAACAGATGACATAGACACGTGTTTCATCCTACCAGGACTCATCAGTATGCCTCGTCTGTTTGACACCCCAGTGGAATGAACCAGCTACCCTAAGACGGTCTGTCTGGGTAATGTTGTGGTGAACCCATTAAAATAAAAAAACCATTTAAAAGATAAAAAACCTCTGTGCGCAAACACTGAGGCAAGGGTTACCCCAAAGGGCATTTAGCTGGGAAGCCAAGTTTCAAGAAATGCAAAATCACACAAGCCCACACAATGCAAAGCATCATGGGCTGCATATGCAAATCACCACAGAATGTTATGCTGGTTCAACTTTAAGCAGAATTGCATGGTGCCGAAAGTCCTCTCACACAGTTTGCAAAGGGTGCTAACAGATGACATAGATACGTGTTTCGTCCTACTAGGACTCATTAGTATGCCTTGTCTGTTTGACACCCCACTGGAATTAACCAGCTACCCTAAGACGGTCTGTCTGGATTATGTTGTGGTGAACCCATTAAAATAAAAAACTATTTAAAAGACAAAGAACCTCTGTAAGATCTTGACACTTTCTAAAATGTAACAAGATGTTAACATAAACAGGCACTTGTCTTACTCTAAAAAAATGTGGTTATATTTTGTAGCCATAGCCAAGCTAAACATATGGAGCGCCACCTGTTGACTGAGCTCAAACTGCTAGTAACCAAGAAATATTGCAGTGAATTTCTAAAATCAGACCTATCAATGGTGCCTCTACAGGGCCAAAAGAACAGTTTCCCACTCATTAACTCAATGCAGACTTCAAAGTGCAATTGAGGTATATACTGCTGAAAGTTAGGTTTGTGAGGTGCAGATGAGATGTATACTGTTTACTGTTACATTTTTGTGTTGCAGCTGAGGTCCACACTGCTAAATGTACATTTTAAGGTGTAGGTGAGGTCCATACTGCTAAATGTAAAGTCCGTAGGGTGAGTTGAGGTGCACAGTATTTACGGGGTGTGTATGAGTTGCAGCTGAAGTGTGTATAGTGTGTACACCTCAGTCAATGTGTACCCCTCAGTTCAATCAGAGTGATTTACAGCTCAGTAAATCCTCATTGTATTGCTCAAATGTTACAGTGTGCAAGCGTGTGCAGTACTAAATGCTGGATTACACCTACTGCAGGGCTGGCAGTATAGCCTAGAGGTTAGAGTAATGAGCTGTGAATGAGCTTGGTACATCCGTCAGACCAGACCAGAATTTGATTCTCACAGTCTCCACTTGCATACTGTATGACTCTGAGCAAGTCACTTAACTGCCCAGTGCTCCCAGGTCACCCCTGAAAACAGGCACATGTGCCTAGTGGACCTTACCCAGTTACCAAAGACGTAAATAAAAAAGAATACTGTGCAACATACTGTACCTGGTTCTTTAAACTACTTGTTGCTAACAAATGGAACTGTACTGCACCCATCAGATGCTGTCACACTGAAAGGACCCATCCTCACATTGTGGGAGCTGATAATGAAGTTACACTTAGATATTTTAATAAAACTGTAATAAACATATGGCAAAGGATAAAACAGGCTAAGGGACTGATTGGTAGAAAAGCATGGTGCCACCCTGATTACCCTGAAAAATGCATAAAGCAAGTGCACAGTCCCACAGTAAACAATAGTTCTGCAGGAGGTGTAATCCACTGCAGCTGTGGGAGTGCCCAGCATGTGTGGATGGACTGCAGAGGGGCACATAGCAGATGGGGCAGGGACCTATAAGAAGTAGCTCTTGCCCATGGAGCATCTTCTGACCCCAATATCGGAGGAGTTGGTACACACACACACACACCCAAGACTGTAACATTGAAATGTTGATTATGGATACTACAGGCATGCAGCACTCCACACACAAGACAGGGTGCAAATACCACTGCACAGTCACTGGGAAAGAGACAGTGTGGCCCTGCTGGTGCACATGCATGGGACAGAGAAGGAGCAGTGGAGGTGTCCATGGCAACCACCAAAAGCCACTGATGCCAGATTTAACAGTGGACGAGATATCCATCATCATCATCATCACAAAGGGATGTGCAAACTATATAACCCTGTACAACCCTGGGGTAATGAAGAGAATACCAACACCTAAGCATCTTGTGTTGTTTGGCATCCTGGATGTTGCGAATATGACTGGAAATTCACCCAACACAATCACATCAACCAAGCATAAGTTATGCCATCTGCAAAGTGCCATTCACAAAAGAGCTGGTACAGCAGAAGTAGGCAAAGCTGTCAATGGGTAGTGGCAGCTCACAGGAGGATCTCAATATGGCACAGCTAGATGACATCATGATGGACACCTTCAGCCAGCAGTCTATTGGAAGCTACGAGGAAGAACTTAACATACTGTAGGATGAGTACTGTTATGTGGCTGTGACCAGGACAAACATTTATGCAGTGCTAACACTACATACATCTTCCACAGATGTTCACCCACCAACACCTGTACATGATGAATACAGAGATATGGATGATGATGAGATAAAGGCAACAAGTAGGAAAGCTACATGCATGCCACAGGAGGTGGCAACCCCCACCTATGTGCAGCTATGCAGTAATATATCAGTGGATGCAGTAACCACAACATCTGCACTGTCTACAGGTGCTGAACCTACTGTTTCTTCTGGCTTACAAATTGCAGTTGCCTAGCTAAACCACTACTGTGGGGATCTGGTTGTGGGCTGTCCTACATAATCATGGCTGGCTGAGTAATATGCACAGCCATCTGAGTCTGTTGCATGCTTCCAGCCCAGGTATTTCCTTCTGCATCAGTGTTTTGGCCCCTACTCGCTAGGTCCCAAACTATGCAGATGATTACCCAAGGTGTCACATTCTGGGGCTGCCAAAGTCATAGTTTTACTGGCATGCATGTGTGGATGGTCTGTGTCTGGGCTGGCAATGCCACTCTCCTGCTACAGGCAACTGTACTGGAGGACATATTGTACCAGTGGGTGAGACATATCAGTACATACTTGTTATGGCCTTGTCACAACAGTGACACCTTCATAGATGTCAGGACCAGTGTAAGGTCCCATCATGCCAGCCATGTGTGGAGGTGGGCTCCCGAGTGGGCCTGCATCACTACAGTGCTACTATTCACTGCAGAGAGTACATGGCACATCTGCCTGGGTCACGTACAGTGTCACCTTCTCCATAGACTGGTAGCGTACTGATGTCCACTGTGTTTCATGTCACACCTACCAGGACCAGGTTGGATGGGAGCAGGCCAGAGCATCAGAGGGGCCAAGATATCTGGAAGGAGGCAGAAGAATCCAGACACTTAGGTGCATACGTACTTACATAGAATGTGATGGCAGACAAGGCATGCTGGGCCCACCTACTATGCCCAAGTGTGTGTGTGTGTGTGTGTGTGTGTGTCTGTGTCTGTGTGTCTGCGTGTGTGTGTCTGTGTGTTTTAGTATTATTTTTTGTTATGCTCTCTCCCCTACCCCCAAGGTTCATTTGTATCTGTCCCAGGCATTTTTGAATCCTTTGCTGTTTTGACACCACTACCACCACTATTAGGACAGTGGAAAGCAGATGGGTGGTGATGGGAAACCATCTGGGTCTGAACATCTTGAGCACCTTGAAATGTACAGTGCACCAGAATGTGGCATGTGGTCAGCATGGCAGCCCTGGTGTCATGTACTGTGGTGTATGTCTATGGTATGCTGCATATTGTTTCTGTTGTCCATCAAGTGGCAAGGGTTGTATGCATAAGATATCACCTGTGGCTGTGTGCAAGCAACATGCAACAGGTGCCTATGGACAGCCCCCATTGTGCCACCCATCACCCACAGTATGGAGTGTTTCCGGCTACTTGGATTGTTGTTGTCCATGCTGGCACCTGCTGTCTACTGGGTTGCAGTTCTGACTGGGTTGGCATAGCTATGAGGACTCAACTTTCAGTGGTATTCCCTGGATACCATGGTACCAATATACCTCTGTGCCACACGTGTGACATACAGCACACACAGGTGGTTACTGGCAGCCAGCCTGCACTATTCCAGTCTACAGTGCCACTTGTGTTTGGGTAACACACCATTGTGCCTCACACTAATGTGGTGTGCACTGTGGTACAGTATCCAGCTGTATGATTGGCTCATGCATGGGTCACCAGCTTTGCCTCCACTCCCCAACCACACTGCTGAATACATCTGCTCACAGACTTGCTACACACAGTGCTGTTTGTCACTCCAGCTGTAGGGCCTATGCTCCCAGCATGCCTCCATCAGGCTCTGCTGCTGTCAGCCAGCTGTCACTGTTGTGTTAGTTTTTACCCTGTAGATGCTATGTATGGTACATACCTTCTTCATACAGTTGTCCTGCGTAGGTGCATGGTTGTTGTGCGAACCATGCCCTGCCCCTCCTGCTGGCAGAGGGCAACTCCTGCATGAGCACAAGTGTGGTTCTGTGTGCTGCATGCTTGGCCAACTGTGTGGTAGGTGTGTGCCCAGAACACATGGGTATGTGCTTGTTGAAGTCCACTATGGTGTTGCTTTGGCATATGTTGAGAATTCACCTCTGTCCTGTCTATTAGTGTCTTGCGTTCCTTAAATGCTGTATCTAGCTCTATTTCAGCCATAGCCACTGTATCCATGAGCTCTTATCATACAGATACACAGAGCTGTCTGTGGTGTGCTCAACACATGTTTCCATCACAGCTGCATGCCTTTGTCCAACTCTGCTTGGTCATGTCTCCCCATGTCTGGTCTAAGTGTACATCTTTTTTACATGGTCTGCTGGTCACGTTTCCCACATACTCTGAGCACAGTTTGCTGAGGTCTGTTTCTTTCCTTTCATAGATACCTCCAGTACCACCAGGCAGGTGATAACAAGACTTCCTATGCTGGGCAGGGTTGACCTTTTGAAGTGCCGGCAGACATCATGCAGATGGTATTTGCCATGCATGCTAGCACCTCTGTGTGTAGGAGCTGGCAACTGATCCTGGACGGTGATGGGGCATGGTGGTTGGAGGACTCATGACACCAGTGCTAGTGTTGTATACAATCTGGTGTGGTTGTCTTTTGGTTTTCATTTTATTTTTGAGGTGGTATTCTACTGTTTTGTTTTTCATTTCTTCTGTGTTTGTATTCTGTAGCAGCTAACTTTTTTTTTTTTTTTATCTTTTGTGTTGCCATTGTTCATAAATACCTTTTGATATCTTTGCTACAGTGTTGATATTTTGCATGCCTTTGGGCAGATGTTGCTATGCTATATATAGAAACATAGACTTTGACGGTAGATAAGGATCGCTTGGTCCACCTAGTCTGCCCATTTCCCTACCTAGAGGATAAGCTGCAGATCCTATTTAACCAACAGCCTATTTCTTCCTACCCCCCACAAAATTTGCCTTATGTCTGTTCCATGCATTCTTGAATTCTCCCACAGTTTTAGACCCCACAACCTCCTCAAGAAGGCTGTTCCATGCATCCACCACCCTGTCTGTGAAAAAATACTTCCTCACATTGCCCCTGAGCCATCCCCCCTCTATCTTCAAATTGTGCTCCCTTGTTCTTGCACAACTCTTTTTCTGAAAGATGCTACCCTCTTGGACTTTGTTGATTCCACTGAGGTACTTAAACATTTCTATCATGTCCCCCCTCTCCCTCCTTTCCTCAAGGGTATACATATTAAGCTCCTTTAGTCTCTCCTTGTATGGCTTCTCTTTCAGACCTTGCACCATTTTAGTTGCCCTTCTCTGAACTGCCTCCATCCTGTCTATGTCCTTGTGGAGATGGGGTCTCCAGAACTGGACACAGTACTCCAGATGGGATCTCACCAACTGTCTGTACAGGGGGATAAAAACTTCCTGTTTTCTGTTGGTGATGCCTCTCCCTATACATCTCAGTATCCCCCCAGCCCTCCCTACCGCCTTCTCTCATTGCTTGCCAACCTTAAGGTCATTTGATATGATTACCCCCAGGTCCCTTTCCATTTTTGTTGTTATTACTACCTCCCCCCTATTGTGTAATCTTCCCCTGGGTTTTTATTTCCCACGTGCATTATTTTGCACTTCTTTGCATTGAATCCAAGCTGCCATACTTCTGACCATTCCTCAACCTTGCCAAGTCCCTTCTTATCCTTTCCATTCCTCCTTGTGTATCAGCCCTGTTGTAGATCTTTGTGTCATCTGCAAAGAGGTATACTTTTCCTTCTAGTCCCTCTGCAATGTCACTTATAAAGACATTAAAAAGGACTGGACCTAGTACTGAACCCTGAAGTACCCCACTAGTAACCCCTATTTTTCAAAGTGGACTCCATTTACAATTACTTTCTGTGTCCTGTTGTCCGTCCATTGTTTTACCCAGGCTACCACCCTGGGACCCACTCCCAGGCTGGTTAATTTGACTATTAATCTTTTGTGTGGGACTGTGTCAAATGCCTTCCTAAAGTCTAGGTAGGCCATGTTCACAGCCCCTCCCTGGTCTACTACTTTGGTCACCCAGTCAAAGAAATCAATTAAATTCATCTGACATGACCTTCCCACTGTGAACCCATGCTGCCTTGGGTCCTGTGCCCCACTGGTCTCTAGGTACTCAACAATTCTTTCCTTCAGAAGTGATTCCATCACTTTCCCTACCACAGAGGTCAAACTGACAGGTCTGTAGTTTCCTGCCTCTGACTTGGTCCCACTTTTGTGAAGGGGAATCATATCTGCCTTCCTCCAGTCCTCAGGTACTATACCATCCTCCCATGATTTGATTTGTTAAAAAGGATAGTTAGTGGTGTCGCTAGTTCTCTGCTTAATTCTTTTAGAATTCTGTAGTGAATTCCATCTGGCCCTATTGCTTTGCACACCTTCAGTTTCAGGAGTTCTTTCAGAACCCTTTCTTCTGTGAAAGGACTGGGATCGACCCCCCCCCCCCATCCAGAGTGCTTCTGTTAATTGGATTAGGCACCTCCCCTTTTGTGAATACTGAACAGAAATATTCATTCAGTATCCCTGCTTTTTCACTGTCCCTCTCTACCCATCCACCATCCATTCTATTCAGCCTCACTATCCCTCCCTTTGTCTTTCTACGCTCCCTGATATACCTATACAAGGTTTTATCCCCCTTCTTAACCAAGTTGGCTATCTTTTACTCAGTTTGTGCCTTTGCTATTCTGACTACCCTGCCTGCTTCCTTCTGCCTTAACTGGTACAGTTCTCTGTCCTGCTCCTTCTGTGTTTTCTTATACTTCCTAAATGCTATCTTTTTCTCCCTAACCTTCACCGCCACCTCTTTTGAGAACCATAGTAGCTTTTGTTTCATTTTGATTTGTTTATTTGCTTCACACAAAGGCTTGTTGCCTCTGTGATGGCAGTTTTGATATTTCCCCATTGTTGCTCCACCCCTCCTTCTAGCCTGTTTGCTAGTGCTTTTCTAAGGCACTCTCCCATCTTGCCAAAGTCAGCCCTCTTGAAGTCCAGAACCCTCACTTTTGTATGGCTTGACTCTGTAGCTGAGTTTATCATGAATCACACTGTTTGGTGGTCACTTGTTCCCAAATGGCTACCCACTTCTAGATCTGAGATCCTCTCACTGTCCCCATTTGAGAGTATGAGTGCAATTGGCACTGCTCTTGTGAATATAGCTTGTGCATGCTATATTCAGTGCCATTAGCACTTCCCCAGTATCTCCCTTGCACATTGCTATAAGAAGCGCCATTAACACTGCACATATTTCCCTCTTGTACATTGCTGTATTCAGTGCCATTAGAGCTTTTCATATGTGCCACTTATGCATTGCTAAATTCCGTGCCATTATATCAGTATGTGTCCCCTTTGCACATTGCTATATTCATTGCCATTATCAATGTGTATGTGTCCCCTTGTGCATTGCTATGTTCACAACCTTTGAGTTGCACAAATATCTCTCTCGCATTCCAGCACTGTGGCTTAATCGTCAGCTGATATTGTGCTTGTGCAGTGCTATGCTCACTGTTCAACTTGAATATCTGTTTTTTTCTGCATGTGCTATTTATTGTGCTACATTAATTCAGTGCTGTGCTAACAAGCCTGGCTGAACATGGGGGCCACAACCTGTTCAGTACCACCCCAATTAGTCACCTGGGGCATGATATTCAAAAATGGGCAAAGTGGAGCACAAAGTGTTGTGCTGTGCTTTGCCCTTGCCCAGGACACCAAGTATTCTATATTCAATCAGATAACACTCCAGCTCTATCTGACTGAAAATAGATGCATATCAGCACAGGGCTAAGTCAAATAGTGCTGCTGCAACATGGATCCCTGCTATGCAGAAAATACAGCACCAGACCCCATAGCACCAGAGCACTAAGTGCAATATTCAAAGGGTCCATGCAAATGAGTCCATTAGGCATGCAAGGCACTAAGTGGTGATTTGCATGGGAAGCATGGCAGGTTTGCATGGCACCTCCCTCACCCCAGTCATCTTGTCCCACAGATGTAATGAAGTCCCTTGTGCCCAGGGGTCCTCCCTTCCTCCCTCCCACGATCACCATCACCATGCTCCAATCAGTAAAATCTGGTGCCTAGTGGTCCCCACCACCACTGATCACTGGTAAGCAAAACAAATAAAGTCCTTCTACTGCTCAAGGTCCCAACCCACTCCCAATCCTGACCCATTAATGATAAGGCATGTCTCTGGCATCCAGTGGTCCCCCCGTCACCGATCCCTGGCCCATAACACACTCATCATCCAGTCCTGTGCTGATACTCATAGTATACTATAAGGTGCAGGGAAAAAAAGCTGGTCCCTGGGGTGTCCTGGTTTCCCCCTTAGCCCCCCTATTGCCATTACTGCCTGTGTCAATGAAGTAATCCCTGTTGACTAGCAGCCACCACATGGCACCGACCACCCACCCTGCTAGGCCTCCTTACCTGAATTCTTTAGTGCCACCCATATAGTGACCGGCACAGCCCTCTTCCATCCTTGTTGGCTGTCCAGCATATGCAAATCCACAAAGAGCACACATACTCTGCACTGTGCAGGGTGCATATCCTATGTACAGTACAGAGGATGCACACTCACTGTGGATCTGCATATGGCATCTGGCCAAGGAAGTTTGAGAAGGACTGTGTCAGCCATTGTATGGGTTTCCCTGACATCAATGATTCAGGTACAGAGGGTTGGCAGGGTAGGTAGTCAGTGCTGAGGAGGGCTGCTAGGTGCCAGTGATTACTTCATTGGAAAAATCAGTATCAGCAATTGGAGGGTAGGGGGTACCATGATGCACCAGGGGCAAGCTTTTCGCTGCTGCACTTTGTTGTATATTATGAGCATCAGCACCGAACTAAATGGTGAGTGTGTTATGGGGCTGGGGATCAGTGACCAGGGGCGGGGGGACCACTGGATGCCAGGAACTTGTCTTACCATTAAAAGTCCAGGACTGGAGGGGGTTTGGGACACTGGGTACTAGGATATTTTTTGTTTCAATCATTGACTCATGATCTGTGGGTGTGGGGACCACTAGGCACCAGGTATTACTGACTAGAGCACAGGGATGGCAATCAGTGGGAGAGGGGACCACCAGGCACCAGGGACATGTTTGGCTGGCTGGGTTGCAGTGGGTGGCTGAAGTATCACTGGCCACTGCCAGGGCCTTGCATCCCATTAAGAGAGTGTTTGCAATGGCTGTAACCTGTGCACCTTTGGGTGGGAATTACCGCATGTGCAGACATCTGAAAATACCACTGTGCCTATATGCAGAGACGGACACCTTTTGCATAGGCAAGGTGTTACCTTAGTGCTCAGGTGCAAACAGGTTTTGCCGGAACTGTGGAGGTGCCTGAAAATAGACTACACCCACACACCTGTTGGAAAACCCTATTTGTGCAAGTAAACACCCCTTTGCATGAGTGAAAATGTTTTTTTCCGTAGGTATTTTAATGCTTTTTCCACATTCTGCCCAGTCCTGTTACCTCATGTCCCTGATGTTTTGTACGCTTGTGGAGGCATGTGCACATCACACACTAAGGACACCCCACCATATAATTCGCTCCGTTATCATATACACCTGCACCAGACCTTCATCTGGTGACAGCGGGACTGCGGTTGTGTGACCCTCCCTCCAAGGAGAGGACAGTCAACTCTCAGTCCTGTTTCCACCCTCTGTGCCATCACCCCAATGACCCGAGATCGTTTTCCAAACCTCAGTCACCGGCGTAGAGCGAGGTAAGACAAGGATGCCTCAGTCCTCAGCACCACTGGGTCGGCTACAAGTGAAAACTTTTGAATGCCAGGCCCCTGATTATTAGCACCCAGGCATTCAGCCTACAATAGGCTCTAACATTCAAACCAGCTACAGCAGTTTACCAACACTTCCTATTAAAATATTTTTCAGAACTGCTCAGATAAAAACAAACAGGAAAGACACCTCTAACTCCCCACACTGCCATTTTAAGTTTTATAAGTCCCTCTTTCCTGCTCTCTGTCTGTTCTCATGGTACTTTTTATTTACTATATATGTGTGTGTGTGTGTGTGTGTGTGTGTGTGTGTGTGTGTGTGTGTAAATACATATTATACTGGCCCGGTAGGGTGAGTATATTAGGGTTGCACAACTTCTATGTTAAACTCGAAATTTTGCACTTTAATAACTTTGAACCATTACTCCGATTTGCCTGAAATTTTGCATGTGCAGTGTGGTGCCACAGATCTCTGAATCTGGAAAGTTTCATTCTGGTCGGATTTGTGTTTGCAGAGTTGAGGAGATGAAAAAGTGTGAAAAATCCTACACTTTCTGAAATTATTTGCTCGTCTCCACAGCCAGAATTGTTTGTCCATCTGATCTGAAATGTTCAGGATATATGCTGACTGGGTCACGGAAGTGTCTTTTGAATGTTTGGTGAAAAAATATTAATCTGTTCAAAAGTTATTATAGTTTAAAATTTCCCATTATAGCCTATGGGAAAAATATACGTGCCTCATGAACTGAGCATGCTCAGAACCTGAAATTTCAAAATGTTATAACTTTTGACTGCATTATTATTTTTTCACCAAACCAATACTGGATTGTTTAGAAGGATAAACTGTTTCTACCCTGTAAATTCCAGGCCAAATTATTAATCTGTTTAAAAGTTATTGAAGTTTAACATTCCCATTTTATCCTATAGGAAAACTATATGTGCACACGTTTGTTTGCCACTTCATAGCAAAAGAACGGATAGGGCTTTTAGGCTGAAATTTGCAGGTTGGCAAGCCCTTGCCCTGACAATGTGCCTTTTGGTGACACAAATTTACACCAGTTCCATAGTTACAGCTCTCTGAAAATGCTCAATTTCTCATAGGATAACATTGAATCACCCATGGCATCTTTTGGCGCCCGTATCTTGAAAACGGTTCTCAATACAGATTTTTCACTCCACACAGCTTGGTCCACCTCTTGATGGTCTAAGCACGCATGGAGTCTTTCAAGTCATGATTACGACTGCAGTGGAATTTTTTCATAGTTGCTACAGTTACTGAGATATTGCCAAATTTGCATTATGAGGTTCCTTTTCATGTCTCTAGGCCTGCGGTATGTCTCAGTACTTATGTGTAAGTGGGAGTGCAGGTCACAGAGAGCCTGTGCTCCCACATATACATATTAGTTTCATGAAAGTGCCAGGTAGTTTTGCAAAAGTACTGGTACTTTTGCAAAAGTGCCAGGTAGTTTCACAAAAGTACTGGTATTTTCATGAAAGTATCAGGTAGTTTCATGAAAGTACCATTGGTTGACATGGGGGAACTTTAAAAAAGGCCATCAGTACTTTCACAAAAGTTTCACCATGTATACCAATTGTACTTTCATGAAAATACTGGTACTTTTGTGAAAGTACAGTTGCAAACCAGCCCCAAACCATACATTTCTTTGCCATGTCTTAGCAAACAAGCTCTGGCAGAGCCACTATGACTGTGAATGCATTAACTAGATAAGGGTGTTTCATGGGCTTAAACATAAACATTTATTTATTTATTTATTTTAAAAATATCAGATTTACAAACCTTTGAGTCAGATACTCATTTACACAGGCACCACATCAAGAAGACCAAAGCAGTTCAAACAATATACAATAGCTAAAGCAAATAGACATCAGGAGTCAAAGAGAAGCCCAGAGTGTTCACATGAAGGCTGTTGCATACATTAATTTTAAAGCAGTACACATGCTAAATCTAAGGGCATGGCTACATCACTGTCACATGAGACAGGGGGCATCGTAAGAGAAAGAAAGCCAATAAAACTATTTGTTATGGAGATCCCCAGGGGTCATAAAACTACCATACAGCTAGCAAGCTAATTTAGCAAAAACTCTAATAGCAGACAGAGGGAAGGACACACTAGGATTTAACATACATATCAAAACACTCTACATAAACATATGTTTTTTGCACATTCTGAGTGGACTACTCCTTTAACTTTCTGTGGTCTGAATTAACTCCTCAAGCCAGAAGAAAATTAATGCTCTAAAGCTTGCTATATACTACACACAGGCACAGAAACTGGAATAACAGGTTCCAATGAGTATAAACTCAGCAGGAATGTTAGGGGGATGGCAGCTCTGATAGCTGTTCCAGTCTTTCTTTTCACTGATAGAAAATGAGCCAGAAAAAAAGTAAAATACATTTCATCACAGACTGTTTACACCAAGTACATGAACCTGCATGATTTATGTATAAAGACAATTAAAAATTTATTTTTAAATGCATTACTAAAATAAACTATATAAATAGATAGATAGATAGATAGATAGATAGATAGATAGATAGATAGATAGATAGATAGAATATGGTAAACAAATATTGTTAATCCCAAAAGCTGAACTTTGTTTTTAGTTTATAAATGTTTAAGAAATACCTGAAAGCCGAGTCTTTACTTTTGAGACACCAGGTGACTCTGATAATCATTTATTCCAAGGGTTTTTAAGTCAGTTTGAATGCCTTAAATATTATCTGTTTTCCTAGTCCTTAACAAAATGCAGGGACTGCACAGATTTGTTCTGTTCCTTGGCCAGATACCAAACTAGTGACTCTTCTTTCAGCATGATAGGATCCACCTCATGCACCTCCCACATGAACAAAAAAAAAGGTGGGCTGGATTTTTAGGAGCTTCTTGGTGGAGGTGGGTTGGATCTTACTTCCCCCCCCAAAAAACAACGCTGCCTCCCACTACTCAAGTTCCAGTTCTTGTACCACCCATTTAAGAAAGAAAATAGCACCCTGCAACCATTGACTAACATGAAAGCATGTTTGTTTGAGGGCGGAAAACATTTTTTTGAGGAGGGTAAGGTGGAGGAGACTATTTACACCTTCACTCAGTTCCACGGACAGAAAGCATGACATCACTCCTTTTGTACATGCAATACTCCTGTAGGCTTCACCCACAGTCATAAACTGAAGTTTTCAGGGTGGCAAGCACTTGCCCCACAGATATGCCTTTTGCTGGTTTGGTGAAAAAATTTACAATGGTTCCATGATTACGGCACTCTGAAGTTGTGCAATTTCCCATATTATAACATTGTGCCACCTTTCAGCTACATTATCTCAAAAATGGCTCAAGATACAAATTTTTTGCTTCTCACTGCTTAGTCCACCTTTAGGTGAACTAAGCATGTGTGGAGGCTTCAAAGTCATGATTACAACAGCAGTAGAAATTTTCCCATACTTGCTTCGGTTACTCACATATTGCAAAATATGTGTTACATGGGTTCCTTTTCATGTCTCTAGGCCTGCAGCATGTCTCTGTACTTATGTGTAAATGGGAGCACAGGGTCCTGAGGGCCCATGCTCTCACATATGCATACCATTATGCAAAAAGTGCAAGTGGGGGGCATGCCATTATGCAGGGCCCTGCAGTCCCACAGGGACATGAGGGTTCATTACAAGGTCTTTACAGTTATGGATATTTGCACTCTAAGAAATGGATAACATTACATTTTCAAGGCCGAAGGGAGTGCAGGGCCACAACCACATACCACTTACATTACACTTTCTCAAAAAGAAGGGAAATTCATTGCAAAAAACTGCGGTAAGGCACTATTAGGGTTGCGACATCAAACTTAGGGAAATTCAACCTTAGGGTTGACAAGGGTAACACCACACCCCCACTGTGCATGCAGAAACAGGCATGACGGATGTGTTTTGGAATTAAGAAACCTAATGCTCACCTCATTCTATGCGTAACTTAAGATAGGTACAGTATAGTACAACGGGGTGAGAATTGGGGTTTAAAATGTCAAAACACATCTGCCATGCCTGTTCCTGCAGGCACAGTGGGGGTGTGGTGTTACCCTTGTCAACCATAAGGTTGAATTCCTCTACTTTTGATGTTGCAACCCTAATGGTTTATTAACACAGTTTTTCTCAATATACATATATTATAGCACCTCTATAGTTAATGTTGATCTGTCACTTTAATGTTAAACCCCCAATTCTGCATGTTAATAACTTTGTAACCATTCAACGGATTTTCACAAAATTTGGAAAAAAGACAGTGTTGGGGGTAGATGTCTTGATTTGCCAACTTACAGTTTGATAGAATTTGCAGATTTTGTGCAGCAAATTGTTAAAAAATGAATATTTTGCTAATTTGGGCAATTTTTCCCTCTTTTATCCTCATCGCGATGTGACCACACCATTTGGAATTTTGACCTGCCATTTTCAGGGTAGAAAGAGGTTATCCTGAGGGAAAAATCTAGCATTGGTTTGGTGAAAAATATATTAATCCATTCAAAAGTTATCAATTAAAAAAAAATTGGATTCTGAACATGCTCAGTTGAGTCTTTGGGATAGATGCACAGTTTCAATCAAGGATTCCTGGTCATGAACGGCTCACAAACAGGGATCCCTGGATCATGTACAGGGATCCCTGCCTAATGAACAGGGATCCCTTTTTGTGATAAAATCCCTGTTCGTTGACCAACATTTTATTTTCTTCCTTAGCGAGGGGACAAAACAAAATTTTGGAACTTGCCCCAGGGATGTTTTTTTTTAAAACCAAGGCATGGGTTCAACTTAGGGATGTCCTGAGTTCGCCCATTCCTTTGGTTTTGTGTATTTATTTAAAAAAAAGGGCAGTTTTAAAAATTATAAACCACTCTTCGTGATCCCTCTTCTGCCAGCCAATTCTTTTTTGTGAGGATTGGCTTGTGAAAAGTGATTACAAAGAGGGATTTATAATTTAAAAATTATCATTTTTTTTAATAAAGTACACAAAGCCAAAGGCATGGGTGAGCATAGGACATCCTCTAAGACAAACCTATGCCTTGGTTTTGTTTATTTTTTTATTTTAATGGCTACTTACCATGTCTCTCTGGTGTCCTGTGGTACCCCCAGCCCTCCATTGCTCCAGTTATCATTGGTGGCAGTGGGTTCTCTATCTGTGCCCATTAGTTTGTTTTTCCTGTAAAACCTACAAAAACCATCCCTTGTTGACTTTTGCAGCCATTTCATCTGTAAAGAAGAAAGACGTCCATCACCGATCACGCCCGTACCCCCCACCCAACCATCCACTATGCACCCACCTGCTCAAACCCCTCTGATATCCCCCTTGATCATCACTCAGGTGAGAAGGTCACTGGTTTGATGCCTGCTGCCACGATCAAAGACACATCTTGCTGCTAGAGCCAGTGACTACAATCTGAACTATAGTAAATAAAGTGCTAAGTATTTCAATTGGGGGGGGTTCAGCTTTCAGCCATAACTTGGCCATTTAACATTTTGGCCCCAAATTTTCAATATGGCCTTTTGGGACCCCACCTCCTGAACAATATGACTGTTATTAAGCAACTCTTGCTGAAAATGTGATTTTGTGGTTGGTTGGTGAAATCACCTTTCCCAGTGGGATTTGCATAATGACAGTCACATTGTTCATCAGGTGGGGTCATAAGAAGGCTATGTTAAAAATTGTGGGTAAAATTTTTTAAAAATAGGCGCATTTCAGGCAATTGGCACAATCTCGCTATGCACGCTCGTAACTTAGCATTTTTCAATATTTTCACCCCATATTTTCCAAATACTGTTCTTCTTACTCCACCACATGTGTGTCACAGCTGTCATCTGTCAAATCCTCTCCAAAACATGATTTTGCACCTGTAGTGTAGATTGATGTTGCCATTGTGCAGAATCGTTTTGGTAGGGTTTTGAAAATGTTCTGCACTGGATACATGTAGTGAGATCATAAAAAGGCTATGTTGAAAATGTGGGCTTAAATAAGGATAGTGCTCTGCTATATCAATGGAGGGATGAGAGTGCAGGGTCCTTTGCTCTTACTGTAACATGTGGATACAGTTGTACTATGTTGATGGAGGGATGGGAGTGTAGAGTCCGAAGGTCTGTGCAATTCCAGCATAACATATGCATACTGTGGTTCTAGCTCGATGGAGGAATGGGGAGTGCAGGGTCCAAAGGACCCTACTCTCCAACTGTAACATGCAGATACTGCTATACTATATCAATGGAGAGATAGGAGTGCAGGGTCCACAGGACCCTGCACTCCTGCCAATAAATAAGAATACTAATATACTATCTCAAAAAGTCAGGAAATAAATTGCAAAACAACTTCAGTAATGCATCACTTAGGGTCAACGCGACAAAAGTAGGGAATTGAGGCATTGGGGTTTCCAACTCTAACACCCCATTGCCCTCCCTGCACAGACCCACTGGTGGGAGGGAGGGTCTGTCTTGAGGCCTGTGAACCCTAACGCACACCCCATTCAGCTATGCTGTATCCATGTCACATAATTTTGTACTGGAATGGGGTGTGCATTAGGTCTATGGGTTCAATACAGACCCCCTGCTAGTGGTTGGTTCAGTAGGTGGGAAATGGGTGCCAGGGGTTGGAAATCCTAATGCCACATTTCCCTGCTTTTTGTTGCTTTGACACTAACTGATGCATTAACAAAGTGCATTGCTATATATATATATATATATAAAATGGTAGCACAGTAGTGCTACCATATTCAGAGTTATGTACCCTTTTTAATGTTAAATGGTGAAACTTTGTACCTTAATAACTTTGCCACCATTCAATGGATTTGCCTGAAATTTGGCAGCATGGGATGCAACCATAGATCTCAAGATTTGCCAACTTTCATACTGGTCGGATATACAGCTGCGGAGTTATTAAGCAACATCCATGTCGCATTTATGGTTTTTTGCGCATTCTTTGCTTGCACCTACAGGTCGCATGGTTTGTGCGACCAGTCCAAGACTTCAGGGAATGTGTGGCCAGGGCGCCCAATGTGCCTTTTGAAGATTTCATGAAAAAATATTGAATGGTTCAAAAGTTATTCAAAACTAGTTCCCATTGTAAGTCAAAGGGAAAAGTTAACAAAAAATTTGACAGTGTTGCAAATGAACTTTTTAGTGTCGCAAATGACCCCTGTAGTGTCATGAGTCAGCCATTGGTTTTTCAGTTACTGGTCACAGAAATGCTTGGCATTTAAATTTGGGACCATCTAGGCACACAATTCTTTTTGTGTTCACCTAGTCAGACGCTGAAGATGCTAGCCATGTTTTTATTTTGGGGTTATACACCCCAGAAATAAATTTTTCAAATTTCTGGGAAAAGTAGTGTTGCAAAGTAATGTCGCACTTTCGACACTTTCACAAATTTTTGCAAAAGCTTTCGCAAATCACAACACCGCTTTTCTAGGCTATGGCAAAATGACAGAAATGCTTTGCCACCCTGCCGCAAAAGAATGGTTTGGTCTTCTGGGCTGAAATTTGGAGGGAATGCAGCCAGCATCTCACAGATGTGCCTTTTAGTGGTTTGGTGAAAAAATATTGCAGGCCAGCAAAGTTACAACACTCCAAATTGACACTTTTCCATGGGATAACATTACGGCGTCTGCCAAATTACAGGAATCCTTTGCTGCCCTGCTGCAAAATAATGGTTTGGTCTCTTGGTCTAAAATTTGGAGGGAAGAAAGCCAACATATCACAGATGTGCCTTTTGGTGGTTTGGTGAAAAAATATTACAGAGCAGCAAAGTGACAGCACTCCAAAGTTGACACTTTTTCCCATAGGACAACAATATGTCATCCATTGCGCCTTTTGGGGACCATATCTTGGAAACAGTGCAAGATATGGACTTTTCGTCGCAAAAATGCTTAGCCCCCCAAATTGGAGCTAAGTACAAAACTAGCCAGGAAAGTCATAATTCATATGAAATTTACATTTTTTCTACATCGATAGCAAAACTGTGTAGAACCTTGCGAATGTATCTTGTGTTTTGTTGTTCTTTTATTTTTACCATAACAGCAAGAGTCTGATTACAAGTATTGTCCTGGGGTATTTTGGAGGTGAAAATTGATATAAGAGCCTTGTGCTACATTCTTTAATACTGCTAAGTATATGCAAGGTGAAGCTGTAGTGTTGGTCTGCTTGATCAGAGTTAGAACACGTGCGAGTAGAGGAAAGTGCTTAGCATGATCTAGGCTATCAATATAGGCACAATTTAATAGGATTAGGGGTATGAATCCTTAATTTGGTATAAAATTATCAAGCAACATCAAGAGTACGGTAGAACAAAATAGCTCAGGAGCACTGCTTACTAATGACAGTGATTTACTGATACAATGCTTAAATTGCAATATGTATAAAATGGAAGAGGAGGGGTGGATTACTCTAATTATCAATGTGAAAAATGTAAACACAATTTAGAATTATTAAACAATATTTCCCTAATCAGTGATAGGTTGAATAAGGTAGGTAGATGACAGCCAAGTACAGTTAGCTGCTAAACTGAAGACACTTTGTAGCTTAAACAAAACAGATGCAGATAGGGAGAACAGTATACCTATAGCAGGTCTGGGAAAAAGAAAGATAAAGGGAGAAAGTAATGACATTGATCACACAGAATGGAATGAAATAACTTATGACAAATGAAAGAGAAGAGGAAGAAGCCCATTAAAATGAGTTAAAAAATAATCATCCAAGAGAAAGAGTTGAACTAGAAAGTGTGAATAATGTTGGACTCAGTAATTCAGTGAGTGAAAATCACACTGACATGGTAACCGGAGTCGCTAATTTAAATTCCCAGATTCCTACAGCTAACAGCGTTCAAATACTCGTCGAACCTACTAATATGCCTAGTGAGTCTGTTAACAACAGTGAGGACATGTATGATCAGACATCTAATTCAGACCCAAGACAAGTAATAGTGAACGGGGATTTTATCATAAAGTATTTTGAGAAATACATCTGTAAGGATGATAAGGCTAACAACATGGTGAGTTGCTTTCCAGGAGTGGGTGTTAAAGATCTGAATAAAATGGTGGATAACATATTTGTTGGAGCCAGACTTAAACCAGTAGCAGTGGTACATATTGGTATAAATTATATGGAAAGGAAATTTTTATGTACATTTCAAAATGATGTAAAATAATTAGTTCAGAAACTTCAGGAGAAAAATAGTGAAATCTTAATCTCTGAAATTTTACCTGAACCATGAGTGTCTGCTTATAACATCAAAAAAATAGCATTAGCAAATGCATGGATGAATAAGTGGGCAAAAGAACAGGGGTTATCATTCATCAAACACTGGAATACATTTAACAATAATAAAGGACTCTTCTGTAGAGACGGTCTGTATCTGAGTTTTAGGGGAAGTAGAATTCTCGGGAACCATCTACGAAAAGAGATTGATGGCATTTTAAACTGAATAGTAGGGGGGGATGAGTGGATTTCAGAAACCATCACAAGTACCATCACTCAAAATCAAAAAGACAGGTGCCAAAACAAATGTCTTGATGTTTAATTCTAGAAGTTTAAATAAGGACAAAATGGCAGAGTCAGAGGTTTTTCTTGAGAGTAATGACATAGGGATAACAAGTGTAGTAGAAACATGGTGGAACTCAGACACAGAATGGAATCAACAACTCTCGGGGTATCAATTATTTAAAAAAATAGAACATCAAAGAAAGGGGCAGGAGTAGCTATATACCTCAGGGATGGAATTGTTCATCAAAATATTTTTACAAATGAGGATGTAGGTAATATTGAAGCAATTTCTGGAGATATTACAGGATTGAAGGGAAATCCATTCAAACTAATAGTATTCTATAGACCACCTGGTACTACAGTAGGGGATACTGAAAATTTAATGGACAAGATCACTACCTTGGCAGATGACACCGACTTACTGTTGATAGGGGACTTGAATATTCCAGAAGTGTAGTGGGGCAGCAATAAACAGACAACTCACTGGGTTCATGAATAAATGTAATACTTACTGCAGCTGGCATACAACAATGCATAAATGAGCCAACTTGGGGTGATAACACCTTGGACATCATCTTAACTAATACATTTAGTGATATTGAAAATATTAGTATAGGACCACCAATAGATTTAAGTGACCATGACCATGGAACTGTCATGTTTACAATCAATAAGATGAATAAAACAACTAAAGGGAAAACAACTCATATTATGTCTAATAAAGGCGATTTCCAAGGGATAAGAAATGAAATGAGTGAAATAAATTGGAATAGAATGTTGAAAGTACTATCCATAGAGGAATTATGGAATTATTAGTTAATACAGTAAATAATATGAGAGCTAAATGTATACCTAGTAGGGAAGTATACAATAGTAGGGAAAAAACTCATCATGGATTAATAATAAAATGATTAAACTTTATAAAAAGAAAAAAAAATATACAGACAAATGAAGCAGACAAAACTGTAATTAGGTTAGGTATAGAAAGATATTACAGAAAGTTAAGTTTGAAATTAGAAGTGCAAAAGAACAATTGGAATATAAACTTGTAACATCAAAAAATAACACAAAGAGTTTCTTTTCATATGTAAACAACAAAAGGGGGAATAAAAATACTGGGAACCTCTTCTTATTGATGGTGTAACAATTGCTGAGCCTGAGGATATGTGTAAAGAATCTAGCAAGGCATTTAGTAAGGTGTTTGTCAAGGATACTTGTAGGATTGATAACAGTAAGGAAGTATTACACAATGAGGCACAAAGAGAAATAGTTACTCTAGAAAAAGTAGTTGAGAGAATATCTAAACTTAATATAAACAAGTCAGCAGGGCCGGACGGGGTGCACCCTAGATTTATCAAAGGAGCCTGTAGATGTTGTAGCACCTGCTATTGCTATAATAGGGCAAAAGTCCTTGGATGAAGAGTACGTACCAGGGGACTGGAGAACAGCATATGTGGACCCAGCGTACAAAAAGGGAAGTAGAGCAGAGGTAGCTAACTACCGTCCGATAAGTTTAATATCAGTGATTTGTAAAATTATTGAAGGTATAATATATGAGGAAATTGAAAAATATATTTCTAATACGGAGTTGTCAGACAACACCCAACATGGTTTTGTTAAGAAATGATCATGTGAGACTAACTTAATTAGTTTCTACGAAATTATTAGATCAAAGGAACAGTATAGACATGGTTATGTTGGACTTTAGCCGTGCTTTGGACATGGTTCCTCATTGTATGGTGATTGAAAAACTGGCAAACTTCAAAATTAGAAGTAGTATTATTGGATGGATCAAACATTGGCTGATGGATAGAGCCCAATGGTTAGGTTACAGGGCTTCCTGTCAGATGGGGAGAGGGTGACGAGTGGTGTACCGCAGGGGTCCGTGCTGGGACCACTGCTGTTTGGAATTTTCATTGCTGACCTATGTCTGACAGATGGGAATAAAATTACTAAGTTTGCAGATGATGTAAAGATAAGAGGGGTCATTAATACCTTTGAAGACAGGTTAAAGTTTGGTCAAAACCTACCTTTTATATTGAAGTGGGAGAAAAAAAACAAAATGCACTTTAATCTTGACAAATGCATCATAACTCATATAGGGAAAGAAAACATTTTGCAGGATTATTACATACAAGGGGTAAAGCTTAAGGAGTCAGTTTGCGAAAAGGATTTAGGGGTATATATTAGTTCTGATTTAAAAAAAGCATCCCAATGTAAAGTAGTAGCAAACAGGGCCATGCACTTGGTGAACTGTATTAGAAGAATTTCAATCAAGAAGTGAAGAGGTGATAATGCCATTGTATAAATTATATGTTAGACCACATTTGAACTACTGCTTCTTGGTCTGGAGTCCTTATTTGAGAAAATATATAAATATGATTGAAAAAACACAATGGGCCTGTACTAAACATACAATAGGGATCAAAGATATATCATATGAAGAAAGATTGTAAGAAATAGAGTTGTGGTCAATGGACACCAGACGCGTTAGGGTTGACCCGCTCCTGCTGTATAAAATCCTTGGACAAGAAAAATTTAAAAAACGATCTTGGTCTTCAGTTCAAGATACCACACTACAACCTTAGGAGGCATAAGTTTCAGATACATGAAGAATCTTGTAGGACAAGGCTAAGATATTTTAGTTTCGGACCGAGAGTAGTCAGACTACGGAATCAATTGCCAGCTGAAATAGTAGAGGCCTCTAGTTTCCTTGCTTTTAAAACAAGTTTGGATAGACATATAACAGTTGGTAACCTCGGTTTCCTGCACTGAAATAGTGGGGACATCCCATATAGGCTCAAGCCTCCCAGATGTCTTCAAAACCCAGTATGAAACGTAGTATGGTTTCTGAGATATGAGCAATTTAGTATTTCAAGTCCTCATTTTCTGCTCTGAGGCACATTGTTATGCATACATTCTTTGATTTCACTGTATTTTTCAATGCAGTTTTGGGGAAAAGAAGGGTGTGCCCTTTTGTTACTGTGCCAGTTAACACTTCCAGTTGCGTTTCCGTTACTGTTCATGGCACCGTTCCTGTCTACGCCACCATCTGCGTTACAGTTTGCATTTCCATTTGCACTTGCATTTTCATTTCTTTGTTGTTTGGCATCATTGTTGCTGTTACAGTTACCAGCTGGATTTGCAATTGCAGTACCATGCCCGTGCGTTACGGTTTGCACTTCCGTACACGCTTGTGTTTCTGTTTCTGTTTCCTTTGGCATTATTGTTGCTGTTACTGTTACCATTTGCATTTACAATTGCGGTACCATGAATGTGTGCATAATGGTTTGAGTTTCTGTACGTGTTTACATTTGCGTTTGCATTTCTCTTTCCTTTGGTATTATTGCTGCTGTGACCTTGCACATTACAGTTTGCATTTCCATATGTGCTTGCATTTGTGTTTCTGTTTCCTTTGGCATTATTCTTGCTGTTACCATTGCCATTTGCTTTCCAATTGCGGTACCATGATCGTGCACATTACGGTTTGCGTTTCCGTACTTGCTTGCGATTGCGTTTCTGTCTCCTTTGGCATTATTGTTGCTGTTACCATTTTCATTTGCATTTCCAATTGTGGTACCATGAACGTGTGCATTACCAGTTGCGTTCTGTATGCACTTCTGTTTGTGTCTCCATTTCCATCACTGTTTGTTTTGGCGTCACTTTGCGCTTGCATTTCTATTACCGTTTGCGTTACCATTTACCTTTGCATCACCATGTGCATAACCATTTGCACTTGCGTTTGAGTTGCACTTACTGTTACTAGGTCACAAAAAATCACATGGTGGGAGCTGGGGGTCAGAAGGGCCATCGGTCCCACCACTGCATTTCATTCATTATTTATAGTCCTCTTTCTCAAAAAGAAGGGAAATTCATGGCAAAAAAATCCATTTAGTGATCAGTTAGGGTTGTTTAACAGTGACAAAAGTGAGGAAATTCGATGTTAGGGTTGAAAGCCCCCCTCTTGCACCCTCCACCCCGCCCCCCTACCAGCATTGGGGTGTGCGTTGGTGTTGTCAGTCCTAACTCTCACCCATTCTCCTATACATCACCACTTCAGCATGTTTCACATGTAATAGGGTGAGAGTTAGGACCAATGACCCCAACACACACCCGATGCGGGTTGGGGGCTGGGTGAGGTGCAAGGGTGGGCTTTCCACCCTAACATTGAATTTCCTCACTTTTGTCACTGTAGAACAAACCTAACTGATGCATTAAACAGAGTTTTTTGCCCCTCGCCTCCTCCAATCCTCAGGTACCATACCATCCTCCCATTATTTGATAAAAAGGGTAGTCAGTGGTGTTAATAATTCTCCCCTTAGTTCTTTTAGAATTCTGGGGTGAAACCTATCTGGCCCCATTGCTTTGTCCGCCTTCAGTTTTAGGAGTTCTTTCAGAACTCTTTCTTCTGTGAAAGGACTAATATCAACTCATCTATTCAGAGTGCTTCCATTGATTGGATTAGGTACCTCTCCTCCTCTTCCTTTGAGAATACTAAGCAAAAGCATTCATTCAGTATCCTGCTTTTCACTGTCCCTCTCTGCACCCACCCTCCTCTTTATTCAGCCTCCAGTATCCCTCCTTTGTCTTTAGCTCCCTAATGTACCTATAAAGGTTTTATCCCCTTCTTAAACAGGTTGGCCTTCTTTTCTAAGTTTGGGCCTTTGCTATTCTGACTGCCTTCCCTCTTCCTACTGCTTTAACTGTTACAGTTCTCTGTCCTGCTCCTTCTGTGTTTCTTTATACTTCCTGAATGCTATCTTTTTCTCCCTAACATTCCCAGCCACATCTTTTGAGAACCATAGTGTTTTTTCTTTCATTTTGATTTGTTTATTTGCTTCACACAAAGGATTGTTGTCTCTGTGCTGGCAGTTTTGATGTTTCCTCATTGTTGCTCTACCCCTCCTTCTTGCCTGTTTGCTAGTGCTTTTCTGAGGCACTCTCCCATTTTGACAAAATTGGCCCTCCTGAAGTCCAGTACCTTCACTTTTGCATGGCTTGACTCTACAGCTAAGGTTATCATGAACCACACTGTTTGGTGGTCACGTGTTCCCAGATGGCTACCTGCTTCTAGATCTGAGATCCTCTCTTCATCCCCATTTGAAAGTACCAGGTCTAAGATTTCTCCCTCCAGAGTAGTTTCAAACACTAGCTGTCTGAGGCATGCCCCCTGTGAGACATCGAGAATGACCTTGCTCTTGGCTCTGGCTGCAGCAAAGATGCTCCAGTTAACATCTGGCATATTCAGGTCTCCCATCAGCAATATCTCCATTTCTCTGCCATCCTAGGATGCCTTCTATCATTCCTTGTCCATTTCCTCCCCCTGAGATGGGGGTCTGTATACAACCCTTGTGCAGATTATGGTGTCATTTCCAGTCTCCAGGGTGAACCACAGTGCCTCCTCTCCTCCCTGCTTACCCTTTAGTTTCATTGCTTTGATCCATTCCCTTACATAGAGAGCTACTCCTCCTCCTCCTCTACCCTCCCTGTCCCTCCTATAGATTATGTACCCTGGTATGTTGACATCCCAGTCATGGTTCTCTGTGTACCATGTTTCTGAGACTGCCACAATATCCATGCATGCCTCTTCCATCAAGGCCACCAGTTCACTGAGCTTGTTACCTAGACTATGGGCATTGGTACTCATTACCCTCCATTTTTTGGTGGCCTTACCCCTTTTTGCCCCATCCCTGTCCTTACTACCTTGTCTTTCTCTCCATTTACCCCTGCCTTTCTATTGACTTCTCTATCTTGGTGTTTACCTCACAACTACACTGATTTTTTTTGGTGGGGGCTAGGATTTCCCTTCTCCTTTTCAGTACCTTCCTCCTTGGCTAGTTTAAATG
Organism: Neoceratodus forsteri; assembly: GCA_016271365.2. Classification (NCBI taxonomy): domain Eukaryota; kingdom Metazoa; phylum Chordata; order Ceratodontiformes; family Ceratodontidae; genus Neoceratodus; species Neoceratodus forsteri. The sequence continues at coordinate 67,718,622 of CM057453.1, read as the reverse complement.
CTTGCAAATGAAGCATTTAAGCCCATCACCTAGGATCATTGTTCTCTTCCTGGACAGATGCAGACCATTGTGCCAGCATAGGCCTGCATCCCTCCAGGTGGACTCCCAGTCCCCAGTGAAGCCAAACCCTAAGCTCTGCATCAGTTTTTTCACCACTGATTGAATCCCATGGTTTGGAGCACCCTAGGCTCACCCATACTATAGACAGGCAACACCTCTGAGAAAGTTGCCGTGCATGCTACTTGTCTAAGGCCCCCTCCTCAACTCCACAAACTCCTCCTGCACTGCTCTGATCCCTTTTCCAGCCAGATGATTTGTCTCTAGGTGGACAATGACATCCATCTCCCTCCCCCATGCAGCTGCTCCCATAATCCAGAGGATTCACTCCCTCTTCCTCCAAGCCATGGTGCTAGGTAGGCATCTTACCTCCCCTTCCCTCCCTCTCCCAGTTCTACCCTCCTAACAATGAAGTCCCCCACCAGGAGTTGTTTCCTTCACCAGTGGGGTCCCATGCCACCCTCCTGTGGGTCTTCTTTGTGGAGGTTCCCAGCATCCTCCCTGGTCTCACTGTAGGTGCCTCCATGAGAGAACCACCCTCTGCCAGAATGACATATGAATCATGGAGAGGTACAACTAGAGGATGTGCCTCTGTTCCACCAGCCTCACCTTCCCTGAGCCCACTGTGGTCCAACTGCTCCTCTTTCTTGGCAACATTTGAGGCAGTGTTGGTGGCCCTGGTGGTCCCTGGGTGGAAAAGTAGATCCCAGATCCTAGCCAAATCAACCTGGAGATGAGCAACCTCCTCCCTCAGCCAGAAAGGTGCCTGAAGATGGGAAAATACCACATCCTCCAAAATGTGCCCCAGAAGACTGCTGCTCCACAGCCACTGCACTGCACCACTCCCATCATGTCTTATTTGTTCCCATTAACTGTTGTTGTGTATACTTACTCTTTCTTTCCTCTGTTTATTTTATTTTTTTTCTATACAACTTTTTGTTTTTTTTCTCCCTACTTTCCTACTGCCTCTGTGCCCTTAAAGCTCCTGATCTTCCTGTTCTGGCACAAAAAGTTCCTATATTCCTCAGTAGTCTCCTTTTTGCTTCCTCAGAGTCAGCCCTCTAGCAGCTGGGGGGGGTGGAGAGCTACTCTTTTCCTTCTAGGATGGTGAGTATTTTGTGCCTCTGTGATCACTTCCTTCCTACTCCCAAACAGGAAGTTCCTGTTGTCAGTCAAATCCTGTGCCTATAAAAGTAGAACTGGCTAATGGTTGGGGGGGGTGGATGGAAGGGATGGAGGGCAATATTGTCCCAGTAAAGTTCTAACAGCAGCTCCTTCCTCTTGCTGTTCTCTTTTGAAGTACCCTCGTCCACAACAGGGTCTGGTGTATGTGCCAAAACACTTCTCTGGCCCTAGCAGCCTGAGACTGGTGCTGCATGCTGTAGCACCTTCCCCATCAACCTTGTCTCAGTAAACTGGCTCCTGAGTTCACACTGCACTCAACCTATTGGCACAGTAAGGCAGCTTGTTCCCCAGTCATGCAACAGACATCCCTGCAAACAACATTACTTAATAAATTCTTTGTTTTTTATATTTTGACACCAAACTTTCAACATAGTCTTCTTATGACTGCACCTCATGAACCCTTGGTGAAAATTTTCAAATCCATGTTGAAATACTATTCCATATCACAGGTGCGGCACACGTTTTGGACAGGATGTGAAAAATGACAGCTGTACTGTTCATGAGGTGGTGTGAAAAATGACTATGTTGAAACTCTGACGTCAAAATGTGTAAAATTATAAAGTTATGTTGGTGCACAGATAATTTTCAATGAACTCTTGCAACTTGGTCATTTTAGGAATCTTTTAACCAAATTTCCAATATGGTGTTTTGGGACCCCAATCCATTAACACTGGCAGTGAAATTTTATTATTCAGTTCAAAAAGGTGATTTTATGCAGCAACCACACAATCACCTTTGAGGCCTAATTAATGAAATGCCAGTGACAAAAGTTAATGAAGTGGGGTTCCAAAAGTTCACTAATTTGCTGAAAAGAATTCCAAAACATAGCAAAATTATGAACATAAATTCAAAACATCATTGGAATATTTTATCGGCACTTACCTTGATTCCTCAGTTCACAGTTCAGCTTTCAAGAGTGCAGACATGCCTCGGTCCACAGAGGATGGCATCATCGACTTCCGATGGTAAGTATAGGGTAAGAAAGGTGTGGGGTGGTGAATGCTCAGTGGGAGGGTCGGGATGGGAGAGGGGGACAGCGACGATGACAAGGGACTGTTTTCAATTTTTTTATGTTAAAAAAACAGAAAAAGACATTGTGGGACAGTTTTAATTTTGTAGGAACTTAAGAAATAAATAAAATGATATCAGATCACTGGGAGGGTGGTCTCCCCAGTGTCCCACACTGCTGGGGAGGGGTTTGTTAATTCTGACACAGGGAATGGACCTCCTGATGTCTGCAACTGATAAATAAAACAAGAGGCTATGGGGGTATCCAACACCAGGGGTGGGCATCCTGGTTTCAGAATATATAATATAAATTTGAATTGCAAAAAAAAAAAGAAAATCCTTCAAGTTTTAACTACATTCTTCACTCATGTGATCTAATTATTTTTGCTGTATCAAAGTTTCAAACATACTTTGTATTTCCAAAATATATGCTGCTGCCTGATCAAGAAATGACATCTGGAACTGTTTAAGACTGTTAAAGACAATAACAACTGTTACCACATGGTAGGATTTAGGCTAAAATTATAAACTTGTTCAAGAGACATTATCAATGTTAAAGACTGTAAGCATCTTCAACAAAGTCTGCGACCCTATTTGCCTCAATCAAGTCTGCTAAAGTCAAAGACTCTATAAGCCCCTGGCTTACAGGATATCTAATCAAACAAATAAAGCTGCATGACAACCTCTGGCACAAAGCCAGGGCAACTGTAAGGCAGCCTGACTGTGAAAATTACAAAGCCCCAAGAAACAGATGTACAATACCAGTGAAGGCAATGAAAGCAAACTACTATAAAGAGCTAATTGAGAGAAGTGGGGGGAATGGTAGAGCATTTTGGAACATCAAGTTGCTTACTGGTCATGAATCTAAGGCACCACCCAAACTCGTTGTCTCTCAATCCTGAATAATACAGCAACCTAAGGGCTTGGCAAAAGCTTTCAACAAGGCCTCCACTGACCTAAGCTCAAGCTCAGTACTGCTACCAGATTACCTGAAGACCCCACCTGGTAACTGGTCCCCTGGCAATAACCCCCTCCCCGCCTTAACCCTGGACATCCATTATTCTACTTCGAGCAAATCACAAGGTCTCAAACAATTAAACACATCAGGAGGGCCCTTTGCAAGACCAGGATTGCAAGCAATAACATTGATATGAAGCAAGGTCCCCTCACCCTGAACACACTTGCTCTTCCACTCACTAAATTCATTAATACTTCACTGCAAATGGGAGTGTTCTGGAATAAGTGGAAAATGACCCTCATCACCCCAGTTTTCAAAAGTGGAGCTAGAACCCACATAGGTAATTATCATCCCATATCTATTCTGTGTCCCCTATCGAAAGTCCTAGGAAGAATTGTTGTGGACCAATTCTCTGAATACCTGAACAAATATAAACTACTTTGCCTGCAACAATACGGGTTTCAGCATAACCACAGCACAATCACTGCCCTCATTCACTTTATCACTCACGTATATGATGCCTTAGACAATGGAAAATCCATGGGGTCCATATTCATTGACCTCACCAAAGCTTTTAACACCGTTGACCACCATATCTTACTTGACAAACTATTGGGACTAGGTTTGTGTTCTGACACCTTATCCTGGTTCAGTAGCTACTTGTTTCACAGGTCACAGAGCATGAGGATAAGAGGGGTAGCTTCAGAACCTAGAGATGTAACTCTGGGGATCCTCCAAGGATCCATATTAGGTCCTCTTCTCTTCAGCTTAATTATAAATTCCTACCAAGTGCCTGCCAGGATAAAATGCTGCATGCGGATGATGCGGTGATCTCTGCACTGGTTTATTATGTGTCTGAAATAACTACAGCCTTACAGGATAGCTTTAACTCTCTTGAGGCATGCCTTTCTCAAAACAGACTTCTAGTAAACCACAAAATGACCAAAGTCATGTATTTTATTCTACCCCACCCAAAGGAAAAATCCAACCCATTGGCCATTACAAGTCACAAGGGATACACCCTAGAGCAGATTACCACATTTAAATGTGTAGGAATCCACCTAGACAACACCCTTTCTTTTACCACACATATCAACCATGTAGTTAAGGCTGCTAATATCAAAGTTGGTGTCCTATACTGTAACAGGCATGCTGTAACCCCTGAGGCTGTAAAGCTGGCTACCCATAGCTTGATACTGTCTACCATTGATTACAGGCTAGTCTAATATAGTGCAGCTTCTGAAATGGCACTGATGAGGGTCAGATTACTCCTAAATAAGGCCTGTAGAGTGGTTTTAGGGACTGAGAGCCTAATTCACACATATAGCCTCTAAACCAAAAACTGGATGACTCTCTCTCCACCTAAGAACAAAGTACCAGACATGCCTACTCGGAAAAAATGCCCTACTAGGATTAACACCAGATACTCTTGCAGCTTTATTTAAGCACAATATAACTGAAAAATTAACTCAAATAGCAGTCAAGGGTGTATTCTAGGTCCCCTTCAAATATATCTCCTTTGCACAGCAAACTCTAGCATACCGAGGGCCTCAGTGGATGAACAACCTCCCTTCCCCCCCCTTACAGCATGGTAAGATTGATACATTTAAAAGGGACCTCAGACTCCTTCAAGCTCAAACAAATCACTGTGAGTGACAGCAATAATAACACACAATCTCTCCCACCCATGGAACCCGGCCTCTCCCTACTATTACCAACTTCTCCCTCTCTCCCTCCCCCTCTCTCTGACAAAGCCCCCTTGGGCTACAACCACCCCACTGCACTGCACTTAGCAACAATAACTGTAATCTGAATTTGGACAACCTTGGAATGAAAATCTTTGCTGTTTGTTGGCTTAACTGCAGTCCTTGCAACCTCCAATCCTATGTATTGTCTTGGTTATCTTACGTATTACCTTGACTATCGTACACTATGGGCTGGATATTCAAAGGGGTTGCGCCATGCACAATAGGGTTGTGCCTGCACAAGTCCAAAATTGTGCCATTCTGCGATATTCAGCAGGAGGCAGTTGCACCCCCCAAGTCATGCTGAGCAACAGCGCAATGCTAATGAAGGCATGCTCAACTGGAGGGGGAGGAACCATGCAAAAACTGCACAGCCCGATATTCAGCCAGGCTGTGCAGAGTTGTACAGGTGCAACCCACAACCTGCGCCTGCACAACTTTGAGCCCCCAAAAAAGGAGTAAGTCGAGGGCCACCCACAGGTGAGCTGCCGCATTGCAGGGCACAACACAGCAGCTGCCACCTGTGGGTGGCCCTCCACTTGTTCCCTGTGCCCCCCCTGCAGCTGGATCGCGGGCATAATATCAATGAACCCCCCTACTGGCCCGATCATGGGCATAACATCAATGAACCCCCAGTGGCCCGATTGGGGGCATAATATCAATGAACCCCCGACTGGCCCGGTCGTTCCAGAACAGAGTACCCCACCAAAGAGCAAAATCCGGGTAGTCCAGTGGACCGTGAAGCCCGATCACAGGCAGTAGAGTCAACCCCCAAAACCATCCCTGGTGGTCCTGTGGACCACGAGAAGTCGATGAGCAGTGAAGTCAACCCCAGAGCAAAATCCCTGGTGGTCCAGTGGACCATGAAGCCCATCAGGGCATTAAGTCATCCCCAAAGGTCCAATTTTCCTGGTGATCTAGTGGCCCCACCCCCCCACCCACAGGAGCCCCACCACCCCTCCTCCCCGTCAGCCCGTGAGGCGGCAGCACCCACCCGCCTGCCGCCCCGCGCCCGCTGACTGACTGCTCGGTGGGGCTGCATGCCCACTGATTCAGAGCAGAGCCAATGGGCATGCTGCCCGCCTGCCTGAGCAGTACAGATATATGAATGAATGAATTCACTCACATATCTGCACTGCGCTGTATGGACTACATGCCATTAACTCTGCTCTGAACAACAGGCGTGCAGCTCTCCCGGCAGTCGACTCGGTGAGCTGACAGGGCAGCAGGCGGTGGGGTGCCACCTGCCAGCTGGCGGGGGTGAGGTGGTGGGGCTCCATGGGTGGATGGGGTGGGGGCCACTAGATCACAAGGAAATTGGACCTTTGGTGGGATGACTCTAATGCCTGCAATCGGCTCACAGTCCACTGGACCACCAGGGATATTGGTCTTTGGGGGATGAACTCTGCTCTGCCCATGATCGAGCTAGTGGGGGTGGGGTTACTACTGTTATCCCAGCGATCAGGCTGAGTGGGAGTGGGGTTACTACTGTTATGCCACGATCAGGCTAGTGGGGAGTGGGGTTACTACAGTTTGCCAGCGATTGGGCCAGTGGGGGGTTACTACTGTTTTGCCTGCGATCGGGCCAGTCGGGGGGGGGGATTTACTTCATGCCCACGATCGGGCTGCAGGGGTCATCGGTCCCCGATGGCTGCTGCCTGGCAGGGCGCCAGGCACAAGTCATCGGGGATCAGCGCACCTGCATGCTAATGGCATGCAAATGGTGCCATAAGTAGATGCAAATGTCCCCCCCCCGTGCCTTGCATGAATTATGGCCCCATTTGCATGTCACCTTTTGAATATCGGAAATTTGTGCATGGCGCAATGGAACTTGCACCACTGCATCTTGAATGCTCCACTCTGACCACTTGCAGTGGTGCAAGTTCCACTGCACCATTCACAGTGGCTGTGGCTGGGGGGTGCTATTCAAAGGAGTTGCTCAATAGTGCAACTCCTTTGAATATCGCCCTGGCCACACCCCTGCACAACTTTTTTGAGCAGGGCAAGGGCTTGCACCACAGAATGGTGCAGTTTGAATATCCAGCCCTATGTGTTTTCATCACCCCATATATTGCATTGTAATGTTTTGTATTCTTGACATGAAACCTTTGTAAAGGAGCTGTTCAGCTCAAAGCTATTTAATCTGAAACTGAAATAAATAAATAAAATGTCATAAATAGCTCTTCTAGTGTTGACTCACAACAATTCCTTACAGTAATTCATTTTTTTAACTTAAGTTTATTCAAATTTAGTTGAAATACAAGTACATTTACAATATATAACATATCAACTACATTGTCACATGCACTATTGTCAGTCATTTGATATTATACTGTACATTTAAGCAGCATAATCCATCTGTACTCTGCTATGTAATGAAGTACTGTATTCTCCTGGGCAAATCAGCTTAATCATAATGTACGATTGTTTTCTTTTATGAGTATAAAACCTGCCTTATCTGATTACTACAGTGTACAGAGTTATCTACAGTTCCAGGGTTTCTTCATGCAAGATCTTGGATTTACCAATCCTGTCTATATATCAAGTTGTCATAAACAATTTGACAATAATAGTGCATGCTTTCATATTGCATCTAACTGTAACAAACTTAATAAACAGATTGAACGTAAATAAAACATGGCATACAATTTAAACAAACAAATGTGATGTATGTACTTATTTATATTAAAATAACACAGGTCCATCATATTAGAATATCTGTATTTTATGTTAGATATTGATCCAGAATTTGAATCTGTTCTGTTTCTTCCATATATATATTGCAATTACCTCACATTATATTTCTCTAGCACAAATTTAATCTTGCTATAGTGGCTTCCATACTTTTGATTTTAGGTACTATCTGCCACCACTGTAAAATCAAGGGAGACTGAGTAGTCATCCATTTCTGGGATATTGCCTTATTGGCAACTATTGCTAAAATGTAAAATAGATATCTTTGATCTGATTTATGAAGTTCTACTGGTGGTAGTCCCAAAACTAGGTGTTCAAAAGCAGGTGCACTTGATGTTAGAATCTTACTTCTAATTTCTTGGACTTCTACAAAATTTCACTATTAGAGGGCAGTCCCAAAAATATAATGATGGTTACCTTTACACCCACATTTTCTCCAGCATTGTTCTGTGCTGATTCTCTGATAATGTCTGTAAATGACTGGGGTAATAAAGAATCTACTGCATAATTTCCAATGATATTCCCTCAAGTAACTGAATACGTGAGTCTTGTCAACACCCTCACATATTTTAACTCATGAATTAGGCAGTATCTCAACCTGTTTCTTGTTCCCATTTACACTGTATATTTTCCCTATTAACCTCCCCCTCTTCTTCCTCTAAATAACTATACATTTGGGCAATAAAATGTTTAGTTTCTGCATTGTCACTACTGAGTTTAACAAACACTACACCCTTTGGTAAATTCCCAACTAGAGTATCTACTTTAATTTCTTTAATTATAAAGGAACGACATTGTAAGTATTTGTAGAAGTCCACATGAGGGATTCCATATTCCTTCATTAGACTATCAAATGGTAATATTGTACCTTCCTAATTAACATATTTGGTAAGTGAAGTCAGACCCCTTCTTTCCTATTGTGCAAGATACAAATCCCCCAAATTACCCCCCAATCTACTGTAGGCCCATACTCTCCTAGGGATTTCCCAAGTTTGTCTAGTCTGCAAAAAAATGTTTAGGGTGTATTTCATCCAGATATTATTAAGATGTAAGAGCTCTCAGAATGTGATTACCCAAGGTAGAACATACACTATAAAGGTATGGAGGGAAAAGCCTCCTGCTCCATTTCAACCCAGCTTTCACAATAGTTTGTATTTAACATCTTAAGAATGGGTAGCATTTGCGAGGCTTGAGAGTAGTGCATAAAGTTAGGCACCCCCCCCCCAGCCATGGGGGCTGTCAGAAGCTGCTACTTAATCCATAGTCTATTTCCTGCCCAGATAACTCTTAGTATACATTTCTTAAGTTGTAGCCAGTCCTTCCTCAGAAATGGAATTGTAAGCATAGCAAACAGAAACAAAAAGTGAGGCATTACATTCATTTTGATCAAGTCACTCCTTTGAGCCATACTTATGGGCAGAACCCTCCCATCTTTTTAATCCAATCCTACTTCATTCAACAGTGGCTGATAGTTGTATCTATTTAAATTGCTTAGTCTATGAGGGATCTGGATTCCCAAATATCTAACTTTATCTTTTACCCACTTGTATGGTATGAGATCTTTAATATATGATGGAATGCAGCCTGAAATCTCTAACACTTCCATTTCTTCTGTACTAACCTTAAAGCCTCATATACCTCCAAACTGTTCTATTAAATGTAACAGTGGTGGGATAGATGTTACCAGATGTGAAATGTACACCAAGGTGTTGTCTGCATACAAAGACACTTTGTTCTCCATCCCTCTCAATTTGATACCTTTGATTATCTCCATTTGATGTATGGCTGCTGCCAGGGCTCAATACTAAATGCAAACAATAAGGGAGAGGACACCACTGCCTAGTGCCCTCTCACTACCAAAATATTCAGAAATTGTGCTATTTTCTCACGCTATATTGGTGGGTCCATCATATGGAAGCTGAAGCCAGGTCAAAAAGGTGTCCCCCATCCCTAGGTGTTTCATAACCGTTTGTAAATTAGACCAGTTTAGATCATCAAAAGCCTTTTTGGCATCATAAAAAATAGCTAACTGAGATGTGGGTGCATGGAAATTCTGAGCCATAACATTTAGCAAGCAGTGTATATTATCATTAAGGGATCTATGATGCTAATGTGACAACAAAAACACTGACGTCCTAGACAGTGCCAGAAACCCACCGACACCCCTGACTGCGACGTGACCCCGAACCAACCAGCACAGCGCGATTCACAATCGGGAGGCTGCACTCCCTGGACCCCCACACCACCCTTACTAAAGACAGCTAACTCTATGTCACACAGACAGGGAGTTAGATATTTACCTCCATCACCCTACAGTGTCTCGACGTAAAAACCTTCTTGCTGCTGATATAGGTGCACTGGGGGTTTCACTGCAGGGTTTAGTGTACGGTGTCACTGTAAAGATGGTATTAAATCATTAAGGTGCTCTGAGGAATAAACTCCATCTGGTCAGGGTGAATTATACTATTAACATGACATTGTAGAGTTTAGGTAACATCTTGAGAGAGCTATGTTTAGGTAAAATCTTAGTTAACATTTTTACATCTTGGTCCAACAAAGATATTGGATGGTAAGCTAAACATTTGTCTGCTTGTTTGTCTGGCATTGGAAAGACCATGATAATATCATCTTTCCATGTTTTTGGTACCCATTTTTCTTCAAGGCATGAGTTAAAGGTATCCACCAGGATAGGTGCTAATATGTCCTGAAAGACTTTATAAAATTCTACGCTGTAGCCATCTGGCCCTGGTGACATTCCAGCTTTGAAATCTTTAATAGCTTCCCTAACCACTTTTTATGTTGGCTTGCACATGCGCAGTCAACATATTGAGGTAGTACCAGATTTGGAGGCGTGGTCACTGTTGGACGAATGTAGGGCACGCATCAGAAGGTGCATCCCTCATTCCCTAATCAGGCAACATGCAGGCGCCATATCAGCAATGTGGAATGTTGCCACCAGATCTAACAAAAGGAATGCTGCAATGAGAATGGAGCTCTCATGCAGCATGACCACAACACACCTCCCGACGTGCAAGCAACACTGCCGCCACCTTGTGTCAGAATGCCGATGGGGAAGCCCACTCCCCATCAGCATAATAACCCCCTCCTATTTACAATGTATGTTGAGGGGGTGCCCAATCCCCCTCAGCATTATGTGTGCACCCCAACAGTTTTTCTTTGCCGACAGGGGCCCCAATCCCCGTCGGCTTCAGTGCTCAGTGATGTTGCGATGGGGAGCCACTCCCTGTCAACATTATGTAACATCCCCCTCCGCTTTTGTTGTATGCTGATGGGGGGCCAATGCCCATTGGTATAATGTAACCCCTTTGTTGTGTGTGCTGACAGAGGTGTCCAATTCCCTGTTGGCTACAGCTGCCCCCTAAAAATAGCCTGTTGGCATGCTGAAGCCCACCTCAGTGTGTCACATGCCCTTGTTAAAAAAATGGTCCTGCATTTTTTTTTAACCCTATCAAAAATAAAACAGTCCTCGTGGTCTCCCTGCTCCCCTCCCACAACCCGTGTCCACCCACTGCATCTCCTGCCTCCCTACACCACCCCTCACACTTACCTCCGAGTCCAGCGCGATGATCTTTGGTGGACCGGGAACACGCCTGCACTCTTTCAAAGCTGACTGCTAACTGACGAAATGCCAGTAAGCTGTATAATGGAATAAATAGGTTTTTTCAACTTTGCTGCATATCTCAGGCATTTTTGGAATTTTGGCACCAAATTTTCAACATGGGGTTTTTGGGACCCCTCCTCATGAATTCTGGCACTGTTGTGGCATTAATCAGCCCTGAAAGGTGATTTCGCAGTCACTGCATGGAATCACCTTTTGGGACTGATTAACGAAATGACAGTGCCGGTGTTCATGAGGTGGGCTCTCAAAAGCTGTGTTACAAATTGGTGGAAAAAATTCCAAAAATGACTGTTTTATGAGTGTGCATTGTGCAGTTTCCACGCACGCTTATAACTTCATGAATTTGTAATATTTTCACTCCAGATTTTCAAAATTGGCATTTTTCCACACCTCCTTATGAACAGTACAGCTGTCATTTTACATATCCTGGACGAAATGAGTTTTCACACGTCCAGCACAGAATAGCATGGTTGCCGTGTGAAATCAGTTTTCGGGACAATTTCAGGAAATGATGGTGACACTGTTCATGAGCAGAAGTCCTAAAATGCCTATGCTGAAAATTTGGTGACAAAATTCCATAAAATGACTGTGTTACAAGAGTGCATTGCGCAGTCTCCACTCACCCTTGTAACTTCACAAATTTGCACTTTTTTCATGCCAGATTTTCAACACTGGCATTTTATTACACCTCCTTATGAACAGTACAGCTGTCATTTTTCACATCCTGCCCTAAATGTGTTTTTGCACCTGTGGCAAACAATGGCATGGTCACTGTGCTAAATCAACATTTCAGACACATTAACAGAATCACACTGCCACTGTTCATGAGGGGAGATCCCAAAATGCCTATGTTAAAGATGTGGTTAAAAAAGTCCCAAAAATATTTGGGTTACTGACGTGTGTTGCGCAGTTTCTATGCATGCTCATACCTTCACCAATTTTTCATATTTTCACTCCAGATTTTCAACGTTGCTATTTTTTTACATCTCTTCATGAACAATACCATTGTCATTTTCCACATCCTGCCCAAAATATGTTTTCATCACTGTGTCATCAAATGACATACCCACTGTCAAAACCACCTTTCAGCTAACAAACTGATGAGTGCCGCTTTTCATGGGTGGGCTCACAAAAACCCATGTTGAAAATTTGGTGAAAATACCAACACCTACGGTGTTAGGGTTTCAAATGTAGCACCCCACCCTGTAGAGACTGACAGGTGTCAGGGTTATGACTTGGGATCATCAGCTGTAATGCTCCATCATTCCACCCCACCCCACCCCACCTTCAGCCAGTGACAGGCATCGTGGTGTGCCTTGCACTGTTCATACAAAGTTCACCCCATTCTCCTATACTGCACCCACCTCAGCATGTTCCTTATGTAATGGGGGTAAGTATAACGCTCCAGACCCCAAAAGCACACCACGACACTTGTCAGTGTCTTCAGGATAAGGTGAGGTGAAATGGCATGAGCATTATAGCTGATGACCCAAAGGCACACCCCAATGCCTGTCAGTCTCTACAGGGTGGGGTAGGGTTGGTGTAATTTTAATACTTCACTGCCGTTCCTATTACCGTCTCTAACTCCAGCACTACCAATGCCAATGCCAGCATGACAACATTCAGCATTGATAAATGCTTGTTGTGATATGGGGCTATGCAGTTGTTGTGCTGCTTCTTTCAATAGTTTATTTAATTTTAATGTTTTAAGGAACTTCTCTGTTTGTTCTTGGACCCAGTCTGAGTTTTTTCTTCTTGATATAATTGTTCATAAAATGATTTAAAGGCTTCCACTATCTGTTTAGGAGTAACAAGATTTTCCCCCCTTTGCTATTCCCACTGCTAATATATGAAATCGTCTTCTCAACCACTAACTTCCATAACTGGAATGCCAATAGTTTAGCCACTCTCTCCCCCAGCTCCTGATATTTACAGTTTAAGAATCTAAGGGTACCCTCTGCCTTCTCGTCTTCGAACTGGCTACGATCTTCCCTAGCTTTGTCTAATTTTACCTTTAGTTTGCTATTTTTGGGTTCTCCTTATGCTCGGCCTCCAGCTCTTTTGCTATCTGCAATCGCGGTGAATGATATAATAGCACTGGAGTTGGGCACCTACAATAACAACCCAATCCCGGTGCATGTCTGCAGGACTACTGTAGGGTAGGGGGCTGGGGTGGGGGTGGCAAATATAGTGACAGGATGTTGCTATACGTATGTGCATGGAGGGCAAGCATGCACAGAGAGGGCAGGAGGGAATGTGAGAGGTGGTGCCATGGTGGGTTGCCGAGCTGACCCCATGGCATGGTGGGTGGGTTGGCTGCATTGGTGGGCAGGGTACTGCATTTGGGTCTGGGCAATGGTGCATTTTTGTTGCTCTTGGCCCAATCTTTTTTTTTTTTTTTTCAATGTTTTCACCCTCCCCGACATGCACCCCCCCTGGAGTTGAGAATCCTTAACTAGGAGGGCGCGAAAAGTACAGGGGGCATAGCCCCCAGCATCAAACATTAAAAAAGTAATTCAGCAGTGGCCTGGTGGTGCAGAGGGTTGAGGCACTGGCACCTTACCTCACATGACACCGCACTGGTGACCGAGGTTCGGGAATGGACTTGGGTCATCGGGGATTGGCAGGGGAAGGAGAGGATTAGTGTCCACAGGACTGCTCTCCTCTCCTGCGGTGGTTCAAGGGTCACTTCACTCTGCAGCAGCCCTGAGTGGAGACTGGGAGCACTGCACAAAAGCGTCTCAATGTGGGAAGTACCAGAACACAGAAAAACACTTTGGATTGGCCGGATGATGGCATCTGGTCTACCAGCACACCAGAAGACTTCCTGCAGGCTGACCATCTCAGCAGCACCGAGGCCAAGAAAATATATAGTGTACAGGGCTGCCCCAACTGGTGTCTTCCCCTCAGGGAGAGGACCCACTCGGTGAAGGGAGCGCTGAGCTACTTTGAGGTAGGCTGCAATGTGAGGCGAAGGGACTTGGGGGGGTTAGAAGGGGTGCCAAAAAGAGAGGCGGATTCAGGGCATGGAGGGGATAAAATGTAAATCACTCAAAAAAAAAAAAGAGTAATTCCATTGCCGCCATTTTGCTGTGAACTGAGGAGTCTGAGTGCCAAAATAAATTTTCGGCACTCTTGTCTTTTCGATAACAGCGATCACTTTTAGGCTTTCACCATTATCACACAGATCCACAAAAGTCAGGACTGGGTTAACTAGGATAGTTTATTTTAGCCCACTGTATAACTAATTATCTCTCCACTGACCACAGCTTTGGCAGTCTCTCGTCTAACCTGAGCTGCACATCCCTGGTTCAGTTGAGCATTATATACCTCTTTCATAACCTCTTCTAGCTTATGCACTTGGGTCTTGTCAGTAAGTAAAGAAACATTCAACCTCCATAATTTTTAAGGTGGTTATCCCCCATACAAAATGTTCCTGAAATCAGTGCATGGTCAGAGTTTGTAATGTCATGGAACTTTGACTGTAGTACAGTGTGCAAATAATTTCTTTGAGTCATGAGAAAATCTATACTTGAATAGGATTTTTGCATTGAGAAAAGAAAGTGTAATATTTCTCATTTCCACGTTGCCCCTCCACAAATCCACAGATCCTCTAAGCCTACTTTCTGCATCAATGCACAAAGTGTTTTAGTAGCAACTCTATTAGTATCAGAACATCCTGAGGACCTTTCTAAGTCTAGAGAAAGAAGACAATTGAAATCCCCAAACTATATATATATCTTATTATTTCAGTTTTCTATTTCTGTTGTGTTGTAACATATGTTTACTGGCATTGAGTGGCCAGAACAGACAGTTTCTGGCAGTGCTCTGTTTTTGTGCAGTGCTCTGTTTTCTACACATGCTTAATCCTGTAGACTTTCCTTGCCTGAAGCAGAGTCTCTATCACTTTTCTGGAATTACTTTGCATCCAAACTCTTCTGTACCTGGCCATATCATGTGATAAAGCAGAACAATGCTTGCACAGTAAATGTGCACCTTGTTTGAGGTGATTGTGTCCAAATGGAAGTAACATTGGCCTTTTACAGCTAGTCTTGCTGTCTTAGAATACCATGGAAACAGGTCAGTCTGAAGTTGTAAACACTCAGTCACTCTCATTTTACTTTACACAGTAATTCTAGGACTACCACACATGGGCAAAGAACAGTTTAAGGCACAACAGTCAGGACAGTGTTCCCATCATTACAAACTAGTCAGGACACAATAAATGTTGCACCATACTACACAGCTGTCGTTTGTTAAACGGCAGCTATGCCGATGCTGTTAACCTCCAAATACATTATATAGCAATAAGCTTTATTCCTCAGTTCATGATTCAGCTTTGAAGAGTGCAGATGTATCTCAGTCCACAGAGGATAACAGCATACCCGCACGTAACTGTAGGGTAAGAGGTGTCAGGTGGTGATGCTCAGTGGGAGGTTAGGGATGGGGGGAAGGAGATGGTGGGGATGATGAGAGATGATTTTCTTTGTTTCAGGTTAAAACAAAACAAAAACATTACAGGATGGTCTTTTACTTTCAGGGTCCCATGAATTATTTCAGGACACTGGGGTGGGCTCCCCTGTGTCCACAGTGCTAGGGGGTTGTAAATGCAGACATGGGGGTTTGGGTCCCCTGATGCCAGCATTGTTAATAAAACAATGAACTGGGGGCATCTGGCACCAGGAGATGAGCATCCCAGTGCCAGATTATACTACAATAGTGTATGACCGAACATTATTGTGTATGGAAATCCATACACTCAAAAATGAGGTTCTGCTGCAGTAGTGACGTAACTATTAAAGCAGAATGACATTTCATTCTGCTTTAGTAGCTACATCACAATGCAACCACCCCCAACAGTGCTGCTCATAGGACAGGGTGTGGTCAATGAGTGCAAGTGGATGGCGATGGTGCAATGGCTGGAAACAGATGAGGAATGTGGGTACCCAGTGACTACAGCAGAAACAAAAAGTAAGGGACGTGTGTTTTGGGGAACCATCAACTGTATAGACAAGTGTATGAGAGCCTCAATACACATACAGAATAGTGGATGATTAAGCATCCACAACAAGGCTGTGTTTCCATTGAGGTTGTGTGATGACATCATAGAGACCTCGAGAGCGAAGCTCGAGAGGTCTCTATGATGTCATCACACAAACCCAGATGGAACAGCCTTGCAGTGATGCTTAATCATCCACTGTTTTTATAGTATATCACTAACCTCTGTCGGCAAAAAAAACGGGACACAGACGAGTGGTACTGAATTGTATATTGTCAAACAGAAATCTTTTTATACAGTACGATAATTATATAGAATCAAGTTAAGAAAAAGAGAGAAAAGGATATGATCATCATGGCGTCATTCAGCATTTCTGTGACAGGAAGAAAAAAATAATGTCAGCATTTGTCAGTTGGCAGAGCAACCCCCGCCCCCCCCCAGACATTGTTTTACATCTATATGGTTAAATTTAGAGAAAAACTTACTTATTCAAGTCACTGGTGTCTCGATCACCGCTACTCGCCTCCGCTTTTCGGTTTAGTAGTGTGTTACATTCACTGTGACTCCTTGCTGGCATGATGTTCCCCAAATGAAATGTGGAAAGGCAGCTTTTCTGTTGGGATGATATTTTGATGCTGGACAGGCACTGATGTATTTCCTGTTTCCAGCCAATTGTGAGCTGTCTCAGTGGGGCTGACACTAGGCGGTTTGGAATTAGGGCCGAGAAGATGGGCCAGTGTCTCTGCTGTTTGGAACCGGAGATCATGCTGTAATTATTAATACTTTGTATATTTCGATGCCGGAGACCTGTGCAACTTCTGTGGAGGGGCGTTATGATCTACCAATGCCTGGATCGATGTCTTTCTGGTGGAGTGATTTGTGATTTTTTACTTTCAGGCAAGCCAGCAGACATTTTCATTTGCTTCATCATGTTTCTAATTTTGTTTTCTCCTATGGTCATAGTTCTATACCAGAGGAGACTCAGGCTAAAAATTTATGTTGGGGCCAGATAAAAGGTGCATCGGTGTATTCATTGTTTGTGGTCTCTGGGAGGCATATTTAAGATAGGCAGAGATCGGGTCCCTTTCTTTATTTATGCTGCTCGTATGCGGGGTTTCACAGGCCTTATGTCCCTGGGATTTTTACCAGAACGCAGTCTTTGTCTGTCGCTCGTTATATTCTAAGTATTTTTGGCCATTGGTGTTAGTTAACAGGGTTAGGTCTCCACTTTAACTTGTACTGTTCCATGGTACGGAGCGCAAAAATACAGTCCAACATTAAAAATACCATGTTGAGGAGGGATGATGGATTTGAGAGACCAAGTGTGCCTGAATTGTACAGCTGGTTGATGTCTGTGTCAGTTAGAGCCTCAGCCCTATTGGGTTTATTCCCTTTCCCTGCTTTTTAGATATCTTAGCTTTGCTGTCATTGTCCTTAATGTTTGCCTGAATGGACTATTCTTGCCATGGTAGATGGAGTGACCATCGTATGCTTTATTAGATAACGATCGACACTGCCTAAAATGCCTCTGATTGTTCCGGTTCATAATCCGACCCATCTATTCTTTTTATTTTATACACAAAGTCAGCCAGGAGTATGTCTAGCTCTTCTATTGGAATTCTGTATATGTCCGATGTCGTCTACATTTTAAAATAGTTCTGCACTATTTTTATGGCAAGCTAGCGTTTTCTGGATACGTTTTCTGGATAGTACGAGCGTTTTCCTGATCAGCTATAGACTGTTCTCTGTCTGTCATGAGCTTCGAAAACACTGCTGCTGCCATGCCGTTTTTATTTGCTTTATGCTTGCTTGCGATTAATTCAGTTGTGAGACACGCTGATTTCAAATTGAGTTTTCCAATTTTTAGTTATGCCCGCGACTATTTAATTGACAGAAAACTTGTTGTACTATCGATGTGACGTCAGATCGATACTACAACAAGTTTTCTGACCTTTGAACTGTAGTACAACAGCTTTGGAGCAGCTGCTGAATTTCATATACAATAGGGGGTTAGTCATATACTATAACCCACTATTCTAATACCTTGTGGTTTCCATAACAATAGAAACCACTCCAGCTTCACTCTCAAGTCCTGGAAACCACTCGGTATTAGAATAGCGTGGTTGTATATGGGATCCCATACACTATCCTAAATATAATAAATAAATAAAAAAAATAAATAAATACACTGCCACTAGTGATGGGGCCTCCCAGTGTGCAGATAATTTTATCCAAGCACAGCACAGTCAGGAGGGTGGAACTATATCCCCACACCAGACATTTGGGTTAATATCCCAATACTGACACTGCAGTGCAGCATGGGGGGGGGGGTTCTGCACTCTTGAGGTGCCGTCTTTCAGATGAGACATTAAACCGAGGTCCCATCTACCTGTTCTGGTGGTAGTTCAGGTGGATGTTAAAGATCCCATGGCACTTATTGAAAAGAGTAGGGGACCTTTTTATTAAAAACAAAAACATACATTTATCACTAACATTGTTACATCATCTTACAAACATCTATATACCATCTTTTAACCAATGCCAGTGATATTCTTCCACATTTTCCTTACTCTTTCTTCCCCAAACAATCCACATTCATTTTGGTATGCTTTGTCAATTTCAACCTGTACTTTAAGCATCAGATCCTGCAAAGATTCTTCTTTTTTCTGCAATGTTCTTTGGCATCTATTTTACCATGTCAGAACTGCAAGGATTACATATATTGTACTTTTATTAAATTTACCCCATTCCTTAGTTATTTGTCCATATACTAAAACTTCATATGTCATATGCTTGAAACACATCATACACCAGAATTTTGCCGGTTCCGGTCAGTAACATCGCGGAACAAAATAAAGTGGACAAAAATAAAGCAGCAAAAACAGTGTCATCATTAACATTGGCAGCAAAAAATGAAGCATGCCGGAACAATGCAGACCACATGGCATGCAGGTAGCAAACAATGTCCACCACATGGAGACACTGCACTAGAACACACAGCAGCAGGCATACGCCAGCATGCCATCTCCCCTGTCCTGCATGTTGTGTTTGTTGCTGGGAACATGCTGGCTTGTGTTTCTGGCCTCTTGCATTATACACAGCCATCCACATGGTGGCCAAGGTCCACCAGTCCTCCAGTGGTTACCCCAGTGCACGTTCTCCATCACTCCAGCAGTCTGGGTGGGGTACCCCACCATGTGGGTGCCTCGCCATTAGATTACCATGGTAGGTGTCCAGTGGCCTACTTCCCCAGTGGTGATTGCACCTGCCTATTCCATCTCCCTGCACCCCTGTGCTTGGGTGTTTGCTGCTGTGTGTTCTAGTGCAGTGCCTCCATGCGATGGACATAGTTTGCTACCTGCATGTTATGAGGCCTGTTCTGGCATGCTTCATGTTGTGCTGCCAATATTAGTGGTTACACTGTTTTTGCTGCTTTATTTTTGTCCACTTTATTTTGTTCCACAATGTTACTGACCAGAACCATTTTGCCAATAGTCTCCAAAAAGGTTTGAAATATGAACATTCAAAGAAAATGTGTAACATAGTTTCTTCCTGTAAACCAAAACTTATCTCTCCACATATCCTTTCTTCTATTTTTTCATGTTTGTGGTTACTTTTCATATTTAATTTGTCATGGCTGCACATCCAGATTGTCTCTTTCATTTTTGGGGGGATTCTTTTCTGTAGTATTGCAGCTTGTAGATCTTATGCCTTTAAAATATGTGTGTTCACCTTTTTTCCTTTTAATTTTATAATGCATCTAGTCCTGCATTTAATATGATTTTCTTTAAGAGATTAGTGTCATGGTATTTTTTCCTTGTTACTCTCCCTCAATCTGCCTTTGCCATTCCACAATTAAAATCCCTGCCCCATAATGCTACTGCCACCCCTGAACATCTCTCTTCCCCAATGGGTGCTTCGAAGGAAGGAGGAGGGGGCCACTAGAGGGCATGGGTGGAAGCTGGAGGGGGGAAGATTCAGGGGAGAAAGGAGGAGGTGCTACTTCACTGAGAGGGTGGTGGAGCCATGGAATGCACTGCCTAGGGGGCAGGTGGAGGCAGAGACAGTGGAGGGGTTCAAGAGGGGGTGGGACAGGTACAGGGGAAGGGTTCTGGAAGCAAAATCCAATGCAGCAAGAATATCCGGAACTGGGAAGGGAGAAGCCAGAGAAGGCGAGGGGGACAGCAAGGTCAGCACCCAGGGTGGGGGCTGACCAAACAGGCAGACACGAAAGACCGTTAGGCCTATTCTGCTGGCATTTTAGTATGTTAGTATAATATTAGTTTTGAGGTGCGTAAATTTGGTTCAATGCTTCCCATTTTGTTCCTCTCTGTTTTAATTTGTGGGTTGTGAAT
Organism: Neoceratodus forsteri; assembly: GCA_016271365.2. Lineage (NCBI taxonomy): Eukaryota > Metazoa > Chordata > Ceratodontiformes > Ceratodontidae > Neoceratodus > Neoceratodus forsteri. The sequence goes on along the minus strand of CM057453.1, from coordinate 67,697,981 downwards.
AACTTTCACCCACATTGTAATTATTTTCAATATAGAATGTACTATAAAGGCTCTTCCTGGTACTGGTTCTATTATTTTAAGAATTTTAATATCTGGTGACATGAATGCTACCGCCACCCCTGAACATCTCTCTTCCCCAATGGACCATAAAGAGGATCCCCAGATCCAGTCTTTCTGTGCCTATTGCAGTTCTTCTATTGTGTGCAACCTTGTGTCTTGCAATATCACCACATAATTTTTTTGAGTTATCTATTTATTCACCCCCCTTGATCCTTCTCAGATACCCGCCACTCGTTCAGGCTCTCCTAGGATCCCTTCTGCTTCTGCCACACCCTCTCGAGTCCTGACTCCCCTGCAGATCCCACATAGCACCCCTCCCATGGTATCCCAGTGTTTCTTTTCACTGAATGGGTCCTGCCTCTGAGGGGGAATGCAGCAATGGAGGGGCAACACTAGCACCTACTTTTGTCTAGGCCACAGGACACTGCTTGGACCTGTGTGGAATGGCTCCCTGAAGGATGTAGAGATGCAGAGGATCTGGTGAACACCATGCCAGTGTTTACTTGTCCATTGGGGGCAGCATAGTGATGTCATGGCATAAGCGGACGTCCGCTCCTCCCCCTATTGCCAGTCAGTCCATGCATCCTGCACTACTCCCAGCCTCCGCTAGGAGCCAGCAGGTGCCAGAGCTGTCCTCTATCCTCCCCCAGGAGAAGGAGAGGTGTCCATGGGATGCTCAACCCATCTCCCCCCCCCCGCGGGCCTTCCAGAGACCCTGGATCATTCCTGAACCCGGGTCAACGGCGTTGCAAGTGGAAATCCAACCACTGCACCGAGGGACCAGCACCACATCATTTTTAAATCACTTAATATTTTAAATGTTGATAACCTTCTATTTTTAATGCTGTTAACATTATTTTTTAAGCATTTTAAAATTTTCATTTGAATTTATGTAACAAGGCCTTTTAAAACAGTCATCCCATTTTTTTTCCTTTTTTTGATGCCTGGGTATCTGATGTCCCTTCATCTGTTGCCGCTTCTTTGTGAGATGAACCTATACTAGAATTTTCTGAGTCTTCATCCATGGTTGTCACTCCTTATCTTGTAAAGAGTATATCTATTGGTGAGTTCAACCCCTTCAGTGTCTTTTTCCACCAATTTTTTGCTTTACTTGGCTTTGTTCCTGTTTCCTGATCTGGTCACCATGGTAAATTTATTTTATACAGGTCCTGGTTCAGTTTGCCAGCCTCCATGTGTCCTGTGTCACACTCTTGGTTTTGGTTTCCTTCTTCTCCTCCTCCTTTTAACCTTCTGGGCCTTACTTTTTCTTCCTCTCTTTCCTCCTTCTGATTAATTCTGTTTGTTCCTCATGCAGTGCTTCTAGCACTACCTTGTTTTGTTTACCCTTCTCTTTTTGTACCAGTACTAAGTAAACATCTTGTTCCGCTCTCTCCTGGGCCTGGGCTATTGTGGGATTCCCATGGGCATCTTGAGAATATGTGTTCTTCTTCCTCACACAGACTGCATTTTAGCTTATTTTTACACTCAGCACCAAAATGTCCCAGTCCTCCGCACAGGCCACATTTTACCTTCTTGCATACATTGCTTAAGTGCCCTTTCTCCCCCTTACTTATAACAAGACCTAGGTTGTCCCACACAGAACACAATACTGCGGTCTTGTCCCAGGAAAAACAATCTGTCAGATGCTACATTTCTCCTTCCATCTGTTTCAATGTTATTTTATATTTCCACTTTCATGTCCATAAACACTCTTCATCTAGGGAGTGGTTCAGGTGGACCATGTAGTGTGCAGCGTTACTTCACCCAAAAATTTATATCCACAATATTACATACTAACAAAACATACTAAAATGCCAGAAGAGGGCTGTCTCTAGAGTCTGATCGATTTTCAGCACCCACACTGAGGGCCGATTTTGGTATGCCCCCTTCCCCTTGGGTTATACTGTCCCCAGTCCCAGATGTTCCACCTGTACTTGGCTGGTCAGATTTACCCTCCCCCTGTACTTGTCCCATCCCCTCTTAAACTTGTGCACAGTCTCCATCTCTTCCAGCTTCCCGTGCAGTGCATTTCATGGCTCCACCACCCTTTCAGTGAAATAACATCTTCTCCTCTCCCCTTCCCTCTGAGTCTGCCCCCTTCCAGCTTACAACCGAGACCTCTTGTTGCCCTAATATCCTTCTTTGGAGCACCCTAACTGGACCTTCTTTACTGATCCCTTTCATGTACTTAAAGACCTCTATCATGTCCCCCCCGTCCCTCCTCTCCTCCAGGGTGTACATGTCGAGTTCCTTGAGCCTCTCCTCATAGGTCCTCTCCCCCAGGCCCCAGTCTTCATTCCAAAACAGGACTGTTGCTGTTTTAAAGCCTGGTTTTGTGAGGGTATTGCAATAAGGTTTTCCATAAATCAGTATGTTTTAGCTGTTGGTATAATTTCCAAAATCTATCCAGGCCTCCTAGATGCTTAAAGCTAACATCATACTCTGTACTACCTGGGACATGAATAAGTGCATATATTTCATATGGGTAGTATTTCATACTATCTATTAAAAGACGTCTTCCAATACAAATTCTATCTGGGGCATCCGCTGATGATCCTCTGAATTTTAAATGCATTGCGTTCCTCCTTTTGGCCTGTTGGGGCTTATTCTCATTGGGAAACAACCTTTCTCTTGTGTCCCCCCCTCCCAGATTTTCACCTTCTCACTCTGTTGCTGTTTATCCTCTTTTTTATTTAATTCGTCCTCTGTTTGAATAATTTTCTCCTCAACTTCCATTAATGTGTCATCACTTTCATTAGCTGCATCTATAATTGCTATCTCTTTAATATCATCTATTTCTGTCATTCCCTCCTTTCCTGTTACTGTACGTTTTTTTCCTTTTTCCTTTTTTCATTATCATCCTTTTCTAGCCCTTTCAACCCTTCACTCGATGTGCTAGGCCTATTAGGGTCCTAACCTGACCCATCCTTCTTCAATTTCCATCTTGCTTCTAGTAAGGTCTTTGTAACCCACTCCAGGTTATCTTTATAATTTTCAAAAGTGTGCTCCTCCAAGCCCTTTTCACTTGATTTCTGTTTATCTATTTCCGCTTTTTTTTCCATTTGTGGACCTTTTTGTTCTTTTTTCATTTTCCCTTGTTTTGTTTTTGCACCCATCATTGTTGTATTACCATTTCCTTCAATTTTAGTATTTGTTCTCCTCCATGGCCTCAGCTGTTTCAGACTCATTTGGGCCTTCCCTTTTAAGGTTTCCCTGTTATTTCACTTTCATCTGAATCTGCAGGTGTGGCACCCTTTGATCTTGCTGCATCACTTTGTTGCAGTTCATTCTGACAGGCTTCAGCCTGTCAGTCCTGTCATTTCCACAGTCAAATATTTTTCTCTGCCCGTTTAACGCTTAACTCTTCTTTATCATCATTTTGTCCTCTACTTACAAGTTCCTTTTGTGCATCTACAGGAATTGAAACCATTGTACTCACATTTTGAGTTTTCGCATCCTCAGTCTCCACTGAAGATCACTCGCCTTCTTGTTTGTTACTGCTTTCTTTGTTTCTCCATTGCTGCTTCTTTTTCTCCTTCATCTCCTCTTTTCTCCCACAATCCATGGCCTCTGGTGTAATAAAGATGAGGGAGGAGGCCCTTCCCCAGTCTTCCACACATCCTCACTCTCTCAGTGCTGCAATGAAACTGACATAAAACCTGTCAGTTCTGCATGGATCCCTCTACTGGCAGAATAGTGGAATTTCCCCGGTGTCCTGGTCAATTTCCCCCAGTCACTAAAAGTACCACTAACAGCTTAATCTGATTCAGTTTCAGTTTTTTACCATCTATCCCCCGGTCACCCCTGAAAAAGGGACTTCTAGTCTCAGTGGGTATACCAGGTCAACAGAATTCAATGAATAAACTTATATATTGACAGTAGCCCTGTCCCTGACCTATGAGTCATGACAACAGCTGATTGCATTATATGATGCAGCAGTCATTTGTTAGTAAATAAGCTGTGTCATGTAATGCAACCATAATCACAAAAGTGATTTCTGAATAGAATATTGATTCTATGAACTGTGCCTGCTCAGAAACTGAACATTTTCTCTTAACTACTTAGCATCAGGACCTAAAAATGGAAATTACGTATTTACCGTAATTGTTAATCTTCTTGGACAGTCTCCATCACTCATTCACACTAGTGGGATAGCGCCAGAGGTGCTAGGACCAAGCAAGAACAAAACTTTTCAGAAGGGTCGGATTGCCGAGACAGGACCATGCATGTGCAGCACCACAGACTTGCTCGCGCCTGTGTAGGCTGTCTCAGCATCGGACCTCCAACCACCTTTAATACATTTTTGACTGAGGAAGTGCATCATAACTAATGAAAATAACTTATCCTATCTTTCTGGGCCTGAGAGTGCCCAGATGGCCCTTGCAAGAAAGGTCCAAGAACAATGTCTTCACAACCTGAATCATAGGGCCATGAAGACCAGGAATGAAAATGAGTGAACCCACGGATGGTGGGTGGGCATGTGAATGAGTGATGGAGACTGTCCAAGAAGACCAACAATTATGGTAAGTACATCATTTCCATATTTTCCTGGACAATGTCACCATCACTCATTCACACTAGTGAGAGAGTACTGAGCTAAAACCAACAACCCTGAGTAAGGTGGTAGGAGATAGGGTTCACTCAGAAAGGATGGCCAGGGACTGTCCTGCTTATTAAAAGAGATGTCTTGGAAAGGGCATCTAGAACATAGTGCTTACAAGATAAGTGCTTGATTTGTAACTCAGCACTTTGCAAACGACAGCAATGGACACAAAATGAAACTCTGCCAGGAAGCCGAAACCACTCTATGAGAGCAGCGAGAACCCGGCCACACAATTTGGTCTAAGACCAAAAATAATAGTGGCAAAGACATGTATTAATCTAACATAAAAAGGCCTCAGGGACTGAAAAAGCTGGTGGTAAAGTCTACTGGTTCAGGGTAGACCAAAATGTGCAGATGGAAGCCTCCACTACCCATATAGCTGACCTGTGAACAACAGGTCTAGGAGAACTGAACTCCTTACTTGGTGAACAAAAGAAGGTCCCGTGGGGTTAGCCCATCAAAGAGAATGGTTTTCACTTAGTCACTGAAACCTTCCTGATGGAAGGCCAACTCATGACTTAGAAGCCTCTTGTGGTGGTCTAGTAGAACCAGATCCTACCCACTTCATATTCCAACAAGCATTTGTCAATGCCGGACGTTAGCTTGCAGGTATTTGCAGTGGTGTTTGCACGTATGGTGCTTTACCCTAATGCCCTGTGTGATTGCTGGTATTTGCACTACAAATTTTCAGCATGACCTTTTTGTTACCCCTACCTCAAAAAGCATTTGAGACCTCTGCTTATGAACAGTACCACTGTTATTTTGTTAATCTATCCTGAACATTGATTTCCCACAGCGACCACACCATTCTGCTCCACATGTGCAAAAACACAGTTCGGGCAGGATGTGAAAAATGACAGCTGTAGCATTCATAGAGAGGTGTGAAGGGATGGCAATGTTGAACATCTGGAGTGAAAATACAACAATTTCTTGAACTTTGAGCGTTCATGGAAACTGCACAATGACGCTCATTACACAGTCATTTGTGGCTTTATCACCAAATTTTCAACATAGGCATTTTGGGACCTCTGCTCATGAACAGTGTCACTGTGATTTCATAATCTGTCCTGAGCATTGATTTCTCACTGTGACCACACCATTGTGCACTGGATGTGCAAAAACACATTTCAGCCAGGATGTGAAAAATGTCAGCTGTACTGTTCATAAGGAGGTGTGAAAAATGCCAGTGTTGAAAATCTGGAGTGAAAATATTTCAAATTCTCGAAGTTATGAGTGTGCGAGGAAACTGTGCAGCGCACGCTCGTAGCACAGTCATTTTTTGACATTTTTTCACCAAATTTGCAACATAGGCTTTTGGGAGCCCACCTCATTAACAGTGACACAGTTGTTTAGTTAATCAATCCCAAAAGGTGATTTTGTGCAGTGACCATAAATCACTTTTGGGGACTGAATAACTCACATGACAGTAACTGAATTCATGAGGTGGGGTCCCAAACCTATTGAAATGTGGTGCCAAACATGCCGAGATAGCCATAAGTTGAAGAAAAAAAAAATTTATGCCATTAAACTTACGATCATTTCTTCAGTTTTGCATTCACTTTCAAGAGTGCAGGCGTGTTCCCACTCCACTGAAGATCATTGCGCCAGGCTCCGGAGGTAAGTATGGGGTGAGGGAGGTGGGGTATGCAGAAGGGTGGGTGTGGATTTGGGAAGGGCACAAGACACAGCGAGGATGGTTTTCTGTTTTCACAGGTTTAAAAAACAAAAGATGTTGCAGGACAGTTTTCCCATTTACAGGGACAATGGGCATGCTGGGATGGGCTCCCAGCATGCCACCTGAGTGTTTGTTTGGGGGCCTGGAGACAATGGGGACTGGGCACTCCGTCTGCACATGCAATGTGTTTGGTGGGGGCAATAACAAGGGAGCAGGGTAGACGGCAGCAGAGGGAGGAAGTGGGAGGGATTTTATTAGCAGCCAGAGGGAAAAGGGTGATGTCAATATGTTAAATACACACACGTTACCACCGCTGATTGCAGTGGTGCTTTTCTTTTAACTGAAGACCACTGCAGCCAAACTGCTGTCATAGACAGCTCATGCATCCATTGGTGCAGTAGGGTTGCACTGCGTTACAATGAGCACTGCATTGGACAGGAGGTCACACACCTTCAAAAGTCATACTATCCCAAAGCGTTCCTTGCACATGCATGCAAGCGAATGCAAAAATAAACAAGCATTTGTCAATGCTGAATGTTGCTTGCTTCTATGTGCTGTTTAGGTATTTGTAAGTCATTGGAGTGCAAATATTGAAAATTCGCGAACTTACGAGCTTGCGTAGGAACTGCGCAATGCTTGGCGTCAAAATAGTCATTTTGAATTTTTTCACCAAATTTTCAACATAGCCATTTTAAGACCTCTGCTCATGAACAGTATCACTGTGATTTTCTTAGTGTCCCATACATTGAGTTCGCACACCGACTGCGCCATTGTGCGCTTCATTGGGTGGGAACATGTTTTGGGCAGGATCTTGAAAATGACAGCTGTACTGCTCATAAGGAGGTGTGGTAAAATAGCAATGTTGAAAATCTGGAGGAAATATTGGAAATGTGCAACCATGAAATGTTGAACTGGGCAAGAATACACGCCGTAAAACAGTTATTTTTTGGAATTTTTTCACCAAATTTTCAACATAGCCATTTTAAGATCTCTGCTAATGAACAGTAACACTGTGATTTTCTTAATGTGTCCCATACATTGAGTTTGCATACCGACTGTGCCATTGTGCGTTACATGGGCGGAAACATATTTTGGGCAAGGTGTGAAAAATGACAGTTACACTGCTCATAAGGAGGTGTGGTAAAATGGCAATGTTGAAAATCTGGAGTGAAAATATTTAAAATTTGCAAACTTACGAGCGTGCATAGGAACTGCGCAACGCACGCTCGTAAAACAGTCATTTTTAGGAATTTTTTCACCAAATTTTCAACACAGCCATTTTAAGACCTCTGCTCATGAACAGTGTCACTGTGATTTTCTAATGTGCCCTATAGACTGAGTTCGCACACCGACTGCGCCATTGTTTGCTACATGGGCGGAAACACGTTTTGGGCAGGATGTAAAAAATGACAGCTGAACTGCTCATGAGGAGGTGTGGTAAAATGGCAATGTTGAAAATCTGGAGTGAAAATATTTAAAATTCGTGAACTTATGAGCCTGTGTAGGAACTGCACAATGCACTCTCGTAAAACGGTCATTTTTAGGAATTTTTCCACCAAATTTTCAAAAATAGGCTTTTTGAGCCCACCTTATGAGCGTTAGCATGTTGTTTTCATTAATCAGGCCCGAAGGTGATTTCCGCAGTGACTGCGAAATCACCGCCGAGCCGAATAACCCATGACAGTGACATCATTCATGAGAAGGGTCCCAAAACCCCATGTTGAAAATTTGGTGCAAAATCCCAAAAATAGCCTGAGATATGCAACAAAGTTGAAAAAACCCATCTAGCCCATTATACAGCTTACCAGCATTTCCTCAGTTCGCAGTCGGCTTTGAAGAGTGCAGAGCGATTCCGGTCCAGCGAAGATCACGCCAAGCTCCGGAGGTAAGTATGGGGTGAGGGGTGTGAGAGGCAGGGTGCACAGTGGGTGGAGTGCGGGTTGTGGGAGGGGCCAGGAGAAGTGCCGTGGGACCGTTTTTAATTTACAGGTTTAAAAAAAAGACAACGCGGGATGTTTGCCACGCTGGGGTGGGATCCCAGCATGGCAGAAGGATGGCTGGGGTGTGTGGAGCCAGCGGGGATTGGGCACCCCGTCAGCCAAAACAAGGTTGCCATGCTGGGTGGGCTCTCAGCATGGCACCACTTTTGGGGGGGGTGTGAGAGCTGCCAGCACACAGCGGTTACCAGCGCAGGATGTTTGCTACGCTGGGGTGGGCTCCAACAGCAGCAGGGAAAGCTGTTTGGGGGGCGATGGAGCCGGCGGGGATTGGGCACCCCTGTCAGCAAACATGATTTGCCACACTGGGGTGGCTCCCAGGTGGCACCAAAGCTTTGGGGAGGCGTGAGGTGCTGCCAGCACACAGCGGTGGTTTTCTTTGAAGTGAAGACCACCGCTGTCAGCCACAACACCTGCATCCATTGGTGCAGGACCGCCATGCCTGCTCAGCGGAGCAGTGCATTGCACAGGACAGTCACACCTCCAAACTGTCCTATTTTTCTAAGACGCTCTCATGATGCGTTTAACGAAAAAGGAGAATCATTTTGCCCCTGTGTGTACAACTGTAGTAGCCGTTTCTAAACTCAGGGAAGAGAGGAAAAGTGTACAGGAGGATGTGTCCACTGTGGAAAAACATTCTGACAGAAAAAAACAGGGGCTGGATTTGTAAGGCAAATAGAGGCAGATGTGCGTCAAGGAGGGACGCAGCAGGACCAAGTTAGGGCTAACCCATTCATTGAAAGTGACTGAATAGTGGCAGAAGTGACTCAATGCAGTGATGCACTAGTTGTTCTGGCCTCCCTGAAGGGAGTAGGAAAGGACTCTAATTTGTTTGCTGAAAAACAAACATCACAGGTCCGTCAACACTCAGAGAGGATAGCTTCATGAGTAACTGGTACGGAACCAGTGTGCAGGAACCAAAGGTGTGAATATTTGAGAAGCCATCTCAGAAAAAAGACCTGCTTGACATTCGATCAAGAGAGTATGTCGTCTTTTAAGTTGAAGCTAGCAAGGAAGTAGGAACCTGAGTTCTGACTTGCTGAAGAGTCACTTCTGTTGCTGCAAGGCTCTGATAAAGAGAAGAAAGCCTGATTAAAAAAGGGGAATTAACAGACTGGGCAGTCATCTGGGTCTAGGAATATCTCTGAATAAGAGAAATCTCTCTTGAAGAATGAGATGACCCATGCCTCTGCTGGATCAGACTCCCCCTAGGGGTAGAAGAAGTCAGATACTCTTTACCGTATTTTAGAGATGAGCTCCTCAGGGGACTGAGGTGGAACCTGACCAGATCCAAAAGGCTGGTATCAGGTAATATTTTGGCTAGGCCCTGTGCTGTGATCCTTTTTCTTTTCTTTTCTTTTCTTTTTTTTTTTTTTTACCATTAGTCCGAGCCTAACAAGGCTTTCAGGCTGCTATTTTGCAAGGATTGCCTGACATAAAAATGACTAAGATGTCCTCCATCTGAGGGGCAGGAGGAGTCTGAGGGTCCATAACTGAAATTGTGACTGGACTAATAACCACAGCTGGAGAGATGTTAATCACCTGTGCCAAAGAAGCCACCAAAGAGGCAGTATCACAAGGGGGCTATATAGCCCTATCAAAGGAATGGAAGAGCCTGTGCAACTCCTGAACATTGAATTAGAATGTTCCAAGAGTGTAATTGTCTTGACGACTGAAAGAGTCTAGACACAGAAACATAGAAACATAGACTTTGACGGCAGATAAGGACCACTAGGTCCATCTAGTCTGCCATTCCTACCTACAGGATAGGCCGTAGATCCTAGTTAACCAACAGCCTATATCTCCTTGCCCCCACAAGAATTGCCTTATGTCTGTCCCATGCATTCTTGAATTCTCCCACAGTTTTAGACCCCACAACTTCTCAGGAATGCTGTTCCATGCATCCACTACCCTCTCTGTGAAATAATACTTCCTCACATTGCCCTGAACCGCCCTCCTTCTATCTTTAAATTGTGTCCCTTGTTCTTGCAAGTCTCTTTTCTGAAAGATGCTACCCTCTTGGGCTTTGTTGATTCCCTTGAGGTATTTGAAAGTTTCTATCATGTCCCCCTCTCCTTCTTTCCTCAAGGGTATACATATTAAGCTCCTTTAGTCTCTCCTCATACAGCTTCTCTTGCAGACCCTGCACCATTTATTGCCCTCCTCTGGACTGCCTCTATCCTGTCTATGTCCTTGCGAGATGGGGTCTCAGAACTGGATACAGTATTCCAGATGGGGTCTCACCAACTGTCTGTACAGAGGGATAACAACTTCCTGTTTTCTGCTGCTGATGCCTCTCCCTATACATCCCAGTATATCCCCGGCCCTCCTACTGCCTTCTCAATTGCTTGCTAACCTTAAGGTCATCTGATATGATTACCCACAGGTCCCTTTCCTGTTTTGTTGCTGTTACTACCTCCCACCCATTGTGTATTCTTCCCTGGGTTCTTGTTTCCCAGGTGCATTATTTTGCACTTTTTTGCATTGAATCCTAGCTGCCATACATCTGACCATTCCTCCAACCTTGCCAAGTCCCTTTTCATCCTTTCCACGCCTCCTTGTGTATCAACCCTGTTGCAGATCTTTGTGTCATCTGCAAAAAGGCATACTTTTCCTTCCAGTCCCTCTGTAATGTCACTGATGAAGACATTAAAAAGGACTGGACCCAATATTGAACCCTGCGGTACCCCACTAGTAACTGCCCTTTCTTCAGAGTGGACTCCATTTACAATTACCTTCTGTGTCCTGTTGTCCAGCCAATGTTTCAATGTTTTACCCAGGCTACCACCCTGGGACCCACTCCCAGGCTGGTTAATTTGACTAATAATCTTTTGTGTGGGACTGTGTCAAATGCCTTGCTAAAGTCTAGGTAGGCCATGTCCACAGCCCCTCCCTGGTCTACTACTTTGGTCACCCAGTCAAAGAAATCTATTAGATTCGTCTGACATGACCTTCCCGCTGTGAACCCATGCTGCCTTGGATCCTGTGCTCCACTGACCTCTAGGTACTCAACTATTCTTTCCTTCAGAGTGACTCCATCACTTTCCCTACCACAGAGGTCAGACTGACAGGTCTGTAGTTTCCTGCCTCTGTCTTGGTCCCACTTTTGTGAAGGGAATCACATCTGCCTTCCTCCAGTCCTCGGGTACCACACCATCCTCCCATGATTTATTAAAAGAGTAGCCAGTGGTTTCACTAGTTCCTTCCTTAATTCTTTAGAATTCTGGGGTGAATTCCATCAGGACCCATTGCTTTGTCCACCTTCAGTTTTAGGAGTTCTTGCAGAACCCTTTCTTCTGTGAAAGGACTGGGATTGACCCCCTATCAAGAGTGCTTCTGTTAATTGGATTAGGCACTTCCCCCTCCTCTTTTGTGAATACTGAGCAGAAATATTCATTCAGTATTCCTGCTTTTTCACTGTCCCCCTCTGCCCACCCACCGTTCGTTCATTCTATTCAGCCTCACTATCCCTCCCTTTGTCTTTCTACGGTCGCTGATGTACCTATAAAAGGTTTTATCCCCCTTCTTAACTGAGTTGGCTATCTTTTCCTCAGTTTGGGCCTTTGCTATTCTGACTTCCCTCTCTGCTTCCTTCTGCCTTAACTGGTACAGCTCTCTGTCCTGCTCCTTCTGTGTTTCCTTATACTTCCGGAATACTATCTTTTTCTTCCTGACTTTCACAGCCACCCCTCTTGAGAACCATAGTGGCTTTTTCTTTCATTTTGATTTGTTTATTTGCTTCACACAAAGGCTTGTTGTCTTTCTGATGGCAGTTTTGATAATTCCCCATTGTTGCTCCACACCTCCTTCTAGCCTGTTTGCTAGTGCTTTTCTGAGCACTCCCATCTTGCCAAAGTCAGCCCTCCTAAAGTCCAGTACCCTCACTTTTGTGTGGCTTGACTCTGTAGCTAAGTTTAATGTGAACCACTGTTTGATGGTCACTTGTCCCCAGATGGCAACCCACTTCTAGATCTGAGATCCTCTCACTGCCCCGTTTGAGAGTAGGGTCTAAGATTGCTCCCTCACAGTGGGTTCGAAACTAGCTGTCTAATGCCTGCCACCTGTAGGGCATCAAGAATGGCCCTGCTCTTGGATGTGGCTGCAGCAAATGTGCTCCAGTTAACATCTGGCATATTCAGGTCTCCCATCAACAGTATCTCCCTTTCTCTGCCATTCTAAGAATGCCTTCCATCATATTCTTGTCCATTTCTTCCCCTGACATGGGGTCTGTACACAACCCTGTGCGGATTGTGGTGCCCTTCCAGTCTCAAGGTGACCCACAGTGCCTCCTCTCCTGCCTGTTTACTCTTTTGTTCAGTTGCTTTTATCCCTTCTTTTACATAAGAGCTACTCCTCTCCTCTTCTCCCTGCCTGTCTCTCCTGTAGGTTATGTACCTGGTATGTTAACATCCCAGTCATGGTTCTCTGTGTACCATGTTTCTGTGACTGCTACGATATCCAGGCATCCCTCTTCCATTAAGGCCACCAGCTCAGGAGACTACGGGCATTGGTACTCATTACCTCCATTTCCTGATGGCCTTACCCCTTTTGCCCATCCCTGTCCTTCTTGCCTTTGTCACTTTCTCCATTTACCACTGCCCTTCTCCCATCGACACCTCCATGTTGGTGTTTGCCACACTTACTACCGTGATTGTTTGGGGAGCTAGGATTTTCCTGCTCCTTTCCAGTGCTTCCCCTTGGCTAGTTTAAAAGCTTGCCAATGAAGCATTTAAACCTATCACTAGGATCCTGGTTCCCCTCCCGGACAGATGCAGCCCATCATGCCAGTATAGGCTTGCATCACTCCAGGTGGACCCCCAGTCCCCAATGAAGCCAAATCCCTGAGCTCCACACCAGTTTTTCACCCACTGATTGAATACCATGATACGGAACACCCTAGCCTCTCCTATGCCATAGATGGGTAGCACCTCCGAGAAAGTTACCGTGCGTGCTACTTGACTAAGGCCCCTCCCCAATTCCACAAATTTTCCTGCACTTCTCTAATCCCTTTCTTGCTCAGGTCATTTGTCCCTAGGTGGACAATGACATCCGGCTCCCTCCCCTGTGCAGCTGCTCCGGCAATCCTGAGGATTCGCTCCCTGTCCCTCCAAGCCATGGTGCCAGGCAGGCACCTTACCTCCCTCTCCCCTTCCTTGCCCAGTTCTACCTTCCTAACAATGGAGTCCCCCACCAGGAGTTGTTTCCTTCCCCTGCAGGGTCCCCTGCCACCCTCCCTCCTGTGGGTCTCCTTTGTGGAGGTTCCCAGCATCCTCCTTGGTCTCCACTGTAGGTGCCTCCATAGAGGAACCACACTTTGCCAGAATGGCATAGGAATTGTGGAGAGGTACAACTGGAGGGATGTGCCTCTGTTCCACCACCCTCACCCTCCCTGAGCCCACTGTGGTCCAACCGCTTCTCTTCTTGGCAACCTCTGAGGTGGCACTGGTGGTCCCTGGATGGAAGAGGAGGTCCCACAAATCCTGGCCAACTCAGCCTGGAGATGAGCAACCTCCTCCCTCAGTCCAGAGAGGTGCCTGCAGATGGGACAACACCGCATCCTCCAGAACATCTCCCGGAAGACTGCTGCTCCACAGCCACTGCACTGCACCACTCCAGTCATGTCTTATTTCTGGTCCCTTAACTGTTTGCAATCCTTACTCTTTCCTCTGTTTTTTTTTCTCTCTCTCCTTACTTTCTGCCTGTGTGCCCTTTAAGCTCCTGATTGTCCTGTTCTGAGACAAGAATATCCTATATTTCTCAGTAGACCACTTACTTGTTCAGAGGCAGACCTCCAGCAGCTAGAGGGGGCCGGAGAGCTACTCTTGCCCTTCTAGGATGGTGGGTCCTTGGTGGTGTATGGTCCACAGATGCAGTCTGAAATACTGTAGTGGACCCCATCACTGAGGAACTACTAAAAAGATCTTCCATCATGGACTCTGATGATAGAGAGGGCATGCCCTTCAGTATATAAAATGAGTCATCCACTGTATTACTGACCAGAACGACAAGGAAAGACTCATCTAGATGCACTTCTACCCCCAGAATGACCACTAAGGGAGATCTAGGTCATAGCCACTATAGACTCTGCCACCAGGAAGGATGTCAAGGAGCTCAGCACCACATAGGGGCCAAGAAAGTGCTGAGCAGAATGAGAGATTCCACTGGCAGAACAGTACAGAAGAGTTCCATCAGCAGAAAACTGCTGGATGTTACAAGATCCCACACAGACCGCTACTCACTAAGATGTGTGGAAAACATAATCTGCAGAACAGGACTTCATTCTGTGGAAACATCCTGCCACAAGTTCTGCAGAAGAAGAAGTCTGCAGAAGGAAAATTCATCACTAGTTCTGCCAGACAGCACCCACTGGCACCCCTGTGGCACCTGAATCACTTGTGGCACAATAGGGCACCAAGCAGTGCCTATGCAAACCTGATTGACACCCGAAGGCACCCCACAGCCACCCCAGTGCCCATGCATCAATGGCACCAGAGGGCACCCCAACACCCATGGTACCATGGCACCCATGACACCCATAGTACCCATGGCAAAAATGGCACCCGAGGGCACCTGTGGCACCATGGCACCCATGGCACCCATGAAACTCATGGCACCCATGGTACTCATGGTACCCATGGGTGCCCACAGTACCACCCATGGCATCTGCTGGTGCTTGACACCACCCATGGCACCCATGGGTGCTCTGAGCCACTCACAGGTACCGGTGCCACTGGCAGCAACCCGCTGGTGCTCAGCTCCACCCATGGCTCCATGAGACACCTGCAGCACCACCAGCAGTGCCAGCAACCAACAGCAGCAACAATAGCACCTGCAGTGTCACACAGAGTGATGGCACCAACCCATGGCTCTGACCACAGCACCAAGCCATGGCGCCAACCATAGCAGCCAGCCACAGTGCCTACCAAGGCACCAAGCCATGGCACAGACTATGGCACTGAGCCACAGTGTTGATGAAGGTGCCAACCACAGCACCAAGCCACAGCGCTGACCCATGGTGCTGACCCAAACACCAGAGCTGCCACCTAAGGCACTGATGCCAAAAACCAGCAGCTGCCATGGTGCCAATCCATGGTGTCAGACCTGTAGTGTCACCCATGGCATCAAGCACAGCACCAGGACAAACATCACCTTGGAAAATGCCAATGGAAAATCCTGAGAAGAAGGGGAGAAGGAAAAAGGTGGTGCCCATGCCGGCCCCTGCATGGAAAGAGAGAGGGGGTAGGCACAAGGGTCAACATGATGGCCATGCCTATATAATATATATTCATTGCTCACTGCAACAAAATCTTTAATGCATCAGTTAGGGTTAAAGCAACAAAAGTCCCATCCTCCACAGACTGACAGTCGACGGGGTGTGGTATGGGATCATCAGGCCCAACTATCACTCCCTTCCATGTGTAAACTGGTTGACATGCTACTTTAAGAAGAATGGGGTGAGAGTTAGGCCTCATAACCCCATAGCACACCCCATCATCTGTCGGTTTGTGGAGGATGGGACAGTGAGGTGGTGAGGGATTAGGGGCTCAGCCCTAATAGCTAATTTCCCCACTTTTGTCACTTTAACCCTAACTGATGCATTGATGAAGTTTTTTGCAATGAATTTCCTTACTTTTTGAAAAAGTGTAACATAACTAATAAATGGTATGTGTTGGGAGCATGGAGCCCTTTGGGCCTCTGATCCCACCAAGCTGCCCATTTGTGCATAATGATATGCATGTGTGGGAGTGCAAACCCTCTGGACCTTGCACTCCCACTTACATATAAGTACAGAGCCATACAGCAGTGCCATGGCACCCAAAGAAATGCCAGTAACATGTTTTTGCCAGTGTCTCTGTAACTGTAGCAAGTAGGAAGGAAATTCCACTGCAGGTGTAATCTATGACTTCCAAACTTGTTTTTGTAGCTTAGATCATGTAAGCTTCAGGTATCAAAAAATCGATATCTTGCTTCATTTTCGAGATGCAGGCCCCAGAAGTCGCTATGGGTGCAGCAATGTTATCCTATGGGAAAAATATATATTTTGTGATAGCATATCTGTGGAACTGATTAACTGTTCAACACCTAAACAGAATAATTCACATCTCTGGGGCATCCTCTTAACACCCTGCAAATTTCAAGTCAAAAGACCAAACCGTTTGCTTACAGTGCAGTGGCAAAGTTTTTAAAATCCTAGTTCGTGAGGTAGCAAAATCCCCAACTGCAAGGTCAATCCCCTTTTGTGAACTGTCAAAATTGCCATCCAAGAGAAATCCTTGACAGTCATATTTTGGCCATCTAGTCCCTAAGTGATGGTCTAGGATTTTGTTACCTCGTGAAAGGGGATTGCTCGCAGATGGGGATTTTGCCAGCTCGCGAACGGGATTTTGCCAGCTCATGAAAGGGGATTCAGAAACTCAATCCCCTTGTGTAAGCAGACTAAATCACCATCCATGAACTGATCCCCTTTCATGAGGCAACAAAATCCTTGACCATGAGTCAATCCTAGTCCATGAGAAGGGCCACCTTGTCCCTCAGTCAAGCTCAAGGATTTTGCTATCTCATGAACGGGGATCAGCTCATGGACTGGGATTTTGTCAGCTCACGAAAGGGGATCTGAAGCGAGCCACGAAGGAAGAATTTCAAAATATGAAACAGACATTTTTTTGCCAAAATGAAGAAAATCAAAGGTATAGATTTGTAGAGGCATCACCCTGAACAAAACTCATGCCTTATTGCTACAAGATATCACCCGCTGAGGAAGCTACAACATTTTGTTTGGGGAAAACATGAAAACAAGATGGGTGCTTGCAAATGAGAATTTTTCTCACAGACTGGGATTTTTAAATCCCATTTCATGAGCTGACAAAATCCTTGACTGTGAGCCGAATCCCCTTTCACAAAAAGATGCATATAAATCTTGGAGTGAACTGAGCATGCTCAGAACCCACAATATAAAAATGAAGTAACTTTAAAATGAATTCATATTTTCTAACCAAACCAACACTAAATTCTTCTTTGACCCAAACTCTTTCTATCCTGAATGTTTCAGAACAAAAGACCAAATGGTGTGGTCACAACGTGATGGTCAAAAACGATGTCAAAACCAACAGAAAAAAACACATTTTTCAGCAGTTTGCTGCACAACAACTGCATGTCTGACCAAAATGCAACTTGGCAAAGCAAGAAAGCTACCATACCAGGCTGTGAATTCCAAATTTCATGCAAATCTGTGTGAATGCTTACAAAGTTATTAACTTACAAAATTTGGAGTGAGTAGTTTATGATGCTGTCAGTGAGTGTGTCAGTTTTGAACCACATTCATGCTTGCAGCATTGGGGAACTGAGAAGCCTCTGTTATGGCTTCCTTTCAGTTTTGTCTACAGAGTGAGGAGAATGAAATAAAGTAAGGGGGCTATGTGTCATACTTAGAATGAAGAAAACAGCATTTGTGAATTGTGGCTGGCATGGGAATATGAAGCTTAAGTGGGCAGGTAGGCACACGCTGTATAACATTACTTTAATCTAGCACCAATAGGCGGAAGGATTATTTTATGTTTAAAGCACAGATTCACTTACATTTTTATTTATTTAAAAATGTGTTTCAGAATAAAAAAAATGCTTCTAAAAATAAAGGGCTACCTTATAAGTGCAATAAGACACTCCGGGGCTGTGCATTACGGTGTGATACCCGCACTCCTAGGGACAACCGACACTTGGCCTTCAGTCTTGTAGCTAACTACAGCCCTAGGAGTGCGGTTATCACACCGTAATGTACCATCATGTCTTATTGCTTACGCTGTAAAACAAATCCATTAATGCTTCAGTTAGGGTTGTCCCCACAGTGACAAAAAGTGGCAAATGCGATGTTAGGGTTACAGACCTGACCACCCCAACCACCCGACCCCCATCCTCAACAGATGCTGAGGTGTGCCATGGGTCATGTGGCCCTAACTTTCACCCCATTCAATATGTAAAAAGATGACATGCTACAGTAAACAAAATGGGGTGAAAGTTGGGCCACACAACCCCATAGCACACTTCAATATCTGTTGGTCTGTGGAAGATGGTGGGGTGGGATGGTTAAATGATCTGGCAACCCTAACATCGCATTTCCACACCTTTGTTGCTATGGCAACAACCCTAACTGATACATTAACTGAGTTTTTTGCCATGAATTTCCCTTCTTTTTGAGAAAGTGTAATATATATAGTAAGTGATATGTGTTGGTGGGAGCATGGGGCCTGAAGCTGCATAATGATATGTGTTTGTGGGAGCGCAGGCACTCTGGGTCCTGCACTTCCACTTACACATAAGCATGGAGCCATACAGCGGCCCTATAGATCATGGAAGGCTTGTGACATTAATTTGCCCATATCTGGGGAATTGTAGGAGGTATTGATAAAATGGAGGTGTAGTTGTAAACATGAGAGTGACTAGTTCCCACAACATAAGGTCAACCGAATCCATATCACGCATTGTGTCCGAGAGAGGGATAGCAGAAAACTATGTGAATACAAAGTCTGTGGTATAAATAGTGGTCCTCAGACATGAAAATGAGCAAATGGAATACTAATTCGCAAATATGTCAGGAACCATACAAGGTTGAAAAAAATTCAAATTTCATGGGTTTCAGGACCTTACAATGTAGTTCTGAGTCAGTGATGAAAAGTTCATATCTCAAACCGTTTTCAAGATACGGGCTCCGAAAGGTGCCATGGGTGCCTAATGATATCCTATGGAGAAACTGTGGAACTTCAGAATGCTGTAACTTTGTGCCCTGTAATATTTTTACACTAAGCCACCAAAAGGCAAATCTCTGAGACCAGGGATTGCCACCTGCAAATTTCAGCCAAAAGACCAAACCATTTTGTTGCAGGACAGTGACAAAGATGTGCAGTTATTTTGATCAGAGTTTCGCAAAATACTTTCACAAATTATAACACTTTTGCAAAAAAAAATATGAAACTTTCACATTTGCAAAAGCATTTTGTGAAAGTATTTTAAAATGTGAAAAAAATGTATTTCTGGGAGTTTAACACCCCAAAAAAGATATGGCTAGCATCCTCAGGACTAAACTAGGTGAATGCAACAAGAATGGTGTTCTTAGAAGGTCCCAATTTTAAATGGCAGGCATTTTTCTGTTCAGTAACTGAAAAAAAATGACTGACTCACGAAAGTAAAAGGGTCATTTGCGACAGTGAAAATGGACAATCATGAAACTTTCATGATTTTTGTTAACTTTTCCTATTGACTATAATAGGAAATTTGTTTTTTGAATATCTTTTCAATGGTTTAATATTGCTTCACCAAATCTTCAAAGGGCACATTGACGACCAAGGCTGCATCTTTCCTGAAGTTTTCGGATCAAATGGACAAACCACGCGGGCTGTGGATGTGAGCAAAGAAATGCACAAAAAGTATGTGTTTTTTGTATTTTCTGGCATTCTCTAGCCCAACAACCATACATCTGACTGTAACGCAGCTTGGCATAGCCAGAGACCTATGGTGCCAGACTGCGCATGCAAAATTTCAGGCAGATCTTTCATACAGTGGCAAAGTTATTAAGGTGCAAAATTTGAGGGTTTGCATTAAAGTGGCTACTCAACCTTAATTATAGTGCCACTACCATGGCACTATAATATATATATATATATATATATATAATATATATTCATTGCAAAAACTTTGTTAATACATCAGAGTTGCTTCCACAGTGACAAAAGTGAAGAAATTTGACATTAGGTTTTTAACCCTAACTCCAAATCCCTCCCCACGCATACACACACACACACACCACACATACAAGCAGGAAATGATACAAGGCAACACAACAAATCAGAAACAGACACCATAAAGTAACAGAAAGAACATACAACTCTGTAAACATACCACAAGAGGCATCCATCTTGTTTCAGCAACTGTATCACTTCTGCTGCCATTCCAGTGTCTTGGGGGTACACCCACATGCTGTGTAACCATGTAAGATGACCACTGCATGAACTGTATATCTCCATGCAGATAGTACAACAGTACCCATAAGTCATGGTAGGACTGCATGGTGAGTTGGACCCTGTGCTTCCATCCTTCCATTCAGACAGAACAACACTCTACATATGTCACATAAGGACTACAAGGTGCTATGTACCCTGCCCTACCATCCCTGCATTAGCATAGTACAACACTATCCATGTGTCACAGTGTCCATATGTCACAGTGTCACCTCATGGTTGTTCAGCTACTGCACGCCCAACCCTCCATCAAGATATAAGTACAACACAATCTATATGTCACATTATCCATATGTTACATTGAGAGTACTGGGTGCTTCATATTCTGCTGTCCCATTCCTCCATCATCATACTACAACACAGTACATATATCACACTACCTATATGTTACAATGAGAACAGTGCAACATATGGATAGCGTGACACATGTATTATGTTGTACTGTTTCAATAGAGGTATGATAGAGCATGGTCCAGACTACCCTGTGTTCTCACTGTGAGATATAGATAGTGTTGCACTATCTTGATGTAGGACTACTGTAGGAGGGCAGAGTGCCACAGTAACATATGAACACTGTGTTCTATGGATTCTGACATACTCTGACAATGTACAGTTGAGAGTGCATGGTCCAGAAGACTGCACTCCAGCTCCACACTGTCATAATAGAACAGTGTATTTATGAAATGTTGGGAATACTATTGGTCCATATAGGTACTACAAGAGTCTGCATAGATCAGGTTTGGAGGGTGGAGTTATTCACCATACAGTCACATCCCCACATACTGATAGTAGAAGAGTGTACATAACTAACCGCAGAACCACATGATATTTCACATCTTGTGCTTCCATACCTCCATTCACACAAAAGAACAGTATGTATAAGTCACAGTCACACAGTAGGTTGGTTTATACCCTGCATTCCTATCCCTCCACAGGTGGACATACACTATGTATCCATCTATGGAATTATAGTAGAGAGTGGCTCATATACTTCAGATTATTAAGTTATAAGCAGATGTAGCAAAATAGAATTAGTCATAACCATCTCATATTAACAAACTTTCATCTAAAATGTTCTACATAGCCTTCTTAACACCTACCTGCATGTTTGCACAGCATGTGGGTTGTGCTCCTCCCCAAGACACTGGGATGGGAGCAGAAGTGATACAGTTGCTGAAACATGATGATGGGTTCCTTTGTGGTATGTCTACAGAATTGTATGTTCTTCCTGTTACCTAATGGTGCCTGTTTCTGATTGGTTATGTTGCCTTGTACTGTCCTCTGCTTGTATGTGGTTTTGTGTATGTGTGTGTGTGTGTGTGTGTGTGTAGTGTGTGTGTGCATGTGTGTGTGTGTATGTAGGGACTCAGAGAATTTACTCACTTTTCTACTGTAGAAGCAACCCTAACTGATGCATTAATAAAGTTTTTTGCAATGAATTTCCTTACGTTTTGAAGAAGTGCAATGTAACTAGTAAATAGTATGTGTTGGTGGGAGCAGGGCCCCAAGCTCCCACCAAGCTGCCCATTTGTGCATAATGATATGCGCCTGTGGGAGCTTGGGCCCTCTGGTCCCTGCACTCCATCTTACACATAACAACAGAGCTATACAGCAGCCCTGTAGGGCAAGGAACACTTGTAACACAAATTTGCCAATG
The DNA here is from genome assembly GCA_016271365.2 of Neoceratodus forsteri. Lineage (NCBI taxonomy): Eukaryota > Metazoa > Chordata > Ceratodontiformes > Ceratodontidae > Neoceratodus > Neoceratodus forsteri. The sequence goes on along the minus strand of CM057453.1, from coordinate 67,675,981 downwards.
TCTCAGCAACTGTAGCAGCTATGAAAAATCAAGTGTCATTGTATAATGACAGTGAAACCTTCATATAAATCCATATCTCACATCATTTGTGGGCACGACAATGGTATCCTATAGGAAAAATCTCAACTTCATAATGGCATATCTGTCACAACCCCACTCAGCAGGTCAGCCCTCTGCTCCCAAAGTGCCAACTTTGAATGTAGAATTGTGAATAGTTAACAGAACAAGGTGACCCTCTTGTCTGTTTTTGTGGGTTTGAGTCACCTTTGTCCCAAGTTCTGGAGGGATTCAAACTGATAACCTCTTGTTAGCATACCCAATTGTCAGGCTCAGATAATTCTGTCTTCGGGGGCCAGATATCTTTGCCTATGGGCACCTAACCAGGTATTACAAAATGAACCCTTAGTACTCTATGCAAGACCTAGAGAACTCTTACTTGTTTCCCAGTTTGGTACCACAATAAGCTCATGCACAGTGTCAACTGTAACCATCTAAGCTTCACTTATAAAAAAAAGAAATTTCAAGGCACACCAGGCAGTTTCTGTTTTTAAAATATATATCTTTACTTTAAACTAGATAAAAAATAGGAAAACAGTAAATACAGAACAAGATATCCCAACACATACAGTCTAAAAAACAAAACAGATTTAAAAGTGCAAATTCCCACAACCCATACACTCAGACTGGTCTTATCTAATGTATCCTTACTTTCTTAATCTTTCCAGTGCTTTGATGTTCCTCTTTCTCAGTCAGCAAATTAATGTATCTCTCTGTCTAAGATCTGCTCAGTATACCTAAAAGCAGTCTTGAGCCGACCTTCTCTCTGGGTCACCTAACTCTGCCTTGGTGTATTAAAATTTATATTTTATAACACAGGATATCCTAATAAGATATTAAAAAAAGGTGACATCAGTGACTCTCCTCTCTTCATGTGACTTCCCCCAAACCAGTCTGTAATCTGCTTCACACAGACATCAAAGTCTCTTTGATGTAATTCACTGGCTTCCTTTTACAATACCCCAAACGAATGCATATTGGACTTCCCAGTTTTGTCTGGGACCTGCTTCACAAAGACATCAAAATCTCTTTGATGTAATTAGCTGGCTTCATTGGAAGACACCCAAAACACAAGCATAAGGCCCTTTTCATCATGACACCTAGAGCAAATCAAAGGATTTCCCTGAGGGCATCATGAATGGATATTTTAGTTCCTGGCTTCAAAGCAAATTGACAAGGTAATTGCACCTCAGATATCTGTAGTTTAACCTACATCCTATCCGTTGAACTTATCCCTGGGGGGTGGGGGGTTGATGTGTCAATTTCAGCAAGACAGTAGTTTCTCCTGACAGACACTCCCTTACATATTTTATATTGCAGAAAAAATATTGTATTGAAATCAGAACCGGCTGTCCATGTGCCACAATCCTCCCCACCTAGACTGAATTTGGGGGCTCTATCCCCTGTATGGCATGAGCTTCCCAAATCAGTTCACTCCTTGTAGACATGAGACAGCCCATCTGAGTTCTGATTGGTCTCTCCAGCCCTATGTAGAATAGTCATGTCATACCCCTTGCAAAGCAAGACTTCATCGTAGCACCTACCATTGCTTTTCCCATCTGCATCAGCCAAACCAGGGTTGTGGTCAGTCTGCACCACAAAATGCTGCCCATACAAGTATGGCTCCAGTTTCTTTAGGGCCCACACTATGGCAAGACACTCCTTTTCCACCGTGGAGTATGCCTGCTCCCTGGGAAGTAACTTTACTCAGGTAGGCTATTGGGTGATCCCTCCCTTGGCTGGATGTCTGACTCAGTACTGCACCAATACCCACATCTGAGGCATCGCCTGAACTACAAAAGGTTTGCTATAGTCAAGACTTGTCAAAACAGGAGCACTGCACAGTGCCTCCTTTAGTTTGGAAAAGGCTTCCTCACAGGCTGGGCCCCAGGTAATTTTCTTCGGCATCCTTTTCTTTGTCAGGTCAGATAGGAGAGCAGCCAGGGCACTGTAATTGGATACAAATTTTCTATAGTACCCTGCTGTCCTGAGAAAACTCCTGACCTGCTTCTGAGTTTCTGGTCTGGGCCATGCATGGATTACCTCTATCTTTATTTGTTTAGGACGGAGCTGTCCCCAGCACCATTTAACACCTGGTTAACCAACCTTTGGAAAGTGGCCAGGGCGTTCTTCATTCCAAAAGGCATTACTTCAAACTCAAATAAGCCTATCGGAGTGATAAAGGCTGATCTCTGTCTAGCTGGGTCTGTCAACTCTACCTGCCAATACCCCTTGGTCAGATCAATCATCGTAAGGTAGGTCACCCTTCCCAACTTGTCCAGGAGTTCATCTATCCAGGGCATCAAGTAGGCGTCTGACTTCATGACTGCATTCAGTCCATGATAGTCTACACAGAAATGAGTCAAGCCATCTGGCTTGGGTACAAGGACTACAGGTGAGGCCCAGGGACTGTGGGATCTCTGGATTACCCCTAAATTCAGCATCTCCTTCACTTCTCTCCTAATGTTCTTTTGGACAGCCTCTGACACCTGATATGCTGTCTGCCATATGGGCGTCTGTGTCCCTGTCTCCACATCATGTGTCTCTAAGGGGGTTAGTCCAGGCCAAATAAGGGGGCAAAGCATGCTAAAACCTCCCTTACTTCCTGGATCTGGCCTGCGGTTAGCTGGGGAGACAATTTTATGGCCTCCACAGAAGACTCCTGTTTACTCTCTTCCAGCATATCCAGAAGGGGGTCTCCTTCATCCGTCACCTCCCCATGACTACACACTTCAAACACCATGTCAGCACTATTTGCATATGGCTTCATCATGTTGACATGGTACATCATTTCTTTCTGTCTTCGGTCAAGTAACTCCATAATGTAGTTCATGTCATTTACCTTCCTAACCACTTTGTACGGTCCTGCCCACTCAGCCTGCAGCTTGTCTTTCCAAACCGAATAAGGACCATGACTTCCTGACCCACCATGTATGAGCAAGCTCTGGCTCTGTGGTCATACCACACTTTTTGTTTCTGTTGGGCAGTTGCCAGGTTGCTCTGGGCTGTCCCCATAAGCTCCTTCAGCCTCTCCTAAACCTAAGGACATAATCCACAATGGAGTTCCCTTGGTGGTGTGCTTGCCTTCCCAGTCCTCCCGGATCAAATCTAGGGGTCCACGTACTGGCATCCACATAAGAGTTTGAAGGGGAAAATCCTGTTCACTCTTGGGCACCTCCTGTATGAAAACAACAGGTGGGGAAAGTATTTCTTCCAGACCCTACCATGCTGTTCAGCAAAATCCCAGAGCATTGACTTTAGGGTACCACTGTAACTTTCCACAAGCCCATTGGCTTGTGGGTGATACAATGTCATGCATCTCTGCACCACCGCATACTTCTCCCATAAACATTTCATCAGGTCCGACATGAAGAAACTACCTTGATCAGTGATTACCTCCCGGAAACCCAACATGGAAGAAAATACCAAGTAAGGCATCTGACACTTTGTCAGTCCTCAGAGAGGATAGGGTGACTTCCTCTGGGTACCGGGTGGCATAATCCACCACAGTTAATATAAATCTCTTCCCTGAGGAGCTGGGGGTATTTAAAGGTCCTACAACATCCATTCCCACCCTGTGGAATGGATCCTCCACTATGGGCTATGGAATCAGAGCAGCTTGGGATTTCTTGCCTGCCTTCCCTACTTCTTGGCAGCTGTGACAAGACCTGCAGTACTCCTTCACCTGCTGAGTGAAGTTAGGCCAGTAGAAATTCTGGGCTAACCATTGAGTAGTGCGTGTGATTCCCACATGACCAGACAAGGGAATATCATGGGCAGCCTTGAGCAACTGCTCACGATACCCCTGGGGAACAACAAGCTGCCTGCCTAGCATCCCTCCCTCTGTCTGTACTGCCTGAGTTTACATAAGTCCATTTTCCCAATAAACCTTATGTCTGCCATCACCTCCCTGTGTGCCATCCGGGTCTGCCCAAGCCCTCAGATTCTCTAAACTAGGGTCACTTCTCTGAGCAGCTACAAACCCCTCACACATTCCCAAGGCATGGGACAGGTCCCCTTCAGTTGCTAAACTAGGGTCCCTAGCACTAGTGTCAGGGCCTTCAGGATCACTGTCAATCCCAACCCTCTGACAAGGGGTCATCCCTCCCTCTTCGGAATAACCCTCTGTAGCTGTGTGGTTATTTGCTGCCGGGGAAATTTCTACCCTTTTTATCAGTCTCCCCATCTGGAGACACTGACTGGGAAACCAGCCTCTCAGTGGTTTCCACAAGGGTTTCTATGGGGTTCAGGGAACTACAATTTTCCCTTGCCACTTGGCTATGGGTAACTGCACATACCATCCCCTGTTGGAGATTGTTACCCAGGATCACATCCACTGCTAATGTTTTGACTATAGCCACCTGTTGCACAGATCCCCGTTTCACCCCAGTCCAGGAGAACACTAGCGAGTGGCAATGATTTTTTTTCACCTGCAAAGTCCTGTACAGTGACATATTTATTGGGTATAAGCTGACCAGGCTGTACCAGATCCCCTTTCTCCAATATCAGGGATGCCCCTGTGTCCCTTGACTCCTGCGTCTGTACACCATTCACCATGACTGGGTGCATGTGTTCCCTCATGTTCACTGGCATGCTTCCAGGGACACACAAACAACCCACTGCTTTTCTAGCACCCGGTTGTGTATTATTGCTTGCCTTTTTGGGACACTGTCTGGCAATATGCCCAGTTTCTTTATACAACCACCATTCATTTCTTCTCTCAGAGAAATATTTTCTCTGAAACCTGGGGCTAACTGGTTTTGGTGGAGGCAGTGAGGGTTTTAGCTGCCCTAAAGGTGCGCTTTTCCCTTTCTGCACGGCCATACCCACCCATTTGTTCTCAGAGCAGGTGTGCTCTTTGGCATAGTGGTCCGAGAGTTCAGCAGCCTCTTGAACTGTTTTGGTATCTCGGTCCTCTAGCCAGGTTTTTAGCTCTGCTGAGCATGCCCAATAAAACTGTTCTAATAAAATCACATTTTCAATTTTATCAACAGAGTTTGCCTCAATTCCTTCCCACCAATGTTTTAAAACTGACATTGTTTCATGGCAAGCCCTCATAGCTCATATCAGGGCTTCTCCTGAGCTTACAGAATTTAGCTCGGTATGATTCAGCAGTTAATTCAAACACTGCAGCTTTTAGCTTGCTGTAATCATTGCTATCCTCATTGTCCATTTGACCCAATGCATCCTGGTTTCCGGTAAGTTCCAGGATGCTCTAGGAATTTTAGCCTGAATACAAACTTTTTCAAAAGAATTTAAAAGGCATCCATATCCTCTTCCTCTTTAAATCTGGCTATTAATTTGAATTCAATTTGCAACCCAGTCCTGCAGTCCCAGTTAAACCCAAGCTACTTACCTGCTCTGGTGCTGCTGGTTGGAGTCGTAGCTTCTTCAGTTCATGTTGCCTCAGGAGCTCCTCTCTTCTCCTCTGCAGTTCGCTGGCACTCACACCCTCCTCAGTCTGCCTCCTCTGTTCTCATGCTGCCTCTCAGCATTCTCGCCTGTCTCACAGTCCGCTCTCACTTCTCTCTCTCTCCCTCTCCCTTTTCTCCTGGAACTCCAGCTCCATCCTGCACAACTCAGTTTGCAGCCTGATTACTTCTGGATCCAGGATACTGGTGACCTTCCCCTGCTGCTGTGGCCCTTCACTGACAGTGGCCCTGCTGTCATCCTCACCGGATCTGGACACAGCACTGGCCGCTAGCCCTGCCACACAGGTTTGGTCCTTTTCAGTCACAGTGAACACTGCTCTGGGTATCTGTTACCATCAAGGCATCTATGAGGTTCTGCTTTTTGGCTGTCACCTTGAACGGGACCCTCTATCCCCGCACAACTGCCTTAAGTAATCTACATTGTGTCTGCTGTAGAAGTCATCTTTCCTAACTACTACTATTACTCTGATTGACACTTTAGAAAAAAATAAATAAAATGGGTAGGAACTTGACTGTAAGCCAAGGGATATAGTTCTGTTTCCTTTTGAAATAAAACACTGCCTTTATTTTTTCCAAGTGAGCTGAACAGTCTCAAGCTGACACTCTAAACAATAAAGCTTATACTATCAAACTTTATATGCCACCGCTGCCAACCAATCTGTCACAACCCCACTCAGCAGATCAGCCCTCTACTCCCAAAGTGCCAACCTCTGAGTGTAGAATTGTGAACAGTTAACAGAATAAGGTAACCCTCTTGTCTGTTTTTGTGGGTTTGAGTCACCTTTGTCCCAAGTTCTGGAGGAATTCAAACTGATAACCTCTTGTTAGAGTACCCAATTGTCAGGCTCAGATAATTCTGTCTTCAGGGGGGCCAGATATCTTTGCCTACAGGCACCTAACCAGGTATTACAAAATGAACCCTTAGAAATCTGTGCAAGACCTAGAGAACTCTTACCTGTTTCCCAGTTTAGTACCACAATAAGCTCATGCACAGTGTCAACTGTAACCATCTAAGCTTCACTTATAAAAAAAGAAGATTCAAGGCACACCAGGCAGTTTCTGTTTTTAAAATATATATCTTTACTTTAAACTAGATAAAAAATAGGATAACAGTAAATACAGAACAAGATATCCCAACACATACAGTCTTAAAAACAAAACAGGTTTAAATGTGCAAATTCCTACAACCCATACACTCAGACTGGTCTTATCTAATGTATCCTTACTTTCTTAATCTTTCAGTGCTTTGATGTTCCTCTTTCTCAGTCAGCAAATGAATGTGTCTCTCTGTCTAAGATCTGCTCAGTATACTTAAAAGCAGTCTTGAGTCGGCCTCTCTCTGAGGTCACCTAACTCCACCTTGGTGTATTAAAATTTATATTTTATAACACAGGATGCCCTAATAAGATATTTAAAAAAAGGTGACATCAGTGATTCTCCTCTTCATGTGACTTCCCCAAACCAGTCTGTGATCTGCTTCACAGACATCAAAGTCTCTTTGATGTAATTCACTGGTTTCCTTTTACATTACCCCAAACAAATGCATATTGGACTTCCCAATTTAGTCTGGGACCTGCTTCACAAAGACATCAAAGTCTCTTTGATGTAATTAGCTGGCTTAATTGGAAGACATCCAAAACACATGCATATGCCTCTTTTCATCATGACACCTAGTGCAAATCAAAAGATTTCCCTGAGGAAGTCATAAATGGATATTTTAGTTCCTGGCTTCAAAGCAAATTGACAAGGTAATTGCACCTCAGATATCTGTAGTTTAATCTATGTCCTGTCCTTTGAACTTATTCCGGGGGTTGGGTTTGATGTGTCAATTTCAGCAAGACAGTAGTTTTCCCTTACAGACACTCCCTTACATATTTTATATTGCAGAAAAATATCATATTGAAATCAGAACCAGCTGTCCATGTGTCCACTAAGCTGCCCGTTTGTGCATAATGATATGCGTGTGTGAGAGCATGGCCCTCTGGTCTCTGCACTCCTCTACACATAACAACAGAGCCACACAGCAGCCCTATAGGGCAAGGAACACTTGTAACACAAATCTGCCAATATCTCAGCAACTGTAGCACCTATGAGAAAAATTCAAGTATCATTGTAATCATGACAGTGAAACCTTCATATAAATCCATATCTCACATTATTTGTGGGCAATGCAATGGTATCCTATGAAAAATCTCAACTTCATAATGGCATATCTATGGAACTGATGACTTTTTTTTTACTTAAGCAGCGTAAATCACATCTCTTGGACATCCCCTTTCTATTCTGCAATTTTAAAGACAAAAGACCAAACCTTCTATTTACAGTGCAATGTATCTGGTAACTGATATGTGTTGATGGGAGTGGGGGCCCGTTGGGGCCCATGCTACCAACAAACTGCCCATTTGTGCATAATGATATGCATCTGTGGGAGTGGGGGTCCTCTGGGCCCTGCGCTCCCACTTACACATAACAACGAAGCCATACAATAGCCCCATAGGCCTGAAAAGGAACCCTTGTAATAGTAATTTGCAAATATCTCAGTAACCTAGGGAAAAAAATTCCAGTGCAAGTGTAATCTATGACTTTTAAACTTTCTTGTTTGCTTAGGTCAGCTAAGCTGCATGTAGCAAAAAATCTGTATCTCGCTTTGTTTTTGAGATGGGGTGCCGGAAGGTGCCGCAATGTTATCTTATGGGACATTTCTCAACTTTGTAACATTGTAACAATGGGCCCATTGAATGTTTTTGGACTAAATCACCAAGAGGAGGCACATCTGTTGGACCAGGGCTTGTCACCCTGCAAATTTCAACCCTAAAGCACAATCCACCTTGGGACAATGAAGTGACAAAGAAAACAACCCATGGGACAATGTTATGGAGTAATGTTGTCAAGTCAACAAAAATGCTTTTGTGACAACAAAATGTTTATGTGATTCCTGTATCTTATACTGGGATGCTGTCACACGAAAAATGTTGTCATGCTCAAAAAATGTTTTTATGAAAGTTTTAGCAATGCACGTATAAATGTTCCCATAGGCTATAATGGAACATGAAAAACTTGAATAACTTTTGAACAGAGTAGTATTTTTTCACCAGATCTTCAAAAGGCACCAGTTCAACCCAGGCATCATGTAGACAAACGTATTTGGATCCACTCAAAAGCATTCTTCAGTCCATTATGGCTTACCAAAAAATGTGCAAAAGTTGGTGATTTTTCACATTTTGAATGCCCTACAGTTCTACAACGGTACATCTGACTGGGATGAAACTTGCCACATCCAGAGATGTAATATTGGTGGTTGGGCTTGCAAACTTTCAGGTAAATCAGAAACACAGTTGTAAAATTATTAAAGTGCAAACTTTGAGGTTTAACATAGAAGTGACCATCCATCCCTAACTATACTGGCCATATCGGGCCACTATAATGTATACATACAGCAGACCAGATCTGGGTTTGAGTCTCACAACCTTGCTTGCATACTGTGTGACTCTGAACAAGTCACTACACTGCCCAGTGCTCCTGGTCACCCCTGAAAACTTACCTGGTTACCAAAGAATAAAATAAAAAACAGAGCACACAGAAACAGGAAAAGGACATAGCTAAACATTGCAACACTTCTGAAGCTCTTATCCCCATTGTGTAATTGACACATGATGTGTAGATTGTGTGTTATGGAGATATTCTCACTCCCAGAGGGAGCTCTGACACTCCCTTGTGCCTTAGGGCACTCGTGAGTATCCAGAGTTACTCTGCAGGAGTGAGAATATTTTCCATATCACACTCCTGCCCATCATGTATCCCATATATATTACATTGTTAATGCACCCATTAGGTTAAACAAACAAAAGTAGAGGACTGTGGTATTAGGGTTTCCAACCTAATCACCCCACCCCTACCCTGCAATAAGCAAAAAGAAAAATGTTATAGTTTTGCTGTCCTGAATCTTGCAAATCAGCCTGGGAGCTTTGTTAGGTTATTATCCCTGATGTTCACCCCATTCCATCAGCAAATAAGCTCAGATGTGCAGACTATATGAGCATGGGGTGATCATTAGGTTTGATAACCCCAAGGAAGAACACAGGCCTGATTTACCAAGACCAGGACATCCAAAACCATTATTTTTTCCTTTTGCAACTTGTAGGGTAGTGGTGTGGTGTTAGAATTTGCAACCCTAATGCCAGATTTCCCTACTTTTGTTGACTTAACCCTAACTGGTACATTAATGTAATTTTTTGCAATAAATGTCCATACTTTTCGAGATAGTAGAATCATATTGACATTCAACCTGTGTGAACCATGATTACAGAAGTGCAGTGCTCTCTGGGCACTGCTCATCCATTCCAAAGCAATTTATGTTCTTCCTTGTCATTTTTTGTAGGATGAACCATTTTCATTTCTTATTTCTTAGGGACTTAGTTTTGTACAGTACTAGTCATTAAGACTGCTCTACTGATATAAGCATTGTCCATTAACTAAAAGACTGACAGAGTTACAGCTACTAAAGTTGCAATGTTATCTTATGGGAATTATAATTTTCTTTTTCCTTTTATGTTTTTTTAATGTGGCCCCTAAATGTTTCTTGGGGGAGGGATGTTATGTGTTAGTGTTCTAGTACTCATTAACACCTTTATTTTGATATATAGATTGCCCCATAGCTACTGCATATATTGATGGGTTATGGTGTGTTAAAGTTGAAATGTCTGGGGAAAGAATTAAGGTCAAATTCTTTTTAATATGAAGGGATCTTTTTTCATGAGGTTGTATCAGTCATATGAAAAAGATTGCTTAATACAAAAAAAGAAGGTGAAAAAAGGTCCAAATTATTTTTTCTTCTGAAAGGATAATTTTTCATGAGGTTGTGTTGTTCATACAAAAAAAGATTCCTTCATATGAAAAATGAATCTGATAAAGCACTAAGTCCAAATTATTTTTGTATGAAGGAAATTTTTTTGTATATATTCTTTTTCATATAGCCATACAAAAAAGAAATTTGGATCATGAAAAATATTTAAAATTACAGGGCATCCTGATTAGCAAGATGCATGTGTTGGTATCTCTGCAGGATATCATTGTTATGACTTTTCAAAACATTTATAAAAATTGGCAGCCATACAAAAATATTTTTTCTCACAAAAGATTACACTCCCCCCCCCCCACACACACATAAGAAACATATATTTTTGTATTGGCCAAATTCTTTTTGTTTGAAAGAGCTATCCAAGAGACCATACTGAGCATGCTCAGAATTGAAATTTCAAATCCTTTTAACTCTGGAATGAACTGATATTTTTTCACTAAACCAGCAAAAGGCACCACTGTGGCTCAATCCCTTTAAACCCTTAAAATTTAACAACAACATTCCAGACCATCTGGGTGCTGGGTAATGACCAAAAAACCCCAGCAAAAATCCCTGATTTGTTTTCCATTTTTTTGCTATCTAGATATGGAATCCGCACATCCAACTGGAACAAAACTTGGCAAGTCAAGAGATCTTGACCCCTAGACCAGGTTTGCAAAATTTTGTGCAAATATGTTGAATGGTAGTGAAGCTATTACAGTGCGAAGTTTGGGGTTTAACAATAAACAGCCTACTGAACCCTAACTCTAGTGGCAATATCACTCCACTACAATTAAATATAATTGTATTTGCATTTATCTTGATCAGCCCACTCATAACTCCCATGAAAAAAGAACTGGCTACACATTTTGAAGAACAGAGAAATAAACCACAAACCTACAGTAGGTAGACTACAACAATAGTGTATGAGTCACACTGTAGATGCTGAACCTAAATGGGTGTGGGCAGGACAGTAGTGTGGTGGGTAGGTAACTGGCTGGGTGGCAGGACACAGAGGGTGGTGGTAAATGGCTGTCACTCCACAGAGGGAAGAGTGACAAGTGGGGTACCACAGGGATCAGTGCTGGGACCGGTCCTATTCAACATCTTCATCAGTGACATGGCGCAGGACCTAGGAGGCAGAATTTCACTGTTCGCTGATGACACAAAGCTCTGTAACAGAGTAGACACACCAGAGGGTGTAGACAGAATGAAGTGACCTGCAGAAACTTGAAGAATGGTCAGGGGTTTGGCAGTTGAAATTCAATGCAAAGAAGTGCAAGACAATGCATATGGGGCACAATAACCCTGGCACAATATATCAGTTGGGGGGTGAAGATATAGCATGCACCAAGCAGGAAAGGGATCTTGGGGTTATCATCTCTGATGACCTCAAGGTAGGGAAACAGTGTGACAAGGCATCAGGTAAAGCAAATAGGATGCTGGGATGTATAGGCAGGGGCATTACCAGCAGGAAAAGGGAGGTCATAATTCCACTATACAAGACACTAGTGAGGCCCCACCTGGAGTACAGTGTACAGTTCTGGAGACCATACCTACGTAAGGACACAGACAGGGTAGAGAAGGTTCAGAGGAGGGCAACAAAGATGGTGCATGGATTGCATCACAAGTCCTATGAAGACAGGTTGAAGGAACTGAACATGTACTCCCTGGAGGAGAGGAGGGAGAGAGGGGATATGATAGAGACATACAAGTATCTTACAGGGAGGAACAGGGTGCAGGGAAACACTATTTTTAAGCAAAAAGATGTTCCAGGACTAGAGGGCATGGGATGAAGTTGGAGGGAGGACGATTCAGAGGAAACATGAGAAAGAATTTCTTCACAGAACGGGTGGTGGACAAGTGGAACACCCTGCCAGAGGAAGTGATGGGGGCTGAAACAATCACGGGATTTAAGAATGCATGGGATAGACATAAAGGAATTCTGGAGGTCTGGGGTAAGGTACAACAGACTTCTAGGAAAACAAACTGAACTTACAAGCTCAAATGGGCAGACTGGGTGGGCCATAGGCCCTTATCTGCCGACACTGTCTATGTATCTATGTATCTATGTAAATAATATGTATAAATCTGACATCCTGTGATAATAGCAATTGAATATGGGTGACCATCAAAACGGTAACTCATTCTCAGTGCTGTTATCATGGGTGACCTGCAAGGGTAGTGATGCACTGCTACCATAACAGTAGGGGTAGGTGACCAGAAAGGGGAGGATAGAGAAGGGAAGGGGAGGGATAGGGAAGAGGGTTATTGCTCTGACATGTACCTTCTACTGCTGAACCAGCTGTGTGGTGTGGAGGTGAAGGAGGCTAGCTCCAGTGCAGCAGATACTGGCTTTGGGGCTGGAGACTGGGGGGTGGGGAAATTTTTACCATTGGCTATGGCTGCCATTTTTTTTTTATTCTGGAGTGTCGCCACCTCCTTGACATGCACCCCCCTGAAGTTAGGAATGTTTAAGTAGGGGGGTGCAAGGGGCAAAGTCCCCCACAGGGGGGGTGTGGGGGTGCAGCTCCCCCCCGCATAGACATTAAGTCTATATGCTGGATGTTTAGTCGCCGGCATGTATATATCCCCAAATTACTTTTTGGCGATATACACTCTCCATAATAGCGAGCATCATTTTGCATTTGTTATTATGACACAGAACCCATAGAACCCAAAAATCCATCAGCATTTGTGATATGCCCTGTTCAGTGAGTGGAAATCTACATGATTGTTATGCAGCCAATAATCAATACACATCAAGAACTTACCTATATTGACTTTAGTCCTGCACAATCTTAAAGAATAGCCAGAGAAATCTCCTTCACGTTGCTTTATTCCAGAAGGCATTCCATTTTCAGACATTTTTAAATAGCATTTGCATCTAAAAATAAATTAAAATATTAGAACATAACTGTCAAACTATAATATGTCCACAGCTGCATTCAGAGACAATTTGCATCTTTGTAACTAAAAAAGACTAGTAAATATGATTTTAGAATATGTTTTGGTTTAAAGAGGTTATAAAGACTGTACAGCATATACTCAAAAACATTATTTAAAGGGGATAGGAAATTATTTTTACTAAGTTAACTGCCCTTCCATATTCCTTTCCCTGCCAGTTTTATAATTTGATATGCTTTGACCAATTTTTGATACATAAATAATCTAGCTTTGGGGTACCTTCAGATCCATGTAGGGTTCCACTTTTCTCATCAACGTCTATTCCTTCTTTTCATATTTTTTTAAACATTCTCTGACATCAATAACACCATTCCATGCTATTCATCTAAATGGCCTGATATGGTATTATTGATGCCATAGAATGTTCAGGCAGTATGAAAAGAGAGAGCATCAACTTCTGAAGAGAGAGGGATTCATGTGTGTTTATAAAGCTGTCAACAAAATTAGATTATTACTTTAGCAAAAAAGGTTAAAAACATATCAGAATATTGGATAGACACTAATAGGACAACAGGAGGGCATCTGGAGTTATAAAAAAACTGTTTCATATCACCTTTAAAGTAACAGAATACCTTATGATACATATGCTTCTTTTTTTTTTTTAACCAATTATTTTACCAGGTGAGACACACTAAGCTGAAAGCTTGTTTGCAGGTGCAACCTGGGAGCACGAGGAAGTTAAGTGGCTTGCTCAAGGTCACACAGTATGCAAGTGGGGGCTGTGGGATTCAAGTCCAGGTCTCCAGATTTGCAACTCAGAGCCTTAAACCACTGCGCCATACTGCTTCTTCCATCATAATGCATGCATATACAAATATAGACACTAAACAGAATGCAATGTGGGGCACACTGATGTATAAAAATGGAAATACTGCTAAAGCCTGGAGGAAATCTGTTGGGGTTTTGCCTGATACCATCAGTGATCATTGCCCTATTTACTGTGAATGGTCATCCAGGTTTAAACAGGGAACCCGGGTTTGGATGTAAGCCCAGGGTGTCAGGGGTTGGCAGGGAGGGATGGGATTGAGCATCCAAAGACTGCTCTCCCATCCATGGGGAGGGATCCAGGGAATCATCTCTATGTAGCAGCCCCTGGTAATGACCACGGGCACTACTGAAGTGGGGTTAAGCATGGGGGCGGAGTGCGGCAGATGTTGGCATTGTGCCCAATGTCATTGCATGCTTATACTCCAGGGGAACAGAAAATCTAGGAGGAAAATGGCAGCACAAGGTCTACAGCAGCATGATAGTTGCAGTTTCACCAGCCGACGAATGCCCAGACTAGAGGTGTGTGCTGGTATTGGTTCTTTGCCAGGCGTGGGGGCATGGGGGAGTCCCTTTCAATGGTGTAGCTGCATATGCCAGCTGGGTACATCCAACTTCAGGGTAGGAGGTGAAGGAGGGGCGGTGGCTGAAAGTAAGCAGGGGCTGTGGCTGGAAGCAGAACAAAATATGATATGATAAAAAAAAAATATTAAACCCCAGACCAAATTTAGTTTCTGATAACATCAATTATTGTTTGAGTAAGGCTGGTGATGATTTTTTGGTGGCTCCACTGGCAACTTTGCTTAACCTGTCAATCCAGACTGGTTGCTTGCCATCTATTTGGAAAAAGGCATTTATAAAGCCTATACCAAAAGGTGGAAACTACTTGACCTTTTCTAATTATCAACCAATTTCTCTCCTTGCTCCACTTTCAAAAATCTTAGAAAAAATTGTTTTGCATCAGACAACGGAATTCCTGGACAAACATTGTTTACTTTCTGAGGTACAACATAGTTTCAAGAAAAAACACAATACGGAGACAGCCTTGGTGGGGTTCACTTGCAGCATACAGGGTGCCCTAGATAATGGGCACTCTGTTGAGGCCATATTTGTGGACCTCACCAAGGCTTTTGACTTGGTTGATTTCCATATACTCTCCTCTGTCTTGAATGAGTTTTATTTTTCAACTATGATAATTTCCTGGTTTACAAATTATTTGCAGTGTAGGAGCCATTGTACTATTATTAATGGTACCTTATTTAATTTTGTTGATACCCATTGTAGGGTTCCTCAGTGTTCCATCCTGGGCCCTTTGATTTTTTCTCTTTCTATGAACTCTGCACACTTAAGTTGTAGTAGCTCATTTATGTCTCTTAATGCTGATGATGCTGTCTTATACCGTACTGATGATAATCAATCTGTAGCTTTAAAAAATGTTCAAGATGACTTTACTGCTTTTCAGTTTTGGCTCCTATCTAGGTGTATGGTGCTGAATTCAGAAAAGACAAAGTTTATGGTTTTCTCTGGGACCAGGATGGAACCCCCCACACACACACACACACACAAATGGCAGAAGTGTTAGATCTTAAAGGGGGCATCATAGAAAGTGTTAATACATTCAAATATCTTGATGTTTATCTTGATTTACATTTATTTTTTGAATTTCATATTGATTATCTTTGCAAAATCTTACACAAATGATTAGGGATGTTATATAGGATACGTCAGTTTTTAACTAAGGATTCTAGAAAGTTACTTACTCATAGCTTCTTATTTGGTCTGTTGGATTATGGCATTGATATTTACACAGCCACTACAAATACATTACTTAATAGACTGAGAGTTACTTATAATGCTATTTTGAGATTTTTTTTACTGGATCCCCTTTCAATACCCACTCTTGTGATTTGTACAAGAACTCTGGTTGTCTTTCCTTATCTAAGAAGATTTTTCTTAAATCTTCAATATTTATGTGTAAGCAAGTGTTGAATCTTTTACCTTACTCTATATCAGCCTTTTCTCCCAGAGCGTTAAATTTTCATGGCACACAATCCCAAAATAAATTAAAATTTGTAATACCTTTGTTCAGGAAATCTGTAGAGGTCACAGGTCACAGGTCACTTTTATATACTGCCCCCAGTTATTTCACTTCTCTCCCTTCTTATATAACAAAGTGGACATCATTGAACAGTTTTAAAAAAATTATTATGATATGGCTTTTGAATAATGATAAATGCAATTATTTATGTGAATGAAATTGTTTCTTGTCATTTTATGATTGTATTTGTGACATAACTATTTAACTAAAATACAAAATCACACATGCCCACACAATGCAAAGCATCATGGACTGCATATGCAAATCACGATTTATGACTGGTTTGCATCTATAATAAGTATGCAATGTTTTCAATTTTTTGTATGTATGCTAACTTGTCGCATATGAAAATGGGCAGATATGCTCATCATGTATAAAATAAAACTATAAATAAATAAAAATCTCTCAAACAAAAAGGAAGGCTTAAAATAAAAAAAAAGTTTGTTAAAGCCAAAAATAAGAACAAGCTTAACCCATTACAGGGAGAGCACATGCAAGCCACCCTGATGTTTCAACAAGCACTCCAGCTGTGACTAAAGGCTGCATATACATGAACACCTACTCCCTACCTCAATTCTTTCCAAAACAAAATGAGTTAATGTACCAGTTAGTATTCAGATTAACGTGACAAAAGTAGAGAAATGTGTCATTAGGATTTCCAACCCTAACTCCTCACCCCCACCCTACCTCCAAGCAGCAAAAGAAAAAAAATATTGTTTTCACTGTCCATAGTCTTAGTTAATCAGGGGTTGGGTATTCCTTAGGGCTCTCAGCCCTAATGCTCACACCAATGTGATATCATCTTGAAACACACAGAACTGCATCTCCTCACATGTTGCCAACAACCTGCAGGCTTGGCTGAAGAAAACAGATCACATCTTACTTTATCTGGTGAGGAAATGGGGTAAGCATTAAGGTTGAGAACACCAAGCAAGACCCCACCACTGACTGACCAAGACTCAAGACAATGAAAACCATAAGGTATTTTCTTTTGGCTGCTTAGGTTGTGAGCAGTGAGGCCTGGAAACCCTAACACAACATTTCCCTACTTTTGCTGTTTTAATATGACCCCTAATTAATGCAATCATGCATTTTTGCAAAGAATTTCTTTGCAATTAGGCTATGAGTAAGTCATTCTGTCACCTTTTAATTGTTTTTACATTTATATTTATTGTGTTGCGTGATAATTTGTTATGTATCTGCGCTTTGATATTTTGAAAAGCGCAACACAAATTTTGATTTGATTTGATTTTTTTTATTTTTTTATTTTGCTTTTTAAGATAGTATCATATTCATATTCTCATTCATGCAAGTCTCTGACCTGCATGAACATATCCATGTGACTATGGAAGCACAGGGCCCGGAGGGCCATGCACTTCTGTGCCTGCACTGATGCACACATGTATCTGGGTGTGAAAGCACTAGTCCCTCTGGGCTTTGTGCTTCAGTTCCTCCAGAAAAGCAATTTATCTGCTTCATTGTAATTTTTGTGGGGTTTTTTTGTTAGGACAGAGTCATGGCCTCTTAGAGTTGCACGCTGTCCTGTGAGAATTAATATTTTTAATTTTAATGTTTTTATATGTCTTTTTTCAGTTGATATTTCTTAGAGGCTTTGTCTTGTAGTACTCATCAAGACCTTTCTTTTGACATATAAAGTGTCCCTTAATTCCAAAGACTAACAGAGTCATAGCTTGTTAATGTTGCAACCTTATCCGATGGAAAGTTTAATTTTAAAATGTTTATGTTTTTTTTATCATGTCACTATTTTTGCTCCCCACAGCCACTGACCTGCCTTGTAATCCAGCCACTGCTTCCACCTCCACCACCGATCTCGGAGTTGCATGCCCAGCTGGCATATGCAGCTATACCTGTGAGATGGGCATCCCCGATTGCCCTTGTGCCTGGCAAGGGTCCAATACCATCATGTGACTATCCAGGCATTGTCGGCTGATGGAAGTAGTGGCCATCAAGCTGCTGGGGTCTATGCTGCCATTTTCCCTGTGTTCTTTGTGCCCCAGGAGTGCAGCATGCAATGACGTTGGGTGCATATGCACCTACACCTGCCGCACTCCCTTACTCACCACACCATCTCTAGTAGTGCCCCTGATCATCACCAGGGGCCACTACAGAGTGGTGGCAGCCTGGATCCCACCCCAGGATAGGAGAGAAGTCCTCTGGATGCTCAATCCTATCTCCCTCCAGCCAACCCCTGATGACCCAGGCTCACATCTGAACTCAGGTTGCCAGCTTGGCATGAGGTGTTGCATCCAGTGCCTCAACCCTCAGTGCCACCAGGCCAGTTAAATTGTTATGTTTTTTGTATGACCCCTGAATATTCTGAAAAAACATTATGCATTAGTGCCGTAGTACTGACTAAGACCTTTCTTTTTTGTATAGATGCCCCCTTTACTCCAAATATTGACAGAATTATGACTTGCTAAAGTTCAAATATGCAAAGAAAAACCCAAGTCCAAATTATTTTGTATGAACTAATTCTCTTGCATGAAATTGTGTCATTCTTACAACTGTCCATATAAAACAAGAATGTGAAAAAACCTAAGTCCCAGTTTTTCATATAAACCTAATCTTCTTTCATAAGGACCTATTCCTCTTTTGTGAGGCCATATGAAAGAAGAAAATGGTCTCACAAAAGAAGATTTTCAAAATGTTTTAAAAGCACATTTCTGGGTCCTTTTTACAAAGATCAACTGCAGAATCCAGGTCATGAGGTCCAGTTTAGTAAAATACATGTGTTGGTGTCTCAGAAGGATATAATTTTAATGGGTTTTCAAAAAAAATGTTTTTGAAAAAATAGAAACAAGATGGCTGCCATAAAAAGGAATAATTTTTTGTCATGAAACAGGATTACCCCTTCATGAAAGAGAATAGTCTTTTGTATGACCAGATTCTTCTTTTATATGAAACAGTTATCCAAAAGAACATACTGACCATGCTCAGAACTGTAATTTTGAAATCCTAAAAACTCTAGAAAGGACTAATATATTTTTCACCAAACCAATGAAAGTCACCATTCGGGGCAAACCCTTTCTCCCTTAAAATTTCAGAACAAAATTTCAAACCATCTTGGCACTAGGCGATAAAAAAACCCACCAACAACCCCAATTATTTTCACTTTTTTCACAAACTGAATCTCAGAATCTGCACCCCAACTGGAACAAAACTTGGTCCATTAATTGACCTTGCACTTCAGGTTGCTCATGCCAAATGTCATCCAAATCCGTTGAATGGGAGCAAAGCTATTAAAAGGCAAATCTGGGGGTTAACATTAAACAGCCTACTCAACCCCAACCATAGGGCACTACCTCGCCATTATAATACAAGTAGAATAATAGGAGACTGTGTATTACAATGCTATAATACCATTGAGAGCTTCTGGTGATGTGAGCTTCAAGAGCAAAGTTTGGGAGTGCCAACATAATGGCAAAACAACAAACCAGGTTCAGTGGTGAAACTGGCATTTAAACAAATCTTACTCTGACTGAAGTTAAAAAACTTTTTATTGTTGGACCAGTGCTTCTGTGGGTTGAGGCACTGGATGTCACACCTTGTGCCACACCAGTGACCCATGTTCAGGAATGAGCACAGTCTATCAGGGGTTGGCAGGGGAGGGAGAGGATTGAGCATCCAATGACAGTTGTCCTCTCTCAGGGAAGGGTGGCATGTGTACCTCTCCTTGGCTTCCCCCCAGTGGAGGCTGGTGGGTAGTGCCAGAGTCAGGGAGACTTGAAAGCATGGCATTGTGACACATGCACGTCAACATGTGCAAATTCACGGTTGTGGGAGAGGAACCTAACAAAAGTTAAAATATCACCTGCAGGTTCCTTAGAAGGCCCTCCACTGCTCCTGGGTCATGGCCTCATGGAGTTCCCAGGCCAGCTTCAGCTATGTGTTCAGGGGGAAGGTCCTTCTGCCTCATAATGGGGGGTAATCCAGGGGAGAAACAGGGTCTGGGGGCTCTTGGGGGGCAACAGTGACCAGCTGGGGGAGTCAGAGGAGCAAAGAGTAAATGCCACCAGGGAAAGGAGGAAAAACACATAATGGAAAAAAAAAACACTTTTTACTAAAGAAAAGCACATACACAGACATCAGGGGTCTGTTCACCCAGCACTTCATGGCCCAAAGCGGCACTTATGATTAAGCAGCTATCTAAATTCATTAATCACAATTAAGCACCCGTTTGGGTTGTGAAACATTGGGTGAACTGAAGCTTGCCATCGGTGTAAGTGCAAGACTGTTTTTTAAATAAAGTTATTCACCACTCAGGCCAGTTTGTTGCTTTGAAGTGCAGACTGCTTACTGTGTGCTACAGGATAGCTAGAAGTAGTCCCTGTTTGTTTGAACTGCCAGTTCCAACATAGGAACAGAACCTCGAGATAGCATTATAGCCGAGAAATGTCCAGTTTACCAATTTGTTAATTTTTTGTAATACTATAGATGGATCCAAGAAAGTGTCACTTTTTTACTTTATTGTACAAATGATTATACTCATCAGTAGTTTAGCCAGTGATTCAGGGCTAAAAACTGAAATTCTAAATATTGCTGAAATAGACCCACCCCTTGAGCTCCTTTTTTAATTTTATTTAAAACATTTAGTTATTTTTTTATGCTGGGATTTTAGTGAGAGAGAGAGAGAGAGTGAAGCGAGGGTGAGAAGTCAGCAGTGGGGGGCTATGACAGAGAGACAGAGTGAAGAGCAAGCAAGTGATATAACCACCCTCCATGAGTTTTTCTTTTTTCTTTTATTTTAAAATTTGTGTCTGTCTTTTTTTCTGCAAAGGTTAGAAGAAAGTGTAAAGAGAGAGAGAGAAACAGAGATGTGAGCAAGAGAGAGACTGTAGGATTTCTGAGTCTGTGGCAAGTTTGCTTTTACTGAACCCTACTGTTACAATGAAAGTCACATCACACTCAGCTGATGGACTGCACATAGAATGAGGAAATGTTATTTGTCATAATACTGTCATTCAGAGCTTGGAACACTAGTATTACGAGATCTCATAATACTATCACTGCAGCTGTAACAATGGTATTACAGCACGTTTTTATATGTGTTTCAATGCTATTATTAGCAATATATATAAAATTGTGTTTTCAGTTTTCTAGCTATCCACGCGTAACACCCATTAAAAAGGAACTGGCTACAGATTTTGAAGAATAGAGAAGGGACTTTGAGTAAACCAGAAACCAAAGTAGACTACAATAATAGTGTGTGAGTCACACAGAGGATGCTGAACTAGTATGTACTGTATAAATTCCTCAGCACTTGTGACATGTCTGGTTCAGTAACAGATACAGTAGTTGAATTCCATACATGTGGAGCCTTAGAGTGGAGGCAGCGTGGGGCTCGTGAATGGCCCAAAGATTTTTTTTGTGAGCCACTGTGTGGTCTCAGAGTTTCAGTTGAGGACTGATAGGGAGAAGAGGCTGGGGTGGTATTGTGACACCTTGGTCAATTAGAGGCAAAAGTGGGGTATGTGATAACAATTGAATTGGGGAGTGCTTTAAGTGTAAGAGCAGGCTGCATTTGTTTTCCTGTTATCCACAGGTCAAGTTGAATTCTGGACATGCCAAGCCTCAGAGCAGAGGTGGCAGGAAGTGGATGCATAAACCAGGTTTTTTTGTGACCCAGTGTGTGAGCTCAGCATTCTAGTCAAAGACTGAGGGGGAGGAGAGTTTGGGGTGATTTGTCACTTGCTGGTTTATCAGAGGCCAATGGGAAGTAATGAAAACAGAATCTGGAGAGTGCAGTAAATGTAACAGCAGGCTACACTTTATTCCCTTTCTCTACATGTCAGGCTGAGTTCTGGACATGAGAGCTTTAGGGTAGAAGTGATGTGTGGTGGGTTAGTGGACATGGGATAAAGGGAGTTTGGGGTAAGATTGTCACTATCTGGCCTATCAGAGGCTATAGTCCAGTATCTCTTACCCTGAAAGCCAAGCAACCCCTTGTTTGAACAACCCTGATGTGTGAGTGCCATGAAGCAGGAGTGCGGCATCTTATTTATGAATCTCTGTAGGGCATCTGTAGGGCTAACTACATGGGAGCCTCTGCCCAGTAGATGTGGTTCCATGTCATAGTG
The DNA here is from genome assembly GCA_016271365.2 of Neoceratodus forsteri. NCBI lineage: Eukaryota > Metazoa > Chordata > Ceratodontiformes > Ceratodontidae > Neoceratodus > Neoceratodus forsteri. Next base: position 67,653,727 of record CM057453.1, on the reverse strand, counting down.
ATCACAAAATAGCTATCACTATTATGCTTTAACGTATATCGCCAAAAAGCAGTTCGGCGATACAAACTTCCAGGCGACCAGATATCCGGAAAACAAAAAAGTTTTTTTTGGGGGGGCTACACCCCCTGTGCCCTCCCCACACCTCCTGAATATAGACTCCCAGCTCCAGGGGAGGGTGCATGTTGGGGAGGGGGAAGAATCTGCATGACGCAAAAAAATTAAGTGCCGCAGCCGCAGGCAGCAGCAGCATAATTTCCACACACCCTGTACCTGCTGCACCAGAGCTAGCTACCCACACCACCACATCACACAGCTAGCTTGGCAGCAGAGGACACACCAGTCCATCAAAACCCCTTTACTTGTCCCTCCCCTTCCCCTTGCTATCCCCCATAGTTCACGTAGAGGGTCGCTACCCTTGCAGGGTAGCTCAGGAGTATAGCACCCCAATATGACATGCCATTTTGATGCAGCACCCATAATCATTTGTTTTACTCATGGTGTACCATAGATGCCAGGTAAGTAGAATGGTAACAAGGGCTAGAGGCTGAAGCAGAGGAATGTCTAGAAGCATGTCTAGATGTGGTTCCATGTCATAGTGATTAACAGTGTGGTTCACAATAAACACAGCAATAGAGTCAAGCCATACAAAGACAAAAGTACTGGACTTTAGGAGGGCTGACTTTGCCAAAATGGGTGAGTGCCTAAGGAATGCACTAGCAAATGGGCAGGAAGGAGGGGTGGAAGAACAATGGGGAATAATAAAAACTGCCATCACAGAGGTAACAAGCCTTTGTGTGAAGCCAATAAAAAAACAAGATGATGTAAGAAACCACTATGGTTCTCAAAGGAAGTAGCAGTGAAGGTTCAAGAGAAAAAGAAAGCATTCAGGAAGTACAAGGAATCGCAGAAGGAGCAGGACAGATAACTGTATCAGTTAAAGCAAAAGGAGGCTGGGAAGGCAGTCAGAACAGCAAAGGCCCAAATCGAGGAAAAGATAGCCAATTCAGTTAAGAAGGGGGATAAAACCTTTTATAGGTACATCAGGGAGCAAAGGAAGACCAAGGGAGGGATAGTGAGGCTTAATAAAGGGGAGAGAGGGTGGGAAGAAGGAGACTGTGAAAAGGTAGAGATACTAAACAAATATTTTTGCTCAGTATTTACAAATGAAGAGGGGGAGGTACATAAACAAACAGTAGTAACACCGGATACAGAAGTTGATACCAGCCCATTTACAGAAGAAAGGGTTCTGAAAGAACTCTTAAAACTGAAGGTGGACAAAGCAATGGGGCCTGATGGGATTCATCCCAGAATTCTAAAAGAACTAAGGGTAGAACTAGTGACACCACTGACTACCCTTTAACAAATCATGGGAGGAAGGGGTGGTACCGAGGATTGAGTTGGGCAGATGTGATTCCCCTTCACAAAAGCGGGAGCAAGGCAGAAGCAGGAAACTACAGACCTGTTAGTTTAACCTCAGTGATAGGGAAAATGATGGAATCACTTCTAAAGGAAAGAATTGTCGAGTATCTAGAGGCCAGAGGGGCACAGGACCCTAGGCAGCATGGATTCACAGCAGGAAGGTCATGCCAGACGAATCTGATAGATTTCTTTGACTGGGTGACCAAAGTAGTAGATCAGGAGGGGCTGTGGACATGGCCTACCTAGACTTTTAGCAAGGCATTTGACACAGTCCCACATAAGATTAATATACAAGTTAGCCAGCCTGGGAGTGGGTCCCAAGATGACAGCCTGGGTAAAGAATTGTCTGGAGAATAGGACACAGAGTAATAGTAAATGGAGTCCACTCAGAAGAAAGGAGGGTTACTAGTGGGGTACCGCAGGGTTCAGTATTAGGAACGGTCCTCTTCAATGTCTTTATAAGCGAAATTGCAGAAGGACTGGAAGGAAAAGTATGTCTCTTTGCAGATGACACTAAGATCTGCAACAGGGTTGATGCACAGGGTGGGGTGGAAAGGATGAGAAGGGACTTGGCAAGGTTAGAGGAATGGTCAAATGTATGGCAGCTTAGATTCAATGCTAAGAAGTGCAAGGTAATGCATTTGGGAAACAAAAACCCAGGGGAAGAGTACACAATTGGGGGGTGAGATACTAACAATGACAAAAATGGAAAGGGACCTGGAGGTAGTCATATCAGATGACCTAAAGATGGGCAAGCAATGTGAGAAGGAAGCAAGGAGGGCTGGGGGATACTGGGATGCATAGAGAGAGGCATCACCAGTAGAAAACAGGAAGTTATTATCTCTCTGTACAGACAGCTGGTGAGACCCTATCTGGAGTACTGTGTGCAGTTCTGAAGACCCAATCTCCGCAAAGACACAGACAGGATGGAAGCTGTCCAGAGGAGGGCAACTAAAATGGTGCAGGGTCTGCACCGGAAGACATATGAAGAGAGACTTAAGGAGCTTAATATGTATAGCCTCGAGGAAAGATGGGAGGGGGGGGGACATGATATAAACTTTCAAGTACCTCAAGAGAATCAACAAAGTCCAAGAGGGTAGCATCTTTCAAAAAAAGAGGTGTGCAAGAACAAGAGGTCACAATTTGAAGATAGAGGGGGGCGGCTCAGAGGTAATTTAAGGAAGTATTTTTTCACAGAGAGGGTTGTGGATGCATGGAACGGCCTTCCGGAGGAGGTTGTGGAGTCAAAATCAGTGGCGGAATTCAAGCATGCATGGGATAGTCATAAGGCAATTCTGGGGGGTGGTGGTAGGAAGAAGTAGGCTGCTGGTTAACTAGGATCTGCAGCTTATCCAGTAGGTAGGGGAATGGGCAGACTGGGTGGGCCAAGCAGTCCTTATCTGCTGTCAAATTCTATGTTTCTATGTTTCTATTGGTGAGAGAAAAATCCCAAACCTGGATAGAACAGTAGAGGCAGGTTATGGGAGTGTGACTAATCCCTATCTGGGGTAGACCTGCAAAGACAGTTTGGGGAGTGTTTGGGAACTACTCCCTAACTGAGGTAGTCTTGAGGAGGCAGGTTGGGGTACTGTGACTACTCCCTGTTTGGGGTAGGTCTACAGAAGCAGGTTGGGGAGTGTTTGGAGACCACTTACTACTTTTACAAAAGGGTAAATTTCTTGTTCAGTGACTGGTTGTGACAGGCTGCCACCCATATGTTAACTTCAGTAGAACCAACAGGGAGAAATACTGTTCTAGACTTACTTCAGTACCAAATATTCAAAGTACTAGCCACAGAATGTTAACATTTACAATGGCAGCCATTTTTTTTCAAAACAGGAAGAAACTGTCCCATTTCTCAGATCTAATGCTTAAAACAAGCCCATTCAATGTTTTTAGACAAGTTTCCTTCCTTCTTCCTTCCTTCCTTCCTTCTTCATTTACACAGTATATTATTGTCTATTGGTTTCAGTACCATTACCTTTGCCCACTGCCTATTGCCTTTCCCACTCCCTCCTTCCCCTCCCTATAACTCACTTTCACCCAACCTGCTCACTTTTTCCTACCTGCTTCCTCACTTGCACCTTAATTGCCAGCACTACATCATGCTATAAACCTGTAACCCACACTCCCAAACCTTTTTTTCTGAATGAAAGAGAATATTTGCAATTATGTATTGACTTATCCAGTTAACATTGCTACCCAAATCTGCAGTCCCCAAAGCTCTGTTCTACAAAGCACATCTCATTGTACTCCAGCAAAGACTGCCTTTAGCATAATTAAATACATAGCAAACTTTCCTGAAATGAAATCCAGGAGCAGGCTCATGCTTGACACTAGTATCAAGGGGGGATGCAGAATACTGCTGGGAGAACTTAACGAATGCCTTGAATACAGTCACTGAGCAATTGTCAAGACAAACAAGTAAAGCCAAAAGAAGGAAGAACTCTCTGGTTCTCCAAAGAGGTAGCAACCAAAAGCAAGGAAAAAAAAGAGGGATGTTAAGCAGTACGATGAAACAAAAGGACACATGGACAGGGCAGAATATAGGAACAAACTCAAGGAAACAGGAAAAAGTAATTCAGAAAGCCAAAGCCCTGACAAAAGAAACAATAGCACAGGGGGTTAGGAAGGGAGATAAAACTTTCTATAGATACATAAGAGAAAAAAGGAAATGTAAAGGGGAATAGTCCGACTAGCAATTAGGGAGGGCCAGCTGTTAGAGAAAAATGGATACAAAGCAGAGCTGTTAAACAAATTCTTCTTCTCAGACTATACAGTAGGAAATATAGGCAAAATACCAACATTAAGTAAGACAGAGCAGGATAGTGGAAAGGCAGACACAAACCCCTTCACCAAAGAGAGGGTCTTAGAAGAGCTAAGCAAGCTTAAAATGGATAAAGCAATGGGGCCAGATAGTATCCAGCCCAGAATATTAAAAGATCTTCGGGAAGAAATAGCTACAACACTAGCTGAGCTGTTCAATCTATCTCTGGAAAGCTGCAGAGTACCTCAAGACTGGAAAAGGGCAACAGTTTTGCTTTTGCACAAAAGTGGTTGCAAGGAAGAGGCAAGAAACTACTGCTCAGTCAGCCTGACCTCTATAGTGTAAAAAATTATAGAGACACTACTAAAGGAGAGAATGGTTGACTACCTAAAGGAAACTGGAAAAGTCAACCCCAAACAGCATGGCTTCCCAGCAGGGCACTCATGACAGACAAACATGATGTATTTCTTCAGTTAGGTAACCAAAACAGTGGACCAGGGTGGGGCGTTGGACACGGTGTACCTAAACTTCAGCAAGTCCTTTGACACCGTTCTCCACAGGAGACTTGCTAATGAACTAGAACACACAGGAGTCGGACACAAAATAGTAAACTGGATTAGAAACTGACTGCAGAACAAGACCTAGAAAGTTTTGGACAATGGGGGATTATCAAGGGAGAGAGGTGTAGCCAGTGGCATTCCACAGGGATCGGTGCTGGGTCCAGTAATCTTCAACATATTCATCAGTGACATCACTGATGAACTGGAGGGAAAGGTTTCCCTGTTCAGAGACAATACAAAGCTTTGCAACAGGGTATATACACTAGAGGGGGCATTAGATATGGCAGCTGACCTAAGGAGACAGCAAGAATGGTCCAGAAATTGGCAGTGAAATTTTATTGCCAAAAAGTGTAAGATAATGCACCAGAGGAAGCAGAACCAAGGAAAAGAGTATGTAAAAGAAGGGCAACAATTAGAGGAGACAAAGATGGAATGGGACATGTGCATGATCATTACCATTGACTTAAAGGTAGGAAAACAATGCGAAAAAGCAGTGCAGAAGGTAAGTGGTATCCTTGGATGTACAGGAAGTGGTATTACTAGCAGAAAGCAGAAAGTCATCATGCCCTCTTACAGATCCTTGGTGAGACCACACCTCAAGTACTGTGTACAGTTCTGGAGGCCTCACCAAAAAAGGACTTTGGCCATCTGGAGACAGTGTAGAGAAGGGCCACAATGATGATGCAGGGGTTGCATCATGAGACATGCAAGACAAGAATCAAAGAACTGAATTTATTCTCTCCAGAACAGAGAAAAAATGAGGGGGGGACACGATAGAAACATTTAAATATGTCAAGGAAATTAGGACAACTCAAAAGGAAATCCTATTCCAGAAAAACAGGGCAGCACATACAAGAGGGCACAACCTGTGTCCGGTGGAACTGGAAGGCAAGTTTCAAAATATCTCTAGAAAGTACTTTTTCATGGAGAGAGAGAGACAGACCTGTGGAATAGCCTCCTACAAGAAGTGGCATCATTGAAGACAGTGGAATTCACACTCACTTGGGACAGGCAGTGTGGGCAACTTTGTAAAAAAATATAATTGGGAGGTAGCCACCTTGGGCAGACTAGATGGACCACATGGTTCCCATCTGTCAAGACTGTTCTTATGTTCTTATTTTCTTAACACAGACAGTCATAAAAGTCATGTGCCATGCTCAGTATAAAAGGCTGTCTTGCCCAGCCTGTATCATTACACTCATGTCCCAACATAAGAATGGGACAGTGCAGGAATGGAACATCCATCTTAAGGCATCTGCAGGCATCTGAAGATTGTCTGCAGAAAGCTCTGCCAGAGGAACATCTGACCAAGGTAATAGATAACACAGTACTGTGTGTGAATATACTGGAATAGGCAGCCTAAGGTAAACTAGGTATGGGAATTGGGGACACAACTTGGACATAGGAAATTGTAGTTATCTAGAAGTTAGCAACTGCTAGAAGGGTTGAAAATGGAAAGTAGGAGACATTGTCATTGAGGCACAGATCAGGAAGCATAGGCAAGTCAGGAGAAGTCATAAAATTTGCAAGTAGTGTTTTACTATTATCAATAATGATAAAAGAAATAAACTAAAACTGTGCAGGATAGCTCCTAAAGTGGCACTTCAGACAAAACAAAGTCCTTCATCTGAGGAGACCACTAAGGCTAAGTCTTGGCCTCTGTCTCTAACTCTCTAAATAAATGTTGCTGTCTTTTATTAGAATTTTTCACCTGATAATTAAATTCTGCCTCCAGATATCGTTACGCTCTATCTCCTGTTTTCACGCTATGCACCAAACATTGTCAATTTATATCCTGTGACCAGTACCTCCAGGCTTCTGAACAGGTGCAGCCATTTACCACATTCTGGCCAAAGCTGTTTTTTCTGCTGACAACTCTGCAAATAAACTTATTTAAAATGCACCTCAGGTTAACCCCTTGTGTTCCAGATAACCCCAAAAAGTTTTTTGCATGCACTCCAGCAATATAATTATATCTATTTGCAAACCAAAATATCTCAGTAACACATGAAGAATCACATATATTTTATCCACAGAGAGGTAAGGGGTGAAAGAAAAAACAGAAACAGCAAGTAAAGGAAGGAAGATAGCAGGGGGAAATTGTGGGACCATCAGAATGGCCAGTTCTGAGGCTCCTCAATGAAAATCTGATTGCACAGTCAGACAGGCAAGAGATAGAACAGTGACAATATTGGAGAGGACAGAATAGTTCCTTGCTTTTAACTCTTCCTGCATAACAAATGGGTTAGTGTCTTATACAACCCTGTCACAGACACCCTATGTGGGACAGGGTAAGAAATATAGTTCAAGCAGATAAAGGAAGAGGTAGACAACCAAAGGACATAAAAAGGAGGCAGGAAGGTACAGAAAAGGTTCAACAGACAAAACAGACATCAGACAAAAGGTTAGGTTAGGGAAGGATAGAGCAAGAGAGTGGTGTAGTGCAATGGGTGTGGATCTGCAGTCTTTCAGATCACATTCTGAAGATTGATGTGCTGCCCCATTTGCTCTAGGCTCACTGGTTAAGAGCAGAAGTTGTTGGACTCTGAGCCAAACTGGTAAGGGAGCAGACTTCTACCTACCTTGGGGCCACCAAGTCTCCTTCCATTCCCCCAGTGGATGCATAGGCAAAGGCAGAGTGGTTGGACCTTGGTGGACTCCAGGAGGGTGGGGATGGTAGGAAGTAAACACACTCCTCAGCCTTTTCCACTGCACAATTCCTTAATCATACTGATGGAACAGGATGACTGGGAGGTGGGTGCCCACAACAGTTGGAAGGGAGGACATGGGGATCTTCCAAATGGGAGGCCCCAAGAGGAAAGGAAGAGGCCCCAAGCAAAGGAAGATGCAGTTACTGGTGGGGGACTCTATCATTAGGGTGATAGACCTGGAAGGGACAGAGAAAAGGGAGAAGGAGCTAAAGCAAGATGTTATTTTCCACCTGGGGTAAATGACTTGGCATGGGACAGGGTAGCAGTAATAAAGGATAATTTCAGTGGCCTGGGGAGGGTCCTGAAGCAGGTAGCATGCATGGTGGCATTTGTCTGGGTACTACCTGTGTATGGCTGAGTAGAGGAAAGGGAAATCTGAACCACGTCTTTTAACAGTTGATTGTAGGCATGGTGCATGGAGGATGGCATCAGCCACATCATTGGGGACTAGGGACTAATCTGGGAGGAGATATGGGCCTCTATAGGAGAGACTTCCTGCATCCGCCTGGGGTGGGCCACAGTCCTTAATGTGTGGTTCAAAATCTACTTGGATGAGCATTTAAACAAGCTGGGGGGAGGCTGTAATACTAAAGGAAGGAAAGACTGCCTACCCCCAGATGATGACGCAATATGGAGGGAGGGCCAAGGAGAGGAAGCTCCACCCAGGCTGGGGTTCAGGAAAACAAACAGGGGTGGGGACAAGGTAGAGGAGATGGGGGGTAATAAATCAGGATAGCATGAAGAGAGGAGTAAAGGAGACAGGTAACGGTTAGCAAGTGAAGAAAGGTGTCAGTGGGAGTTAACAGAAATGACAGAGGTCATGTGGGGGATGAAAGCAGGAATGCTGTCATGGAGGCGAGTAAGGTATGAATAGCCATGTGCACCAATGCAAGGAGTCTGGGAAATAAAATTCTGGGCCTGGAGGCCATCATGGAGGAGGCTAGGCTGGACCTGGTGGCCATAACGGAGTCACAGTTCATTGACAACCATGACTGGGATGTGGTCATACCAGGCTAATTTCTGATCAGGAGACAGAGGGAAGGAAGGAGGGAAGGAGGGGTTGTACTATACGTGAGGAAGGGAATCAAGGCTATGGAAATTAAGGGGCACCCAGCCAAAAATGAAGGGCAGGAGGTTCTGTGAGTCATCCTAGGGATCGGCACTGGGGCTGCTATCCATACAGTCATGGTATACAGGCCTCCAGCACAGGGAGGGGAGTTGCATAAGGCACTTGGGGAGGACATCAGTAGTATTTCAAGTAAGAGGGAGGTACTACTGGTTGGTGACTTTAGTTAGTCAGTTGTGGATTAGAACCATCCAGCTGCAGCTTTGGCAAGTTGCAGGGCACTCCTTAACTCACTGCAAGGGTCCTTTCTCAAGTATCTAGTCATCAAACCCACTAGGGATGGGGCAGCACTGGGCCTGGTGCTTACAAAAAGGGACATCAGTGCTGATGTCACAGTGACCAGTCCCCTAGGTACCAGTGATCATTGTACAGTTTGGTTTAACATTAAGATGGGCACAGAGGCAAGCCACACAAGGGCGAGAGTCCTGGAATTTAGAAGGATGGATTTTATGGAAATAGAAGATTGCCAAAAACTTTGCCTAGCAGGGGAGGAATGCCAGGTAGAAGTACAAAAATAGTGGGGAAAAATTAGGGGAGCACATAGTTGAGACAACCAGCCTCTGCATGAGGGAAGTGAGTAAAAGCAAAAAGGAAAAGAGACTGCTACAGTGCTCTAGGAAAGTTGCTGTAGTGGAGAAAGAAAAAACAGTGGCATTCAGGAGGTATTGACACACAGAGGGAGGAAGACACAGAGGTGTACCTGGTAAAACTGAAGGAAGCAGATAAGGCAGTGAAAGAAGCAAAGGCACAGGCAGGGGAAATGATAGTCAAAGGGGTAGCCAATGGGGATAACTTTCTTTCTGTGCATAAGTGTGAGAAGAGGAAAGTAAAGGGAGGAATAGTGAGGATAAGGAGAGCAGCAGATTGAGTCTGTGCAGAAGAGGACCAAGAAACAGCAGACATCCTGACCAGGTACTTCTGCTCAGTCTTAACAATGGGGGGGGGGGGCAGACCACCAGTGATCAACAGGAACAAAGGGAGATGGGAGGTAGACTCAAGTCCATTTTCAGATGAAAGAGTCCAGAAGGGACTTGCAGCTCTGAAAATGTACAAGATCATGGGGACCTGACAAGATACACCCAAGGGTACTGAAAGAACTGAGGGAAATGATGGTTGCCCTGCTGATGGTTTTATTCAACAGTTCACTGGAATCAGGCATGATTCCAGAGGACTGGAGGAGAGCAGACATTGTCCCTCTACATACAGGTGGCAGCAGAGAAGAGGCTAGTAACTATAGGCCAGTGAGCCTCACCTCAGTGGTGGGGAAATTTATGAAAACACTGTTAAAGGAAAGGTTGGTGGAGTATCTTGAATCCAATGGGCTGCAAGACCAAAGGCAACATGGATGGGGGGGGCATACTAGATGAATCTGAGTTATTTTACTGGGTGACCAGGAAAATAGATCAGAGGAGAACAATAGACATTGCCTTTCTGGACTTTAGCAAGGCCTTCGACACTGCCACACAGAAGACTGATTAAGAAATTAAACAGCCTAGGGGTGGGATCCAGAGCGGTGAACTCGGTTAGAAACTGGTTAATGGATAGTCAACAGAGGGTGCTAAATAATGGCACTCACTCTAATGATGGAAGAGTGATCAACAGGGTGCAGTGATTATCAATACTGTGACTGGTCCTCTTCAATGTCTTCATTAGTGACACTGAAGATTAACTAAAAGGGAAGGTACGCCTTTTTGCAGATTATACCAAAATATGTAATAGAATGGACAATAAGAATGGGGTGGAAAGAATGTGGTGGGATCTTGGGAAACTAAGGAGTAGTCAGCATCATGGCAGTTGAGGTCCAATGCCAAAAAGTGCAATATCATGCACCTAGGTCATAGAAACCCAAGAACTGAGTATAGAATGGATGTAATTACTGCCAGTCAGCAAGCAGGAATGGGACCTTAGGGTTATCACATCTGATGACCTCAAAGTGGCAGGATAGTGTGACAAAGTAGGAGTAGGGCCAGCAGGATGCTGGGATGCATTGGGAGAGACATCTCCAGCTGGTGTAGGGAGGTGGTGTTGCCACTATACTGCTCAATGGTGAGACCCCACCTGGAGTATTGTGTTCAGTTTTAGAGCTCTCATCTCAGAAAGGACATAGACAGGCTGGAGGCAATCCAGATAAGGGCAACTAAAATGGTGCAGGTATTATATCAAAAGCACTACGAGGACAGACTGAGGGATTCTCAACATGAACATCCTGGAAGACAGAAGCATGATAGGGGACATGATAGAGTCCTAAAGGTACCTAATGGGGGGTGAACAGGGTGAAAGAGGGGAGTCTTTTAAATGAGGCATGCACCAGAATCAGAGGGCATGTGATGAAGCTGGATATCAGCAGCAGTTTAGGAGAGATGTGAGGATGTACTCCTACACTGAGACTGGTGGATGCTTGTAACAGACTACCAGCGGAAATAGTACAGATGAAAACAGTAGGGGCTTCAAGCATGCATCAAATTGACATAGGGCAATTTTAGGAAATAGGCAGAAAGGAGGGAGCATCACCAGAGACCATTGAGGGTCTGCAGAGGCAAACTAGGCAAGGACCATCTGGGCAGATTGTGTGGGTCAGGCAGTCCTTTTCCAAAATACACAGTTCGATGGCAGACTTGGCATTTCTTTTATATACTTTATTATTTTTCACTTTATATTTTTATTGAAATTTGAGTATATTAGAAAGCACACATCTTATACAATAGAAGGCTATCCTCCATGTAAGGTATAAAATATCACTTAACAAAACACAGTATTTAGGGTAAACATACTGGAGAAGCCTTATATACATGTATTGATAATAAAACACAAACCCAGACAGAATGTAAGATGACAGCAGAAGGGTTACAATCAATAGGGTATTATAAGATCAGAAATTGCAACCATGTACGAAATACATGATAGGGTAGGCTATGGCAAGGCATTCAGTAACTTGCAAAAAGTGATAAATGTGGTAATATGAACAATGTTTAGTAATGGAGAGGTGAAGATAAGAGAAAGGTGTGCAAGGAAAGAAAGAAGAGGGAAAAAAGCAAGAAACAGGGAAGGAGAGAGGGAGAAAACAGGGAAGAAGGGAAAAAAGAGGAGAAATCTGTGCACAAAAGTTTCGAGAAAACCTAATCTGAGAGTAAAATAAGAAGGAGGGCTAAATATCCCTAAGAATTAAGGTCTAGAAGAACTAGGTTCATGTACTTGAAGTAATCCTGCCAAAATCTGTCATATACAGTGAGTCAGTTATGAGTAACATGAGATAATCGGTCTAGAGAGGCATACTGAGGCAGGCTTTGAAGAACATCTGAAAGAGAAGGCACCAGAGTTGATTTCCATTTCATAAGAATCAGACGTTTGACCAGAAGATAAAGTATATTTAGCCATCTAAAATGTGCATGTGTGGGGAGAGAGCTACTGGGGATAAGGATGCCTAAAATGAATAGCTTGGGGTCAAAAGGTAGTTTTTATCCTGTTACTCTGGAGGCAAGTAAACAGACTTTATGCAAGAGCTTATTAATGGGTGCTCAAGACCACAAGTTATGAAGTAGATCCCCATTGGTCAAATTGCAGCACCAGCCCATTCTTCGAAGCACAGTGGGGGTTTTATACCAAAGATGTAGTATTTTAGTTTGTATTAAAGAACTATGGGCATCTTTAAAGGTATTACTTGCAATACACCAAAAATTACTCCATTGTGTGTCTGAAATATTGTAGTTAAGAAGAGTACTGCATTTATTTTTGGCCTGTATAGACTGATCAGGTAGATTATCAATAATGTCTTTGTAAATGGAACTATTTAATTTTACTGATAAATTAGTCCAGTGTGAGATGTATAGGTTTGGAAAAGTATGCCTACACACTAAACTAGAGAGAGATTTATAAGCTGCCCAGATTTGTAAAAACTTCCAGAAGTCCTGTTTAGGAAGTTTCCATGTTTAATTAATTAATTAATTGTTTAATTAGTATTTCGGAAAGACCTTTGAGTGTGAGACTTTTACAAAGGTTCCACGCAAGGGTGAACAACAAGACAATACACATATTCAGTGGTTACAGAGGCCTGATCATAAGGCATTAAAGAGCGATTACATGACAATTAGACAAATAGGAGAAAAAAAACTGAGCAGTTGTAATTGAATACTAAGCTATTTCTAATCGGTTGCCCTAGGTAGCACACCCCTGGAAACCTCCAAATCCGTTGATAGACTATGGCAGAGTAAAAGCATAGGGTTTAACGCTATCCCAGATGGCAAGAGACTGGGTGACAGGAAACAAGGGGATTGGGTTTGAAACCAACCGCAGAGGAGCGAGAGGAGGGGGATAGTGAAAGCGGGGGACTGTGATGGGGGATCATCTCCAGAGGGCTTTATCTAGTATGGCGTGTGTGTGTGGGGGTTTCGGAGGGGCAGTACCAACTGCATTTAAAGAGGACTGATAGCTTACTTAAGCCCTTGGCTAGGCTGGAATGGAGGCAGGGTTTTCAAGGTAGCCTTGCTGGGTGTTACCTTAGGGGTAGGCCTGTCTATCAAGTGTGGCCTGAGAAGCAGGTGCATTTTGAGTTAGACATTAAGTGCTGTTTGAGACATACTTTGAATTGAGACAGGCTATTGTTTGTTTGTAATTCCATTGGGAGTTCATTTATCCAGAGGGGGGCCCAATAGAAGAAAGCATGCGGCCCTAGTGAGGTTCGGCAGAATGGTATGGACAGTGCTCCATTCTTCCTCCGTCTGGTGAAGTGTGTTGAGAGAGAAGCCTCAAGCAGGTTTCCTATACAGGGTGGTTTTTTTCCGAGGAGTGCCTTCTTTCCCAGGAGGCAAGTTTGGTATTTGATCCTGTCTTTTAGGTTAAGCCAGTTTGTACACTCATACAGGGTGCAAGTATGAGTGTAGTGATTTGCACACAGGGTGAGGCAGCATGCCTTACTGAGTGCAATTTGGACCCTTTTGAGCACTGTATCAGTAGCAGCTCCACAGACCACCCGCCCGTAGTCTATCATGGAGAATATGGAGCTGGAGACTGAGATTCAGAGTGCTTCCAGGGTGAGGGATTTCTTATGCCTATAGAGGACCCCAATCTTTGTGTTTACCAATTTGACAAGGGAGTCTACGTGGAGTGTATAAGCGAAAGAGTCATCAATGGTGACTCCAAGGTACTTGAACAAATGCACCTGCTCAATCTGCTCACCAGCCTTGTTGGTGATTATGAGAGGAGTATGCTTGTGTTTGTTGTAGGGGCTGGATTGTAGCATGGCCTTGGTTTTCTTGTAATTTAGTAGCAGCTTTTGCCTACTGTACCAGTCCTTGAGTTTATTGAAAGAGTTCTGTAGTTCTGTTTGTAGGGCAACCTGAGAGGTGCTCCTGCTCAGCAGCATGGCATCGTCCCCATACAGAATAAGTTTGGTGTCACAGGCTGTGGGTAGGTCATTTACAAAGAGGCTGAAAAGCAGGGGCCCTAGAATTGATCCTTGAGGGACTTCTAGGAGTACTTCTCTGGAGCTGGATAACATCTGCCTGATTTTGACTTGCTGGCTTCTGTGTGTTAGGTAGTCATTGAACCAATTCATGGTGTTTGGTGCCACACCCAATCTTTGGAGCTGGAGTACTAGTAGAGAGTGGTTGACGATGTTGAAGGCTTTGGTGAGGTCAATGAAGATGGACCCCACCAATTTGCCTTCATCCAGTGCCTTGTGTGCATAGTCAGTGCATTCCAGCAGTGCAGTTGTGGTACTGTGTTTTTGCCTGAAGCCATGTTGGTTTGGGAAGAACAGATTGTACTTACTGAGGTATTCTGTGAGTTGACTTACCGTGATTTTTTCCAAAGCTTTGGAAAGTGGGGAGAGGATAGATATTGCCCTGTAGTTTGACACCAGCACCTTGTCACGATTCTTATGCACTGCATTTACCAGTGCTTGCTTCCATACTTCTGGAAATTGAGCTAGGACTAAGGATTTATTAAATATCATTGTTATGGGCATAATAAGAATATCAAGGGTGAGAGATAGTAACTTCATGTCTAGCCCATCTCTCCCCAATCTAGTTTTGGCTAGGACTTTCCTGACCATCGTTAGGACCTCCTTCACCATCACCTTCTTAAAGTAGAAGGCTGGGTGGTTAGTTATGAGCAGGTTGGCACAACCTTGGTCCTCCACAGGCAGAAGGTAGTCTGGAGGCAGCACGGAGGACAGGTCTGTAAAGGCCTGGTTAAAGGCATCAGCAACGGCTAGCGGATCTGAGGAGGATAAGTTATTAATGTTGAGCATCTTAGGGTGCTGCTTTTGATCTTTACCAAGGATGTTCTTGATGTTGTCCCAAAACCTCTTTCCATCTCCTCATGCATTGTTAAGCTGGGTCTTATGGAAATTGGCTTTTGCAAGCCTGATAAGTTTGGTGCACCGATTTCTAGCCATTTTGTAGCACTGTAGGTCATGCTTGCTGCCTGAGTTTAAGGCTTTTTCCCAGAGGCAGTCCTTCTCCTTTAGGAGGGAGAGGAGCTTGCCATCAATCTAGCAGTTAACATACCCCCAAATTTTCCATTTTGTGCATGATGCGTAGATATTACAGATGGAATTGAAGGCCTCAGTGAAAAAACTAAGAGCCTGGTCCAGCGTAGGTGCCTTGTTGATGGGGGACCAGTTGTAGGCAGACAGGGCTAATTTGAGGGATCCAAGTTTTCCTTTCTGCAGAACCCTACTCTCGATGAGGCAGGGTGGGCTTTTGGCAAGTTTAGTGGTCCATATAAAGGAGATTGGGGTGTGATCACTTAGCACGTCTGGGAGAACCCTGAGTTTGGAGAATCAAGTCGGTGAGCTAGCTAAGACCCAGTTGATGAGGGTGCTGGTACCAGCCTTGTAGTTCTGCTTGGTGGGGGGAGTTATGAGTTGCGTGAGATTAAGGGAGGTGATTAGGTCTCTGGAGGGTGTTGCCTTCTTACATAACCAGTTAATATTAAAGTCACTGGTCAAGATGAGTTCTGAGCCCTTTCTGAGTGCGCAAATTTCTTCCATAACAAAAGAAAGGCCTTCCTTGGCTTTCTTGGGGGGCAGGTAGGTTGTGGCGATGGTAAGGGTCTTGCCTTTTAGTCCGACTTGTATTTTTACCACTAGTAGCTCATAATCCTCCACAACTTTTGAGATGGGGAGGACGGAGCAACTCAGTGAGTTTCTGGCATATAGGAGGCAGCCGCCACCTTTTCTGCCTATTCTATCAAGTTGAAATGCTTGGAATCCTTTGATGGCCACCTCGCCATCTTTGATCCTACCTGACAGTCAGGTTTTGGTTAGGCAGAGTATGTCAGGGGCATGGATGGTCATCCAAGCCTGGAGCTGGTCGAATTTGGCAGTTAGGCTGCAGATGTTTAGCGATGCTATCTTTAAGTCGTTCACTGTATAGACCTCCCTGCTCCTCAGGGTTGTTGGTCCAGGGTTTAGGTGAACATTGCCAGAGAGTAGCAGTAGTAGAAAGATAACCTTTCTGGCAGATATGGTGATGTTTGTCTTCCCTCGTGTCTTCCATCGCCTGCGCTTCAGGTGGGGGAGGTGTCTATACGCCTGTGTTAAATTAGGGGGAAAGCTAACCATTAAGGTTACAGTTTGCAAGGTTGTCTTGGTGATAACTGTGTATGAGAGGTGCAGGAGGATAAAGAGCCTATCATTACAGGAAGTGGTAGTGGCCATGTGTATGCTTTTCTTCCAGCTTGCACCCAGTGAGGATTCAGAGTGGGGAGGTAGGGGTCCGAATTTGAATATGGTATCAGCAATGCCAACAGAGGTAGTGAGGAGTAGTAGTAGGTGGTTGCACCCCATGGTAGTTTGTTTGGTGTTGCTGGCCTGCTTAACTGCTAGCTGGTTTATAGTTGAAAGAGTATATAGTTGAATTAGGGTGAAGTCCCTAACAATAGGGCAGGTAGAGCAGTAATTGAAAGGAGTTAGATGGAGTGGCTGGAGAAAAAGTTGAGAGCATGTGTGTGATCCTGTGGGTGGGACTGCTTTAAAATGGGGTGGTGATAAAGTGGGTCAAGTCAGATATTGAAGACAGGGAGGCCAATAGCATCAAAATGTGCAGCAGAGGAGTGACCAATCAGCTGCTAGGCTGAGGAAAGAGGCAGAGTAAGGATCTATTTAATACTGTGAGGAGGTGGGGGTGGGCAAACAAATTCAGTCCAGAACACAGCACAGAAAGAGACTTCCCTGAGATCAGGAAGTGCCAGGCATTGGAAAATCAGCCAAGGAGCAAAGCTGCCAATCAGTGCCTGGCTCCTCCACTGGGCAACCAGTCAAAACAGCGGCATTCAAAACCACAAGTTTCTGAGGTCCTGTGCGTACCTGAATCTGTCCGGGGGTTAGTCGGGTGGTCTGTTAGCTGTGGCCTGCTCAAAGAGAGAGCCAGTGCCACAGAAGCAGCTTGGGAAGCCTGCAGATGGGCTGTCTGTGGAACAAGGAGGGAAACACAGAGGATTAAATACAACTAGAGTACAATATCAAGCTCAGTGGGGGACAGACAATGGGGTAGGACAAAGCATGAGGTAAAGAGGTGGTAAATGCAGGGCAATTATTTAGAGCTAGAAGAGGAGTTAATGGGGGGTATGTGCTTTGGCACCGGAACATCTGAGGAGGACAGCAGCAGCAGGAAGGTATAAGGGAAGGGTTTGTAGGTAAGGCAGAGAAGAAAGTAGGGTGTTTAGAGAGACAGCATTACAAGTGGGGCAGAGAAATAATAATTAGCAGAGTGACCAGTGTGGGGAAGGGGTAGGGTTTGTCAGTAGAGCAGAAATGGAAAACTGCAGCAGTCTTGCTCAGTAGCTAGGTCCATCAGTCAAACATCAGCTAAGCCAACTATACAATACAGTTTGTCCAGTACTAGATTGCACAGCAATAAGTATCACCCAGAAACTAGACTAGTGGCTTGTAATAGACTAGCTAAGCTGGCAGGTAAAGTAAGACCAATTGTTGCATAACATACAGGTATGTAAATTACACTAACAAAAATTCAGTCCAGAACACAGCACAGAAAGAGATTTCCCTGAGATCAAGATGCGCCAGGCATTGGAAAATCAGACAAGGAGCAAAGCTGCCAGTCAGCACCTGGTTCCTCCACTGAGCATCCAGTCAAAACAGCGTCATTCAAAACCATGAGTTTCGGAGGTCCGGTGCGTGTCTGAATCTGTCCGGGGGTCAGTCGGGTGGTCTGTTAACTGTGGCCTGCTTGGAGAGAGCCAGGACCACAGGAGCAGCTTGGGAAGCCCACAGATGGGCTGTCTGAATCTGTCCAGGGGTCAGTCGGGTGGTCTGTTAGCTGTGGCCTGCTCTGAGAGAGCCAGGGCCACAGGAGCAGCATGGGAAGCCCGCAGATGGGCTGCCTGAATCTGTCCCAGGGTCATTCGGGTGGTCTGTTAGCTGTGGCCTGCTCGGAGAGAGCCAGGGCCACAGGAGCAGCTTGGGAAGCCCGCAGATGGGCTGTCATGTCACCTGAAAGTCTGAGAATGACCTAAGAGTGAGTGAATTCTGGTCAAAGATATTTCCGAGAAAGAAAATGTCTTTGTTCCTCCATGTACAACAGAAAATTGGGTGATCTTCTAGAGTGAGTAGTGGATTGCCCCATAAGGGGACATAAAATCAGGGTGTTGGATTGGATTTCAGGAATTTGTGGGTTAGTTTCCAGTAAAGAACAGAGGATGATATAGTCGAGGGTGAGATTTTAGTTTAGAGGAAATGGGATTAAAAATGAAGGAAGTGGGAACTCCTCCTGGACACAATGCGATTCCATTGCAACCCATAGTGGTGAGTGAGGGGAGGGTTTCTGAAACCATTTAATTGTTTGGTCCATTCAGAAAGCCCAGAGGTAGCCTTTGAACCAGGGGAGTCCGAATCCCCCTTTTTTCCAGTGTGATCGAAGTTTGTTGCGGTTAAATCTTGGTGGTTTCCCATCCCAGATAAAGTTACCTATTAATTTATTAATTTTAGCAAAAAAAGGAGGCTGGTAAGACTAAAGGAATATTGGCAAAGAGGTAAAGAATCTTGGGAGAAATGGATATCTTAATGGCTGCAATTTTCTCCATGAAAGAGAGATTAAGAAGCTTTCATCTGTCTAGAATTGTTTTGATGTTACCAAATAAGGGGTTAAAGTTAATGTCCCATATCTTCCCTAAGATACTAGCAATTTTGATTCCTAGATATGTTATACCTTGTGGCAACCAGCGGATCCAATAGGTATGTTCATATAGGCTTTACAGTGGTCATTAAGGGGCATAGTTTGTGATTTGCCATAATCCAAAGCAAGGCCAGAAATTTTAGTAAAATTATTAAGCAAATCAACCAACAGGGGCCCAGCATCACTCAGGTTTTCAAGTAAGATTAAGAGGTCACCCATGTAGGAGAGAGAAACATATCTTGAATTGCTCACAGGTATACCCATAATGCCAGAAGATTGACGTAAACAAGCAGTCAGGGGTTCCATGGCTAAAATAAACAGGAAAGGTGACAGGGGACAGCCTTGTCAAGTTCCCCTTGCTAGATGAAAGTAAGAGGAAAGGGTAGAATTAGTAAGTACTTTAGCAATAGGAGAGTTATATAATAGCTTGATCCAGGAGCAAAAGGTATGAGAAAGACCGAAATAAGATAAAACTTGATGAAGGTAGTCCCAGTTTAAGGACTCAAAGTCCTTCTTGAAATCAATAACTATGGCTGCAACTAGTGTCTTGAGGGATCTGGCTTTGTGAATTAAATTAAATAAGGAACGTAGGTGATCAGAACCAGATCTATGATTAATAAAACCAGCTTACGAACAATGAGTTAGCTTGGGAATTGAGGATTCAAGTTGAGAAGTTAGTAGTTTAGCAAATATCTTCCCATCCATGTTTAATAAAGAGATGGGTCTGTAACTTACAGGGTGAGTAGGGTCTTTTCCTTTCTTAGGGATTAGGGTTATGATTGCTTTGGTACAAGATGGGGAAAGCTTGCCAGTATTGGAAGCTTCTTTTTTTGTCAACTATGTCTTGTCCTCAGCCTGGAACTCTCTCAGGCCTCCTGCTGTCACCAACTTGCTCTACCTCCTGCTGTGTTCCCCAACCATCTTCAAGTTTGTTGTGGATTCCCAGGTTGGGCAGGTCAACCCAGAGAGACCACGGGGGCAGTGGCATGGAACCAGCATTGGGAGTGTGGCAGTGGCTCTGGCAGGGGCTGTCACCTATCCAGGTCTTGAGGGGTATTTCTGGTAGAGTTTACACTCCTGACATGGGACATGCAATGCCGCCCAGCCCGCGACATGGGTGCTGCCATCCATGTCCGGAAGGTGACCGCCTGACATCTACCCCAGCTTGCTAGTAAGCACTCTGTGCATGGCAGTGCTGCCAGTCTTCACTGGGGGCCACTGCCATACTGGGCTTCCCCTGGATCCCACCCTGAGAGAGGAGAGAAGTCCTTCGGATGCTCGATCATCTCTCTCTCTCTCCCCCCCACTGCCCCCCAGTGGTCCGGGCTTGTTCCCGAACCTGGGTTACCTGCATAGTGTGAGGTGTGGCATCCAGCACCTCAAGCCTCAGTGCCACTGGGCTGGCTGTATTGGAAGCTTCTTGATAAACTTTAAGAAGAAGGGAACATAAGGTGTCGGAAAACATTTTATAGAAATTGACAGGGAATCCATCACCCCCAAGGGAATTGCCGGATTTCAAGGAAGATAATGCTTTCTGGATTTCCTGAAGCGAGACGGGTTCATTTAAAGAATTTGTTTCAAGAGTAGAAAGAAGAGGAAGATGTAATGATTTAAGGAACTGTTGAAATTGTAATTTAGATGGAGGATTTGTGTTAGAGTATAGGTTTTGATAAAAGGTTTTCATGATACGGTTTATAGAGGGGTTGTCAGAGTGAATTGTACCCTGTTCATCTTTTAGGCTTAGGATGTGTCATTCCATTTGTTGTACTTTGAGCTGGTAAGAGAGGAGTTTCCCAATTTTATCGCTGTGTTCCCAAAACTTATATTTAAGTTTAAGCAAGGCCAGTTCAGTTTTACGAGAAATTAATTCATTAATTTTAACTCTAAGTTGAAGAATTTCAAGATGAAGTTGAGAATATGGACAGTGCTAATTAGAAGAAAAGTATAAATTTTCTTTAGCCTAAAGAGATTTTTCCAAGTCAGCCAGCTGTTGTTCCCTTACTCTTTTCCTATGTGCAGCATAACTGATAATTTTCCCTTGAATCATAGCTTTAAGAGCTTCCCATACAGAGGACATAAAAGATTCAGTTGGGGTATTGTGAAAGAGGAAGTCCTGAATTTGTGCTTTGATCGTGGGTAAGAAATTGGGATCCTTGAGAAGGAGAGGGTCCAGCCTCCAATAAGAAGATTTAGGTGCTAATGGGCCCCACAAAAGTTACAATTTGACAGGAGAATGGACCGAGATTATGATGGGAGAGATGGATGAAGCAATATTTTTTTCCATTATAACAGGAGAGGCTAACCAGTAGTCAATTCTACTGTATGTCTTATGTAGAGAGGAGCAAAAAGTAAATTCTCCATCACGGGGGTGAAGAAGGCGCCATACATCAGCTAATCCAACATCTTGCATTAGTAATGAGAAGAGTGCTTTAATACTTCTAGGGTGGGCCTCTGTAGTGGGGCTACTTCTGTCAATGCTGGCTTCTAAAGCTAAGTTAAGATCTCCTCCAAGAATAACTGGTGTATTATCAGTGTTAAAGGATAGAATCTGTTGAGCTAAATTATGAAAAAACTCCGGGGAATTGGAGTTGGGTGCATAGACATTAACAAGCAGAGGAGGACCAGAGTTGGTATTCAGTTTGACCATCACCCATCTGCCATCAGTATTGGAAATGGAGTTTACAAGGGACCATTTGAGACTCTTTTGAACAAGAATAGCAACTCCTATTTTTTTTGAGGTATAAGATGATTCGTAGATCTGACCGACCCAATCTTTATTAAGTCTATGAACATCCTCTACTAATAATTTTGTTTCTTGAAGGAAAGCAATTTGTGTTTTATGTTTTTTGAGATGTGAAAGAATTTGCTTCCACTTACAAGAAGAATTAAGTCCCTTCACATTACATATATATAAAAGTATGTCACTCATATTGTTAGTGTTAAAGAAAGGGAATAATTGCTGGAGTGTGAAGGGACAAATAAATGAGGCAAAGGATGATTAGAATACAATATAGAGAGCTTACGTATATGCAGAGAGTGGCAGAAACATTCAAGCCAAAAAAAGTGAGATGTATGACATGTGAGTGGCACAGATATCTTATTAAAGTTAGAATAGAGATAGGGAAGGAGTAAAGTCATTAACAACAACAACAACACTACTAGTAGGCTAAATAACAAAGAAAATGTTTTATGGGTGTGAGGAGATATGAGTCAGCCAACTGGCGAAGAGATTGTCTCACCACACTCTAGGGCATTGATGTAGGGAGGAGACTAGGGAGGACCGGTTATAAATATCGGCCCAAACCTAAGTCTGATCCCAGTAATATAATTAAGTATTCCTGATAAGCTAAACTGAAAGAGAATAATACCAAGAAAGGCAGGGGACTGAATTAACCTCAGTTTAATTCTAAGCTAGCAGGACAAGGTATAAGGATAAAGCTAAACACCAGAACGTATTTATAAACATTAGTAGTAATAGTACAAGATATACCAACTCGAAATAACAGTAAATTAAAGAACCATATACAAGATGCCAGTACAGCCTAGACATAGATCAAGGAATTCAGGGAGCCAGGTGGAATGCAAATGAACAAACATATAAGGAAAAGTAGATCATTACCACATTAGAGTGACTCTGAGTATACCTTGCAGTGCAACAGAATAAGTACATAATAAATACAATATTGAGGGGGAAAGAAGAAAGGGAAGGTCAATTTAAGCCCTTACGCCCTGAATCAAATGCAAATCGGGATTATGTGGAAGGTATAGGCTTTGGTGATAACTGTAGACAGAAAAGATAGTCATTGTAAAGATCAGCTCCAATTACTTGAAAGTCACCTAAATAGGTGTTATATGGGGTGACTAGGTCTAGAAGACTAGGCCCAGTGAGTCCCAAAACAGGAAGGACCACAGCAGTGGATTTCTATAATATCTGTAGGCTTTGAGTAACATAAGGAGCATAAGGAAGATGTAGATTGACAATCCTTTGCAACAGTACACCAAACATAGCCCACCTCTTTGAGTGCTAATGATAGTTCCATATTGTAAACAGGAGGTAGTAAGAATAATGGAGCGTAGGGAAGGAGATAGATTAAATGTAGTTGCCAATAGTACTTAAGAACCTGTCATCAGGAGCAGGAAGGGCTAAATTGCCTTGTAAAATATAATAATTCACACATGAGAGAAGAAAAGGCAATAATCAGGATGCATACCGATTGAAGATATGCAACTGAACAGCCAAAAGACTATAAACCTGATGCACTGCTAAATTGGAGAGTAAAAGGCTAGATACAGAGAGCCTGTTTAGTGAGATAATGTATAAGATTTAACACTAATATAATGTGTTAGAAAAGCATTGCTGATATATCAAAGTTCCCTTGAAGACCTTTAAGCTGCTCGTTTAAACACTGCAACAAAAAGTAAATTGATTGCACCACGATGTACAGACTTTGCTTTCTGCACCCGCTGGAAGCGAAAGCAACCAGGTAGCATAGACTGTAGAGCGGGCGGCTAGGCAGAAAAGTGTACTGGCACTCCCTTTAAGTATCCTGGAAGCAAAACCTACCAAGATATAGCAACTGTGGCCATATTACTGACCATATAAGCTCATGACACCTTAGATTTATTGGCAGCATTGTGACTATTGATGTTCTTGCTTTTGGTCTTTGCCCTACATTTCTTTTTGGGCGGCTCTAAAGATTTGAGGGGGGAATTTGCAACAACTTCTGCCCATGAAGTTTTAGCAGAAATACATCCCTGAGGCACAGGGCCCAAATTAGAGGGATGTTCATCTGAAATTTGCTGGGAAAGATCCTCCTGCGAGGAGCACATGTCATCCTCCAAGAAAGCAAATGTATTGCTCAAGGGAATAGAGGGGATGATTTGAAGGTGAGAGGCTGCAGCTTGGGGTGTTTGAGGTGAAACCTCGCTAGAACAGCATGAGAGTCTTAAAGAATAATGCCCCGACAGAAACTTCTCTTGCAGCCATGTTGATTGCTTGGGGTCAAATCAGTTGCAGCATTGCTGCTTGGGGCTGAGAGTTCTGCAACACTTTCCCCACGTTCCTGTACCTCGTTGTCCACCCTCCATGCGATACCAAAGCTGTGTTTGGGTTACCAATTGTTGCTGAACCTCCCAGGGTAAGATAACAGACAGAGACCTCCAGATAGTTGGCTAAGGCATCAGGGGATTCAAAATCCTTGAAGGAAGAGCCTGAGAAAAGGTGTAGTGTTGCAGGGTAAAGTAGAGCAAATTTAATGCTTCTTTGGTGGAGGATTTGTTTAAGTGTATTGTAGGCCTTCCTTCTGATGGTTAAATCTTTTGAAAAGTCTCTGTAGATGGAAATATTAAACTCTTGCCACTGAAGTTTCCCCATTTCTCTGGCTCATTTCAGTATTAATTCCGTATGGGAATAGTTCAAGAAGCAAACAATGATAGGCCTTGGTCGCTGGTCTGATGTTGACCTGGGACCCAGAGTGCGGTGAGTCCACTCAATGATTAACGTTAGGTCAGGAAGCAGCTTAAGCATTGCAGGCAGTACATGTAATAAAAGCGCAGTAGTGTCTCCTAATTCTACACCTTCAGGAAAGCCAAAAAATCGTTTATTGTTGCGAAGATTACGATTTTCAATATTGTCAGTTTTGGCTTGTAGGGATTTAATAGTTTGATCTTGATTGTGGACAGTAGCCTGGAGGTCATGAATAGTAGTGGTGTTACAGGCTGTTGCTTTCTCATTAAATGCAATCTTCTGACTAAAAGTTTCAAGAGTGGTCGCATTCTGTTGGGTGGAGGTTTTTAGATCATTAATCTCAGCCATCAGTTTAGAAAACATTACTTCCACTCTAGCAAGTGAGCTTTGCTGTACTTGGAGATCTGCCATAATCCTGAAGAATGAGGCCTAGTATGCTGCAGTACAGTGTAGAATAGTTGAATATAAGTAGATGATGGATCAAAAATGACTTACAAACTGTGTCAGGCAGTAAGATTGCAGGATGGTCACAGGAGTTGGTACCAAAGAAAGGTCTGGTGAAGGCTGGATGAGGTTAGATTGCAGTCATTCCTGCAGAGATTTTGAACTATGCTGCCATCTTCTGCCTGGTCAGGCCACACCCCCCAGACTTGGCATTTCTGACCATCTTCTTTGCCTTCGTCAATGTACTGTGATATCTCCCAGGCTTCTTCCTTCTGGATGCATTTATAGTTGTTAAAGGCCCTTTTATTCTTCTTTATTGTCTGCTTCACTTCCCAAGAGAATCAAAATGGCTTCTTGTGCTTGTTACCTGTGGTGACAGTTTTCATGCAAGTCTTGGTTGCCTTGAGAGCTGACTCTGTACGAACTCCCCATTGTTTCTCTACATGTTCTACTATAGCTCCCCCTGTAGGATGTTCCTATTTATAGCACTCTTTCCTCTAAAATCTCCTCTCCTGAAGTCCAGTACCACAGTTCTGCAAAGAGGTGTGTTGCTATACAGTGCCAGCTTGAACCACAAGGCATTGTGGTTACTGGATCCAAGTAGATCCCCAACTCTCGCATGACTTATCCTTTGTATATTGGTGAAGAACACATACAAAATGGCTCACTGTCTTGTGTGTTCCTTTACCAACTGGATCAACAGGCAGCCCTGTACACTCTGAAGAAGTGCCTGGTTTCTGACTCTGTGAGCAGAGGTATCTCCCAGTCCATATCTGGTGTGTGGAGATCCCTCATCACCACAACATCAATTTTAACTATACTGTGAGCCCATTCTTCTCCTATTTCCCTATCAGCCTCCTTACCCTGCTTTGGAGGTCTCTAAACCACCCCTACCTTCATGCTTCTACCAGATGAAGTAGTCAGCTTTACCCAGAGGGACTAAATTTCACCATTGGTCCTCCTACTCGAACCTTCTTCTGTGACCTTTATGTTCTCTTTCAAGTAAAGGGCCACCCCTCCTCATTCGCCTGCCTCCCTGTCCTTTCTGAACAGAGTGTATTCTGGGATCACCAGGTCCTGGTCATTGTTACTCAACACCCAGATTTCTGTGATGGCCACCATATCTAGTTCAGCATCAGCTACAAGGGCCTGTAGTGCATTAATCTTATTCCCCAGGCACCTGGTATTTAGGAAAACTATTCTCCAACTGCTACTCCTTCCTTTTTTCTGATCTTTTTTAGCTGACATGCCTTTTCCTGAGGTTTGGACCCTGACAGCCAGTACGCTAGAACCCTCACTTGATGCTAGATGGGATAATGATGATGAGTTTGATGGTACCATCTTCATATCCCCTGCCTGCAGGAGAGCGTTGGAGAGGACATCTGTGCTATCTTTAGGATGTAATGAAGTCCCAGCCTCAGTTCCCACCTGCTCACTTTAAATATCTACCTACATAGAAATCTATTTTCTGACTAAGGGCACTGATTCCCCACTGTATCAGATAGAGTCCCTTCATCTTAAATAGGCCCTGTCCCAGAAGTCATCCCAGTCACCAATTAACTGAAATCTTCATCTTGACACCACCCTTTCAGTCACTGTTTAAACTTCTGGATCACCTCTGTTCTTACACATTCTGCCATTTACACCAGAAAGGGAGGACCTAAAAAAATGCCAACTAGGAAGCGCTTGGTCTCAGCCTTGCCCCCAGCTCCCAAAAGTTGTTCACATCCTCCAGTGGCTCATTTGTCAGATCATTGGTACCTAGATGTACCAGCATTCCAGCCTCTCCCCCTACATCCTCCACAATCCTCATAATCCTCTTCTAATCCCAGGAGGCAGACACCTACTGTAGGCATTTGGTGATCTCTTCTTTCATTATCTTCTCCACTTCTCTTAGCATAGAGTCTCCAACAATGATTATGTCCTTCTCCAACTTCCTAACTTTCCTGATGTCTGACTTGCCACCCATCCATACACACCAAGTTGCAACTCCCAGGGCCTGTGAGGTTTTTGGAGAGAGGCTCTAATGATGGTTGTGGTGGATGGCAGCATACCCAAAGCGGCAGCAGGACTGTCTCATCCTGTGTTGCTATCAGCTGTACCTTGAGCTCTGCCACCCTCCTAAAAATTTGTCTGTGACCCTGTTCCTTGAACATAGCCCAGGAGACTAGTGTATCACAATCCGTGCAGCTAGCTATCTCATGTCTAAATCTATGCTCGTACTTTCTGCCCACACTTGAATAAATGAAACTATGCTACCACTTCTTGACTATTGCTCTCTAGGAACTGCTATCTATTGCTGTGCCCCAGATAGGTATTTAATAATGAAAGCCTGCTAGTAGCACAATTTCAACAATAGGTCATCCTATGAGCTTAAGTAAGATAAGGAGTTTGATAGAGGCCTTCTAGCACATAGATTTAACACCAGACCCTCTAGTGATGATACCAAGATAAGGATTTGCTACAGAAGCCTGCTAGCTTATAGATTAGATGCTAGCCCTCCTGTGACCACACCCCAAACAGGAATAGGCCCTCCTGTGATGGTACCCCAGTCTGGGTGCAACTGTATAACTATGGTTAGACTTACCAGAGATGCACTTGCAGTAAACCCTGGACTGTTCCTTCGGAGTCCCCTGCAGAACTGTGGACCACATGTGGATGCCCCTGCAGATGCCACCCTCTCACTCCTGTGGTCCTCCAGCTCCTGTGGGTTGCAAGCTCCCAGGGTAACCTGGAACTGGGAATACCTGCCCATGTTAAAAGATCCTGCCCCTTTAGCTGCTTCAGGTGCAAAGTGGAACAGAGGGGGGGAAGCTTTACCTAGCTCTACCCCTCTGCTCTCTCTAATGCACTGCTTCTGAAAGCAGAATCAAACTGATGTGGGAAAGAACCTGTCACTGCTTTCTCAGTTTACAGGTCCTTCCCCCTGATCTCCCTAAGTGCAAAGCAGAAGGGTAGAGGGAGTGCTTTAGCTCTACCCCTGTGCTCTCTCTAATGCACTTCTGAAAACAGAATCAAAATGGCATGTTGTCATATTTCCCTCAGCCTTCCGTCCAATGTTTTCTTACCTATGGTCATATTTGTATAATACTAAAGCAGTAGTGCATGTCACAGTGAGCATTTTGACCTATACCTTAGTTATTCTATTTTAAAGTGCCCTTAATCTGCTGTCTCACAATATGCCCTTTCTATCCATGGTGTGTCTAGTTAAGCGTTTTTCTGACATTTAAAAGGAACTGTCATCTACAGGATTTCTTAATGTCTGAAAATCCATAGAAATCTAATTTGAGTGAAGCATTGCGTTTATCTGTCTTGTCTGTCTTGGACCTAAAATTACTATCCTACTTGGGGAAAACCTGTAGTTCATAACTAAATTCAAGTACCTAGGATTCTGGGTTGACCATAAATTGTCCTTTACTGTTCATATTGAGGAAACTGTAAAAAAACTGAAGCAAAAGCTTGGTCTGTTCTTCTGCATCAGGCATCTACTCACTCATGAAGCTAAAATCCGTCGGGTCCAATCCACCTTTCTTCCTCATCTTAATTGTGTGGATTTCATATATGGCCAAGGCCCTAGTACCACTCTGTCTATGCTTGACACTCTCTACCACCGCATGTTGAGATTTATTACCAGTGTCCCATTCTCCACCCACCACTGCTCCTCATACTTAGAGCTTGGGTAACTATTCCTTAAACTTAGACGTCAGAAGAATGCATTCACCTGGACATATCAAGCAATAATGCATAGTTTGGCCCAGTATATTCTGGACTGCCTGCCTCCACCGAGAGTAACTACACCCTTAGGAGCCTCTCACATATCGCACTAGTTGTCCCCAGGGTCAGAACACATCTTGGCAAAGCCTCCATAAGCAGGGACACTGGTTTTCCATTTTTAACGGTAACATTGGTAGCAATTATGGAATCCTGCTTGGTATGCGGATTTTGAATTCTTGTACCGGTGCCTCACGGAAATTGCATGTCACTGCACAGAATCTCTAAGATTTCAGCATCTTTTTAAATTTTTTTTATTTTCTCTTTCTATGTACCCTGCTCACAGCATCAGTCTCCACTTTTCAGAGATCCCTAGGCTGGGTATCCCCTAGCTTCACCCCCAGGTAATGCTCAGGAGCTCCTGTGGACCTGCCCCTATCCTGCTTCAGTTGTACCCCCCCAGGTGGGAAGGGAAGGGATCCCAGATCACCCCTCCACACTCCCTTAGTGTGTGTTGGGTAGCCCAGTGGATCCCTCATGGAGCCTGGTAATGAAGTCTGGGGCACCTGGGTCCCTTCTGCCAGTGGCCAATGTGGGGTGATTATTCCTGGTTTTCTGGTCTCTGTCCCTGAGGGCACTGGCACTAGAGGAGATCCAAGGAGGAGGGTCACATAGAGACATGCCACTGCTCCAGATCCTGGCTAGCATCCTCTCCTCCTGATCACTCTGCAGTACCATTGCACCACCACCCATGGTCACACAGGTGGTGGTAAAGCAGCAGGACCTGCAGCCCACCCTTCCCAGAGGAGGAGGAGAACAGTCCCCCGGGTGCTCTATCCTACTCCCCTGGCCAGACCTCCAGCAATCCAAGTTCGCTTCTGACCCTGGGTCGCTGGCATTGCAAGCAGTAGTGCTACCACAGTGCCAGTAGGCCGACCCAGATTTCAGCATCTTAAAATGAATGCTGCTGTGCTTTGCATTCTTTCTGCTTTGCTGCATATAGAATCAGCAAGGAAATCACCCACACTGCTTTGTTGTAATCAGCCATTCAGTTTAACCACCCATACTTCCCACCTACATCTCCATCACCTGAGGACTGCTTTCCTTCCTGAAACCACAGTTTTCTTGTAGTATGTGCCTAAGAGTCTACAAGTATCAGCACACATGGGCAGGGCCAATGGAAAATTGCAGGAAAAGTAGCTTGAAATTGCAGAGTTTTTTTGCAAAACTTGCTGGAAAATTGCAGGAGTTCTACTATACATCCTGAGTGCTTCACAATAAATCCTTTACTGTTTTCTACAGCATATGTTAGTCAGCATAAGCTACTAAATGAATACACTGACACTTGAATATGTTTTAAATATGAAGAAAGTCTTCTATTTCTAACATGAATCCTAAATGGATAAGATGTGTTGCCTCTTCCAAAATGTAAAAACATCTGATTCATGCAGTGCTAGATTCTATTTAGTGAGCCACAGAAAATCAATTTTAAATAAATCCAGAATAAACAAATGTTATCTGTTTCTGGATGTAGAATAATGAAGCCTGATCAAAAGCTATTTACACTGCTCTGTCAACTATTCACCCACTTTGGTGTAAGAAAAAATAAACAGATGGAGTGGTAAATAACTCACTTTTAGTAAAATGTTGTAAAGTGTTTAATGTTCATAATGTGTGCTGTAGGTACTGTGCACTATTGTTAAAATTATATATTAAAACATTGTATATGGATGTTATTATGGCTGGCAGTATAGCCTAGTGGTTAGAATAATAAACAGTGATTGAACTGGGTACATCCAGCAGACTTGGGTTTGATTCCCACAACCTCCACCTGCATGCTGTGAGACTCCAAACAAGTCACTTAACCTATCTAGTGCTTCTAGGTCACTCCTGAAAACAGGCAGTTCTGCCTAGTGGGCCTTACCTGGTTTTCAAAGAACATAAAAAAATACCAATATATGTTTAGTACTAC
Organism: Neoceratodus forsteri; assembly: GCA_016271365.2. Taxonomy (NCBI): domain Eukaryota; kingdom Metazoa; phylum Chordata; order Ceratodontiformes; family Ceratodontidae; genus Neoceratodus; species Neoceratodus forsteri. The sequence goes on along the minus strand of CM057453.1, from coordinate 67,623,417 downwards.
ATTATAGAATAGTAGTCAGGGTACCATGTGATTTACTTGAGTATTACTTAGGCTGCAATGATTTTGTATAGGTAAAAATAAATGTTCAACTACGTTTTATGTGTTTTATAAGCTTGCTTTTAGATTTTAGTCAGGTTTTTATTGTATTCTTTGCATATGAGAATCTAGGTTGTAGATTGCTAAATGCAGGATCACTGTTACCAACTAGCTTATTGAAGTTTATGATCAGCAGGCCCATCCAAAATCCTCAGTTGTTTGAATGAAAACTAGTCTGAATGAAAGTATGTTCACAAGGAAATAGCTGCCTTACTACTTATGAAAAGACTTCACAGTCAGCACCCATTTAAGTGAATTAGACCATTTGCACCTTTTCTCCCACCTGCTGTTTCAGTCTCTGTGACAACAAAAAGTTTTCTGATAGGCTGCTTCAACAAAAAGCAAATGTTAAGTATTTAAGTATACTTATGTTTGGCCAGTGGATTTTGAAAGCACATACAATGACACACAGAAGGTAGGACCCCAGGGGCTGTATGATGCTGGTGGGCAGAGTGGTGCTCAATTCACATCTGAACAAAGACGTGAAAACTGAGAGACACCCTTTTCATGGAGACCGAGTAAAAATAAAAGCATCCACATGTCCGGGAGATGCATGAATCCATTTGAAGGTCCACCACTAATCACTTGTGGATTTTTTAGGTGAAGACACTTTATTTCAAAGAAGCAAATTCAAGCATTCTTTTTTTGCTCCTCCTACCCCCTGGCTATTCACTCCTTCAGGCCTGCCAAGGCCCCCTACCACCACTGTTAAGCCCCGACCACCATCCACTGTTCCTTACTGTTGTGCTAACAGGTAACCCAAAGTAACCCTTTATTGAGTGAGCCCCCATCCCTGTGGGAGGCTACCAGGGGAGGAGAATTGCCCCAAAGAGCTTCCTGTGTATCCTGGGCATGGCAGGGGCCAGAACGGATACATGTCTGGGGCTTCCGGCTTATGGAGGGACCAGCAGCCATCCGGTTGGCCAGCGGGTGTTTTCCCATTTTCTTGGGAGCGTGATAGAAACATAGAAACATAGAAGTTGACGGCAGATAAGGACCGCAAGGCCCATCCAGTCTGCCCATTTCTTTTTCTACCTTATAAATGTGCCATCGGCCTTTGCTCTGTCAGTGACCTATCTATTCATAGTCATTTGTATTGCTCCCTTATGCCTATCCCATGCCTGTTTGAAGCTCCTGCACTGTATTCATAGCCACCACTTCTTGTGGTGCTATTCCATGCATCTACCACCCTTTCTGTGAAAAAGAATTTCCTCACATTCCCTTAATCGGCCTCCTCTAATCTCATGCTGTGTCCTCTTGTCCTGCTATTTTTCTTATATTTAAACATGTTAGACTCTTCACCTTGTTTATGCCCTTAAGGTGTTTAAATGTCTCGATCATATCACCTCTCTCCTCCTTTGCTCAAGGGTATACATATTGAGCTCCGTTAATCTGTCCTTATATGTCTTCTGATGCAGTCCCTGCACCATTTTGGTTGCTCCTTCTCTGGACTGCCTCAATTTGGTTAATGTCCTTGTGGAAGGTGTGGCTCTCCAGTACTGCACGCAGTACTCCAGATGGGGCCTAACCAATGTCTTGTACAGAGGGATTATTACCTCCTCTTACGACTTGTGATACTCCCCTACTAATACACCCTAACACCCCCTAGCCTTACCTACTGCTTTAGAGGTCTGCTTGATGATTTTAGGTCATCAGTGATGATGATGCCCAAGTCTCTTTCTTCCTTTGTGACTGCTAGCAACTCCCTCCCAGCCTATAAGTGGCTTCAGGGTTTCTCTTCCCTATGTGCATGATTTTGCACCTTCTTTGCATTAAATCTCAGTTGCCACTCTTCTGACCATTCTGCTAGTTTATCCAGATCTTCTCTCATTCTGCCCACTCCATCTGGATCATCTACTCTGTTGCAGATCTTGGTGTCATCTGCAAACAGACAAGCCTTACCTCTAGTCCATCCTCGAGGTCACTAATGAAGATGTTGAATAGGACTGGCCCCAGGACTGATCCCTGAGGTACCCCACTTGTGACTTGCATCTCTTCTGACTGTATACCATTTACCACCACTCTCTGTTTTCTGCCAGTCAACCAGTTTGCCACCCAGTTGACCAACTTCTGACCCACCCCGAGCCTACCTAGCTTATTTATCAATCTTCTATGTGGAACAGTGTCAAATAGGCCACATGATGTCAAGGCACAAGCCGACGTTCATCACGCTCCCTCCTGCAGTAAGTCCGATGTGTTGTCGTGCCTCTGGCCTCCACCAGGGACACAAAATGTTGAGTCGTGAACCCACCCTCCCTCCTAGGAGAAGGTGAGTGGTTGTTGGACACTCAAGCCTTCACCCACCAGCTGACCCCCTAACACCCAAGTCTGTTCCCAAATCCTGGTCTGCGGTGTCACCGGCAGAAATCCAATTCATGCAGTTAAATTACAGATAGAAAAAAACAAAGGTAGTCCACCTTAGCAGTGATGGTTCAGATTAATTCACATCTGAGTTCTAACAAGCAAAGAGACCAAGTTATTTGTAAGTTGTGCATGTGGGGTGTGGGTGTTGAAGAAAGGGGATCATAATGCTGTCACTACTGCCATCACCCCAGAGGGATGTGGACTTCATTGTTGCTACTGCCATCACACCAAAATGGTGGGGGCTGTAGTGCTTCTGCCATCACCACTGGTGGATGGGGAATGTAGTACTGCTGTCATCACATCTAAGGGATGGGGGCCACAGTGCTGCTGCTTCTGTCACACCTGAGGGAGGGAGGTCATAGTGCTGTTGCTGCTGCCATCACACCAGAGGGATGGGGGCCGTAGTACTGTTGGTGCTGCCATCACACCTGAGGAATGGGGAGGTAGTGCTGCTTCCATCACACCACAGGGATGGGGGCTGTAGTGCTGCAGCTGCCATCACATCTTGTACCTAAAATAACTTTAAATTGGTACAAGGATGGAAGGATGTGCAGTAGTGGAGGTCAAAATTGCTAAAATGCATGTTAGCAGAGTTAAAAATTGTTAAACAAAGTACAGAGAACCAAATACCGGTAAAGCCGGATTTTGGCTTAGCAGACACCGGTGACAATACCATTTTTTACAATGTGTAAAATGGAATATACCCTTTCACAGTCCCGGTAAACCAGTGTCCCTGTCCATAAGCCATGCCCTGCCTGTTCTCTGGAACAGTGTCCAAAAGATACTAAAAATAGCATTACCTATCAAGCTGGCCACCTTTAAATCCCTGCTGGCACAATTCTTGATTGAGAATTGCAACTGGTTCTAGCACTGACCTATACTCTTCCTTACTGCTCGGGGCCTCTCCCCAATTACATCCTGACTGGTTCCTTATTCTTCTCACTCAAGTCTCACTGTACTAATGGGTATATAATACCTATGTATATAGTTATTGTTTCTCCCACCTGTAAATTGTTCTATATTTATTCAATCAATCATTCAATCAAAATCTTTATTTTACCAGGTGAACATCATTGAGCAACACTCATTTTCAAGAGGGACCTGAACAGAACATATAGTCACACTTACATTGTACAAAAGGCAAAGGAAAAATAGCATAGAATTACTGAGACTAAGTGATACCCTCAGCAGGGCTAGACAAGTTACAGTATTTACAGTGTATACATATTTAATTGGTCAATAGCAGATTAAATGGTACAATCAGCAGAACTAGACATAGTATTTGCAGTATATATAGACATTTCATTGGTCAATACTAGGTTAAATGATGCAATCAGAAGGACTAGCCATAATATGTACATTAGATAGATTTTCAGAGGTCTATGTGCTGGTTACGATAACTGTACTCTGGTAAAGGTATATGAGCCCAAAGCTACTAGAGGAGAGAGGAGGGTGGATAGTACAACACCGGATGTTGTGATGAAGACCATTGGAAGAAAATAGGGGTATGGAGAGGAAGTGCCAGTAATTGAGGAGATATAGAAGCCTATAAAGTGCTGGGCAGTAGGGAAATTTAGAGCATGAGCTAGGGAAGGGTACTGAGGGGAGATGAAATTGAGAAGCCTAGAGTGCTGGTTCAGAGGAGCATATTTTCAGAGCATATACCTGGTAGGTAACCAGAGGTAAGGGGTCAGATAGTACTATAGTTATGGAGAAAGCTTCAGTTCTAAGCCCATAAGCCAAGTTGAATGAAGATCAAAGCTGCAGAGATAGAGAATACTGGTAAGTGCTAGAGGTGTGGGTGGGGAAAATAGAGTGGCGAATAACCAGCATTTTGACCCCAGTTCTCCATATCGGGAACAAGACTGAATTAATGATAATAATTACAGGATTCATTGAAAAAGAAGGCATAGCTTGTTTTGAAAGCAGCTACCGACAAAGGGTGGAACAGTTTCAAAGATTTTTGTATCAGATTCCATAGTAGGGGGAGCATATAACTTATTGAGGCCCTACCGAATCGAGATCTCACCTTGGGTACAAGCAGCGAAATATAGGAGGAGCTTTTTAATGAGTACTTGCCAACTGTACAAGAAGGCAGGCAATCTGATATATATTGAGGCAGTCTACTGGAAATAGCTCTGAACATTCAAATAGAAACATAGAAACATAGAATTTGACGGCAGATAAGGACCGCTTGGCCCACCCAGTCTGCCCATTTCCCTACCTACTGGATAAGCTGCAGATCCTAGTTAACCAGCAGCCTACTTCTTCCTACCCCCACCCCCTAGAATTGCCTTATGACTGTCCCATGCATGCCTGAATTTCACCACTGTTTTTGACTCCACAGCCTCCTCTGGAAGGCCGCTCCATGCATCCACAACCTCTCTGTGAAAAATACTTTAAATTACCTCTGAGCCGCCCCCACCATCTTCAAATTAAGGGCCCTCTTGTTCTTGCACACCCTTTTTGAAAGATGCTACCCTCTTGGACTTTGTTGATTCCTTGAGGTACTTGAACGTTTCTATCATGTCCCTCTCCTCCTTTCCTCGAGGCTATACATATTAAGCTCCTTAAGTCTCTCTTCACATGTCTTCCGTGAAGACCCTGCACCATTTTAGTTGCCCTCCTCTGGACAGCTTCCATCCTGTCTATGTCTTTGCGGGAGATTGGGTTTCCAGAACTGCACACAGTACTCCAGATGGGGTCTCACCAGCTGTCTGTACAGAGGGATAATAACTTCCTGTTTTCTACTGGTGATGCCTCTCCCTATGCATCCCAGTATCCCCCCAGCCCTCCTTGCTTCCCTCTGACATTGCTTGCCCACCTTTAGGTCATCTGATATAACCAACCCCAGGTCCATTTCCATTTTTGTTGTTGTTAGTATCTCACCCCCCATTGTGTACTCTTCCCCTGGGTTTTTGTTTCCCAGGTGCATTACCTTGCACTTCTTAGCATTGAATCTAAGCTGCCATACATTTAACCATTCCTCTAACCTTGCCAAGTCCCCTCTCATCCTTTCCACCCCACCCTGTGCATCAACTCTGTTGCAGATCTTTGTGTCATCTGCAAAGAGACATATTTTCCTTCCAGTCCTTCTGCAATGTCGCTTATAAAGACATTGAAGAGGACTGGTCCTAATATGAACCTGCAGTACCCCACTAGTAACCTTCCTTTCTTCTGAGTGGACTCCATTTACTATTACCTCTGTGTCCTATTCTCCAGACAATTCTTTACCCAGGCTGTCATCTTGGGACCCACTCCTAGGCTGGCTAACTTGTATATTAATCTTTGTGTGGGACTGTGTCAAATGCCTTGCTAAAGTCTAGGTAGGCCATGTCCACAGCCCCTCCCTGATCTACTACTTTGGTCACCCAATCAAAGAAATCTATCAGATTCGTCTGGCATGACGTTCCCGCTGTGAATCCATGCTGCCTAGGGTCCTGTGCCCCTCTGGCCTCTAGATACTCAACAATTCTTTCCTTCAGAAGTGATTCCATCATTTTCCCTATCACTGAGGTTAAACTAACAGGTCTGTAGTTTCCTGCGTCAGCCTTGTTCCCACTTTGTGAAGGGAATCACATCTGCCCTCCTCCAGTCCTCGGTACCACCCCATCCTCCCATGATTTGTTAAAAATGGTAGTCAGTGGTGTCACTAGTTCTACCCTTAGCTCTTTATAGAATTCTGGGATGAATCCCATCAGGCCCCATTGCTTTGTCCACCTTCAGTTTTAAGAGTTCTTTCAGAACCCTTTCTGCTGTAAATGGCTGGTATCAACTTCTGTATCCAGAGTGTTTCTACTGTTTGTTTTATGTACCTCCCTCTTCATTTGTAAATACTGAGCAAAAATATTTGTTTAGTATCTCTGCCTTTCACAGCCTCCTCTGCCCACCCTCCCTCCCCTTTTTAAGCCTCACTATCCCTTCCTTGGTCTTCCTTTGCTCCCTGATGTACCTATAAAAGGTTTTATCCCCTTCTTAACTGAGTTGGCTATCTTTTCCTTGGTTTGGGCCTTTGCTGTTCTGACTGCCTTCCCAGCCTCCTTTTGCTTTAACTGATACAGTTCTCTGTCCTGCTCCTTCTGTGATTCCTTGTACTTCCTGAATGCTTTCTTTTCTCTTGAACCTTCACTGCCACTTCCTTTGAGAACCATAGTGGTTTCATCATTTTGTTTTGTTTATTTGCTTCACACAAAGGCTTGTTACCTCTGTGATGGCAGTTTTATTATTCCCCATTGTTCTTCCACCCTTCTTCCTGCCCATTTGCTAGTGCATTCCTTAGGCACTCACCCATTTTGGCAAAGTCAGCCTCCTAAAGTCCAGTACTTTTGTCTTTGTATGGCTTGACTCTATTGCTGTGTTTATTGTGAACCATACTGTTTGATGGTCGCTAGTTCCCAGATGGCTACCCACTTATATCTGTGATCCTCTCTCCATCTCCATTTGAGAGAATCAAGTCTAATATTGCTCCCTCTCGAGTGAGCTCCAGTACTAGTTGTCTAAGGCATGCCTCTGTAGGCATCTAGAATAACTGCACTCTTCGAAGTGGCAGCTGCAACTGCACTCCAGTTAACATCTGGCATATTCAGATCACCCATCAGCAATATCTCCCCTTTTTCTGCCATTCTAAATATACTTTCTATCATTTCCTTGTCCATTTCCTCCCCCTGAGAAGGGGGTCTGTATACAACCCTTGTGCGGATTGTGGTGCCATTGCCTATCTCCAAATTTACCCACAGTGCTTCTTCTCCTCCCTGTTTACCCTTTTGTTCTGCTGCTTTTTATTCCTTCCCTTATGTAAAGAACTACTCCTCCTCCTCTTTTACCCTCCCTGTCCCTCCTGTAGATAGTGTATCCTGGTATGTTTATGTCCCAGTCATGGTTTTGTGTGTACCATGTTTCTGTGACAGCCACGATATCCAGTTGTTCCTCCTCCATCAAGGCCACTAATTCAGGAAGCTTGTTACCCAGACTACGGGAATTGGTACTCATTGCTCTCCATTTTTTGATGGCTTTACCTTCTGTTGCAGCATCCCCCACTGACCGTTCTACCTCAGTCTTTTTCTCATTTAGTACCCTGTTTTGTAGGGAGAGGCTGGGATTTTCCTGCTGCTTGTCAGTGCCTCCCCCTTTGACTAGTTTAAAAGCTTGCAAATGAAGCATTTAAAATGATTGCTCAGAAGACTTGTTCCCTTCCTGGACAGATGCAGACCATCCTGCCTGTATAGGCTGGTGTCCCTCCAGGTGGAACCCCAGTCCCCAATGAAGCCAAACCCCTGTGCTCCGCACCATTTTTTCAACCATTCATTAAACTGCATGGTGCTAATTACCCTCGCCTCCCCACGCCTTTGACAGGCAGCACCTCTGAGAAGGATACTGTGTGTGCTACTTGTCTTAGGCCCCTCCCCAACTCTGCAATGTCCTCCTGCACTGCTCCAATCTCATGATGAGCCAAGTCATTTGTCCCTAGGTGGACAATTACGTCCAGCTCAGACTCCCTTGCAGCTGTTCTCATGATCCTAAGGATGCACTTCCTGTCCTTCCAAGCCATGGCACCAGGCAGGCACCTTACTTCAGTTTTCCCAGCTCCCCCCAGTTCTATACCCCTAATAATTGAGTCCCCCACCAGGAGCTGCTTCCTTTCCCTGTGGTGTCCTCTGCCTCCTTCCTGTGGGCCTCCTGTGACAGCTGGTCATCAGTCTTCTGCGGGTGCATCCATAGGGGAGCTATGCTCCCCTAGAATTGTGTATGGATTGTGGAGTGGAACAATTGACTGGGTGTGCCTCTGTTCCACCATCCTCACCATCCCTGAGCCCACTGTGGTCCAACTGCCGTGCTTTCTTCACAACCTCTGAGGTAGTGGTGGTGGCGCTAGTGCTCCCTGGATGGGGGAGGTTCCCTTCCTACTGTCCATTGTGGCCTGGGGGAAGGTTTACTTACTACTGTCCAGTGCAGCCTGAAGACAGGCAACTTCCTCCCTCAGGGCAGATAGTTGTTTGCAAATAGAGCAGCATCTCAGCCTCCAGAAATACTCCTGGAAGAATGCTGCCCACAGCCATTACATTGCACTACTCCCCACATGTTTATCTACTTTTTTGTGTGTGTGTGTGTGTGTGTGTGTGCACGTGTGTGTGTGATTGGTTATATAGAAATATATATATTATACAATGTATGCTTATATTGTCATTGCAGTGTGCTAGAGGGATATGACAGTGAAATGCACCTTGCACTCTTGAGGAAATGATGTCAGAACCTCAGGTATAAAGGAACTATTTCCAGGGGTGGGTGGGGTGAGGGTGGAAGGGTTCCTAAATTGTGCCCTCACAAAACAATCAGCTAAAGCTCTCACCCACCACTGCAATGAGTGCCTTCCTGTCAGCAAGATACCCTACACAACAATTTGACAGAGAAAGTACCCTGCTAATCAAACAGAGAAAAATCCAGACATCCAAGTCAGACACAGGTAAACCTCTCCAGCCCCAAAACAGCCTGGTGGTTTGTTAGCCACAAAGAAAAATCAAATATGCAGTTATTTCAGCCCTTCTGAAAATGCTGACAAGATAAGCAGTTTTGAAAACCCCCTTCCTGAATTAAAAACTAAAATAATTAAACACAAAGTAACACCACTTTAAAAGTGAGGAAAACTTCTCTCAGATGTAAGCAAGAGAGAGATTAGTTACAGATATTTAGTCCAATATAGTATATCCCACGCAGCTTCTCAGTTGTTTCAACGCACACCCAGTACACAACTTGGAAGAAGATGGACTTCTGTCTCAAACAGGATCCTACCAGTAGTTTATAGTAATAGAACAATGATGAAATAGTCAAGATAGACAATTGGCTGTGATGCAGGCCTCTGACTTGTGAAGACAATTTCCCCCAACTTAGGCTATGTCTGGCATCCAATTACAAACTGCAGCCTCTGCTATTTTAAAATCACAACCCCACCAAAAGTTGCAAAATATATTGATGCAGATTGTCACAGAATTCTAGTAATCAGTCCAGTTAGCCACAAAGGAAAATCAAATATGCAGTTAATGGCTGCATTTCTCTTCCATCTATACTTAAGAGATGACCATCCCACCACTGTGTATAAGGAACAATGATGGGTCGAGTAAGGGAGACCTGTGATAAATCTTACAGCTCTGTGGTAAAGGGTATCAAGCTTAGAGAGTGCAGTGGTCAGGCCCTGACAGTACAAGAAGTCTGCATAGTCAAGAAGGGAAATAAAGGTGGACTGAACCAGACTCATCTTGGCCTCTCTTGTCAGGAACTGGTTTATCCTGTAAAAAAGACTTAGTCTCTGCCTGAGCTTTTTTAGCAACTTTTCAATGTGGTCATTAAAGGATAACCTATGATCAATCCAGACACGAAGGTATTTGAACTTAGACACGTATTACAAGGGTTCTCCCAGTAGTGTAATGATCTGAGGGGATGTTATAGACATGGCATCATATGCACGAGGTGAGAGTAGCATTGCTTTGGTCTTTTTTGCATTTAGTAATAGTTTCTGATTTAACAACTGTAATTGCAGCAGGTTAAAATCATGCTGCAGTATTGTTCTACATGATGCATTATTTATTGTTTGTATTACTCCCTGTGTTATATTACGATTTCCTTGTAATGTCATGTAAACATATCCAGGTCAATCTTGCAAATTCGTTTTACTCAATGGTGTTTCGCCTGGTAAAATAAAGGTTGATTGATTGATTGATTTATTGTCTGTGAGTATTTGCAGTCCAGAGTTAGTCATATGTAAATCTGCCTGTAATTGAGGGCTGGGGGCAGCCATCTATTTTAGGACTCCTGACAGGAAATGATATCACCGGGGGCCTTGGCTCTCCTTAGACTATAGGTTAAATAGGAAATTGTCTGTTTTATGAAGTGTGTTTTAAGGTGTTATTACAGTACAACACTTTCTACATTTATAAGAATTGCTTTATATGTGCATTGGAACTAGTGTGTTATCACCTTCACATTTCAAACTGTTAGTAAAAATAATCCATCTTCAGGATTGCTTTAACCTCTCTGCTATACTGATAGCTGATCATCAAAAACTACACATCTCAAGGCTGGCTCTGTTTTGCCAACAGGTATTGAGGACCCATATCAGGATATCTAACCCTGGCTGTGTTCATGTCAGTACTGATTTCTATGGCTGCCACAGCATCAAGTTCTGTATTTTTCCATTTCCTCTCTTACAGCCTTTTCTCTTACAATTTTGGGTGTGAACTCAGGTCTTCACGATGCAAATGTGGCTCTTTACCTACTGTCCTGGCATCATGGGGCCAGGCTTGAAATGTGTAGTTTTTGATTATTAGCTGTCAGTACAGCCTTGGGAGTTGTGAACAAGTTTTGTTCATCCAGCAGAATGGGTTTTGATTCCAGCATGCTCTGCTTGTATATTGTGTGATCAGAGTGAGTCACTTCACCTCCTTGTGCTTCCAAAACAGACCTCAGAACAAGCTGTAGCTGTGAGCCTTTCCTGGACAAAGACAGTAAAAACAATATGAGCGTATGTTATGATTCTAAAAATATTATGCTCTTTCTATCCAGATTTGACTTGAAAAGAAAACAAATGAGGACACAATTATTTGTTTATTAATTGCAAAAACACATAGATGGAAAAAATTGTTAAAACATGCATAACATGAAATGTATTATTAAAATAGGAATTTACTGCTTTTGATGAAGTTAAAAGTATAACAGTTTCTTACTGAATTACTTTGGATGGAATGGGATTTTCTACGGTAACAATTCCAGAAGTCTACTGGATTATTTTTACTAGTAGTTTCAAATGTAAAGGTGATAACTCACTAGTTTCAATACACACATAAAACAATTATTAAAAATGTAGAAAGTGTTGTAATTTCAACACTTTCTACATTTATAATGATTGTTTTGCCTGTGCATTGAAACAAGATAGTTATCACCTTTACATTTCAAACTGTTAGTAAAAATAATCCAGTAGAATTCTGGCATTTTTTTTTCATTCTTTGGTAACCGGGTAAGGCTTACTAGGCACAGGTGCCTGTTTTCAGGAGTGACCCGGGAGCACTGGGGAGGTTAAGTGACTTGTTCAGAGTCACACAGTATACAAGTGGAGGTTGTGGGAATCAAACCCAGGTCTGTCTGCTGGATGTACCAAGCTAACTCACAGCTCATCACTATAACCTCGAGGCTATACTGCCAGCCCCAAACTGACCTGTAGTTTTTCTGTGGGTGGGCTGTATATCTTGCCTAACATGGCAGCTCTGTTAATGACTCGAGTATCGGTACTGGCACTCAAGCTTTGCCTAACACTGTTAAGGCAAGTAAGATTTAAAATATTTTTAAATATCTATCTTTTTGATCCTGCCTTGAAAATGAAAAAAATTAATCTGGTTGATCCTGCCACTCATACCCTTCGAGTGTGTCTTACACTCCGCAGCTATGCAGATGGCCCACAACTTTCCAGAATGCCACATCCACTGTATTGTAAGAAAAGGAAAGAAAGAAAGAAAGAAAGAAAGAAAGAAAGAAAGAAAGAAAGAAAGAAAAAAGGGAGAATCAGACTGTATGTGTGTGTGTGCGCGTGTGTGTGTGTGTATCTATCACTAACAGAAGTACTGCACTAACTGAACTGTGCTGAAAGAGAAACAAAATATCACCATTAATTAAATAAAATAATGTGTGTGTGTGTGTGTGTGTGTGTCAGAGAGAGCAGGTGTGTGTTTGTGTGCGTAAAAAACAGAATTTGACATGCACCCTCAGTGTGGGATGTTTTTATGTAGCATCCCACATCTCGGGTGTGTGTAAAATTCTGATCACACACACCCACCCGTATATTATTCTATATTTTAATAATACATTTCAGGTTATGCATGTTCTAACAATGTTGTCCATCCATGAATATGTACTCCCTAGAAGACAGGGGACAGACAGAGATAGTGAGAGAGAAAGAGAACATGACTGTGACCTTCAAGTACTTGAAAGGGATAAATAAGATTGATAAGGAGAGTCTTTTTAAGCTGAGTGGCAACCATAGCATGATGGAGCACAGTCTTAAGCTGAAGGGTGGGAGGTTTAGGAGGGAGGTCAGGAAGCATTCTTCACAGAGAGGGTGAGGGACACTTGGAATGCACTGCCAGAAGAGGTCATCTCATTGCAGACAGTGGGCAGCTTTAAGAGATAATGGGACAGGAATGCGGGGAAGGTAAGGATCATGGGTAGGGAGGATGGGAGGAGTGAGGAGTGAGGGAGGGCAGGGACATTAGCTCAAGCTGTGGACCCTGCAATATGAGCAGACATGATAGATCAAATGGCCTTCTTCTGATGGCTTCTCCATATGTTCGTATATGTTTTTGCAATTAATAAACAAGCAATTGTGTCCTATTTTTTTCTTTCCAAGTCACCTGGTTAATCATACTCTTCTCTTTAATAAGCTCTGTTCCTTGGGTTTTTCAGTTGATACGGTGAACTGGTTCAACAGCTATTTATCCAGTTAGAAGCAGGCCATAGCTTTTCATGCAGCCATGTCTGAGTATTCGTTCATAGATATTGGTGTCCCTCAGGGATCCATACTTGGTCCCCTGCTCTTCACTGTTTTCATAAATGACCTCCCACTGCTGACTTCTACCTTCTCCTCCCTGCTCTATATGGATGACCTCATCATCTACCACAGTGCCAGAAATGTCTTGGATATCAATAACTCCCTTGCACTGGACTTCCTAAACATACAAACCTGGCTAACTAACAATAACCTTGTTCTTAATATTAGCAACACCCATTCCATGCTCCTGGGCTGTCCTACTAGACTCAAAGTGAATCATAACTCCCTCAAAATATCCTGTACTGATGGTTCCCCATTGGTTAGCACTAGTTCCTTCAAATATTTGGGTGTCCTTCTTGATGAATCACTGGAGTTCAATCTCCACATCACCGCTACATGCAAATCTGTTAATGCAAAAATTGGTGGAGCCTATCATACCAGTTAGGCCCTTACTCCTTCGGTTAGGCTTGCTGTGGCTCAAGGCCTTCTGCTCCCAGCACTGGCATATGGCTCAGTCACCTACCTATGTGAAACAAAGACCTCCCTTCATAAATGGGACACTACCTATAATAACATTTGCCACTTCGCCTCCGCTTCTCCATGGTATAAACACCACTGTCAGCTCTATGCTAACCTAAGATGGCCCAACCCAGCTGTTCACTGTCTACTGTCCTACGGCTCCCTACTGGACTTTATAACAAGATTAGGCCTCCCTCTATCCCTCGCCTCTTTGCTTTACTCCAAACCCCCCCCATATGGTCTCTGATCTAATGACCAAACACCTCTCTACATTCCCAGATGCAAAACCACCATGGGTGCACATGTTTTCTCTTGTGCTGCTCCTAAGTATTGGAATTCTATCCCTCAGACTAGTCACCTGGCCCCTACACATGCTGGTTTCAAGAAACTTCACTGTGAACATTTACTTGTATCTAATCCCTGCACATGTTTCCAGCCACCTTAAGCTCATAAATGTTTCTGTCTCTCACATTGCTTTATCTTACTTTCTCTCCCCTCTTCTTCTGCAGTCTTTCTTTCACTTTCCTCCTCTCTGCCCTTCTCTCCCTTCACTTTCTCACTATGTTTATCAACCTTGTAAACAGCACATACTGTATATTGTACATAACTCCTGATCAGACCAATTCTGTACTTGTCCTGCAATTGTCTCCTAACTGTATTTTGTTTATATTTTGACTTTGCGTAACTCTGTACTTTCCATGTTTGCTAATTTGTCTGTATTTTCTGCCCATCTGTGCATTGTCTGACCTATTCTATGTGCTGTGTCACATTGTTGTTTTGCTCATGTATTTGACTTGTATTATCCCAGGTTGTGCCTGAAAATAGGTATCGCTATACCTAGCGCACCCACCCAGTTACCAAAAGCAAATAAATAAATATATCTGGATAGAAAGAGCATAATATTTTTCAGAATCATAACACATGCTCAAATTGTTTTTACCGTCTTTGTCCAGGAAAGACACACTAAGCTACAACTTGTTCTCGACTGTGTTTTGGGGGCACAGGGAGGCTAAGTGACTTGCTCTGGTCACACAGTATACAAGCATATTTGAATCAAAACCCATTCTGCTGGTTGAATGAAACTTGTTTGCAGCTTTCAAGGCTGTACTGCCAGCAAATAATCATAAACTATATATTTCAAGGCTGGCCCCATGATGCCAGGCCAGTAGGTACGGAGCCACATTTGCATCTTGAAGACTTGAGTTCACATTCAGAATTGTAAGAGAAATGGCTGTTAAAGAGGGAATGGAAAAAGACAGAAGTTGTGCTGTGTCAGCCACAGAAATCTGTACTAACATGAACACAGCCAGGGTTAGATATCCTGATATGGGACCTCATATCTGTTGGCAAAACAGAGTCAGCCTTGTTGTGTGTCGTTTTTGATGATCTGTTGGCAGTAATGCCTAGAGTTTAAAGCAATCCTGAAGATGGATTATTTTTACTAACAGTTTAAAATGTAAAGATGATAATGCGCTAGTTTCAATCCATATACAAAGCAATTATTATAAATATAGAAAGTGTAATAACACCTTAAAATGCACTTAGTAAAGAAGATGGTTTCCTATTTAACCTACAGTCACAGGAGAGCCAAGACCCCGGGGACATCATTTCCTGTCAGGAGCCTAAAACAGATGGCTGCCCCCCCCCCACCCTTAATTACAGGCTGATTTACATATGAACAACTTTGGACTACAAATACTCACAAATAAACACATTTGCTCATTCAAATTAGCTTTCTATATGCTTTCAAACATTAGGGAATCATGTAGATGACATTTCCCCTTTAAGATAAGTAAAAAGAGTACTCATTTTAATATGGCTGTCCCCAGGATTTCAATTATTCTCAGTTGTTTTTGACCACCCATTACTGAACATCACTTTTCTTGTGACTAAGTTGGACTCTGATGCTACAGATGCAGAGGATGTGTAAAAAGAAAAAAAAAACTGAATTGCCACCATGTCCCTTGCTTGTTTGTTTGTTGACAGCAAACGAGGGCTAGTTATTTGTTTGACACAAAAGGAGGGCTAGGGAATACTTTTCTGTTTTTAGCCTCGCTTTGGTTGGGAGTGGAGGGGTATAGCAAGTACAGACTGATATTGAACCACATTAAGCAGTAGGTGATAAAGCCAGTCCTCTGGCACAGTGTTAGTGCTACACTGGCAGCATCAGTTCAGAAACCAACTCAGGTCAATCAATCAATCCATCTTTATTTTACTAGGTGGAGCATCATTGAGACAAGCTCATTTACAAGGCGGACCTAGGGTCCAAGTACAAACTTACAACAATCACATTTTGAAGGGGAGAGAAGGGTATACAACAAATGCACTGCCAACTAACATCAAGCACTGGAGTATGGAAGGCTCACATATAGTAAGTTAAATAGGAAAAGGAGCAACAAAAATAATTTACAATATTTACAGTACAGTATATACAAGTTGTACAATGCAATATAATGAATAACTGCATAACTAGTGCAATGCAATAAGGCAACGGGATAGGAGTGAAGGGAAGGAATAAAGAAGGGATGAAAACTGAGTACAAGAGAGTGATGAAGGGAGAGCAGTACAATAGAGTGGGCAGCAGATGGGGCAAAGCAATTTACGAACAGTGGAAAAGCAGCCAGTATACAGTAGGTGGAGGCCACTATACAAAACAGTCACAGGTCTCCGTAGACCGATGTAAGAGCAGGGTCTTAAAAAAGCCAGTTTTACTGGGGTAACAAGTTTCAGGGTCTTTTGCATGGTGTTCCATAAGACAGATAGGGCATGGCCTATCGCGGCAGCACCATACCAAGTTCTGATCTTAGGAACAGCAAGGGAAATGAATGACTGACTTCTGAGTGTGTAGCTTCCAGATATAGCTGTAGACAAGCAGTCAGATATATATTGAGGAAGTTTATGAATAATAGCTCCAGAAGTCCACAGAATTGCATTCCTGTGGCATCTAAATTTAAGCAAGCACCAGCCCACCGTGACATATAGCGCATACTGATGGGCAGAGTACGGAACTCCGAAGATAAATCTAAGCACCCAATGGCACAGAGTGTCTAGATTGGATAACACAGTACTCGGGCCTTGACCATAGATAAAGTCACCATCTTCAAGAAGTGGCAAGAAGGTAGTTTGGACCAACCTGGCTTTAACTTCTTGCGTGAGAAGGTGCCTAATCTGAAAGAAAAGACCGAGCCTCTGTTTTAGTTTCTTGGAGAGTTCTTCCATGTGATCTACAAAAGAAAGCTTGTGATCAATCCACATCCCCAAGTATTTGAATTTTTTTACAAATTCCAGAGTCTCACCCAGCAGTGTGGTAACATGTGGAGCGAATCCAGTGCTCCTTAATTTTGTGGAGTTAGCATGGGGAGATACTAGCATTACCTTTGTTTTTTTGGCATTGAGTAATAATTCTAGATGCAGGAGGTTCTTCTGAAGTGTGTTAAAATATTCCTGAAGGTCCTCAAAAGCTAGCACTGGGGAGGTCCTGTCTATATACAGGACAGTGTCATCAGCAAACAGGTGCATCTTGGCAGATTTGATTCCCAAGTTGATATTGTTAATATAAACTGCAAATAAGAGAGGGCCTAAAATAGAACCTTGGGGAATGCCCCTTGCCAGAGGTCTTAGTGGGGAGATGTCACTGTCTGCCTTAACACGTTGGAGGTGACCAGTGAGATAATTTGTGAACCAGGTCACTGACAAATGGTCCAGACCAATGTTCCTAAGAACTGCAATGAGTGGCTCATGATCTACAGTGTCAAATGCTTTGCTCAAATCCAAGAACAAAGCACAGACATAATGTTTCATTTCTAATGAGATTTGCCAGTCATTAGTGACACAGGCAAGTGCAGAAATAGTGCTATGATGGAGCTTAAACCCTGATTGCACTGGATTGAGAAGGATGTTGGTCTCAAGGTAATGTCAGAGTTGGCGATTAACTATTCTTTCCAGCATTTTAGATAGAGTGGTAAGCAACGATATAGGACAGTAATTATTTAAATTGCAGGAGTCGTCAGATTTAAATAGGGTTATAACATGAGCTGTCTTCCAGATTGCAGGGAGGGTACCCTGCGACAGGGCACGTTAAACAGATGAATGATAGGCATGGAGAGAACATGGCATCCAAGCTTAAGAAAAAATGGCTCGATTAGGTCAGCACTGGCACTCTTCCTTATGTTCAAATCCAAAAGCAAGTCTTCTATAGTTTTTACAGAGACTGGGACAAATGAGAATAGTGCATCACGAGAAGGAATAGCTAGGGGCAGACTTACAGGATCAAGACTGAATAACTGCGCTCTAATGGTGTTAGCTGGGGAAATGTCGAATGCCAACCCTGCTGTAGCGAAGTGATTGTTCAGAAGATCTAGTATTTTGTGCTTGTCTGAGATAGTCCTCACAGCTGAGGAGATTTTGGAAGGAAGTGAACTTGCCAGTCTGTGACCCTGCAGGTCTTTGATCGTCTTCCAGAACCTAGCAGAACAATTAGAGGAAACTCCAAGTTTACTTTTATTTATTTATTTATTTATTTATTTAACAAGCTTGGATTTACAACCTTTGAGTCAGAGACTCATTTACAAAGGCACCTCATCGCAGGGAGGGCAGATAGTAGTACATTGTGCAAGATACAACAAGGGAAACATTACAAGTGCGGAAGAAACATTGAACATATAAACCATTTAGTTACATATCATCATATATTACAGGTTACAGTCAGTGGTGTACTAAATCCATAGGAGACACAGAAGGGTACATCCTTCTGTGAACCTAGAGGGGGAAGGTATGGGGGTAGATAGGCTGTCCAGAGGACATTGTCAGAATTAGGTGGGACTACATGGAAGGTCCCACAGGGGGAAAAAAAAAGGGGGAGGGTTAGTTACATTTACAGCAGCAGACACTAAGTAGATGGTTCCTAAGGGCGGTTTTGAAGGGATCAGTTTTGGCGGTGCTGGTGATGCAGATTGGGAGGGAGTTGAACCAGGTGGTGGCTCGGTAGTGGAAGGACCTCTGGGCAAGGGAGGTCTTGGTTCTGGGCACCAGGAATGTGGCTTTAACAGAGTTACATGTGGCAACAGATGAGGACGCACATCGTAGGGAGGCAGAGACACCTGGGGGAGAGTCTGAGCAAGGAATTTCTTGGCGAGTAAACAGGTCTGGTACTGCAGTCGCTCCTTGAAGTTGGTGGAGGTGAAGAACTGACAGGTGTGGGTGAAGCTGGGGGCTCCAGTCAAGAGTCTGCAGGCCTTATTAATGGACAGTTGGATTTTAGAGAGGGCAGTGTTGTCAGACGCTGTGTAGATGGGCAGGCCACAGTCCACTAGGGACAGGACAGAGGAGGTGATGGCCAGGTGGAGGGCAACTTGAGGAAGGCAATCCCTATGGCAGTAAAGTAAGCCAATCCAGAAATTTATAGTGGAGGAGAGGGCATTGATGTGGGTGTGGAAGTTGAGGGCAGTATTGAAGGAGATGCCTAGGTACTTGTAAGTGGACACTTGCTCTAATGGGTGAAGGGTGCTGGGAATAATCAGGAGGGTGGCATTTCTAGCCTTATTTTGGTGGTGAGAGGTTTATGACTAATCTGTGATCAAGAAACCACCTTTCGGTTTGATTGTAAGAGTGCTGGAGGGATGATTGGAGGGTGGAGGGATCGGGGTGTGAGGCAAAGTGAACTGCATCATCAGCATAGAGGAGCATTTTACCAGTGCAGGAGCTAGGAAGAGTGTTGAGGTGGAGGCTGAAAAGTACGGGGCCCAGGATGGAGCCCTGAGGGACCCCATAGCGAACGGGTATAGTATTGGAGAGGGAGCCGTTTAACTTAACATGCTGGGATCTCGCCGTGAGGTAGCTGGCAAACCATGCAAGGGGCCCAGCAGAAAAAAATGAGTTAATGAAGGGAGTCAAGTAGGAGGTGTGACAGACAGTGTCAAATGCCTTGGAAAGGTCTATCAACACTGCACCGGCGAGGTTGCCAGAGTCAAGACCGGAGTGCAGATATTGTGAGAACTCCAGAAGAGCTGTGGTTGTACTGTGTCCTGGGCAGAAGCCGTGCTGCTCAGAGCACATAATGTCATAGCTGGCCAGGTACTCCGATAGTTGGACAGACTCCACTTTTTGAAGGGCTTTGGAGAGTGGGGGGAGGATGGAGATTGGCCAGTAGTTATTAGGGGCGGACCGATCTCTGCTCTCGAGTATAGGAGTGATTTCTGCAGTTGTCCAAGCACTGGGGAACTGACAAAGGCAGAGGGACTGGTTGAGTAGGTCCATCGCGGGGGGACTAGGATATCATCCAGGACCAGGTGGAGGATCCTGGAGTCAAGGGGATCACTGCTGGGGTTATTACTACCAAGGGCTTTAAGCAAGTATGGCCTGGCTTCGAGAGGGGATAGGATGCGAAGGTAAAAAGGGGGGTGATGGAGGACAGGGGTAAGGGGGGGGAATTGGGTCAAAAAAGCTGTTGGGGAGGACAGAGCTTAGATCGGAGAAGGTGGTGTTGAGGCAGTCAGCTATATGAAGCGGGTCTGTGGCAGCAATGCCATTGATGGAGAGCAGAGATGGTGGGGGGGTAGGCTTGGTAGTATCTTACCTTTTCAGCTCTTGTTGATTTAGTACCTAGATTTCTGGTGGTCCTAAAGGCTGCCCAGTCAGCAGAGAGTTTTGTTTTTCTGGCCATTTTCCATAGGGCATCCCTTTTTAGTAGAACAGCATTTAAATCAGCCGTAAACCAAGGGCAGGACTTTTTCTTAGTATGAGCTTTAAATATAGGGGCATGTTTATTGATGGTATCAAGGAGGATTTTATGGAATGCCTCATAGGCCAGTTTCACTGTGGGGGCAAGGTAAAAGTTCTGCCAGCTAGCATGTTGAAGATCAAGGATGAAGGCATCAGGAATAAAATTCCTGCAACTTCTTTTGAACACATATCTAGAGGAGGATGCAAGTTTGGAGGCTGACCTTATGCAAGCGATGGCACAGTGATCACTTAGATCATTACAGAGGATGCCAGAATGGGTAAATAGGTGTGGTTTATTTACCAGGATTAGATCTAACATTGTGCTGCAGTCTGGGTTCTTCATATTAGGCCAGGTGACATCAGTGATATGTTGAGAGAACCCAAAGTCATCACAAAAATCATGTACTGGTTTGGAGGACGTAGAAAGCCAATCGAGATTAAAGTTGCCTAAAATGACAACCTCAGAATGTGATTGATCTAGCAGAGCATGCATGTGGTTCATGATCTTGAGTCCCACAGAGGGAAATCTATAGCAGCCAATGACAGTGAGAGAAGATGAACATGTAAGCTGGATTTTTAAAGTAAGGCACTCAAATTGTTTGGGCAATGAGGTAGCATCCACTACAGAGACAGCACATTTTTCCCGGGTCTAGATAGCTACCCCACTCCCCATTACCTCTGTCAGCATGGTAGACATTGTAATCAGGGATGTTACTAGTTAGATCCAAGGTGGATGACCTCAGCCAGGTTTCAGTCACCACCAAGACATCAAATTTTGAATGGAGATTCAGGTCTGCAGGGCATCAAATTTCCTTAGAATGCTGCAGACATTTAAATGCAAGAAACTTACCCCCTTAAGCTGGGAAAGTTCTGAAGGTGCAAGCATAGGGTGCAGGGGACCGGAGTTAAGCTTGATGTTGCTAGCACAGATAAGCAGTAGCAGGAGGATTTTTTTAGGACATTCAACAGAAGCCTAAAAGGTCGTACTCTTTTCTAGGTAGGTAGGGAAGGTAGTAGAATGGTGCATAGAACAGGGGTGAGCAGGACCCAATGTGGCATAAAGGAGAATACTAACCGAGTAGTTATACAAGGTAGCAAGTGTGCAAACCGTAACAAATTTCAACCCCGCCCCAAACCCACACATGCACAGATGCAAGTTCAACAGTTTAACATTATGCCCAAAACATTTAGGACAAACAAGCCCAACAGAATAAGCTCTGGGATCCAAAAGTCTTTCTCAAGAAAGAACAAAGGTGCTCCAAATGGGGAAGAAACCCAGACCACAGTGGTCAATCAAATCCCAGGTGTCACAGGACCCGACCAATCAGACCCCGCAGATGCAGTCCCGAGGTCTGGAAGGCAGCTCACCTTAACAGGGGGCTTCAAGTCCAGGAGCAGGAGTGGGGGCACAGACAGGCAGTCTTCCCTGCCGCAGGCTGCAGACTGCTGCAGAATAGAGGAATGGCCCAACGATGGGCTTCCTTAACAGGGGCTTCAAGTCCAGGAGCAGGAGTGGCGGCATGGTCGGGCAGTCTTTCCTGCCACAGACCACTGCAGGGCAGTGCAACAGCTCAACAATGAGCTTCCTTAACAGGGGGCTTCAAGTCCGGGAGCAGGAGTAGTGGCGTGGCCGGGCAGTCTTCCCTGCCACAGACCACTGCAGGGTAGAGGATCAGCCCAATGATGGGCTTCCTTAACAGGGGCCTCAAGTCCGGGAGCAGGAGTGGTGGCGTGGCTGGGCAGTCTTTCCTGTCACAGACCGCTCAGGGTAGGATAGGGGAGGGATGATTTAATGCCCCTTGACAGCTCTCCTTCACTGGAGGAGGGGAGGTAGAGTGTCCCACTAGTAGGCTGCCACCAAGAGGAATCTTGGTGTCAGTGCAGCAGGATCACATGCAGGGAAGGAATCCCATACCTAGTCACCAGAGGTATCTCCATGGAGACAGAGCATGCACATTGCTTCATTGCATGTGTGTGCACCATGACAGAAAATGGAGAAAAAAATCTTTGAATGTGGCTAGATGATGGCATGCTCCCTTTCAGGCCCTGCATCACTGACTGGGCACCTCTGAGTGGTCTTGTGGCAGAGGACACCTGGAGTTCAGGTAAGAGCTAGAGATGTTGGGGGATGGGGCTGGGGGAGTGGTCTATATGGGGCAGGTCGGCTGATAAGGAACAG
This sequence comes from Neoceratodus forsteri, assembly GCA_016271365.2. Classification (NCBI taxonomy): domain Eukaryota; kingdom Metazoa; phylum Chordata; order Ceratodontiformes; family Ceratodontidae; genus Neoceratodus; species Neoceratodus forsteri. The sequence continues at coordinate 67,601,011 of CM057453.1, read as the reverse complement.
AAAGAAATGATTGGAAAAAAGGTGTTGGTGGTTTAGTGAATGGGGAAATCTAGCCAGCAAAATGGGGAAACTCACCTACTCTTTTAGAGAAATGTCATGGGATCTTTAATGTCCACCAGAACAACCACCAAAACAAGTCAATGGGACAGGTCCGAAAGACAGCACCTCATGACAGCACCTTCAGACAGCAGTGTCTTCCTAACACCAAGATGGGCCATTGGTGTAGTTACTCATAATTAAAGGGAGGGTGCCTCCTGCAGAGCTATCAACGCCACTTACTGTAGTACAGTAACTGGTTTACACTAAAGGTCTCCCATCTGACCAGTTACTGTATTCAGCAATATTTTTATAAGTCTCTTTATTAAAGTTTAGTCACATAACCTTTTGTTTATCTAGTAGGATGCCATAAGAGATGTCAGGACATGCTGAACAACTTTGTTTGATATGCAGTACAAAAGGTCTGGTTGCCAGATGGCTGTTAAATAGTCATTTGAAGGCATGTGAAAATCAGCTGTGTGTGAGATCTTCGGCCTCATGCATCACAGCCACCCAGGACATGCATTAGTTATGCTGGGATTTACCCACACTTGGTGTGGTTTGGTCATGAGGCCGCAGGCTGAGTGACCAAATCCACACTGGAAGAGGGTAAATCCCAGTATAGCACATGCCCTGGAGTGGTTTATTGTGATTATAAAATGTCCCCCTTGACTTTTTGTAACATAAAATTAAAGAAAATTCCAGTTGCTTCTTTTTTTGCCATTTTAAAAATGTTTTATTTTATTTATTCTTGCACGACAAAAAATAGTTCTCTGTTGCTAGATAGAGTAATCACCCACCTATATTTCACAAAAAGAGAAGAACATGTAAGGATTAATTTTCTTTTTTTTAACCCCCTCCTCCATTTTCTGTAACTGAGTCAGTGTCACAGCCACTTCATATTATAGATTTCGTTTCAGCCAGCATCTGTTTCTTTTTGTTTACTCTTTCACATAGAGACTGACACCGCACTGCCCCCCCCCACACACACACAGTGCTGAAAACTCAGGACCCTCATGCTCACATGCCACCATCCCTGTTCAGCTAAATGAATACTTCAACAGTTTGATGACTGTGAACTGGTGAAAGTGTTTATTTATAAAAACAAGTGCCAATACAGAAATCCTGTCTCAAAAGCAGAGTCCTGATGCTGGGTGTATGCATGTGCATGGCCACTGGTATATGCATATGTATCAGTGAATGCCTAATAACATGACTTGGCTTTTCAGACAACATATCTGTATGTTTTAGCACTAATTTTTTTTTTTCATATATATTTTCCTCCCTTGCTGTGGCACACTCTGGCTTGGGGCATCCAGACACCGGCTCTGCCTGCCCGGAGAGCTGGATAGCTCAAATTACACCCAGGAGGATCTGGGATGGCCATCATGTCATCCTGCTGGAGGGCTCCCCCTCTGCCTCTGCCAGCCTGGACAGCCCTGGGAACCTCCCCAACAGGACTCTGCCAAAGTCCTCAAGGCAGCTCGGAGCTTGGCCATCAAGCTGCACAGTCGTGCCCAGCCATTTTCCTCTGGTTTGGAGTGCAGACGTGCAATGACATCTGGGCACGATGTGCCAATGTCCGCCGCGCTCTCCCCCTCAGTATCACCAACGCTAGTAGTGCTCCAAGGTGTCCCCTGGGGTCATTGCAGCGAGGTGAGATTCCCCAGCCTGCTCCAGGACTAGGAGAGAAGTCTGCGGATGCTCGATCCCAGTCCTCCCCTGCCAACCCCTGATGGCCCAGGCTCATTCCCGAACCCAGGTCGCCGGTGTGGTGCGAGGTGTGGCCTCCAGTGCCTCAACCTTCAGCGCCACTGGACCAGCTAAGCACTCATTTTTAATAAGAAATGAATTTACCATCTTCAGGATTCCTCAAACTGTTTGAAATATGTGTGACACAGTGTGTCTTTGTAAGCAATGAATCTGTCCTTAATTGATGGCATGCAACAGCATGGTAGGAACAGTGAGGGTCTGCCAGTGACATTCAGCATCTGCTTCTGGAGTGAATGTCCTTTTTGCAGTACAGACAAAGTAGGTTTAAATCAGGAGGAAAGGTGGGGAGGCAAACAAAAAATGTTCTTTTGTTTGTGAAACATCCCTGTTACTTCACTGGTTGCGATTAGTCAGAATTTGTCCATGAGGCAGGAGGTCCGATGGTTTAGACAACTGTATTTTTTTGCCCAATACAAATGTTAAGAGGTTTCCACTCTGTGTTTTTTCCTTTTTATTGAGAGGGGGATTACAGTGATTAGCAGAATGGATATTTGTGACAGAGGGCACTGGGGCGTTTGAGAGTATATTGAAGGACTTGTGAGTGTGTAGGATGTGCAATTTCTAAAGCTGTGGAGACTGCAGGGACTTAGCCGATGCTGTGGCTAAACCTGATGTACTGATTTTTTGTGTTGTGCAGTGGTCAGCTGGAATGGCTGGAACTTTACCCATGGATTATGCTGGGACTTACCCATGAGTAAAGACCCCAGTTGACCAATGAGCTTAGCGGATTTTGAGACCTCATTGTATAATGCCTGATATGCATATGCCCTATTGTGTGTTAAAGCATACTTACCAATGACTGTATATATAAATACCAAAGGCTCATGAATATAGATCATTGCAGGTATAGGAACAGAACTCTGCCAAGAGGTTTTGGTAAGAATCATTTTTTTTTTGTCCAATACCATTTTTCTCAAATCAATGCCCTCGGTAAAGGAAGATTCCTTACTTGTCTTGAAAGCATGATCCTGGGCGTGATGTATAAGTGAAAAACTGGCAGCGATCAGTGTTTGTACAGGTTTCCTGGCATGCCTTGCGATCTGCAACATCGACAGCTCCTAGATCATTTCCCAAGAAACTAAGATTTTCATGAAGTGTGGTATAGCAGTCTAAATAAAAAACAAAGCATACAACAGAATGGTTATTCATTATTCAAAACTGAATATTGTTAAATATTTCTTTAGACTTCAACTGTGGATTTATTATTTTTTATCTCTCTCTAGTGGGAAGCAGGGCCAATGTTTGCATCTAAAGAAACAAAGGATTATATAGAAACATAGAATTTGACAACAGATAAAGACCGCTTGGTCCATGCAGTCTGCCCATTTTTCCCTATCTACAATATCATCACAGACCCTGCTTGATCTTCCATACCTCTCAAGTGTCCAGCATTGTCCGAGACATCCTGTTTTTGGCCCTTCTGTCACAATGTCCCGTATTACTCATTTAGATCACAGAAGGTTAAGGCTACACTTCGTAATGTGTGGCACGCACGCTGTTCAGCCAGACTTTGTTTATTATGGCTGCATAGGCAGAGCCTGTAGCCATTTTGTGGTAGCTCTAAAAATTAACTACTCAATTTAGACCCTGAAACGCCTCCATTTTGTAGTTTTGGAATGATCCTTCCAAAACTCCAAAACAGTCAGAAACAGTCTGCCACAGGCACACTATTTCTCGTGCTCTTTCTTTTAAATATGACCTCTTGCAATTCACCTCCTCCCCCTCCCACTGCATGGTTAGGGCACTGATATGGCACCCAAACTACTCCCTTTTGGAACGCATGCCATGCAGTGGCCTTGTTTATCTTGTGTGGGTCTTCTTCCACTTGCCAACCCTTCTCCCTCTTCCTGGCATCTAGGGTGCTAAATTAGATAATGTTGGGACTACCAGCCCACTTACCACCTGGCCTGGGTCCTCCGATGAGGAGGGTATCATTGGTGGTGTTGAGGGTGATGGCTGGGGGTGTGTACTCCCACCCGGCACCTCCATTTTCCTTTCTTTTAGGTGGGGTGGAACCCTAGAGCTAGGGGCGGTCATTTCCACCCAGATGCACTTTGCAGTGATACACCACAGTCTGGGCATCAAACCATTCCCCTCCTTCAACTCAGAGTGGATTACAGGGCATAGAGCAGGTCACTGTCCTTAGCAGGCATTGATTGGCACAAGCCTAGCCATCTAAGCAGTGACCTGTAACCTGATGACTACTAGTCTATAGAAAATAGTACTAGGGGTAGTTTACTATTTGCAATTTCACATTGGCACTTGAGTAAGATTATAGTCCTTGCAAGTGTAAGAGTTCTGATGTAAGTGAGAGAAGCAGGATTAAAAAAAATTTAGTAGGCAAATCAAAGGTATGTGTGCCCTGGGGTATAGAGTTTGGGTGCTGTAACCATGGTGTTACTGCTCCAAAACACAATCACACTGTCAAAAGTCTGAGCACAGTGCACCTGCACAAAACATTGAGGGCTTTTTTGCTTGGTTGGCAAGAGTGATGCTAGTTGTGGCAGCTGCTTTTATAATAAAAAATTGATCACCTGATTACCTGTGGCTGCTGTAACTTTTCTTGGAGTGAGTGGACAGTTTGCTGCTTCTCTCCAATGCTAAACAGTAACTGTTATAACAAACACAATTTACAACATGACAAACATCACTTACACAATAAGAATAGGAGTGAAACTTTGCCTCAAAGGAAGGAACCTAATTTTTAAAGTCCTCTTCAGTGCCAGTTCATGTTCTTTATTGCTTAACAAATGTGTACGATACTTTGAAACTATACTGGAAATGGAGGCAGTCTGTGCAGAAAACAGTAAGTACTGCTCAGACCTTTGCTATCTGTTACCGATCACTCTTTGGTAATTTTTTTTTGAGGAATTTCTCATAACATCCTTGATCCTTAGGGATATGACCACATTCCTCTATGAATTGGGGCCACTAGATTAATTTATGCTACTGTCTCTATGAAAAAAGGATACAACACGCACATTAATATGCAGGATTATTATAATAAAAATTACATTTTGATCTGACCCATCAGCACAGTGGTTGGATTTCTGCTTGCAACGCTGGCAACTGGGTTCGGGAGTGGACTCAAGTCACTGGAGGGCCAGCTGGGGGGAGAAGTCTTGAGCATCTGATGACTACTTGCCTTCTTCAGGGGGGAGGGTGGGGATGTGGTCTGTCACGTGCTGATTCCTGGTGGAGGTTGGGAGTATAGCAGCATGCTGACTGACTGTCTGGGAGGGTGGCAGACATCAGCATATGCCTAGACATCATGGCACACCGCACTTCTGGGGAGAAAATGGAAATACTCGCCACCGTTTGACCTGATGATGGCCATCCAGTCCCTCTGCCACCACGAATGCCCTGATCAGGCCCCAGAGACCACCTCAGCAGCACCCAAGGGGCCAAGAAGTTTTTCTGGATGGTCCCCACTGACACCTTTCTCCTTGGAGGAGGAGAGCCCATCCAGTGAAGGGTTACACCAGATTAACCCGAGAATGGCTGACATCTGAGGTGGTGGATGGTGGTAATGGGAAGGTGCACAAATGAACGGTGGGAGAGAGACCATAGATGGCCTGAAGGACAGACCGATAAGGAGACATGGGGAGGATAAAAATAGAATACAACAAAATTTTAATTTTGAACCCACTTCAGCAAAATGACAAAAACTCAGCTACAAAGTAAAAGGGACGGCGGGGGGTACCAGTAAAACCAGCTACTCACTTTTATTTTGCAAAAGGTAAAGGGATATGCAATAAAAGACTGAGCAATATATAGACAAATGGGGGTAGTGTGAACTGCAAACTGGAGTACGTATGTATGTATGTACAGTAGGTGGAATTCAAACCCATTTCTTCAGAAAATATGCACTTCAACAGAAATTGTTAGGCATATGTTCAGCCTTGGCAAATTTTGACATTTCTAGATTAAAGAGACCAAGTAATGTGTTTACATAAGCCTAGTATGCAACTAAAATGGCTTAAGGTCCTATTCTTCATTGAGACCTTTAGGCCTGAGGCTTGTTATCCATGGTGCAACACCCCTGATTGTATCCCCACCTCGCGGACAGCAACACATATGTAGGTATATGTACTAACCTTAGGGCAGAGACACTTATCATATAAGCATAAGTGTCAAGATTTGTGATCTACAGTGTCTTATTAATGCATATTATGCTATATTATGTTTTACCAATGTATCTTAGTCCTGGGAGATGCTTTCTATTACATTTTTACTGTATAATCATAAGTTAGGCAACAGTGCCATTTTAAGTGCTTGTGCATCACTGTAACTGCAAGTGACCTTGGAGACTTTTAGAGATCCCATTGTTCAGGTTATCTTTGCTAGCTAAGCAACTTCTCATGTTAGGATGGTTACTCGTACCACCTGCTACTGTCCAATTACATACATTTTATGTATTTTCTGTAGTAGTAGTAACCATGGTTATTATCAGGGTATACAACCCCTTGCAACATTTACCTTCTCTGAGACTAGAGGCTGCACCTATATAGGTAAGGAAAACTGGAAGCTCTCCCTGTGTATTCACTGTTGGTAGTAAGCCTGTATTGTCATTTACCTGTACTAAATTACATTTATTACACATGCACCACTTGTCTGTCATCTCTTCCTTTGTGCCATTCCAACAAGAACCTCAGAAAGGTAATTGTATTACCCAGTTACAGGGTGTTCATGAAAATCAAACTGCTTTCCTTTTATAAGAGTCAATTGAATCTGCCAGCCCCCCACCCCATGCTTCACTGGTGGTACCCATTCTATGCTAGAAAATCATTAATTCTTTGTGATCAGACCTATGCAAGTCTCTGAAATGCATATCAATGAGTGAATTTATGTTTACTTTTAAAATACTTCTGATGTGCTCTTGTATTCTGATTTTAACCAGATATGTAGTACATCCTACATAGGCCAGATTACGGCTGCACCATAACAGATAGTGTAGTTTGGTGATAGTATAGTTTTCACAGCTGCAGTAGGCAGAGCCTGCAGCAGTTTTGCAGTAGCTCTAAAAATGAGCTACTGAATCACACCGTGGAATGCTTCCACTTTGGAGTTTCAGAATGATCCTTTCACAGCTCCTAAACAGTCTGTGACTTCTGCACACCCATCATCTCAACACAGTGTCTTACATGGGTTAGAGGCACTACAGAGCCAGATAGCTCAGGACTAAGTAGCAGTTACTTTCAAAAAGCAAAGAAGTAGAGCAGATGGAAGTATGAAACAATATTGCTTTGCTTTTGGGAATTATAATTACCTAACCAAGTCTGTAAATTTGCATTTATTTGCGAAACTAAACATCTATGGCAACTTCTTTTTGATTGGCCGCTTGAAAAGCATCTGCTCACCCTGATTGATGAAGCTCCAGCAGTGTAGCATGGTGAGTTTCAAACTCTCTCAGTTGTCGCTGGGTGTTGATGGGGAGATAAATCGAGTTAGCTGTGCAGGTAATTAATTCCAGGCAGCAGGAAAATCAGTCAGACCAGCAGTAAAACTTTTTTTTGTTTCCTCCTGGCCTGTTATTCACTCCCCCCCCCCCCACACACACACACACACAGACACAGTCCGCTGCTCCGCAGCCACAAGTCAGTCAAGTCAGCTCACGCAGACAGGCATGTCCTGTCGCTTCCTCCCAATTACTCCTCTGTGCTGCGCTGTGATACAGAAGTCCTGACCCTGGCTGGCCATATTTTCAGTTACTTTTGGAGTCAGGTCAGACTTCTGCAGCTGAGGACGCTGACACATGGTGCACAACCTGCATGCAACCAATAGCCAATCGGCTGTGCTGCCACTCAAGGGAATGCTCTTGCCGCCTGTGCCTGAGCCCTTAGTCACCCACTGCTAGCTAGCATTGAGAATTCTGCTTCCTCTGACCAGTGATGCTCACCCCCCAGCTTATCACCTCCTCCAGCGGTCACTTCTGTCTCTCCTGTGGCCATTGACTGCACTACGTAGTACTTTGCTGCTACCACTGCCAGAGCTGATGGCATCGTTGACATACTGTAGTGACAAGAGAGCAACTTATACTTAAAAAAAAGGCAAGCAGCAGTGTGTCAATGATCCGACTCCAAGCTGAGCAGCAGTAGTTACTTGGTTTGTGGTGTGCCATGGGAATCAGGATCAATCATGATGGCAGCCAGCAGACTGCAGTACAGCAGGCACTTTACTTGAGTCATAACAGCCAAGCCAACAGAGCTCCAGACCAGGACCAGGAGCTAACCTGTTGTAGTAGGAAGTAAGCAGTCTACCACTACTAGGCTACACACTCCACTACTACCAGCCACACTAACCTGTGCCCAGCCCAGCCGGTTGCTGCACTAGTCTTCATCTACTCGGCAGCAGTCAGTAGTTCTTTTGCACGCTCAGTCACACTCTGCAGCACAGAGTCAGAGAGCCCCAGCAAAACAGCCCCTGCATGGATTCCAGCCAGCAGCATGCAACACAAGGGCGAGGACAAGAGAAAAGCTGCCTGCTTGCCTGCCTGCCTGCAGGAGTTGAAGTTCAACCAGAGAGACAGGGTCCTGCTTCTACTGCTTGTGCTGTGAGATAAGTGGTTCACTGGGTTTCTTTTACTATACTGTGGTGAGGGGTGAGGAGAGGACTGTAGCAAGAGAACACATAGTGTCCTGGCCCTGCCACTGTGGATGAACAATCCATGGGGGACAAGTTTGAGAGGTGGTGAACACCTGCTGGAAAATTGTGGGATGGATGACCCTGCTTCTTCTGGTCGGGGGGATGTCCCTGCTTCACCTGGCTCGGGCCGGGCGTACAGAATGATTCTGCTTTTCCTGTCTGGGAGGAGGATGGCCCTGCTTTGTCTGGCTCAGGGGTGGAGGGTGTGGTTCTGCTTCTTTTGGCTTAGGGGGGTATTGCAATGGCCCTGCTTTTTGTGGCTCTGCGTCTGGGATGGGGATGGCCCTAATTTTTTTTTACCTTGCTTGGAGGTATGGCACTAGCACTGCTTTTTGTGGCTCTTGGTATGGGATGGGGATGGTCCTACTTTTTCTGGCCTCCAGGGGTGGTCCTGCTTCTCCTGATTTGAAGGGACCCTGCTTCTCCTGGCTTTGGGAGGGTGGTTGAGAAAGAAGCAAGCACATATCCACCCCACCCTCTGAGAGTGGGAAGCAGCCTCCCCTGGCAAGGAAAAGCAGGTCATCCACATCCTGAGGAAGAGGTGTTTAATGCCTTGAAGTGCTGGAGCTTGTTAAATTGGAGGCCCAGTCTGTTTACAATGCATCAAGAAGTTTATATGGAACTGTTTTGCACTACTTGTATAGTGCACTTTTTTAGCAAGTAAAGGTCTTGTGACTGATTCTCTGGAGTGCTGGATGAAGTTGTTGTCTGTTTCTCCATTCTTCATCAATGCTGGAGAAGCTGGGCCATCCCCTTCCTGAACCTGGAGAATCAGGGTCATCTTCTCTTGAGCTGCTTCTTCTGGCTTGGTAGGGAGTGGGACCCTGTTTTTCCTGGCTGAGACAGGGTCCTGCATATACTGCTTGTGCCTTGAGATGAGTGTCTCTCTGGGTTTATTTGTCTCAGTATACTGTGGAGAGGAGAAAGGGAAGGGACTCGAGGGAGAGCATACACAGTGTCCTGGCCTTGCCACTGTGGATTAACAATCCATAGGAGACCAGTTTGGGAGGTGGTGGTGGTGGTGGACACCTGGTGGAAAAGGGTGGGATGGATGACCCTGCTTCTTTTGGTGTTGGGGGAGATGTCCCTGCTTTGCCAGACTCGGGGGTGGGGTGGGAAATGACTTTGCCTCTCCTATCTTGGAAGTGGGAATGGTCCAGCTTTGTCTGGCTTAGGGGTAGGGTGTATGGTCCTGCTTCTTCTGGCTTGAGGGTTAAGGCAAAGGCCCTGCATTTTGTGACTCTAGGTCTGGGATGGGGATGGCTCTGCTTTTTCTGGCCTGTATTGGGGGATATGGTAATGGCCCTGTTTTTGTGGGTCTGGGTCCAGGATGGGGATGGCCCTATTTTATCTGGCCTGCCAGGGTTGTCCTGCTACTCCTGATTTAGGTGGGGGGGGGTTTTGTGTCTCCTGGCTTGGAGGAGGGTAGCGCAGCCAAAAGAAGCAGGTACATAGGCACATACCCCCCCAAGCCAGGAAAAGAAGGCCCCCCCACCCAAGCCAGAAAATGCAGTACCCTCCCAGCCAGGAAAAACAGGGCCATCTGCCCCTGAGAAAGAGGTGTTTAATGCCTCAGAGTGCTGGGGCTTGTTAGGTTGGAGGTCCAGTCCATTTGCAATGCATCAAGATGGTTGTATGGAACTGTTTTGCACTATTTGCATTGTGCACTTTTTCTGCAAGTAAAAGTTTTGCAATTGATTCTCTGGAGTGCTTGATGAAATAGTCATCTGTTTCTTCATCCTCCCCCAATGCAGGAGAAGCTGGGCCATTCCCTCCCCGAGCCTGGAGAAGCATGGTCCTACTCCCTTAAGCTACATTTTCTGGCTTGAGGGGAAGGGGGGACCTGTTTCTCCTGGTTAATTGGCTTGGAAAGGTGATGGCCTGCTTCTCCTGACAGGAGGGGGTGGTCCTGCAGTGTCTGGCTTTGGGCAGAGGGGGGCTAACTGGAAGATGGTCATGCTTCTTCTGCTGCCTTGGCGGGGGGCGGGGGTTGACCCTACTTCTACTGACTCAGGGCAGGGTGGGATGGCCTTACTTCTCCTCCTGGCTCTGCCACTGGGGGAAATCTATGGGGTACCAGCTGTGGGAGGTGACTGGGTACCCACTGGGCCGGAGAGGAGAGGGATAGCCAGGCTCAGAGCTAGACCTACCTGTCTATATCTGGGGAAAAAGGTAAAGGGGGAACACAAATAATGGTGTGGTTGTTTGAGGATTTCAAGTCTCAGGAAGCCAGTAAGACCCATGGATAAAGTACCTGCAGGCAGAGGACAACCTTAAAGAAGAATTGTCAGCAGTCCCACTGCAAAACTACGGAACCCATAAGTCTCAATAAGCTAAATTGCATGGGTGGCGATGTTTTAAAATAATTTTCAAAGTTCTCATTTATGATTTCTCTGGTTGGTCCCATGATGCTCAGCCCAGAGTTACTAATGCAGAATCCCTTGCGGTAAGCCCTTTGATGATGTGACTGACAAGCTCAGCTGCAGGGATCTCCTATTTGATAGGTCAGTCCTCAGAAAATAACAAAATATATTAAGTGCATATTTGCACTTCTGGGTCCTGTACTGATCCACTGAGGAAAGCTCTTCCACGGTGGATTGGTACTAGAGAGCAAAGGGCAAATGTGCATTTGATATCCATTGTTTTTTTCTGAAAACTCTACTATCAAATAGGAGACCCCAGCAACTGAGCCCATCAGACAGCATGGGGGCATGCTCCACAGACAGTAATAGGGCTGTTTTTTTATATTTTAGATGCCTGTTCTGAGCAAATCAAAGTCCCCCTCTTGGCCCCCTCATTTTTATTTATTTATTTTTTATACAGATTACACCTTTGAGCAGAGTTCTTTTACATACAGTAGGTTCCACATCAAATAACAATAAACAAGTACAATAACAGTGGAGATCTAAAGGGTTAACAGCAGGAGGGATTATGGAAGTGAACTACAGCAGTAACAACAATAGTAGATACATTGCAAAGTGGAATAATTCCTAGACAAACGTATGAGAATAGACAATTGCTGTGCATGCTGTTGGGAATAGTTATGAGTGGGTTACTAAGTGTGCAAGGGTAAGTACCCTGATATCTAAGTGCTAGAAAAGTAAACAAAAATACAAAAGGGGGAAGGAGAGGAGGGGAAGTAAAAGGCGGAGGAAGTTGGACTTAGTCCAGAGGCCTCAACGGTTAATAAAGAAGCAAAGGAGGGGCTGTTCGCTGATAACAGGCACCAGAGCAGGTTTCAGAGTGGACAGGATATATGTTCTGTGGGGTTCAGGAAAAAGGGGGAAGAAAGTGTCCTCATGGAACGAACTGAGGGTAGATGAGCTGGTCCCAGAGGGGGAGCAGAAGTAGGAATCATCCCCAGATACCTTGTTGAAGAGCAAGGTGGTGGAGAAGAGAGCAGACCAATGAACGCAACCACCAAGATATACAGATCAAGATTCAGGGGCGGTGTCAGGATATGGGGTGGATTACCTGAGGTGAGACAGCCAGATTGTGAGGGATGAGGTGAATCGGGGGCAGGTAGGGGGTAGGCACCTGGGATTTGTGAAATTTGGGAATGGGTGGCAGATGAGAAAGAGGTGGGGCACTTGGAAGTAATGAATAATGTTAATACCAGTATGAAAGTTAGTGGTAGCAGTCACAGCTGGACTTAGATAACAGATCTGCCTTTAGCAATTTTTGAAACCCTTGTTAGTTGGGGGGCTTGATGTGTTCCAACAGGCATCTAAAGTATATAAAAAATATATATATATATATTTAAAAACAGCCCTATTACAGTCTTTGGAACATGTCCCCAAGCATTACATCACAAAAAGTGCTAGCACAGGGGCAGCACTCAGGACAAGGATGTGGAAAAAGGATCTGCAGCTCAGCTCCCACTCATATCATGTAGGACTGCCATCAGATATGCCAGTTCTTCAGGGAAGTGGAGAACAGTATCTCAGGTGTCCTTTATACTCACTTTGCTGTTACAGTGGCATTCTATTTGTGTTATCAGTGCCCTGGGAAAGTAAAAGATAGCATGTAGGACTGGTTTTCTTTTGTGTATCCTGTTCAAGACAAAAAAAAATCTATTTAAATCTCTGCATATAGCTCCAGATTCTGAACATTTCAGGTAAGGGAGAGGAGTGTGCAAGTGGAATTTTGCTCAGACTGGGGTCCCTCCCTGCCATCTATTCAAACCTCTCAACCAACTACCTGAGTGATGTAGCAAGCAATGACACCATGGTGCATGCCACATGCTCCTGCATGACATTCACTGACATCCGGTATGCCTCCTGACCTGCTTGACCCAGGCTACAATCCACTCAGCTTTCACCAGACAGCCAGACAAGCTATGGTCTCTACCCACCCACCAGAGAAGAAGAAAAGTCCCAAAGATGTTCAATCCCCTTCCACCCAGTCGGCCCTCCGACAGCCGGGATTTGTTTGTGGACCTGGGTCATCGGCATTGCAAGCAGTAGTGCTACCATTACGCAGGCAGGCCATAAAATATTCAAAGTAATTATGGATATATGTGTCCTCGACATCATTAGCGCTCAGTAAAAATGTGGTAAATAAATCTTTTAGAGATTTTTTTTTTTTTGATTTTAGTCTTTGGTAACTAGGTAAGATCATGCTCCTTTCCTAAAGTGTTAAATAAATTCTGCCCCGATCCAGCAGATGCACGTTTTAAAGTTATCAGTGCAGATGGAAACTGTGTGCTCTTTCCCTCTCTTTTCATCATGATTTCATTAGCCTGCCTACCTGAAACAAATCATATATAGTAAGAATGAACCAGCTGGAGTGATGCTAATGCTCTGATTTCTGAAGTTTTTTGACCGAAAAGTCACACTAAAAGATAAAAGGAGCCTCTTCCTGCAAAAGGCCCTTCTCCTGGAAGAGACAGCTGGAAATGTATTTATTTCCTAAACATTTACCATAAAAGACATACGGAGCTGATATAGCTAATTTTCAGGGGGTATGGTATGATTGCCTGACTCTTGCTGTCCTGCCACATGACACCCCAACTCTGATTTCCTGTCTGATAACTGCCCACACTGTATGTTTTCCTGCAAGCTTATTTCCCCGAATGTTTTTTTGCCTGCTTCTGTATGACCGTAATTATTACTACCCACCCGTCTGCTCTCAATACGCCCGCATGAGTTTTGAATTCTGAAATATATCGTAGAGCAGTGCAACTTACCAATTTTTTTGAGTGGCCAAATTGAGTGGTTCCTCCATCGACAGCCATGGCAAGCACCATGTATTGCTTTGGGGGGCACATTTATACTGCATCTTTCAGATTATATTATTCTACTTCCGTCAGGATACCCACCAGCCTGCTCCCCAGCTAAACTGACTGTGCTACATTTAAGCAGCTGGACAGTTTAGTTTCAGTACAAGTACAAGCCCTGCAGATGATGATCCCAATTAAGCAATTAACCTCTGCTACATATACCGTTCGTCTACTGTGTTTTTTTTTTCTCTTGCACTGCAATGGCATTGTTGAGTCAAGAAGCACAGCACCATATCTGTGAAGTTGTACAGTCTGAGCCAGGTCATGTCAAGCTGAGCATAGGTGGATATCTTGTAATATTCATGTTTTGTGAATGCCCTGCTTATATATTTCTGTCAAAGTCGGGACAAAATAAACTTGTATGTCCTGCTTATAAACTGCAGTTGCTGCTGCCGAAGTAGGGAATAGGGAGCAGACAATGCAGTGTCGACTATATTATTGTCATGCTGAAAAGAGTCAGTAACAGGGAAGTGTTGGTTTATTTGATGTTGGTCACCTAGTAGGTGGTCAAAGCAGGCTGTCAGGAATATGCTGATGGGGACTTTGATTTTCTGGCAAACAAGAGTCAGTCAATCAACCAGATCCCTTTCCGGGTGCATCATGGGGGACTGAACTAACATATGTGCAGTATGTAGAATTCTCAGTCTCAGTTTCTAGCTTCACTAATTGGTTACTGTAGGCTATGTAGTTTGCCAACAGCTTACATATGTTCAGTGGGTGCTTATTGTAAAAAGTGCTGGATCATGATGTCAAAGCACTGACATACTAGATGGAAACTGAGCTCCTCAGGCCTACTTTGCTGATGTCCAAATGCTGAATTTTGGTACCTTCACCAAAGCAAGTTCAGCATCAGGGTGGGGTGATGGGTCCTTCTGTATGTGCCTCTTCCTATATTTTGTACTTGAGGTTACCAAATTTGGCTGCTAACCACTTTTAGCTTCTTTGCCAACATCAGCAGTGCACACTGTATCCTTCCTCTTCTTGTACCTTTTTTGGTACATTCACCAAATACGAGTTTGGCAGCAAGGTGGGGTGACAGTCCTTCGGTTTGTGCCACTTCCTATATGTTGTACTTGAGGCTACCAAATTTAGCTACTAACCACTTTTAGCCTTTTTGCCAACATCAGCAGTGCACACTGTACCCTTGCTTTTCTTATACCTTCTAGTTGCTGGGAGGGTACAAAGCTTAGGGTGGGGGGCAGGTTCATCAGTGGGAAGGGTGGTTCCCGGGGTAGGGGGTCACCTGCATAGCAGGCTTGTCAGAGACATGGAAGGGTGAACCAGCTGCAGGAAGGGTAACTATCAGGGAGACTGGTGCAGTGCTTAGGGGGTCCAGCTATAGCTAGAATGATTGGCTGGGAGATTTGGAAGGGACAGCTGCAGAGACAGTTGTCTGTTGGGGTAGCTTCTGTGTGGAATTGGGGATGTGGTCCAGTTGCAGGGAGGTTGCTTGGTATGGTGTTGGAGGCTGAGTGTGGTTTGACTGGGAAGGAAGGCTGGTCCAGTGTCTGTGGGGATGGTCTAACTTTAGGTAGGGAGGTTGCCTGGGGAGGATTGGTAAAATGTTTCCTTTTACATGCCAGGTTACTTTATTTATTTATTTATTTATTTATTGAGTTTGTCGTGGTGCGCAGGCGCGGAGGAACTCATTGCTATTAGTAGTGCTATACAGGGGTGTGCCCAATGGAGAGCTCCATTTCTAGCAGCAGGCGAATCAGTCTGCAGGCTGCCGATGACTCACTCTCAACTGTTCAGGCTGAGCAGGACAACTTTTCAAAGGACTGGAGCCACACCAATAGTGGCGCGGCTCCGGTCATTTGAACTTACATTCCCTGCATTGCATGTTCACACTTTTGCAGCTTACAGCAGTATGAACATGCTGAGCCCAGGCCTTCCCCTGCATAGTTAAAAAAAAAAATGATGGGGTGCCGTTTCCCCCTGTCAGCATGCCCCCTCCTCCCAGTTCATTTGACAATGGGGCAGCCCACTCCCCGTTGGCATAATGTCTCCCCCCCGCAATTACTCTTGTGCAACTGTACAAACCGATGGGGGTACCCAATCCCCCTGTTGCCATGCCACCTCCCAGTTAATTTGACAACGGGGAGACCACTCCCCATCTGCATAATGTCCAACCCCATTAGTTGTGTGCCGAGGGGGTGCCCAATCGCCCTCAGCTCTTGCCCCCCCAATTTGTTGTGTGCCAATGGGGGTGCCCTTCCCCTATTGGCTACAGCCCCCCCAACACTCAGATGGCAGTCTGGGAGCCCATGCCAGCATACCCAATGTCCCTGTTAAAAAAGAAAACCTTCCTGCGATGTTAAGTTTTTTTTTTCATACCTGTAAAACAGAAAACGGTCCCTCGTTGAGTCTGGTGGTCCCTCACACAACCCATGCCTACCCTCTGCGTACTCACCTCCCCACACCCCTCTAACTCATACTTACCTCGGTGCCCAGTGTGACAGTCTTCGATGGACCAGAAACAAGTCTGCACTCTTCAAAGCCGACCTTGAAATGAAGAAATGCTGGTAAGCTGTATTATGGCATAATTGTTTTTTTTTTCACCTTTGGTGCATATCTCATGCATTTTTTGGATTTTTCTCACCAAATTTTCAACATAGGCTTTTTGAGAGTCCACCTCATGAACAGTGGCACTGTTGTTTAGTTAATTGGTCCCAAAAGATGATTTTGCGGTCACTGCACAAAATTGCCTTTTGAGACCGATTAACAAAATGACAGCGCCATTGTTCATGAGGAGGGCTCACAAAAAGCCTATGTTGAAAATTTGGTGAAAAAAATCCAAAAAATTACTATTTTACGAGGGTGTGTTACGCAGTTTCCACACAAGCTTGTAACTTCACAAATCTGTAATATTTTCACTCCAGATTTTCAACATAGGTATTTTTTACACCTCCTTATGAACAGTACAGCTGTCATTTTCATCATCCTGGCTGAAATGCATTTTTGCACTTCCGGCACAGAATTTATTTTATTTTATTTATTTTATTTAGTTTTTGTTAACCGGGTAAGTGCACTAGCTAGCAGGTGACTATTTTCAGGCATGACCGGGAGGTACAGTTACAGTACAAAATAGTACAGTTCAGGTTATACAGTACAAGTAAAGGTACATTGATACAAGTACAGGCATACAATCCAAAAGGGGGCAAAGGTACTGGAGGGAGCATGATTTGGCGGGGTAAGATAGGAAAGGGAAGGGAAGGTGAGGGGGAAGTGTAGCAGGGAGGGGAGAGGTGTATGACTCAGAATAGCGAGGTCGCTGTAGGAAATCAGTGTTCGGTACAGATTACAAAAATCACAGTGACACTGTTCGTGAGTGGAGGTCTCAGAACACCTATGTTGAAAATTTGGTGACAAAAGTCGATATAATGACTGTTATGAGCATACGTCTCGCAGTTTCCACGCACACACATAACTTCATGAATTTGTCATATTTTCACTCCAGATTTTCAACACTGGTATTTTTTTATACCTCCTTATGAACAGTACAGCTGTCATTTTTCACATAAATTAATAAACAAATAAACATTCTGGCTGAAATGTGTTTTTGTACTTCCAGCACAGAATAGCGTGGTCGCTGTGGGAAATCATTGTTCAGGACAGATTAAGAAAATCACAGTGGCACTGTTCATGAGCAGAGGTCTCAAAATACCTATGTTGAAAATTTGGTGACTAAAGTCCATAAAATGACTGTGTTATGAGCATGCGTTGTGCAGTTTTCACACACACACGTAACTTCGTGAATTTGTAATATTTTCACTCCAGATTTTCAACATTAGCATTTTTTTACACCTCCTTATGAACAGTACAGCTGTCATTTTTCACATCCTGGCCAAAATGTGTTTTTTCACTTCCGGTGCAGAATAGCGCTGTCATTGTGGAAAATCAGTGTTGGGGACAGATTAGGAAAATCACAGTGGCACTGTTCATGAGCGGAGATCCTAAAATGCCTATGTTGAAAATTTGGTGACAAAAGCCCATAAAATTACTGTTTCATGAGTGTGCATTTCACAGTTTTCATGTACACTCGTATTTGCACTCAAGAGTTTCAGCATTGTCAGTTTTGCACACCACCTTATGAACAGTACACCTGTCATTGTTCACATCCTGCCTGAAATGTGTTTTCGCATAATGGTGCGGTCGCTGTGGGAAATCAACATTCAGGACAGAGTAAGAAAATCATAGTGACAATGTTCATGAGTAGAGGTCACAAAATGCCTATGTTGAAATTTTGGTAAAATTATTCCACTAAATGACTGTTACGAGCATGTGTTGTGCAGTTTCTACGTATGCTCGTACGTTCGAGCATTTTTAAAATTTTCACTCCAGTTGTTCAATGCTGCCTTCTCTTCACATCTCCCTATGAATGGTACAGCTGTGATTTTCACATCCTGCCTGAACTGTTTTCACACATCTGGTGCAGAATGGTGCAGTCGCTGTGAGAAATCAATGTGTGGGATAGATTAACAAAATCACAGTGCTACTATTCATGAGCAGAGGTCCCAAATGCTTTCATGAGGTGGGGTCACAAAAGACCATGTTGAAAATTTGTAGTGCAAATACCAACAAATGCCCAGGCATTAGGGTTTCTAACCATAACACCCCCCCCCCCAAACCCAACTCATGGTGGTGCTCCAGTGCCCTCATCTTCTCTGAATCGCAGACACATCTTCACTCTTCAAAGCCAGATCATGGACTGAGGAAACAGGTATGCACTTCACTGCATTGCAACAGGAATGTGAACTTAGTGGCATAACTTGTTCTTTCTGCTGGGAACTGTAGTCCTACCAATCTGTGCATACTAGCATCGATTCCAAGTGATGAACTTTGGCACTGACAAATGATTGTTTTGTTTTTCATAACTAGTTGAGTGCACTACACATAGAAATGCCAATTTTCAGGAACTGCCAGGTGTTACCTGAAAATTGTCATGCAACTGTATAGTGTTCTTACATGGTTACCACAAAATAACTGAGAGTACTTTGCTGTCATGCATGCACATTCCTGCCTGAACTTGCATAAAGGGAATGAGTCACCACACTTTCCCCATGGTTGCAACCAGTTCTGTATGATAACGCAAAAGCCTAAAGGTGATCACCATTATTAGCAGTCAGACTGCCAAAAACATTTTCGACACTCTGACACCCTCGGCACACAGGACAATGGTGCCCAGCGACATGTATTTTAATGCTTTCTGTTGAGGACTGCCCCCCCACACACACACACACCCCTCATGCGGGGCCTCGCCACCGCATCCACCTACTAAAGGATTCTCAGCTCCAGGGGGTACATGTCGGGGGTGAAAGCATTAAAAAATAAAGGTCTGGGCTGGGTGCAATAAAATCACACCAGCACCCGGACCCGAACCCGGTACCTCACCCACCCTAACCACAAGCCAACCCCAAAAGCCATGACACAGCTCTGCAATCCACCACAGCGCCACGCCCTACAGCTCCTCTGCCCTCTCCCAGCCCACGCTCACCGTGCTCACTCCCACCCCACGCGCGTACACATACTAACATGCTAAAAGCCAGCAGAATAGGCCTGACGGTCTTTTCTGTCTGCTCGGTAGCCAGCCCCTATTAGGAGCTAGCTTATCCCCACCCTCCGGTCCCCGAGAGGGTCAACCTTAGCTTCAGTACACCCATGCTTCTTTCCCACCCACTCTTGAAGTCTTCCACAGTGCCTTGCTCAACTAGACTCCCGGGCAATGCATTCCATGACTCTACCACCCTCTCTGTGAAGTAATTCCTTCTATGTTCTCCCCTATAGGTTCCTCCCTCCAGCTTCCATTAATGCCCTCTAATTGTCCCCCTTTGCTTTATCCTGAACATTTATTTGGCCCTACCCCTGTTAATTCCTTTCACATATTTGAAAACCTCAATCATGTCCCCCCGTCTCTGCTCTCCTCCAGTGAATACAGGCCAAGGGCGTCCAGCCTGTCCTCATAGGTCCTATCACTCATGCTCCGGATCATCCTGGTTGCCCTCCTCTGGACCCTCTCCAACAGTACTATGTCCTTCTTAAGGTGATGCCTCCAGAACTGCACGCAATACTCAAGATGCGGCCTGACCAAGGCATTGTACAGAGGTAGGATCACCTCGCTCCTCCGGTATGTTATTCCCCAGGCTATGCAGCCCAGTATCTTGTTTGCCTTTGCCGCCGTTCTTCTGTAGTTCTCACTGTTGTTCATTCTGGTGTCTACCACCACCCCGAGGTCCCTTTCTCTCAAAGTGGCTTGCAGTGTGACCCCCTCCCATGGTGTATACATGCTCTGGATTTCTGACCCCCAGATGCAACACCCTACACTTCTTCGAATTAAACCTCAGCCCCCACCTCCTTGACCAACCCTCCAGGGTATGCAGATCCCTCTGGACTGCCACCCTCGCTTCTTCCCCGTCAGCCAATGCTCCCAGTTTAGAGTCATCCGCAAAGAGGCTCATCCTACTCCTAACTCCCGTCCCTATATCGGAGACATGGGTGTTGAACAGGAGTGGTCCCAGTACCAAACCCTGGGGCACCCCACTGAAGACCTTCCTAGGGGAGGAGACAATCCCACTAACCATCACCCTCTGTGTTGTATCTGTAAGCCAGTTTTCCACTCATCTAAGCAACTGTCTTCCCACCCCCTTCCCCCCAACTTTGTCAATAACCCAAAGTGGGGTACCAAGTCAAATGCCTTACTAAAATCCAGATAAAAGACGTCCACTGGTCTCTGTCTGTCCAGGATCCCTGTCACCCAGTCATAAAAATCTATGAGGCTGGTCTGGAATGAACTCCCTGGGATGAAACCATACTGTTTGTCATCCATGTGCCCCAGCCTATCCAGTTGTCTCCCGAGCATCCCTTTGATGAAGCCCTCCATTAGTTTGCCTACCACTGAAGTTAAGCTGACAGGCCTGTAATTTCCCATCTCCTCCCTAGACCCCCCTTTGTGGATAGGCACCACGTGAGCCACCCTCCGATCCTGGGGCACCCTTCCTGTCTGGAGAGAGGCATTGAACAGCTTAGCTAGCGGACCGCTAGTTCATCCACCAGTTCCTTCAGTACCCTTGGATGCAGCCCATCTGGTCCTGGTGCCTTGTCAGTTTTCAGCACCTGTAGGGCCTCCCTCACGCTGCCATCTGTGATTTCACCCTCCCTATCCTTCCCCTCAATAAGGCCCCCATCCTCTTCTGGGCCTGGCCCAACTGGTACCCCAGCCTCTTTTGATCCTTTCATCTCCCTCTGCCCTATCCTTTCAGCTGCCCCCCCCGCCTTCCGGTTGAATGAAGCCCATGTCTCCCTCCCTAAAAACCGAGGCAAAGTACTTGTTCAGTACCTCTGCCTGCTCCCCTGTCTCCTGAGCCCATCCTTCCCCAGTCCTAATCCTGGAGATCTGTGCTCTCCCCTTCCTCTTTTCCCCTATGTATCTATAAAAATTCCTTTCCACCCCTACAGATATCCTTAGCCAGGTTGTGCTCCATCCCCGCCTTTGCTCCTCTCACCACCCTTGTGACCCTTCTAGCTAACAACTCATACTCCCATCTCTTCTTTTTTTCCCTGGAGCATTTAAAACGTGCGTAGGCAGCTTTCTTATCCCTTACCGCCTCTTGCACCTCCCTGGTCCACCAGCATGCCTTGCTGGCCTTACCATTTTTATGCTGTACCCTTGCACACAAGCTAGTAGCCTCCTGTTCCCCTTTTTTAATGGTCTCCCACAAGCTACCCACATCCATGTCTGGCCTGATCTGGCTCAAGCTCCCCCTCAGTATTCTGCCCATGCCCATGAAGTCTGTCCCCCTGAAATCCATTACCACTCTGTTTGAGTGATTGTCTTCCCCCCTAGGCACAGCATAAACCAGACCGTGGCATCATCTCCTCCTGCCAGTGGGCTACACACCTCCAGACCCCTTATCTGGTCACTGTCTGCAAGGACAGCATCCAGTATCCTCCCCCCCGTAGGTTCCCCCCACCTGTGGAACCAGAAAGGCATCTTGAAACACATCCATCAGCCTCTGCTCCGTGGCCACCGCTGATGTCATGGTGTCCCAGTCTGCCCCCGGCATATTTAGGTCCCCCATGACTACCACCCTACCCTTTCCCTGGTCACAGTGCCCCTTGATGTTCTCAACCAATTTTCCCTCCAGTTCCTCATCCATTGCGGGTGGTCTGCATACCACCCCTACTTTCAATCTTTTTCCTCCCCTCTGATTGTAGGGTTACCCAAATCACTTCCACTCCCCCTTCTGCCTCCTCCACTCCACTCACCAATATGTCATCCTTGACTATCAGTGCTACAGTCCCCTCCTCTACTCACTTCTCTATCCCTCCTGAATATTTTGTAGCCCTCCAAATTTAGGTCCCAGTCATTCTTCTGGGTGGCCCATGTTTCCGTAATCACTGCCACATCCGCTGATCCCTCTGCCAGCATCGCCTGTAGCTCAGGCATTTTGTTGCCTATAATCCTGCCGCTGACCAGGACCGTCCCTCACCCCACCCCCTCCCTGCACAACTGACTGACCCTCCACACGCCCATTTGGCATCTCCTGCACAGCTCTTGCATTGTGTCCATCGGAGTCCCCTGCCTTATTTGCCACCATAGACCAGGGACCTCGGTCAGTCCTCCTGTCTCTCAGTCCATCACTAGTCCCTCCCCACTTTACAAGTTTAAACCCCACTTCTCATTAATGAATTCAGCGAGTTTCAGTTTTAAGATCTCCTTCCCTTCTAGGTTAAGATGTAACTTATCCCTAGCATATAACCCCTTATCATCCCATGTGTCCCCCTAGTCCCCCACCAGTCCAAATCATTCTGCCATGCACCATTCCCTGAGCCACTGGTTCACACCTCTTAGTTTGTGCTTGGCCTCCCCGGATGTCCTAGGCACCAGCAGGATTTCTGAGAAAGAAATTGAACTCCATATAGAATGGCAGACCTGGCTAGCTCCCAGAACCTCACCTGGATTTCCAGATCGCTGTTCCCTTTCAAATCATTTGTGCCCAGGTGTACTAGGAAATCAGGGGCTCCCCCACATTCCAAAGCTAAGGAATATAGCTGGAATTTGGCCTTCTGAAAGGATAGTCCCAGAATATATTTAGCCCTGACCGGGTTGCTTATACCCTCCCCTTCCCTACTCCCTTCCACTGGATGCCCCTAATCATGGAGTCACCCAGCAGAATCACCTTCACCCACCCCTTACTAGCCCTTTTGACCCCTTCTTGGCTCTTCCTTCTATCATCGGCCTCCAGCTTACTCCTCCCACCCCCATTAGTCCGGGGTTCACTAGTCTGTGCATGTCCTACCATGATCTTCCTTCTGCATGCAGTTCCCAATTTACTCTTCCCTGCCACCTCCTGGTAAGCACAGCTGACCCCCCGATCCCCCCCTGGACTCCCTTTTTGTGCCAGAATCCACAGATCCCCCTTCCCTACCCCCTTCAATTGCTTTCCTCCCTGCCTCCACAGCCCCTCCGACCTTGTCTCCCCTCCTTCTGGCATACTCTCCTCCCTCCTCGTCCCTCTTCCTACACTCAGCAGATATCTCCTCCCCAACCCTGGCCTCCAGAGTGCCCTCTACCACCCTCCTCCCTTGGTTGACTCCCAGCCTTAGTGCCTGCTCATCCTCAGTTCCCCTCCCTCTGCCCCTTCCCCGCCTGCTTCCCACCGCCTGCTTACTGGTCCCACTCTCACTGCCTGCCTCTCCCTCCAGTGTTACTACCACTCCTACTCCCACCCCCGCATCTAACCAAATGCTCTCTGACCACCTGCTCCCTCCCAACATCCTCCTCCTCCTCCCTCCTGGGTAGAGCATGGTGTATCTGTTACAAGAGTGATGCCTGCCCCAGCATGTTGTCTTCTGTCCCCCACCCTCCTTTGCTCCCCTGGCCGGCCCTCTCCTGTGAGGTGTTTTCCATCCATTGTTTGTATTATGCCTTACCCCTCTGGAGTCTCCACAGGGCCCTTGCCTACTTGCACCCTGGGTATGCTGTAGTGGCCTTGCCACCCTCCATGGGACCATTTCCCCTCTTTCCTCCCTTCCCCATCATGCCTTCCTGTTCTCTTCTGATTCCCTCTACCTTCCCCCTAAGTCCTGCCAGCTGGGAACATACCGGACACCCTCTGTTCTTCCATGCCCAATTTAGGATTATCGCTGCCCCGCACCCTGTACACCCAATCACCCTGCTGAAGATGCCCACTCTGGCCAGCCCTGAATCCACCCTCATTCTGGTGTGAGTAGGACCAACCGCTTGCAGCCCAATAGTTCTTGCCCTCCTCACATGATCAGACAGCGTATACAATCAGCAGATATCACAATTTACAACTGTCAAAACCCCACAGTACTATACAAATCAGCAGATATCCCAGTTCACATCTGTCAAATCCCACAGCCGTATATGTAGCTAGCATGTATTCAATGGTGTCCAAGCAGACCCTGCATACAATTTTGCCTACCCCTCAAAGTTCAGCAGCAGTAAACAGTACAGCCCAGCTAGTGCTGGAACCCACTCAGGAGGGAGCAATACTAGACCTGGTACTCTCAAATGGAGAGAGGATCACAAATTTAGAAGTCAGTAGACATCTGGGAACAAGTGACCACTGCACAGTGTGCTTCACAATAAGCACAACCATAGAGACAAGCCATATAAAAACAAGGATACAGGACTTTAGAAGGGCCGACTTTGGCAAAATGGGTGAATACCTGAGGAATGCACTAGCAAATGGCCAAAAAGGAGGGGTGGAAGAACAATGGAGAAAAATCAAAACTACTATCATAGAGGCAACAAGCATTTGTGTGAAACAAATAAAGAAAACAAAGCTGAGTAAAAAAACACTATGGTTCTCAAAAGAGGTGGCAGGGAAGGTTAAGGCGAAAAAGGCTGCATTCAAAAAGTATAAGGAATCACAGAAGGAGCATGACAGGGAACTGTATCAATTAAAGCAGAAAGAAGTGAGGAAGGCAGTCAGAATAGCAAAGGCCCAAACCGAGGAAAAAATGGCCAACTCAGTTAAGAAGGGGGATAAAACCTTTTATAGGTACATTAGGGAGCATAGAAAGGTTAAGGGAGGAATAGTGAAGATTAATAAAGGAGAGGGAAGGTGAGCGGAGGGAGACAGTGAAAAGGCAGAGATACTGAATGAATACTTTTGCTCAGTATTCACAAAAGAAGATGAGGAGGAGTTACCTAAACCAGACAATAGAAGCACTCTGGGTAGGGGGGGTTGACACCAGTCCATTTACAGAAGAAAGAGTCCTGAAAGAACTTCTAAAACCCAAGGTGGACAAAGCAATGGGGCCTGATGGGATTCACCCCAGAATCCTAAAAGAACTAAGGGAGGACCTAGTGACGCCACTAACCACATTTTTTAAGAAATCATGGGAGGATGGGGTGGTACCTGAGGACTGGAGGAGGGCAGATGTGATTCCCCTTCACAAAAGTGGGAGCAAGGCAGAAGCAGGAAACTACAGACCTGTAAGTTTGACCTCAGTGGTAGGGAAAATTATGGAATCACTTCTGAAAGAAAGAATTGTTGAGTACCTAGAGGCCAAAGGGGCACAGGACCCAAAGCAGCATGGATTTACAGCAGGAAGGTCATGTCAGATGAATTTAATTGATTTCTTTGACTAGGTGACCAAAGTAATAGACCAGGGAGGGGCTGTGGATATGACCTACCTAGACTTTAGCAAGGCATTTGACACAGTCCCGCACAAAAGACTAATAATCAAGTTAGCCAGCCTGAGAGTGGGTTCCAGGGTGTTAGCCTGGGTAGCAAACTGGCTGCACAACAGGACACAGAAGGTAATAGTGAATGGAATACATTCTGAAGAAAGGGGGGTTACTGGTGGAGTACTTCAGGGCTCAGTACTGGGTCCAGTCCTCTTTAACATCTTTTAGGTGACATTGCAGAGGGTCTAGGGGGAAAGGTATGCCTCTTTGCAGATGACACAAAGATCTGTAACAGAGCTGATACACACAGCGGGGTAGAAAGGATGAGAAGGGACTTGGCAAGGTTGGAAGAATGGTCAGACATATGGCAATTTAGATTCAATGCAAAGAAGTGCAAAGTAATGCACCAGGGAAACAAAAACCCAGGAGAAGAGTACACAATAGCAGGGGAGGTACTAACAACAACAAAAATGGAAAGGGACTTGGGGGTAGTCATATCAGATGACCTAAAGGTGGGTAAGCAATGTGAGAAGTCAGTAAGAAGAGCCAGGGGGACACTGGGATGCATAGGATGGGGCCTCACAAGCAGAAAAAGGGAAGTGGTTATCCCTCTGTACAGACAGTTGGTGAGACCCCATCTGGAATACTGTGTGCAGTTTTGGAGACCCCATCTATGCAAGGACATAGACAGGATGGAAGCAGTCCAGAGGAGGGCAACTAAAATGGTGCAGGGTCTGCATCAGAAACCATATGAAGAGAGAGACTGAGAGAGCTTAATATGTATACCCTTGATGAAAGAAGGGATGGGGGGGGACATGATAGAAACTTTTAAGTACCTCAAGGGAATCAACAAAGTCCAGGAGGGTAGCATCTTTCAGAATAAGAGATGTGTCAGAACAAGGGGGCACAATTTAAAGATAGAGGGGGGATGGCTCAGGGGTAATGTGAGGAAATTCTTTTTCACGGAGAGAGTGGTGGATGCATGGAACCGCCTTCCTGGGGAGGTTGTTGGGTCTAAAACAGTGGGGGAATTCAAACATGTATGGGACAGACATAAGGCAATTGTAGTGGGGGGTTGCAGGAAGTAGGCTGTTGGTTAGCTAGAACCTGCAGCTTATCCAATAGGAAGGGAAATGGGCAGACTGGGTGGGCCAAGTAGTCTTTATCTGCTGTCAAAGTCTATGTTTCTATGTTCTGTGAATCAGGTCACATACATCACATCTCTCAGCTGTATAGTGCTCAGCATACAGTCATCTTTTCCTTTAATATCCTCAGTCCTCACCCACTCAGCTTACTCCACCCAGATCCACTCAGCAGCAGAGGTCCAGGACAACCACAGCAGTCCAGGCTTCCCACTCACAGCCTTTCCCCCTCCAAGGCTCCACCCTCACTGACTATTTAATAAAGGTCAGGGCTGGAGTGGGTGGTGTGGGACAAACAACACAGCAGCAGCTCTTCTCCTCGTGACTGGGCTAATGGCCTTCATAGCCCAGTCGCACAGTTAAAATTCATGTGCTTTGCACAGATTGGCCCCAGCACTCCTTGCTCTTGAGTGGTGGCGGCCCTTCGAGCACTCCCTTACTGCCGATGCAGCTTCCTTCGGCCCCCGGGTCTCCTGTGACCACCGATGTGGTCTTTCTCACTCCCGCCGCCAATGCGGCCCCGGATTTCCAGCCCTACACAACACAGCAGCAGCTCTTCCCCTCATGACTGGGCTAATGGCCTTTATTGCCCAGTTGCACAGTTAAAATTTGCACGCTTTGAGCTGATTGGTCCCACCACTCCTTGCTCCTGAGCAGCGGCGGCCCTCTGAGCACTCCTTTACCACCAATGTGGCTTCCTTCAGCCCCCAGGTCTCCTGTGACCACCAATGTGGTCCTTCTCACTCCCACTGCTGATGCGGCCCCAGATCTCCAGCCCCAAACAACATAGCAGCAGCTCTGTCACCCAGTTTACCCACCCCCCTCATCTGGTCACCCTACCCTCCCATCACCGTGAGGGATTGCACCGGGAAGGAGTTGCCATTAAGGATGGCGCCCTTCCCCATGCGCCCACCTCATGGGATACCGTAGTAACTCAGGTTTTCCAAAAAATTGCAAATTCTCTGCAAAAGTCCAAGTGCCCATCATTTGCCAATTCTCTTTCATTCAACTTCATTTGAATGTATTCCTTTATATTTTTCTTTTGCATATGTTAGGGTTTTACCATCTCCACATTCTTTTGTGATACCCTTCCTATGTGTGGTGCTGTTTTTTTCCACCACTATACTGCATTTTTTTAATTTCTAGTGCTGCCACATTGCACTCTGGCACTGTTACATGTATTACTGCATATTTTCATGTTTGTGCTGCTTTGTTTTCCCTCTGTTGCATCTCCTCTTCCAGATCATATCAGTGTTGAGGATGCTAAGCTCAGCAGGTCTTCTATGCTGGGGAGGAGGTGAAAATCTGCATTAGGAGCTCTGGGGATGGGATCTTGCAGGCAGTGGTAAGTTGACCTCAGAGGGCTGTCACAGAGTTTGCCACTGGTGAGTCCTTGCTCACCGTTTTACACTTGTGAGGTAAGGTGACATATCTGAGGTTACATTCTGAGCAACTGACTATGATGAGTTTTGAACTTGGAATAACATGCTTCCTGTACATAATGTCTCTGCTTATCCAGCAGCTCTTGTATCTCTGGAACACTGTCTCTACTCTTGCCTTTTTCCCTTAGGTTCACCATTTTATTGGATTTTTTTTTACAGGTCTGACAGGACTCAGACCCCAGTCTAACAGGACATGGATACCTGCATATCAGATACTATAAGTATTGTCGTATATTTAATTTTCCCTATTACTCTGTTTTTTCCCCTAAAGAACTATGGATCCTTTGTGACCCCATGGCTCTTCTTCTTTTACAGGTACCACCAGACGTTGTCTTAATACCCCAATCCCAGGCTCCCAGGATCCAGATAAGAGATCTAGTGCCTATGTAAGGTAGTTCAGCTAAAATGCTGCAGCCTCAACTGTGCTTTCTCTGTCCCCTTCACCCATTTGCAAAGCCTATCCACATGCCTCCTTGCATATCCTTATGCCCCTTTACATTGTCTATCCATGTTGCCTCATTTGCACTGCTTATCAATATTCCCTTGTTTGCATTGCCTCTTCCTGTTGCCTGATCCTGTTGCTCCTTTGTATCACTGATCTATGCTGCCCATTTTGCACTGCCTGTCTCTGTAGCCCTCTTGAATCCTCTTATCCTCTTTGCAGTGCCCACCCTTCCCTATAGCCTCTATGCACTGCATCTCTTCATACCTGCCTCTGCATTGTCTTTCTGTATAGCCCACTAGCATTACCTACTGTATCCCCACCATACCTCCAAACTGTCCCTGATTTTCAGGGACATCCCTGATTTTGCCTAAAATGTTTATTCTGTCTCTAATAAAATTTTCATTTTTGAAACAGAACAGTGGGGACTATAAGCATAAAATGTCAAGCGTTAATGTTGCAGACTTATTCTTCTACAGAAAATGCATCTTACACTAATCCATTTATTCTCTCGGCTTTCTGAGTGAATAGTACCTATTTTTGAGGTGTGTCCTTGATTTGGGGGTCTTTGTCCCTGATTTGTTTTAAGACATGTCCCTGATTTGTGAGGCAAGAGATTGAGGGATATGATTCCCCAGCAGCCGAAATATAAAGAAAATTACATTTATTTTACAGTGCATACCACTGCAGCTAATATAAAAATCAGTGTGTTACTGTATGTTCCGGGGTGTTAGCAGCACAGAGGGTGGTCTACTGTTGGGGGGGGGGGCCTTGGAGAAGGAATCCAAGTATAGAAACTGTGCTTAGATTTATGTGGGTGCGGGGCAAGGTGGGTACAGATTCAGAGACAGTGGTTGGCTGTTGGGAGGGGAGGAGGCTGGTCTGGGGGCAGGAAGGTGGATTAAGATGCCTAGAGGCAGGTTGAATGGGAGGGGTGTCCAGGCAGGTAGGGTGGTCTGCTGGGGAGAACAGGTTGGTATGAATGCTGGAAGATTGGCTGGTTAGAGAGGGGGGGGGGGCTATTCCAGGTGCTCAAAAGGTTGTTAGGGCTCTTGGGGTTGTGGGTACTCGCATCCTTTATACGCATTTTGGGCTTTAGGACTCTCAAAGATTTCAGCAGCAAGTTCCAGAGATGCTTGTACTATGAGGCCCAGAAGTCCTGTGGCTGCTGCTTTAAAAAACAGGATGCCCTGCAATCCTTAGTTTCAGCAGAGCTCTGTGACATGGTGGACCACATGGTGTTACTTGATTGGCTTAGTGTCCATCATTTTGTGTCCATATGGAAATCTCATGTGAGAGTTTAAATCCGTGTTGTGAATGAGACTGGTCTGTGGATTTAGAAATGTGTGGAGTCATTTGGTTAATCCATCGAAGTAACTGTCTGCTTTAAGAGGATCTTAAGAGGACTTGCAAGGAGGAATTATTCAACTGCGTACGGCTTGTTGCTGAAGCATTTGCCTGCCTTGCTCTAAGAGAACTTGTAAGGAGGAGGACTTGTAAGGAAGTTTTCCAACAGGGTACTGTTATTCCAGCTGCTATACAAGATTTTGGTTGCCCTGCTAGTGTCTTTAAGGACTCTGGTGGACTCTGGTGGATTTATATGTGAAGCTGCTGTTCGAGAAGCGTTAGCTGCCTCTAGGTTTCCGACCGAGCTGGAGCATCCCAGTTTGCTTCCTGGGAAGCTGGGGGACCTAGGGCTTCTCCTAGACCGCCCTGGGATTTGGCTGTTTGGGCTGACTCATGGGACGTTTGTAGCTGTGGGTCGCTAGCCAGGTAAGGTTGCTGTAGAAGCAGTGGCTGCTTCTCGGTCTCCGACCGGGCAGGAGTTGCCCATTTACCCCTAGGAAACTGGGGGGACTAGGGCTTCTTCTAGACCTTCCCAGGATTCGACTGTCTGGGCTGACTTGTGGGATAGTTATAGCCGCGGGTCGTTGACCGGGTAAGGCAGCTATTACTGCTGTCTCAGGTAACACATTTATCTACCTGTTTCCTGGTAAATTGATTGTTTGGAGTATGGTCCTTGAAGTACAAGTTGCTGCTGAATTTGTGGACTCCTTCAGATCCCTTTGTTGAGCTGAGTTTGGATTCGGATCCCTACCACTGGATTTTTGTGTGCAATATTATTTACTTGGACTTATTTGATTTCTATTTGCTCTGAACACTTTGAAAATGTCCCCTGCTATGTGAGAGGTAGTTTTGGGAGATATTATAATATCTATTGCACTATTGCACGTGAGAGGTGCTTCAGTATTTAAAAATACAAATTATTTTAAGTTTTATATTTAATGGTATTTTATTGTTTAGGGTTAGTTTTGAGTTGGATTTATTTTAGTTTTACATAATTTTGCCTCCTCTTTGTGAGAGAAAGAGGAGCTTATTTGATAGGTGTGTTTGAGTTAATTTATTAGATAATTGCTATTAAAGATGTGTTTGGGGTCTACAACAGTCAGGCACTATTCTCCCTTTCTGCTCCGGAACCTCCGTCCCTTTTATTGTCCTCGGCTGTCAAATGACGTTCTTAATAACTGCCGCATAGCGGGTATAACGAGAAGGCGCTTAAGGGATGGGTGGGCCAGACAGAGTGGAAGATTGGAGCGGGGTGGGCAGATAGGGATAGTTGGGTCAAGGAGATGCCCTGGGGCGAAATGGGATCAGAAGAGGGGTCCTCCTTGCCTGATTCCCATACCCAAGGGCTCCACAGATTGTGGGCAGGTGCCGCGTTCCTCTCAAAACCCACATCCAACTCGGGCGGTGCTATGTAATGCCAGGTCTATTAGGAACAAGATGCATATTATCGCAGATCTTGTTGCAACATCTGACCTGGCATGTATCACTGAGACCTGGCTGGATGAGAATGCAGGTCCCATTTTAGACTCTGCTGCTCCGGCTGGGTTCTCGGTGATGCACCGTCCGAGATTGGATCATAGGGGCCGGGGAGTGGCCATCTTTTTTAGATCAGATCTGAGTCTTGTGGAGGTGCCAGTTGGTAACACCAGGTCTTTTGAGTGTATCCTGGCAGCCGGTGGAGTATAGAATTCTCCTCATCTACCGTCTACCTGGCGATGGTGGAGAATTCCTGAAGGAATTCGCGGACTTCACTGTGGACATGGCATTGGAGTCGCCCAGATGGTTAATACTGGGTGACTTCAATGCCTGGGTCAACGATGAACTCTCACACTTTGGAAAGAATTTCCTCCAACTCATGTCTATGTTCAGCCTGTCACAGGTAGTTACCTCTGCTACCCGTATAGGGGGACACTCTTTAGACCTGGTGTTCACACTGGATTTGGCTGTTACCCATCTGGGGGTGGAACCAAATGTGTGGACAGACCATCACATCATAAGATTCAGTTTTGGGGCACCCCCTAATAGGCCTGCCTCTATGGAGATGGTCCAGTATTGCCCTTTAAGGGGAGTAAACCCAGAGGGCCTATTAGCGGTACTGGACCTATCGGGTGTTTTGGGTGTGAGCATGAGTCCAGGAGACCTTGTTCTTGCCTATAATAAGGCAGTGAGCAGGGCCTTGGACCAAATTGCTCCTGTTTGTGTTCGCCCACTCACCCAGCGCCCAAAGACTCCATGGTTTGATGAGTCTCTGAAGAAACTGAGGAGAGTAGGGATGGCGAAGGCTAGAGAGGACCTGGTGGAAATCTTGCTTGGATGCTGACAAACTTAGATTGATGGATCATTACATTATCTATCAATCTGCAATAACCCGTAAGAAGGCAGAATTCCTGTTCAGGGAGATTGCTGCTGCGCGGAACCGACCAGCTCAACTCTTTCAGACTGTTGACAGACTGTGCAATCCACTCTGTCTACAGTCTGGAAGAGATTTTTCACAAATAAAGTGTGATGAGCTTGCTCGGTTTTTCACTGATAAGATTGCCAGCATTAGGCTGGATATCGGCCAGGCTCATTCTTCAAGGATTTGCAGTGATCAACAGGGGGAAACAAACACCTGTGTTGCCTGGTTTGACTTTGGTAGGCCGGAGTTCATGGATATTGTGAGGATTGTCCAGATTGTACGTCCAACCAGCTGTAGTTTGGATCCAGGCCCTACGCCTCTATTATTAGATTGTGTAGATACTATCTGTCCGACCATTGCTGAAATTGTTTGGAAATTTCTGGAGATGGGGCTCTTTCCTGATCCCCTAAAGGAGGCGGTCATTCGACCACTCCTAAAAAAAACCTTCATTGAACCTGAACTGTCCAGCTAACTACAGACCTGTCTCTAACCTACCCTTTTTGGGTAAGGTTATTGAAAAGGTGGTTGCACTGCAACTGGACGACCATATCACAAATCACAATGTCTATGATACTCTCCAATCGGGATTTAGGAAAAGACATAGTACTGAGACTGCCCTTGTCCAGGTTCTAAATGATCTCCTGATAGCGAGATCAAAAGGCGGTACTATTCTAGTCCTTCTTGATTCTGCAGCATCGACACTGTGGACCATGATGTGCTTTTGGAATGCCTGTGGTTCTACTGCGGACTGTCTGGTACAGTTCTGCAGTGGTTTCAATCTTTTTCTCAAGGGGCGGAGACAGAGGGTTATCACCGAATTTATTCCTCTGATACCTCTCTCTGCCCTGTGGGGTTCCGGGTGAGGCTCCATTTTAGCACCCATGTTGTTCGCTGTCTGCGCCATTGGGAACATTATTAGGCAATACAGCTTGGATTTTCACTGCTATGCAGATGATACCCAGCTGTATTTGTCTTTTAGTCCCGGACAGGAAGATGCAGTATCTATACTTAACAGCTGTCTATCCGAGATCAAGGATTGGATGAGTGCCAGCTGGCTAAGGTTAAACCCGGATAAGACTGAGGTGCTGGTGGTGGACCCAGGTTGCCTTGAGGTGGGTTGTAGGGCTGGGCTTCCTTCGGGCATATGGATCGATGGTGCCCAGCTCCCAACCTCAGACCGGGTGCATAACCTGGACGTTATCATTGACAATGGTTTGACCCTGAAGTTTCAGGTGTCATCCATTGTCAAATCTTCCTTTTATGACCTTAGGAATATTGCTCGGGTGAAACATCTGGTTCCTCCGGCTGACCTTCCAGTATTGGTCCATGCCTTTGTTACCTCTCGCCTTGATTATGCAATGCCCTGTACCTAGGGCTACCTTCCTTAGGGGTTGATATCCGCTGCTTGCAGCTGGTGCAGAACACAGCAGCCAGGCTTTTGACTGGGACATCTATGAGAAGTCATATTACGCCTGTGCTGCGCGAACTGCACTGGCTGCCGGTTCAGTGGCGGATCACCTTTAAGGTCGGGTTAGTGACCTATAAAGCCCTACACAAACAGGGACCGTGGCATCTTCAATATCTCCTTGTTTTCTACTGTCCCTCTCGCTCACTCCGCTCTGCCGATGAGGGATTGCTAGAGGTTCCCAGGGTCCGTTTAAAAAACTCTGGAGCTCGGGCATTTTCTTATGCTGCCACTACCCTGTGGAATTCTCTACCTCGTCAGATACAAGGCTGCCTGACCGTTGAGAGTTTTAAGTTAGAATTAAAAACTTATATATTTAAACAGGCATATGGAGAGTGATTTTATTGTAATCATATTGTTAGTTGTTGTATGTTATATGTATGTATTTTAATTGTTTTTATCTGTACAGAGCTTTGGTTTTGAAAAGCGCTTTAAAAATAAATTTTACTTACTTACTACTTACTTACTTACTTAGGGGACTCGGTGGACTCACCAGGAGAGTCATCTGCTGGTTTGAGTCCTTTTTCACAGGGAGGAAGCAACAGGTAGTGCTGAGAAATTCTCATCCTGCCCAAAGCCTCTGACCTGTGGAGTTCCCCAGGGCTCAATCTTGTCACATATACTGTTTGCAGTGTACATGCTGCCCCTGCGTGATATCATTAAGCGTTACAGCTTGGGTTTTCATTATTTTTGCAGATGATACCCAGCTGTATATGTCCTTTGTCCCTGGAACATCGGACGCTGTGGATGGGCTAAACAACTGCCTATCTGAGATCCAGCACTGGATGTGATCTAGCTGGCTGAGGCTCAACCCAGACAAGACAGAGGTGCACTCTTCTTATAAAAGTGTTACTTTTTGCCTCTACACTATCTATGCTCAACAGCTACACAGCAAATACTAGCAAGTAAAACTGGCAAATTCTTGTTTATATGGCACCCATTCCCAGAGACTCTGGGCAACTCACAATAAAAATAACAAATTCAGTAAAACCATGTAGAATAAACATAAATATTGTACAGAAAATAGCATAGCTAAATTAATTTTGTGCAGAAAATAACTAATAATTAACTGCAGCACTTCAAAACTACTTCACTGTTAATTGCTCCTGTGCCTAACTCCTTCAGGTCTCCTAGTTCTTATCCTTTATCTGGGCAGAACCCTCTGTTGTTACTTGTTTCCTAGTACTGCACTTAATAGTAATGTATCAAGACTTCTATTATTGCATTTAGAAGTGTTGTATCAATATTTCTGGTAATTGTAATTGGAACTGCGTATAATTCTACCATATGTTGACCAGACCTCTGTGTGTACTTAGATAATGTATGCTCCAACAAATTGTTTTTCCTCATTATCCTTAACTGTACGTATGCTTTTCACTACTGTTAGTACCTGCTTGTCATCACTGTTGTAAGATGGTTTCCATTGTACTTTATAAAGTATATCTCCTACCACCCTTTCCCCCAGGATGCACCGTGAGATGAGCAACTGGTTGTTCAGTGTGCCCTTCCTGGTGAAACTTTTCAATAACTAAATAAATAAATAAAATTATTCAGCAGTACCAGACCCAGAGACAAAGGAGCTCATCAGATACTGAATGAACTTTTTAAATAGTGCAGGTGAATGGCAATCACTGTGTATTCACACTATTTTGTCCATCGGTATTGGTGGAACATGACACTGTCCACTGTGTCCAAGATGACCGCCAGAGTTTTTGCACATATGCGATGACTCAACTATGCCTACTGAACTCCAGCAGCATGGTGTCACAGTTCACTGTAGCCAAGATGGTCACTGGAGCCCAGTGCACAAGCAGGAGTCATCCCATAAGTGAAGAAAATTCCAGCAGTCATCTTGGACACAGTAGACAGTGCCGTGTTCTGCTTTTACCTCTGCTGCAGCCATATTGGCTCTTGTTAGAACCTGGTTTTACATGCTGCCTGCACCAGTCAGTGGTGTAGGAGGCTGAGCTTCTGGGTACAGATGCAAGAGATGCACCTGATGTCATACAGAATCATTGGGTGTGCCCGTCTGTACTTGGGAGCAGCTCAGAGCCTCAGACAGCATGTGTGCAATTTAAATGCAGGAGGAAAGACTAGTGGTGAGAATAAAGTCAAGTCAGCAGGGCCAGAAACTTATCACACTTGTTTCCCACCTGCACCAAATGGCCATTCACTTGAATTTATTACTGCTTTCTCTGGCTCTGCTGCCTCCCCTAGGTCTGTATCCAGATAGAACAAAGGAGACCACCACGTCTGGAACTCTAATGGAGCCCCCCTCTCCGTCTCTGCACCACTCAGCACCATGTTATAATGAGACTGAGAGCAGCATCAGTCTAGCGGAGTGCCTAGCCCTAGAGATATCCCTGACAGGTTGACACTTCGAGGATAGAGTCCAGACTAATGAAAAAAGCCACACATTCATTCCAGAGAGACCAGAAGAAGCCTGCTAGCCTGGGCATTCAGTGCAACATACAACCAAGAGAAGTGGACCACAAGAGAGGAGGACTGATAGTCTGAACAGCAGTCAGCACTTCTAATTATGCAATTTCACAAAAGAGCTTCATTCACACAAGTTTTACAACTTGTTTGTTATAGCTGATATTTTACGTTACAAAATTAATATTTGTTGAAGTCAGCAAGTAAAGTAATTGTCATTTTAAGGACTCAGGCTGTGCCCAGAGACTCGTCCTGAAGTGGATCAAGAGGATACTTCCATTCCACCCTTGACCAGAGAAATAAGGTAAGCTTAATCAAAATGCATTTTTATTATTATCTATAGGCTAATTAGCTAGTAGTGTCTGGCATTAATAGGGAGAGGGCAAGCTTAGCTAGAGTAGCCAAAAAGGAGATAAGGAGCAAGCAGGGTCTGTCTTGTGGTGGGAGACAGAGAATGAGTAATCCTAAACCATGAATGAACAACTGTTTAATTTCTGAGGAAAATATATAGCTAGCTACTGATATGTATTGCAGTGCCAATGAGACTCAGATCAGAGTTAGAGCACGGTATGTGTTTTTTTAGTTGCAGTAATTTAGTAGCAGCAGTATTACGCACTAGTCAAAGAAGTATTTTCCCCCTATCACCGGCTGTGGGGCAAATGTGGAGGATTACTGAGGGAGGGAGAGTTGGCTTTTTCCCTTCCCTGTCCCAGGCAGTGGAGATTTCATGCTGTTTCACACCCTCATCCCTGAGGTGTTTTTCCTGTGGGGGCATTTTAGATGGGGCTTTATAAAGGATTTAGACCAAGGCTAGTCCCCACAAGGAGGAGAATTTGAGTAGTTTAAGACCTGGGGCCAGTGGTTTTTGAATCCTCCACTATTCCTCGAGGTGAGGTGGGGGTTTATTTTGACTGCTGCATAGTGCATGCCTCTCTGGTATGTGGTATTCATTACTACATTACAGCTCTCTTGAAGTGAACTACAATTTAATTTAAGGGCATTAATTTAAATGTTTTTAATTATTGAAATGTTTCACCAGGAAGGCAGAGTGAACAACAAGTTGCTCATCTCACGATGTGACCTGGGGGGAGGAGGGGGTACAATGAGGAATCTGAAACAGAGAATTACAGATACAGAGAACAGATACAATATGGAGCATTTGATTGAAATAATACACATTAATGAGCAGTACTGGCAATTACAGCATGAGACAATTGAATACAGCCAGTGGGTGGGCACAGGTATATATAATAATAATATAACAATAATAAACTTTATTTCTTATGTGCCTTTCTTAAGTCAAGGCACATTACAGAGTAACAGTCATAAAACATTATAAATACATTAGAATCTGGACTAAAATATACAGTGTTTAATTAAAATCTATATCCTCACCGAATGCCTTATTCCATAAAAATGATTTTAGACCTTTTTTAAAACCCTCCACCGTCATGCACTCTCTAATCCAACGTTGTAGAGAATTCCAGAGGGTTGGCGCCACAAAACTAAAAGCTCGGGCGCCAAAAGATTTTAAACTACTCTCGCAATCTCTAGCAACCCCTCGTTGGCTGAGCGGAGGTCGCATCGGAAGGTAAGGCACCAGAAGATCTTTCAGGTAATCAGGGCCCAAACCATGAAGGGCTTAATATGTCAGTAATCTGACTTTAAAGGTGATCCGCCACTGAACCGGCAGCCAGTGTAGATCCCGCAGCACTGGCGTAATATGGGAAGATCGTGGAGTCCCCATTAACAGCAGGGCCGCTGAGTTCTGCACTAGTTGCAAGTGGTGGATATCAACCCTAGGAAGCCCAAAGTAAAGGGAGTTGCAGTAGTCCAGACGAGAGGTCACAAAGGCGTGGATCAATGTTGGCAGGTCGCCAGATGGAACAAGGTGCTTGATCCTAGCAATGTTCCTAAGATAGTAAAAAGATACCTTAACAACCGCCGACACTTGCGCACATAATGTCAGTTGATCATCAAGGATCACCTCCAGGTCTCGCATCTGTTCAGAGGTAAGGAGCTCCACATCCCCCAGAAATAAACCTGAGGTTTGATTTGCCCCCGACCCCTCAATCCAGTGGCCAGGATCCACAACCATCACCTCCGTCTTCCCAGAGTTCAACTTCAGCCAGCTGGACCTCATCCAACCCTGGATCTTGCTGAGACAGTTGTTAAACACCGAGAGTGCTCTATTCTGGTCAGGTGCAAAAGACAGATAGAGCTGGGTATCATCGGCATAACAATGAAACTCCAGCCCATATCATCTTACAATGTCTCCGAGGGGAAGCATGTACATCGTAAACAACATGGGGGACAGCACAGAGCCCTGAGGAACCCCACAGGTCAGAGCAGTCAGATCAGAGGAAAATATCCCCGATGCAACCCTCTGAGTTCTACCTGTGAAGAAGGAGGTATACCATCTGTGAACCAAACCCGTTAACCCACAGATGTGTCTCAGGTGCTTGAGCAGCACCCCATGGTCTACGGTGTCAAATGCTGCTGACAAATCCAGAAGGACCAAAATGGACCATTTTTCTGGTCTCTCACCATCAGGAGATCATTGAGCACCCGAACCAGTGCAGTCTCAGTGCTATGTCTCTTTTGAAAACCTGATTGAAGAGGATCGTAGATGTTATGGATGGATAAATGGTTGTCCAACTGGGCTGCCACCACTTTCTCGATTACCTTCCCCACAAAGGGGAGGTTCGAGATGGGTCTGTAGTTGGCTAGGGAGTCTGGGTCCAGAGAATCCTTTTTCAATACTGGTGTCTCCACCACTTCCTTCAGGGAGTGGGGATATTCACCAGAATCTAAGGAGCACCAGACTATCCTAGCTAGAACCGGAATGATAGCCTCACCACAGCCCATAATCAGGCCAGTGGGACCCAGGTCTAAACTACAGCTTGTGGTATGCATACCCTGGACAATCTGCATAACATCATCATTTTCCGGCCTATCGAAGGAACTGCAGGTAAATGGGGTACTTGCAACCGCAGGCCGG
Source organism: Neoceratodus forsteri (assembly GCA_016271365.2). Lineage (NCBI taxonomy): Eukaryota > Metazoa > Chordata > Ceratodontiformes > Ceratodontidae > Neoceratodus > Neoceratodus forsteri. The sequence goes on along the minus strand of CM057453.1, from coordinate 67,561,941 downwards.
ACCACAGCAGCTCCCATGGCGAGTGCTGTACGAGTCTCGGCCCTGATGTCAGCCACCTTATCTGCAAAGAATCGAGCAAGCTCCTCACATTGTATTTGTGAAAAAGCTCGATGAATCTGCAGACAGGCTGGATTGCACAGCCTGTCCACAGTTCGAAAGAGCTGGGCTGGTCGATTCTGTGCAGCAGCAATCTCTCTGGACAGGAATACTGCCTTCTTATGAGAAATTGCTGACTGATAGCATTTGTAATACTCTAGGAGTCTAAGATGGTCAGCATCTAAGCTGGATTTTCACCAGCATCTCTCCAATCTGCGTCCTAGTTGCCGCATCTCCCTCAGATCCCAATCAAATCAAGGGGATTGAGGGCGAAGGGAGAGAGGGCACACACGGGTGGGAGCAATTAAATCCAAAGCAGCGGTGATAGCCTTGCTATAGGCTAGCACCAGTTCTTCAGGATTAGAGCTCATCCCAGGCAGTACTGATAGGTCAAGAACCGCAGTTAGGCCATCGGGAGTAACATCCCGTAGAGGGCGATACTTGCCCATCTCCACAGGGGTAGGCCTATGTAGGGGGGAGAAAAATTGAATCTCACAGTGTGAGGGTCAGACCAACCAACAGGTTCCACCCCCACATCAGAGGCTTCCATCCCCAGCAAGATTACCAGATCCAGTGAATGGCCCTGTTTATGAGTGGCAGAGGTAACCACCTGTGTGAGGCCCAAAGAACACATCAATTGGAGGAAATGCTGACCAAATTGAGAGAGTTCATCGTCGATCCAGGCATTAAAGTCGCCCAGCACCATAAACCTGGGTGACTCAAATACCAGGTCGACGACGAAGTCTGTCACTTCCGTAAGGAATAGCTTCTTGTCACCTGGTGGATGATAAACGAGTGCTATCCTATAGCCCCCACCTGCCACTACAACACATTCAAAGGATCTGGTCTCCTCCACTGGAACACTAGTGAGATCCAATTCAGTCTTGAAACAGACCGCAACCCCCCCACCCCTGCGATCCAATCTCTGGCAGTGTATCACTGAATACCCAGTTGGAACTGCGGCCTCAAGAACTGGGCCGGCATTACTGTCCAACCAGGTTTCGGTGATGCAAGTCAGGTCCACAGTGCTCATCAAGTCCGCTATAATTGCAGACTTGTTCACAATGGACCTGGCATTGCAAAGTACTGCCCGAGTTGGATATATATGTTCTTGGCAAAAAACTCAGTTTAATGCATCAGTTAGGGTTGTTCCACCGTGACAAAAGTGAGGAAATTCAGTGTTAGGGTTACAACCCCTTACACCCACACCCACCACCCCATCCCCACCAACAGGCATCAGGGTGGTGTTGGGGTCATCGGCCCTAACTCTCACCCCATCCCATGTGTAAACAAGCTGAGGTGGTGCAGTATAGGAGAATGGAGTGAGAGTTAGGACCAATGACCCCAACGCAGACCCCGATGCCTGTTGGTGGGGATGAGGTGGGTGTGGGGTGCAAAGGGTGGCAACCCTAACACCAAATTTCCTTGCTTTTGTTGCTGTGGAACAACCCTAACTGATGCATTAAACAGAGTTTTTTTGCCTTGAATTTCCCTTCTTTTTGAGAATGAGCACTATAAATAGTGAATGGAATGTGATTTTTTGCCACATAGTAACACTAATGGTAATGCAAATGCAAGCGCTAATGGTAATGCACATGGTGACGCAAATATAAATGATAATGCAAACGATAAGAGAAACACCAGCACAAATGTTAATGAAAGCAGAAATGGTAATGCAAACGCTAAGTCAAATGATAACGGCAACATAAACGCAAACGTTAACAAAAACAGTAACGGAAACGCTAATGCCAATGGAAATGCAAATGGTAAGAAAAATGCAAACAGTAACAGAAACGCTAACAGAAATGCAAACAGTAAAGGCAATGGTGCTGCAGAAGGAAACAGTAATGCAATCGACAATGGAAACATGACAAAAAATGCAAATGCTAAGGCCAACAGAAACGCAAACGGCGACGAAGACGGTAACGCAATTGGAAATGCAAACAGTTACAGTAACAGCAATGATTATGCCAAAGCAAATAATAATGCAAATGCAAGCGCATACAGAAATGCAAATGGTAATGTGCATGGCCACGGTACCGCAACTGGAAACACAATTGCTAATGGTAACCCCAACGATGATGCCAAAGGAAAGAAAAATGCAAATGCAAATGGAAATGAAAGTGCGTATGCAAATGCAAATGGTAATGCTCACAGGTATGCAATATGAAATGCAAAACAGAAACAGTTATGGAAACGCAAATGGTAACAGTAATGCAAATGCAAGCGCAAATGAAAATGCAAAAGGGTAATGCACATGGTGGCATAGATTGGAATGGTAATGCAAACGGTTACAGAAACGAAAGTGGAAACGCTAACTGTAACAGTAACGAAAGAACACACCCTATTTTCCCCAAAAGCTGCATTGAGAAACACAGTGGATGAAAGAATGTATGCATAATAATGGGCCTCGGAGCAGAAAATGAGGACTTGGAATACTAAATTGCATATATCTCAGGAACCGTACGACGTAGAAAAAAAATTTAAAATTTCATATGATTTATGACTTTCCTGGCTAATTTTGTACTTAGCACCCATGGGGGGCTAAGCATTTTTCTGATGAAAAGTCTGTATCTCGAAGCATTTCCAAGATACAGGCCCCAAAAGGCACGGTGGACGCCGGAATGTTATCCTATGAGAAAAAGTGTCAACTTTGGAGTGCCGTAACTTTGCAGCCCTGTAATATTTTATCACCAAACCACCGAAAGGCACATCTGTGGGATGTTAGCTTTCTTCCCTCCACATTTCACCCAAAAGACTAAACCATTCTTTTGCAGCAGGGTGGCAAAGAATTCCTGGTACTAGTACTAGTCACTGTTACTGCAGCAGTAAAGTACATGCCCCCCCCCCCCGTGGCCCACTCCAACAGGCAAAGGTATTCTTTTCCAGATTTGAATCTCTGATGGTGAGCACTGGTTAGGTGTTGTGCCTTTTCATCTGCATCTCTTCAGTGTGCAGCCCAATCTTAATCTGTCTGTGCATTTGTATCTCTTTAGGAACCAATCTCCATTTGTAACTTAAGTCACAGTTGTTTCTTTGGCTTCCCTTCAGAGTACTGGACTGGTGTGGTGCATAATTCTGCATGATCATTGTACTCATTAATATGTGTTTTCAATTCAGGGTCATCATCACTAGTTGCTCATGATACAGATCATGTTCTTCATCATCACAGTCACAAATCACGATTCACGATCACGTCACAAATCACATTATTTTTTTTAATAGTTACTTGGCTGTATTGTAAGCCTGTTTTGTAGGCTTCACCACCCCACCATTGTACTCATTAATAGTAGTAGTATTAGTAAAAATTTATTGATATAACAAACAGAAATGTCAATACAATTAACATGTTCATAGCACATACATTCAGACCTCCTTAAATATAAAATAATTTACTTATACTTAAAATAGGAATATTTTCATAGTAATATCCTCTGCATTTTTCACAATTATCAATCAATTTTGTTGTACAATCTTCCTCTGTAGTAATGTTGGTGCATCAAATTTAATCTTTTACATCGTCATCTATTTTACCCACCTCCACTAGACACCAAGTCATTTTTACACATACACAAATCTGTATCATTAACTTTTCCCTACCCTTTTTAATTTTTTTTTTCCTTTCAATGATACATAAAAACGTTGTCAGATTCTACAATTGCCTAGTGTCTGTACTTTTAAGTAAACTATTCAATTGGAGATTAGGAGCCATATCCAAATTCCCCAGTATATTACCCAAAAAAAAAACTGTCTCTCAAATGAATATAGTGGACATAGTATCAAAATATGTAGCAAATTGTCCTCCCCAAAATTACATGCACAATAGCCTTCTTTCTTCTTGACAAATGTGCCTCTCAGTTTCTGAGAATCAAAATATTCGAATTGAAATCTTGTTAAAGATTTCCTTTTTTCTTGGATCCTTAATTATTGTTAAATAGGGTTCCAATGCAAAATTGATTTTTTAATTTTTTTGCCAACCACTTACTTATTTTCACTTGTCTACTAATTTCCATATAATATTGTATAAAAATATCCTTGATTCTTCTTTTTACATATATATTTCTGTATCCTTTCTATCTACTATAAAGCTATTTGTCAAACAATCCAAAAGGCCATAGGGCTTTATATTTTTTTTCTAAAGCATATATCCCTGGGAAAACAAACCCTTTGTCACTACTGTATATGCTAAGGATTCTTCTAGGCATATTCTAGGAAGTCTCTCTTCATTCATTCCATAAACTTTAATCCAATAGCATGCCATTCTCTGTACAATATTACACTTAGCCAACGGTTGGCCAAACTCCAATCTCTTCAGGGCAGAAGATGCTCCCATGGGTAAACCCAATATTCTCTTATAAATTTTGTTTAATATCATTTCCAAACCCTTTGATTCCTTCTCATCCCCACCCCAGATTTCACCCCCATATAACATTTGGCTTCTTAATTTTGCATTAAGGACCCTAAGAAATCCTTTAACAGATTGACCCACATATTGATAAGCACATTTTTCTACCATTGGTACAAATCTCTTCATTTTATCCATTATATACTGTCTACACAATTTCCATTTTAAATTGCATGTAAAGGTTACCCCCAAATAGCAAAAACTCTGAACCCTATCTATAATATTGGAATTGTGAATTAAACGCAAATCTTTCCCTTTCCTTACTAGAGTTCTATTGCAAACCATATATTTTGTTTTTATAGAATTGATCTCCAATACCATTTATTTACATTTATTCCCAAATTTTTCAATACTTCTTTTTATTCCCAAGTAACTTGTAGATAGTAAAACGACATCATCTGCAAACGCCAAATATGGACAGCAGCTATCCCCTATTTTTGGCATATGCAGTTCCTTGTCATACAAACTCATAAGGATTTTATTTAAATACAAATTAAACAATATAGGAGAGAGCACACACCCTTGTCTCACTCCCATATTTGTACTAAATGTATTTGTCTTGTCACCTTCATTGTTATACCTTATACATGTCCTATTATCTGTATACAGTCTTCTTATTATATCTATCAATGCCTGCTCCATCCCATATTCTTCCAATACCCTCCACAATTTATATCTCTTGATTTTTTCAAAAGCTTCTCTCAAATCAATAAAGACACAGTATATCTTTTGTCTTTTTATGTTAATATATTTATTAATTATATGGCATAGAACAAAGCATTGATCGACAGTAGAATGGCCTATAATAAATCCTGCTTGAGCCTCATCTGTTATTTTAAATTCCCTATTTCATGTTATAATCCTTTTTTGTATTATCTTAGTAAAGATCTTTAGGGTATTGTCAATCAAACTAATTGGTCTTTAGTCTTTTGGGTTGGTTCTATCCCCCTTCTTAAAATTAGATATTACTATATTTTCTTTCCATGTGTTAATTATTTCACCCGTCTTGACTATATAGTCAAATAACTTTTTTAATATGGAATCCACAGGTTTATGTCACTTAATATAATATCCACTGGTATGCCATCAGGCCCAGGTGCTTTGTGTCTTTTTGCTTCCCTCAAAGCATTATAAATTTCGTATTCCCTAATTTCCTGTTTAGCAATGTTCCATTTATCTTCTATCGCTTTTTGATCTTGTATCGAGGTATCATAAAATAATGATCTAAGGTACTTTTCCCAAACATGGGGTTCAATGTGACATTCTGTATCTTCACTAAAATAATTACAACCTCTTGCCACCATTTTCCAAAATGTTTTCTGATCATTTTGTCCAACTGTGTCTTCTAATTCTTTCCATAATCTAAATCTAAGTTTATCTCGCTTACTTATCAACAAAAGTTTATACTCTTTACAGACTTTAACTAATTGTATCCTATATTTTTGATCATTAGTTTTCCTAAATAGTCTTGCCAGTCTATTAACTCCCCTTTTTAACTCTTTACAATCTTTGTCATACCACTGACTCCCTTCTCTTTTTTTCACACATACTGCTTTTTTATTAGTTGTGCTAGATGTTTCATAGCCTCCTCATATTCCCTAATAATATCCTTCCCTTCAATTTCTTCAGATATCTCTTGCAACTTTTCTCCTACACCACTTTCCAATATAAGATTATTAGATTTTAAATTATCAATCAGATCCCACTGTATTCCTATTCTCGTTCTATATAACTCTTCTTGCTTTAGGTAAATCTCTATTGTCTGATATTTCAAACTTAATCTCTAGAGGGCTATGTTCTCCCTCCGCTCTCCCTCCCACTTGTAAGTCTCTTGTTCTTATCATAGCATTCACATTTACCCAACATAGATCTATAATCGATTACCCTTTTTTACCCATATACGTATATTCACCTTCTATATCCCCTTTTGTCTTGCCATTGATTAGTGTAAAATTCCTTTGTTGCAACTTTCTACATATATCCTTCCCCCAGCAGATATTTTCTTATCCTTATTTGATCTAATTACCTTTATATCCTTATTATCCACAGCTGAACATAATTGTCTCATATATTTTGTCATACTAATATTAGTGCCAACCCTTGCATTCATATCTCCCACAACAATTATTCCACTGGTTTTTCCTTCTCCCAGCTACCTATTGTTTTAAACAGCAGGGGCAATGTGTTTGTATTGTTATATTTTGAATTTGGTGGTGGCAAATATACATTTTAACACTAACCATATATCCTCATTACCTTCAATTATTACCCCTAAGATATAATCTGAATCTATAACAATTTCTTCCATTCTAACTTTTTTGTCAATCTTTATCCATTTACCACTCCCCCTATTAACCTCCCATATTTTATTTTTTTTTGCTTAGTAGCCTGTTTCCTAAAAAGCCTATATCCATCCAGATGTATCTGATCTGCACTCCAGGTCTCCTGGAGACATATGATGTCAAAATCCATTATGTATTTCTTAAATGATGCATTAACTATCTTATCTCTGATACCTGACACATTCCATGAAATCGTTTTCCCAAATTTATCTTTGTTTTCCTTAAATCTTTTAGTTTTTACTTCATCTATCTCCATATTATCCCTTAACCTTCAATCGTTATTTAGATCTTGTAAAACCTGAAAACGATTTGCCACTTGTTACTCATTAATAAGAGTTTTTAATTCGGGGAGTTTTGTGCTACAGCTCATTGGGGAAGTACAGCCATAGGCATGTGTGTTCCCAATACAGTTCCATATTGGTTATCTTACACCGTCGACACCAAATCATGTTCTTCATTATCACGGTCACAAATGCAGTCACAAATCACAATTCACGATCACGTCATGAATAACGACATTAATTTGTTTTACTAGTTACTTGGATGTATAGGAAGCCTGTTTTGTAGTATCTCTCCAGGCTTCACCACCCCACCATTTTATTCATTAATAAGAGTTTTTAAGTCAGGGAGTTTTGTGCTACAGCTCATCGGGGAAGTACAGCCATAGGTATTCCCATTCCCAATACAGTTACATATTGGTTATCTCACACCGTTGACACCAAATCACGTTCTTCATCATCACGGTCACAAATGCAGTCACAAATTATGGTTCACGATCATGTCATGAATCACAACAATATTTTTTTTACTAGTTACTTGGATGTATTGTAAGCCTGTTTTGTAGTATCTCTCCAGGCTTCACCCCACCACTGTACTCATTAATAAGAGTTTTTAAATTGGGGAGTTTTATGATACAGGCTCAGCTCATCAGGGAAGTACAGCCATAGGCATTCACATTCCTTCCTGTACAGCATGTGATTTACAGTACTATAAGTAGTGGTGGGAAAAGTGGCCCAAATTCGCTTCGGGAAGTGATCCATGGAGTAATGTGGAATCTGCTGGAGTACTCCACAATGTAAAGCAGAGTACTTCGCTTCATAATGAGGAATGCGAAGTCCATTGAAACCAATGACTTTGCGTTATTCCGCCTTCCCCAAACCACTTCTCCACCAATTTTAACCCTCTGGAGCCTGAAAACGTATATATACGTTTGTTGTTACTGTCCCTTTAAGTCTGCCAGCGTATTTATACGTCGCTCCATTCATCACTGAGTTTTCCCTGCCCACTGCAAGCAACTTATCCAATGAAAATGTTTGGCGTCCATTTTGAGAAGAAGGACACTCATGGCAGTCATTTTGAGCTCTTTGCCATGTGTGTAGTGTTTTTTTTTCATGTTTTAAAACGTTATTTTCTAACATTTTGCTTTCAGTTTTTATCCGAATGTTTCAGAGGGCAGACTACAGTAATTCTGACTGCATTCATGCTCGCCACACTATGTGGAGCTGTCAAGAAAGTTGCAGAGCAGGTATGTTTCATCCTTTTCTGAATCCATGCCTCCATGTAAAAGGAATTATGGCGGAGTTTTTTATTTTTTGTGAACTAATAGATAAACGGGTTATGCAGTGAGGCTTTATGTCAGTGTGCCCATTTATTTATGCACTTCAAGGCGTTCCGTGCGGCTGCTGCTATCTCCATTAGTTGTTTTCTTTCACCTTTTATAACTTGCCCTGGGGGAGTATTTTACATATGGTGCATGTCTGGAAGCCGTCTCTGATCTGAAACCATCGACACTCTGGCAATACATAGCTCAGCTGAATACCTTGTCTCAGCAATGCTGCAAAATGTAGAGCTGACCACGAGCAGAAAGTCAGAAAACTTCATGGAATGTCTTGAGGGCAGTACTGCCAGAGTGCCGTGTCAGATCAGAGACCAGTAAGACTGTTATGTTTTCATTTCATCTGCCATAACTCTAAGCCCTAGCAGTTACTCAAGTAAGATTGTCAGCCTGAGTGAATCTTGTTCACTCATTTACAGCAGCATGTCACGTTTGCCCTTTGAAGGTGCTGTGGAGATGACGGCAACAAAAAAGAAAACGACATTTCTTTTGCACACACACAAAGTGCCAAGTGAAGTGCTTGATAGTCTAGCTTGTCACTAAGTACCTTTTTTACCCCCCTCTTGTGTGCATGTACTTCCTTTGCTGTCTGAAAATGATTGTACTAGATAGGATTCACGACTGCTTGTAACAATAAGCAGGTCAGCTACTTCCCCATATAGCCTGCAGCTCTTGCATCTGTTTTACTGGGTGAATATGGTAGTGTGCAATACTGCAATGTACTTGTTGTTCAGGAGTCAGTCTCTGGTTACTGTGCAAGAAGTGTACATACAGTACACTCTACAGTAAAATAAACCAGATAGTATGTCTGACTTATTTCTTCCCATCTCTGTTTTGCAAGGAGTAAAAGCAGACATTATGTACTGTGTGTGTGTGTGTGTGTATATATGTGTATATATATATATATATATATATATATATATATATATATATATATACACATACAATAATACATACTGTATAACATCAAAACAAATGGTGCAGCTGTAAATTGAAATGCTGTACTTCTGAAGGCCAGGGTTTCTGAAGCATTGTTGTGCATTCATGCATGAAGAGTGTGAGTGTGTGTGTGTGGGGGGTAGTGGTATGGTTCTCAGGGACTGCAAAGCTGTCATGCTCTTGTAGTCTGAAGAATAGATGGCAACAAATGGTATAAGAAAAATGTGATAGTAGTTTTGGGTGGTATGCTGCAAGCAGTAGTTTTGATGGGCATTCTTGTTGAGACAAGGTTGGGTACAGGTTCTCTGCCCAGTTTGGAGAGGTAACAGGTGGTCTGTTGTGTTTGGCCTCTGTTGAAATGGGATTGTTAGTCTCTGCCAGTCTGTTCTTGTGTGGTCAAAATGCAAAGTGGTTTAGGAGTTACTGCTTTGCAGTGTTGGTAGCGCATGTAGTCATCTGACTGTGGGTATGGGGAACACGTAATATGGCTGTGGATTGCAGGATGCTACTGCTGTTGGTCTCTGAACATCTGGTCTAGGGAGAACTGTTGTAAAGTGATAGTGTAGGTTGGTGGTTCTTTCTGTGATGGGGCACTACTGGTATGTAGGGTCGAGGGAGGTGCATCTGCTGCAGGGTGGTTGCCAGTCTACTCAAGACTGTTATAGGGAAGTCTGTTGCAGAAGGCTGAGTGTCGGTCAATGGTTCTTGCTGTGTGCAAGCTGGGGCACAGGTAGTCTGCTAGTTGAAGCTCTGGCAAATATTTTGGGGTGGGGCCTTTGCTGTAGATGAGTTGCCAGTATCTGTCAGTCTGTTTGGAAAGTTTGCTGTAAAGGGTAGTGTGGGTTGGGGGTTCCTGCTGTGTGGTGTGAGGGAGTACAGGTAGTCTGGTGTGGGAAGGGGTCTATCAGGTTGTATGTCGGGGAGTGGTACGCCTGTTGCTTAGAAGTAGCCAGGCGGTGACTGTCTGTTCTGGTGGAGGTCTAATACTGAGTGGTTTGGCGAGCTACTGCATTGTGATGTGGATGAGCACAAGTATTTTGTTGGGATTGCTAGTGTGTGTCAGGTGTTCTTGCTGTTCCAAAGTGGGAGAACATGAGTTCTGCATGAGGTATCACAGTTAGTATTTTGGGGGGATGGAAAATGGAGGTATCTGTCGCTGATAGGTTATCAGCATCTGCCAGTCTGCTACAAGAGTAGTGGGGGATGGTGGTTCCAGCTGTGCGATGGAGCATATTTAGTGTGCTGTGGAGGGGAGGGAGTCTCAGAACTCAATATTCTATTTTCTCATATTTTCATCTTTACTTTTGCAGGTCCCATGGGATGCTTACTCCTTTCCCATCAGATAAGTATTACTTTATGTCTAACCCAATTTATACTTCATGTTTACTCTCTAAGAACTACAGATCCTTTGTGACCCCTTTACTAAATTTTATTTTACAGGTCTGTCATGTCATCCAGTTAATCGTACATGTGGATCCCTAGTACCCAGGTAAGATCTTCTCTGTATCTTTTGTGAGGGGAAGGGGGATGTTTATTGTAATGACTCAGCATAGTCTGTTAGTGTGTGTTTGTGTGTGACTGCGTGTGTTTGTGTGTGACTGCGTGTGTATGTGTGTGACTGCGTGTGTTTGTGTGTGACTGCATGTGTTTGTGCGTGTGTGTGACTGCGTGTGTCTGTGTGTGTGACTGCGTGTTGTGTGTGTGACTGCATGTGTCTGTGTGTGTGACTGCGTCTGTGTGTGTCTGTGTGTGTCTGTGTGTGACTGAGTGTGTCTGTTACTACACATGTGTGACTGCGTGTGACTGTGTCTGCGTGTGTGTGTGTGTGTGTGTGTCTGTGTGAGTGAGACTGCACGTGTCTGAGCATGTGACGAGGTGAGTCTTAGAATTTTTATGATAGCCAAGAGTTTGTGGGCGGAATTGAGTGTGGCTGAACTGTGGTGCAGACGACAATGCTATTTGCACTGGAGTGATCTACAGACCTCAAACCTGAGGAGTGGGTTGTTGGATAAGGGCTAGTGGAAGCAATCCAAAGATGGCAAACAAGAGAGATGTTGCTATTGTGTGACCTCAGTCTGCCAGACGTAGATTGAAAAATTATAGCTTCAAACCTGAATTTAGGAACCTTTATTTTTTTTTAACCACCCACATCCACAGTTGATTACATTGGTTGAAATTGGAAAATTAGCAGCTTTGTGAAGGTTTGAATTGCTGCATTGCATGTGTACACATTCAGTGGCTGTGGCGGGATTAGAACCTGAATATATCCATTATTTTTTTTTGATGGTTAGAATTGGTACATTGGCAGGTTTGTGAAGGTTTTAATTGTTGCATTGCAATAAAATGGTTTCAGCGGCTGTGGAGGGATTTGAACCTGAATGTAGATTTTTTTTTAACCACCCACATCCACAGTTCATTATGATGGTTGTAAGTGGAAAATTAGCAGCTTTGTGAAGGTCTGAATTGCTGCACTGAATGCGTACACATTCAGTGGCTGTGGTGGGATTAGAACCTGAATATATTCATTATTATTTTTTGGGGGGGTTGCCCACATCTATGGTTGACCATGATGGTTAGAATTGGTACATTAGCATGTTTGTGAAGGTTTAGTTTCTGCATTGCAATAAATATACTTTCAGCAGCTATGGAGGGATTCAACCTGAATTTAGGAATTTTTTTTAACCACCTACACATCCACAGTTGATTACGATGGTTGAAATTGGGAAAATTAGTAGCGTTGTGAAGGTTTTCATTGCTGCATTACATGCATACACGTTCAGTGGCTGTGGTGGGATTAGAACCTGAATATATGCATTACTATTTTTTTTTTTTTTTGGAACTGCCCGCATCTATGATTGACCATGATGGTTAGAATTGGTACATTGGCATGTTTGTGAAGGTTTTAGTTGCTGCATTGCAATAAATATAGTTTGAGCAGCTGTGGAGGGATTCAAACCTGAATTTAGGAATTTTTTTTTTTAACCACCCACATCCACAGTTGATTGCAATGGTTGAAATTGGAAAATTAGTAGCTTTGTGAAGGTTTTCATTGCTGCATTGCATGCATACACGTTCAGTGGCTGTGGTGGGATTAGAACCTGAATACATGTATTACTATTTTTTTTTTTGGAACTGCCCACATCTATGATTGACCATGATGGTTGGAATTGGTACATTGGCAGGTTTGTGAAGGTTTTAGTTGCCGCATTGCAATATAATGGTTTCAGCGGCAGTGGAGGGATTCAAACCTGAATGTAGATTTTTTTTTAACCACCCACATTCACAGTTAATTATGATAGTTGTAAGTGGAAAATTAGCAGCTTTGTGAAGGTCGGAATTGCTGCATTGCATGCGTCCACATTCAGTGGCTGTGGTGGGATTAGAACCTGAATATATTCATTATTATTTTTTTTGGGGGGGTTGCCCACATTTATGGTTGACCATGATGGTTAGAAATAGTACATTGGCATGTTTGTGAAGGTTTTAGTTGCTGCATTGCAATAAATATAGTTTGAGCAGCTGTGGAGGGATTCAAACCTGAATTTAGGAATTTTTTTTTTTTAACCACCCACATCCACAGTTGATTACGATGGTTGAAATTGGAAAATTAGTAGCTTTGTGAAGGTTTTCATTGATGCATTACATGCATACACGTTCAGTGGCTGTGGTGGGATTAGAACCTGAATATATGCATTGCTACTTTTTTTTTTTTTGGAACTGCCCGCATCTATGATTGACCATGATGGTTGGAATTGGTACATTGGCAGGTTTGTGAAGGTTTTAGTTGTTGCATTGCAATAAAATGGTTTCAGCGGCTGTGGAGGGATTCGAACCTGAATGTAGATTTTTTTTTTAACCACCCACATCCACAGTTGATTATGATGGTTGTAAGTGGAAAATTAGCAGCTTTGTGAAGGTCAGAATTGCTGCATTGCATGCATACACATTCAGTGGCTGTGGTGGGATTAGAACCTGAATATATTCATTATTATTTTTTGGGGGTTGCCCACATCTATGGTTGACCATGATGGTTAGAATTGGTACATTGGCATGTTTGTGAAGGTTTTAGTTGCTGCATTGCAATAAATATAGTTTGAGCAGCTGTGGAGGGATTCAAACCTGAATTTAGGAATTTTATTTTTTTAACCACCCACATCCACAGTTGATTACGATGGTTGAAATTGGAAAATTAGTAGCTTTGTGAAGGTTTTCATTGCTGCATTGCATGCATACACGTTCAGTGGCTGCGTGGGATTAGAACCTGAATATATGCATTACTATTTTTTTTTTTTTTTGAACTGCTCCGATCTATGATTGACCGTGATGGTTGGAATTGGTACACTGGCAGGTTTGTGAAGGTTTTAGTTGCCACATTGCAATATAATGGTTTCAACGGCAGTGGAGGGATTCAAACCTGAATGTAGATTTTTTTTTTTCTAACCACCCACATCCAGTAACTGAAACAGCCCTCAGACAGAAGAGTGGTCAGGGGAGGAGGAAGGCAGTGGCCCCGGAGCAGGAGGAGGACCAGTAGAGTTCTCTTCAGGCGGGAAGTGAGTTGAGTAGGCCGACAGGTCAGTAAAGTTTGAATTTAGTGCATTGGCAATTGTGTGGGAATTGTTACAGGAGACACCACCAATAACCATGTCAAATACCCCTGCACTGTAGGGCCCACTGACAAGTGTTTAGATGTTTCTCCAGAACCGTCTGGGATCATTAGCTGAGCTGAGTAGGGCAGACTTACAGAAGTCACTTTTGGCAGCCCTGATTGCCTTTTTGCACTTATTTCTGATATTTCGGTATCGTTGGAAAATTGTCTGATCGAGGGAGCTTTTGTAGTGGGCCCAACACTTGTCTCTAGCCCTCATGAGGGCTAGGAGACTTCCATGCAACCATGGTGTGATGGACCCCCTGACCCTCCTTGTAACCATGGGAGCTTGCTTGTCCTGCAAAGCCCCAAAAGTAGAGAGAAAGTGAGTGGCTGCAGTAGAGGGATCAGATGCTCCCAGCACCCCTGACCAATCAGTTAGCCTTAGATCCTCCCTGAACTCTTCAGGTACAAACTTAGCATAGTTCCTTATCTGGATGATTTTATGAGGAACTTTTCGGGATGGTATTCTCCACACACAGTAGACTGGGGAATGGTCAGAGATGGAGTCAGGTAGGGTTCCTATGGAGAGATCCTTTTCAGGTCGGTTAGACAGGATCCAGTCCAGGAGGGAGCTGGAGGATCCATTTGCCAACCGTCTGGTTGGTTACTGGACAAGTTGAGTGAGAGAGTGATTAGCAAGTAGGGTTTCGTATTGCTTCACATTACCACCGTCCAGTTAAGGTTGATGTCACCCATGATAATTAGTTCTTGTCACCAATGCTAGGACCTACTGTGTCCAGGAGGTGGGTCAGGCCTAGAGGCCCTCCCTTTGGGGATTGTAGGTGCAAACCACATGAAGTTTCTTGGTGTTCCTGAGTAAGAGCCAGGCATGAAGAAGTCCCAGGAGATGGAGTAGGAGGTTGGTGAGCCACCTGAGTTACCTTCAGGTGGTTCTTATAATAGATCAGGATGCCACCTCCCGTTTATTCCCAGGTCGATCCAGTCTTATGATTTCATACCCAGGGAGCACAAATGCTGAGTAAGGAATGGAGGATTTCAGCCAGGTCTCAGTCACTCCAAGTATATCAGGCTTGTAGAGTGAGACCCAGGTGATTAACTCATTAAAGTTAGGTAGGAGACTCCGAATAGTGAGGTGCACGACATTTAGTCCCTTACCCAGCCTCCATTGAGGGGGGGGTGGTGGGGGACGAGGAGTTAGGGCCTGACTTAGGCTCGATGTCATGAGCCACAGCTAGTATTATGAGTAAGATCCAGAGGAGGTACCACCTGTTTGGAGTCTCTCCTGTCAGGGGCTTGCGTGCTAGGAGATGCTTGACCCGGACTGAGTACAGGAGACCCCTGAGGTTGGGGCAGCAAGTAAGACAGCACAGTTTCTTGGAGCATGCCAGAAGGTTAGAGAAGGAGTAGTCTGGCACCTCTTCAGAGGGAGACTTATTCCAGCAGTCACAGGTAGTCATCAGGGGGCTGGATGCCACTTGGAGGAGTGCAAGCCCCATTATGAGCCCGACGAGGATGACAGTACTCTGAAAGGGAGGCAGCACGCCACCCTTTCGCATCTTGGGGGACTCCCACAATTCAGTGTGAAGCACCCTAGGAGACAACATTTTGGAAGTGAGGTGACGGAGTTCCTGGGCCTGCTCAGACCCTCGGTATGGGCGGCTCAAGTGGGGCAAACCTTATGGCAGGTCAACCTTATGGCCCAGCAGGGGATGAGAGCAGTTGCAAGCAGAAATAGGCAGGTCAACACATATAATAATAGATGGTTAGTGGGAAGAAGCTGTAATAGAAAACCCAAGTCACAAAAATAACATCATTTGTCAATTATTTTGTAATAAAAAACCCAAGTCACAAAAATAACATGATTTGTCAATTAGGCAATATGAATCAGATTGGCAATTATGACAGTGAGTTGCAGTTGAGCTTTAGCAGCTATGGGCACCAGACAGTGGTTCAGGACAGAGACTAAGATCAGCTCACTGCAGGTGTTGGAGAGATAGGGTGAGCCTCAGAACAGCAGGGCAGGGTTTCCCGGGTCAGTGGTTTTGGTAGATTCACTTTATTTTTATAATGAGATGATGGGCGCCTGTTGTAATTTATCAGGACCACCCCCAGACCCCGGTAGGTTGAGTCAGGCTCTGGAGGTGGAGCTTGAGCGCATTTAATGGGAGGAGGGACGGGGTGGGCAGGAGAGCTGAAACACAAACTGTAAATGCAGTCGCCTGCAATGGCAGGGGCAGTGGAGATTTCTCTTGCTGAGGAGGCCCGCCGGTGCTAAGGGAGCTACATTAAGCTTGGGGGGGGCCTCCCAGGTACAGGTCGCCCTCGCCTCTCCACCTCTGACACAACAAGGCAGAATGTTAGTGAAACTGAAAAGCAGGGGACCGCTCGCCCTTAATAGGGAAGAGCAGCCAACATCACTGTGGAGGGGTCCAATAGTCTCAGGAGTGCTACGGCACCAAGTTCAAAAAAATGCAGGAGTGTGGCAGCTTGGCAGGGTCTGTCGGCAGGTAGAGGAAGAAACAAAGGAATCTTGGCTCTCCGATCTGGGTCTGGGTGTCTGCAGCCTGTGGTTTCTCCTCGCGATCGTGTTTTTGGTCACTGTAAAGGCAGTTGCACCAATGCATGCGCAGGTTCAGTGGCTGGTGGGGATTCGAACCTCAGTATAGGCAGAGGGTTTTATTTTTGTTTTTTTTTTTACTGCCCACGTTATTTTTAGTTATATGCATTTTTAGATTTTCAGATTAGATTTAGATAAAGTGCTCAATGTACGCTCATAGCACAATTATTTTATGGGCTTTTGTCACCAAATTTGCAACATAGGCTTTTTGAGAGACCTCCTTATGAACACACTGTCATTTTGTTAGTCAGTCCCGAAAGGTGATTCCACACCGTAACTGCAAAATCACCTTTCGAGACCAAATAATGCATGACAGTGACAGAAGTCATAAGAAGGTCCCAAGAACCCCATGTTGAAAATGTGGTTACAAAGTCAAAAAATGGCAGAGATATCTACCTAAGTTGAAAAAAACATTTATGCCGTTGATACAGCTTATCAGCGTTTCCTCAGTTCGCGTCGGATTTGAGAAGTGCAGATGCGCCCTGTCCACTGAAGGTCATCGCGCTTGGGCTCTGGAGGTAAGTATGGGTGGGGCGGGGAGATCGAATGTGGGGGGGGCAAGGGACTCACTGAGGGACCGTTTTCTTTCACAAGGATGATTTTGGTACGCTGGAGTGGGCCCCAGCGTACTATCACCTATGTGTTTGTTGGGGGCTAGATTTTCCCAGGGACTAGCCCTGCTGAGCCATTGGCAGCAAAACCAATTTGACCCTGCACTATATCTGTGAGGAGGGTCACACACCACCAAAAGCAAATGCAAAATTGTGTGCCCTTATTGAATCTGTTCAGTGTGACAGAACTGTATGACAGTGGCTGTATACATGAGGTAATCTGAAAGATGACATCACCTTTGTTTTACATTGTTGCAATCTGCTAGCTTGCTGTGGGAGAAGCATGACAACAGTGCCTCAGTTTGCCAGTAAGCTAATCTTGACCTATCTAGAATCATCCAATCATACTGTTTATCACAGTGGAGGGAAACCTGAAGACTGATTCAGATAGTGTTGTGTTTCCTTGTGTTGACAGAGTGCTATGAAAAAGAAAGAAAGACATGGCTAGAAAGTCTGAAAAGAGTGCTGCTGAGGTGTTAGAGGCTATTTTGCTGATATTGGCAGTGACATTGAGGAAGAAATTCAGAAGATGAGTTCATAGAAAATGAAGAAAAAGATGTCACAGATGAGAAAATACAGTCTGTTGGAGGAAGGGAGAATTTGTCAAAGTCTTTGATGGTAATCAGCTTGAGTCATGTTATGTACATGATGAAAGTGATGACAGCATAAATGTTGATATATCTGAAACCTCTGAAAGTGAAACTGACAGTGTGTGGTCTAAGAACAGATGTGTGAAGGAGCATGCTGATTTTACACCAGAGAAAACGCCGGGATTTCAAGGAACATTACCTGTGAATGCTGCTCCCGTGGATTACTTCACAGCAATATTTGATGAACAAATCATTAATGTCCTAACGGAAGAGACAAATCGTTATGCAGGTCAACATTTTGAACGAAGACCGAGGAGTGAACATCCCATTCATTCACGATTGTCAAAAGTTAAAGATGTGACTAGACACCATATGATCACTTTCATAGTTTTGTGCATTGCAATGGGATTAGTGGTTAAAAACAGAATAGCTGATTACTGGTCAACCAATCTTTCTGCTACCCCAATTTTTGACAAATGCATGTCACGGGATATGTTCTTAACATTCTTTCATTTCTGCATGTGAGCAATAATGCTACAGCTGATAGTGGTGACCGTCTTGCAAAGATCCGTGGATTCCTGAATATGTTCAGATGCAACATTCCAAACTTTACTATCCACACTGTAACCTGTGCCTGGATGAGGCTATGATACTATTCAAAGGACGCCTTGGTTTCAAGGTCTACAATCCACAGAAACCAACTCGGTTTGGATTGAAAGCATTTTGTCTGTGTGAGACACCGTCGGGGATTTTACTGGATGTGGACATATACTGTGGCCGGACACAAAACCTGAATGGTAAAGGTCCAACCTGGAATACAGTTATGAACCTAATTTCATGCTATTGTGAACAGGGTTACATGTTGTGGCTGGATCGCTACTACACATCTGTCCAACTGTTCAGGGACCTGCTCGAAAGGAAAATTTATCCTTGCGGAACAGTCATGCCAAACAGAGGTCTGCCAACTTCACTACGTGAAGGGAAACTTAAATGAGGACAAATCAGAGCCTATGTGATGGATCAATACTATGCATCAGATGGCATGACAGAGAGATGTGTATGTATTGTCAATTTCACAAAAATGAAATGAAATCTACTGGGAAGAGGCAACATACTGGTGAGGAGATATTGAAACCGACCACTGTAATTGACTACAACAAACATAAGCTTGGTGGACTTATTAGATCAGTATTCCCAATACTATGCCTTTGAGCACCGCAGCTTGAAATGGTGGAAAAAATATTCTTTACAGTTCTGAACTGGGCATGTACAATGATTTGTACTACTCTAGTCGATCGAAACAAAGAAGATGACCCATCACTGACTCGATATGAAATATTTCTTGGACTAATAACCATGGCTGATCTGTCAAGTTTCGCCCCTGCATTGGTGCACAGTAAGGCAGCAGATGACGACTCAGTCCTAACAGAACGTCATTTCCCCTGCAAAGTTCCATCAACTCCACTGAAGAAGACACCAGCTCGTAAATGTGTAGTGTGCAGCAAAAGAGGAATCCGAAAAGAGAGCACATACTGGTGCCCAGGCTGTATGAAAGGGCTTTGTGTTGCACCATGTTTGGAGTATCACACAAAGAAGGACTATGGGATGCCTGAAGAGTCAGACTCTGACTAATGTACTTTTGCTGGGAACAACAGATTTGTATATTTTTGCACATTCCTGTTACATAAAAAGCATAAGTACTAGATAAACAGGAAGTGATTATCAACATTCTGTTTTTTTTTGGGGCGCTGGAAGCATGGGATTTCCATATGCATAAACATTTTCCTTCTAGCAATGTTTAGTTTTGCAGATATTATTTATTTATTTATCTATTTATTTATTTATTTAGTTTTTGTTGACGGGGTAAATGCATTAGACAAATATTGCCTATTTTCAGGCACGTCCCGTAGCAGCATGTTCCCGCTGTCCTTGTGTAGCACTGCTATTTATGCGAATGTGTGGTTGGCAGTTGAGGGATTCAATTCAACATTATTGTTGAATATACTGCTGGTTGTTTTTGTAGTGTTTAGAGGGGTTTATAATGCTATACTGCATTTAATAAATGAATGTTGCAATGTAAATAAGTGTTTAGTTTATCTCATAATGATATAGTTGTTGAATATTATGCTAGTTGTTTTTTTGCAATGTGTTAAAGGCTGTCTGGTGCAATATCACATGTTCTAGTGAAAGTTAAGGTAAATGGGTGTTATGGAAAATGTTTATTAAATATTTTATATTTCAGCATTTTCAAAGCAAGTGTTTTTATTTCTGCACAGATTATACATTCAGTGGGCATGAGTGCCACATGACTGGATGTATTTTGTATTTGCTGGTAACTAACCATTTATTTTATCCGATGAACATGTGCATGGGACAGACATAAGGCAATTCTTGGGGGGGTAGGAAGAAATAGGCTGTTGGTTAACTAGGATCTGCGGCCTATCCTGCAGGTAGGGAAATGGGCAGACTAGGTGGGTCAAGGGGTCTGTATCTGCTGCCAAAGTCTCTGTTTCTATGTTTCTATGTTAGTGGATGTATTTCAACATAATTTTCTTCTACAGGTAAGTATGTGGAGAAGTGTATATGGTAACCAGCAATCCTGATATCAATGCAAGAGAGATGGGAACATGGGTGTCCAGGTACTAACCTCGAATGGAATGCAACTGTAGGTCTCTTGTCGATTCGTTAGGTGATATCTGTTTCTACCATGGGTAGACCCTGAATTTTTTACAGCCCATTGCTCCAATGTGTAAAATTTGAGAACTATTCAAGGGATGTGTGGGTAGGAGGGAGACGGTGCATATCATGACAGATAATATGTATGACCATGGCATTGCTGTAAATCAAACAAAAAAAATGAAGACGTTACTTTGTGATAACATTCTTTTTACTTCTTTATTCATAGTACTATGCAGACCAAGAACATAAAAAGCTCAGTGAAAGAAGAAAGCATAATCAACCAGGCAAAACAATGTAGAAAACAAAGGTAAGTGCTGAATATTTGACCACTGATATGCTGGACATCTGCTTCTCTCACTGTACTGCTGACTTCACTTTATTGTGCTATAATTACTGGCTCTGCCTTTTTCCCATAGGGAAACCATGGCATAATTTGCCGTTATAAAGGAGCGTTTATAACGGCAAACACGTGCACGATTTCCCTTAATCTGCGCATGCTCACGAGCAGCGCTACCAGCCATCAGCACTCCTCGCCCTGCAGCCGAATCGCCAGAACAACTCGGCGTAAGTCCTCTTCTTTCTCCCCTTATACTCTGCACAGAAAGACGTGAAGAAATCGGGGGAAAAAAAAACAATTTAAAATATAAAAATCTCGGCACTGCAGTAAAAGGACTGACCGTGGCATAGACTGGCAGGAGACACAGACCTCTTTATTTTATATAATTGCTGAGGCAAAAAAGGCAAATCCGGCAATTATATAAAATAAAAAATGGGTCGGTGTCAAACTCGATTTTTACACACACCATCCTTGTGGGATGCTTTTCATACTCGGGGTTTATGTAGCATCCCACAACTCGGGTGTGTGTAAAATCTCATTACACACCCCGACCCATACTTTATTCTATATGTAAAACATGGTAAAAAAGGAAAACTTTAGCTTTTTATGTTTCTATGATCTACATTTGCATTTCTCCTTCCTAAAAACTAGTTACCCTCTGACAAGTGGTTTGGAAGACTGCTTTTATTGTGCTATGTACAATTAACTATGGAATTTAGGTGTCCAGGTGGCCCAACTGCTCCTTTTTCTTGGCAAGAAAAGCTGTAATTATCAGATATGTGAATGTTTTACTAAATACATTGCACATTTACAGTGAAAGAGGCTGTGGTGGGATTCAAAGATGAGCATACCTAGATTTCTATTTTGTTTTTAGTACACTGCCCTCTCATGGTTGATCATGAAGATTAAAATGTCTAAAATTTCAGGTTTCTGCAGAACTTCCCTGTATCAGTCTTCACCTTTCACCACCTGTAGGATACAAGTCGGTAAGTACCTCAAGGAGCAATTATTTTATGAGGGCATAAGTTGATGCTTTGTCATATTTTTAATAAGATGATGACAAATCTGGATCCTTTCTTTTATGATGCTCCACAATGATGCAACACTTTGGGGTCCACACTAAATCAAGGTGTGGAGGGGCTGTGACCAGATTAATTTTGGGGGTGCATAGGGCATGTAACATGCTTCAAAAACATGTATGGTTAGCTGGCCCATCGGCACGGTGGTTGGATTTCCGCTTGCGACGCTGGCGACCCGGGTTCAGGAATGGACTCAGGTAACTGGAGGGCTGGCAGGGGGAGAAGGAAAGCAGTGTCCCAAGATGGCATGCCTTCTCTAGGTGGGTGCATCTCTGTGCCTGCTGGACCCTGGTGGAGACCAGGAGTGTAGCATGGACACCTGAGATGAAATTGCTGGGAAAGTAGTGGTGGCGGTGAACACTATGAGGTCAGTGGCATGCCACTCTCGGGGAGAAACCAGGAAACTGCCTGATTGAATGGATGATGGTCCTCCTGGTTCCCCACTGCAGCCAGACCTCGATGACTGGCACCACTTCAGTGGCACCCCTGGGGCAAAATAAGATGCGCTGACTGCCCCTCAGAGGAGAGGGAACTGTCTGATCGAAGGGATACGGTCACTGGGCGGGGCCATGATGTGAGGTGAGTGGCTGGCAGAGAGGAGAGTGAGCAGACGGAGATTTTGAGGACCCAAAGGAGTGGCTAACCAGAGGTAGGAGTAGGCCAGAAAAAAAAAGTGTGGTTTCTGTAGTATATTCCACAAGGATAGAGCCACAATCATCTCACAATGTTTTTCTGTGTCCCTCTGCTTAGGCCTTCAGAATGCGCCATGGTGTGGAATGGGCACATTTTGTGTGCATAGGGCTTGTAAGCTGCAATGCCACAACACACTATGGTCCACGCTACATCGAGCACTGGACGAGCAGTGACCAAATAATTTTTTTGTGTGCATTGGGCTTGTAAGCTGAAACAAAACATGTATGGATTTGTGTGGTCTATTCCACTCTGATAGTGGCACACAGATCCCACAATCATTTCCCCGTCGGTTCCGTATATGCCGTGAGAATGCACCATGGTTGGGTACTGGTTAGTTTTGAACACAGGGCGCTGATAGGAGTTGGGTATTTCATACATGAATTTGTAGCTGAGAGGTCAGTATATCAAATATTAGGTTAATTGAACATGAGGTAATATGCCTTGTTGTGCTTTTGATAGGATGATGGTAAATCTGGGTCATTGGTTTTTTGATGCTGCGCAATGGTGCAACACACTATGATCCATGCTACGTCGAGCACTGGATGAGCTGTGACCAAATAATTTTTTTTGGTGCATTGGGTTTGTAAGCTGAACCCAAACATGTAAGTTTGTGTGGTCTATTCCACTTGGTTAGTGGCACACAGATCCCACAATCTTTTCCCGTGTCCCTGTGCATATGCCATGAGAATGCGCCATGATGGGGAACTGGCTAGATTTGAGCGCAGGGTGTTGATAGGAGTTGGGTGTTCCATACATGAATTTGTAGCTCAAAGGTCAGTATATCAAAGATAAGGTTCATGGTACATGAGGTAATATGCTTTGTTGTGCTTTTGATAGGGTGATGGTAAATCTGGGTCATTGTTTTTTTATTGCTGCGCAATGGCGCAACACAGTATGGTCAACGCTACATTGAGCACTGGATGAGCTGTGACCAAATAATTTTTTTGCATTGGGCTTGTAAGCTGAAACCAAAATGTGTATGGTTTGTGTGGTCTATTCCACTTGGTTAGTGGCACACAGATCCCACAATCTTTTCCCGTGTCCCTGTGCGTATTTCGTGAGAATGCACCATGGTTGGGTACTGGTTAGTTTTGAACGCAGGGCACTGATAGGAGGTGGGTGTCCCACACATGAATTTGTAGTTCAAAGGTCAGTATATCAAAGCTAAGGTTCACTGTACATGAGGTAATATGCTTTGTTGTGCTTTTGATAGGGTGATGGGAAATCTGGGTCATTGGTTTTTTGATACTGCGCAATGGTGCAACACACTATGGTCCACGCTACATCGAGCACTGGATGAGCTGTGACCAAATATTTTTATTTTGTGCATTGGGCTTGTAAGCTGAAACAAAGCATGTATGGTTTGTGTGGTCTATTCCACTCGGATAGTGGCACACAGATCCCACAATCTTTTCCTGTGTCCCTGGGCGTATGCCATGAGAATGCGCCATGGTGGTAAACTGGCTAGATTTGAACGCAGGTTGCTGATAGCAGTTGGGTATTTCATACATGAATTTGTAGCTCAAAGGTCAGTATATCAAATATAAGGTTCATTGTACATGAGGTAATATGCTTTGTCATGCTTTTGATGGGGTGATGGGAAATCTGGGTCATTGGTTTTTTGATGCTGCGCAATGGCGCAACACACTATGGTCCACGCTACATCAAGCACTGGATAAGCTGTGACGTATTAATTTTTTTTTGTGCATTGGGCTTTTAATCTGAAACAAAACAGTATGGTTTGTGTGGTCTATTCCACTTGGATAGTGACACACAGGTACCATAATCTTTTCCCGTGTCCCTGTGCGTATGCCGTGAGAATGCACCATGGTTGGGTACTGGTTAGTTTTGAACACAGGGCGCTGATAGGAGTTGGGTATTTCATACATGAATTTGTAGCTAAGAGGTCAGTATATCAAATATGAGGTTAATTGAACATGAGGTAATATGCTTTGTTGTGCTTTTGATAGGATGATGGTAAATCTGGGTCATTGTTTTTATTGCTGCGCAATGGCGCAACACAGTATGGTCAATGCTACATCGAGCACTGGATGAGCTGTGACCAAATATTTTTTTGGTGCATTGGGCTTGTAAGCTGAAACCAAATCATGTGGTTTTGTGTGCTCTATTCCACTTGGTTAGAGGCACAGATCCCACAATTTTTCCGTGTCCTCAGTGCGATGTCTATGAGAATGCGCCATGATGGGGAACTGGCTAGATTTGAAACGAGGGTGTTGATAGGAGTTGGGTGTTCCATACATGAATTTGTAGCTCAAAGGTCAGTATATCAAAGATAAGGTTCATTGTACATGAGGTAATATGTTTTGTTGTGCTTTTGATAGGGTAATGGGAAATCTGGGTCATTGGTTTTTTGATGCTGCGCAATGGCGCAACACACTATGGTCCACGCTACATCAAGCACTGGATGAGCTTTGACGAAATAATTTTTTTTTAGCATTGGGCTTGTAAGCTGAAACAAAACAGTATGGTTTGTGTGGTCTATTCCACTCGGATAGTGCCACACAGATACCATAATCATTTCCCGTGTCCCTGTGCGTATTTCGTGAGAATGCACCATGGTTGGGTACTGGTTAGTTTTGAACGTAGGGCACTGATAGGAGTTAGGTGTCCCATACATGAATTTGTAGTTCAAAGGTCAGTATATCAAAGCTAAGGTTCACTGTACATGAGGTAATATGTTGGTCGTGCTTTGATAGGGTGATGGAAAACTGGGTCATTGGTTTTGATACCGCGCAATGGCTAACACTATGGTCCACGCTACATCGAGCACTGGATGAGCTGTGACCAAATATTTTTATTTTGTGCATTGGGCTTGTAAGCTGAAACAAAGCATTATGGTTTGTGTGGTCTATTCCACTCGGATAGTGGCACACAGATCCCACAATCTTTTCCCGTGTCCCTGGGCGTATGCCATGAGAATGCGCCATGGTGGGAAACTGGCTAGATTTGAACGCAGGTTGCTGATAGGAGTTGGGTATTTCATACATGAATTTGTAGCTCAAAGGTCAGTATATCAAATATAAGGTTCATTGTACATGAGGTGATATGCTTTGTCATGCTTTTGATGGGGTGATGGGAAATCTGGGTCATTGGTTTTTTGATGCTGCGCAATGGTGCAACACACTATGGTCCACGCTACATCGAGCACTGGACAAGCTGTAACGTAACAATTTTTTTTTGCGCATTGGGCTTGTAAGCTGAAACAAAACAGTATGGTTTGTGTGGTCTATTCCACTCGGATAGTGCCACACAGGTACCATAATCTTTTCCCGTGTCCCTGTGCATATGCCGTGAGAATGCACCATGATTGGGTACTGGTTAGTTTTGAACGCAGGGCGCTGATAGGAGGTGGGTATTTCATACATGAATTTGTAGCTGAGAGGTCAGTATATCAAATGGGAGGTTAATTGAACATGAGGTAATATGCTTTGTTGTGCTTTTGATAGGATGATAGTAAATCTGGGTCATTGTTTTTTTACTGCTGCGCAATGGCGCAACACACTATGGTCAACGCTACATCGAGCTCTGGATGAGCTGTGACCAAATAATTTTTTTTGATGCATTGGGCTTGTAAGCTGAACCCAAACATGTAAGTTTGTGTGGTCTATTCCACTTGGTTAGTGGCACACAGATCCCACAATCTTTTCCCGTGTCCCTGTGCATATGCCATGAGAATGCGCCATGATGGGGAACTGGCTAGATTTGAGCGCAGGGTGTTGATAGGAGTTGGGTGTTCCATACATGAATTTGTAGCTCAAAGGTCAGTATATCAAAGATAAGGTTCATGGTACATGAGGTAATATGCTTTGTTGTGCTTTTGATAGGGTGATGGTAAATCTGGGTCATTGTTTTTTTATTGCTGCGCAATGGCGCAACACAGTATGGTCAACGCTACATTGAGCACTGGATGAGCTGTGACCAAATAATTTTTTTGGTGCATTGGGCTTGTAAGCTGAAACCAAACATGTATGGTTTGTGTGGTCTATTCCACTTGGTTAGTGGCACACAGATCCCACAATCTTTTCCCGTGTCCCTGTGCGTATTTCGTGAGAATGCACCATGGTTGGGTACTGGTTAGTTTTGAACGCAGGGCACTGATAGGAGGTGGGTGTCCCATCATGAATTTGTAGTTCAAAGGTCAGTATATCAAAGCTAAGGTTCACTGTACATGAGGTAATATGCTTTGTTGTGCTTTTGATAGGGTGATGGGAAATCTGGGTCATTGGTTTTTTGATGCTGCGCAATGGCGCAACACATTATGGTCCACGCTACATCGAGCACTGGATAAGCTGTGACGTAATAATTTTTTTTTGTGCATTGGGCTTGTAATCTGAAACAAAACAGTATGGTTTGTGTGGTCTATTCCACTCGGATAGTGCCACACAGGTACCATAATCTTTTCCCGTGTCCCTGTGCGTATGCCATGAGAATGCACCATGGTTGGGTACTGGTTAGTTTTGAACACAGGGCGCTGATAGGAGTTGGGTATTTCATATATGAATTTGTAGCTGAGAGGTCAGTATATCAAATATGAGGTTAATTGAACATGAGGTAATATGCTTTGTTGTGCTTTTGATAGGATGATGGTAAATCTGGGTCATTGTTTTTTTATTGCTGCGCAATGGCACAACACAGTATGATCAATGCTACATCGAGCACTGGATGAGCTGTGACCAAATAATTTTTTTTTTTTGGTGCATTGGGCTTGTAAGCTGAAACCAAACATGTATGGTTTGTGTGCTCTATTCCACTTGGTTAGAGGCACACAGATCCCACAATTTTTCCTGTGTCCCTGTGCGTATGCCATGAGAATGCGCCATGATGGGGAACTGGCTAGATTTGAACGCAGGGTGTTGATAGGAGTTGGGTGTTCCATACATGAATTTGTAGCTCAAAGGTCAGTATATCAAAGATAAGGTTCATTGTACATGAGGTAATATGTTTTGTTGTGCTTTTGATAGGGTAATGGGAAATCTGGGTCATTGGTTTTTTGATGCTGCGCAATGGCGCAACACACTATGGTCCACGCTACATCAAGCACTGGATGAGCTTTGACGAAATAATTTTTTTTTTGCGCATTGGGCTTGTAAGCTGAAACAAAACAGTATGGTTTGTGTGGTCTATTCCACTCGGATAGTGCCACACAGATACCATAATCATTTCCCGTGTCCCTGTGCGTATTTCGTGAGAATGCACCATGGTTGGGTACTGGTTAGTTTTGAACGCAGGGCACTGATAGGAGTTGGGTGTCCCATACATGAATTTGTAGTTCAAAGGTCAGTATATCAAAGCTAAGGTTCACTGTACATGAGGTAATATGCTTTGTCGTGCTTTTGATAGGGTGATGGAAATCTGGGTCATTGGTTTTGATACTGCGCAATGGCGCATACACTATGGTCCACGCTACATCGAGCACTGGATGAGCTGTGACCAAATATTTTTATTTTGTGCATTGTAAGCTGAAACAAAGCATGTATGGTTTGTGTGGTCTATTCCACTCGGATAGTGGCACACAGATCCCACAATCTTTCCCGTGTCCTGGGCGATGCCATGAGAATGCGCCATGGTGGGGAAACTGGCTAGATTTTGAACGCAGGTTGCTGATAGGAGTTGGGTATTTCATACATGAATTTGTAGCTCAAAGGTCAGTATATCAAATATAAGGTTCATTGTACATGAGGTAATATGCTTTGTCATGCTTTTGATGGGGTGATGGGAAATCTGGGTCATTGGTTTTTTGATGCTGCGCAATGGCGCAACACACTATGGTCCACGCTACATCGAGCACTGGATAAGCTGTGACGTAATAATTTTTTTTTGTGCATTGGGCTTGTAAGCTGAAACTAAAACAGTATGGTTTGTGTGGTCTATTCCACTCGGATAGTGCCACACAGGTACCATAATCTTTTCCCGTGTCCCTGTGCGTATGCCGTGAGAATGCACCATGGTTGGGCACTGGTTAGTTTTGAACACAGGGCGCTGATAGGAGTTGGGTATTTCATACATGAATTTGTAGCTGAGAGGTCAGTATATCAAATAGGAGGTTAATTGAACATGAGGTAATATGCTTTGTTGTGCTTTTGATAGGATGATGGTAAATCTGGGTCATTGTTTTTTTACTGCTGCGCAATGGCGCAACACACTATGGTCAATGCTACATCGAGCTCTGGATGAGCTGTGACCAAATAATTTTTTTTGGTGCATTTGGTTTGTAAGCTGAACCCAAACATGTATGGTTTGTGTGGTCTATTCCACTTGGTTAGTGGCACACAGATCCCACAATCTTTTCCCGTGTCCCTGTGCGTATGCCATGAGAATGCGCCATGATGGGGAACTGGCTAGATTTGAACGCAGGGTGTTGATAGGAGTTGGGTGTTCCATACATGAATTTGTAGCTCAAAGGTCAGTATATCAAAGATAAGGTTCATTGTACATGAGGTAATATGCTTTGTTGTGCTTTTGATAGGGTAATGGGAAATCTGGGTCATTGGTTTTTTGATGCTGCGCAATGGCGCAACACACTATGGTCCACGCTACATCGAGCACTGGATGAGCTGTGATGAAATAATTTTTTTTTGTGTATTGGGCTTGTAAGCTGCAACAAAACAAGTATGGTTTGTGTGGTCTGTTCCATTCAGATAGTGCCACACAGATACCATAATCTTTTCCCGTGTCCCTGCGCGTATGCCGTGAGAATGCACCATGGTTGGGTACTGGTTAGTTTTGAACGCAGGGCGCTAATAGGAGTTGGGTGTCCCATACATGAATTTGTAGTTCAAAGGTCAGTATATCAAAGCTAAGGTTCATTGTACATGAGCTAATATGCTTTGTTGTGCTTTTGATAGGGTGATGGGAAATCTGGGTCATTGGTTTTTTGATGCTGCGCAATGGCGCAACACACTATGGTCCATGCTACGTAGAGCACTGGATGAGCTGTGACCAAATATTTTTTTTTTGTGCGTTGGGCTTGTAAGCTGAAACAAAACATGTATGGTTTGTGTGGTCTATTCCACTCGGATAGTGGCACACAGATCCCACAATCTTTTCCCCGTGTCCCAGCGTATGCTATGAGAATGCGCCATGATGGGAATCACAGATTTGAACACAGGGTGTTGATAGGAGTTGGGTGTTCCATACATGAATTTGTAGCTCAAAGGTCAGTATATCAAAGATGAGGTTCGTTGTACATGAGGTAATATGTTTTGTTGTGCTTTTGTTGGGTAATGGGAAATCTGGGTCATTGTTTTGATGCTGCGAATGGCGCATTACATTATGGTCCACACGCTACATCGAGCACTGGATGAGCTGTGACCAAATATTTTTGTGCATTGGGCTTGAAAGCTGAAACAAAACATGTATGGTTTGTGTGGTCTATTCCACTGGATCATGCCACACCGATACCATAAAATTTTCCCGTGTCCCTGTGCGTATGCCAATAGAACACGTCATGGTGTGGATTGGCCCAATTTGAACACAAGTCACTGAAGGGAGTCTGGTGTTCCATACATGATTTTGTAGCTAACATATCTGTAGATCACAGATGAGGTTCACTATGCCTGGGGTAAAATAGTTTGTCACATTTATGTGCTGGTAAACTGTTTGCTGACGCCATTGTTTTCAACTGCAGTTCATTTACGCAACGCCATTTTATGCTTGTTATGGCCAATAGTGAGCAGTGGTTGGAATATTCTATAATCCCACGTGATCTTTGATTTGTTATCTTTCAAATGATATGCACCTTTCATGCTAATTACTAAATTATCATGTGTTTATTGCATACAGTTGTTGCTCAGAGCAAATACTTTTAGAGTGGTGTAGAAAGTGCTCAGTTTACTATACATTTCCAATAGGAAAATGCTAGTCTCCTAAGGGTTAAGGCAAAGTACATTGAAATCAATGTAATTTGCCTCACTTCACCTTGTAATCGAGCCCCAAATGAAATTCTGCAGTGATTCATGTATCGTGTGTATAGTGGTAGCTGGAGACAGTTTGCTCTCAGAGCTCTGTGATTCAAAATCTCTAAAAGCTGTTTAAAATGCCTTTTTGAGTAATTTTTTTTCTCAAAATTTACTACGTCAATTGTAGGAAATCCTTCCGTGCTCATATCACTGAGTGTTAATTGTTGTGTGTGGATTTTGAATGTTAATTTAGAACAGTCAGTCTGTGTACTGTGAAGTGTGCTTTGGGGGGGCATATTTGTGGTGAAGGTACATTAACTGGAAGAAAAAGGCAGTCTTTCTGTTTTGGTTATATTTTTGTTGTGTAACTGTGTTAATGTACACAGTAATATTTTCAGTAATTATTGACTTTTTTGCTGATTGTTGTGGTGCAGCAGTGTATAATTTGTCTGTTTAAAACATTTGGTTATTTAACTAAAGGTTTTCAATTTGCTACGCATTACTTGTAGTGTGTGTGTGAGTGTGTGATACATGCCATTAAATCAGACACCTTTTATTGTGCCACAGAGTAATTGCAGCAGTGTGAACCTGCTATCCACTGCACCTGCATGAATTTTTTATACTACTTTGTGGTATCTTGCTGGTAGTGGATTGTTACTGCTGTGCATTAATCCCTCAACTGACAAAATGTATTCCTTTCCAGATTTGGATTTGTGATGTGTGAGCACTGGTTAGGTGTTGGTGTGCCTTTTTGTATGCATCCCTTGTGTGTGCAGCACAATCTTAATCTGTCTGTGCATTTGCAGTGCACCATTAATTCTGGGAGACTGCATTTCTTGTTACTCTCAGCACTGGGGAATTCTCTGGGCACAAGACAGTACCATTTTGTCAGCACTGGGGAATTTTCTAGACACAAGACAGTAGCATTTTGGGGATGCACTTTAATTCTGATGACTCTGTGTGTGACCACTGCGTGCAAAACTGAGTGTGCCATTAACTCTGGGAGACTTTGCATTTCTTGTTACACTCTCATTTCATTTCATTAGCACTAGGGAGTTTTCTGGACACAAGACACTAGCACTTTGGGGATGCTCATTAATTCTGGTGACAGGGTGAATGGAGTGCTGCCAGTATTGTTGTCACTCCACCTTACTTCACGTTTAAGGTGGAATGACAACACGAAGTAATAATAACAAGGTGAAGCGAGCCTTTCCTATGGAGCACACCACATAGCGAAGTGGCCACTTAGCGGTCACTTCACTGGCAGAGTTTAAATTCACTACATCTCTAATCACAATGCACTAAAAACAATATTTTGCATCTGGGGGGACATATTAAGTGCCGGACTGATGCACAAGCAGAAGGATTCATTGCACAAAGAGGGTGTGCCAGTCAGCACTGATACAATATTCATAGAGAATGCACCACCGGTACAGGGTGTGCATAAAGTGAAGCCCACCAGTATGAAGTGGTTCCATGTGGTAACAGTGATTGCAGAAAGGCGATCACCGTTACGGTGAGTGTACATTACCAAAAATCAGTTTTGGTGATGCACACTACCTGCGCAAAGCAAAAGGATGCCAGAGACTTACTTTTTTTTATTTATGCAGGGGGCTGCACCCTCCAACTTAAGAATTCTCAACTCCAGGGGGTGCATCTCAGGGGGGTGCAAAACAAACAAACAAAAATTCCCAGAATGCACCCAAAAAAGTGACAATGTCTAGGACTGAACCCGGTACTCTCCCAACCCAAGCCTGCCACCCACCCACTATGCCACATGGCGAGCTCGACAGCCGACTGCCACACTACACCCCACAAATCATCCCTCCTCTTCCGCCTGTTGCACGGTGTCCTTGCTCCCCCAACATGCTTGTACACATAGCAACATCCTCTTGCTATATTCATGTACCCCCCAATCTGGTCATCCTCCCTGCCTACTAGCCCTGTGCACATGTGTTGTGTTGAGTCGCCTTTTTTCACGGTCGCCATTGTCACAGGCTTCCCTTGAAGCTGAAGATGTCTGGGGCAGCAGAAGTACATTTGGGAAGGCAGCTTGGCATCTGCAATTTATCTGCTAAATATCACCAACTGCTGGATGAATTTGGGACATATCAGTTTGTAGAGACATTACCTGAATGGCATCAGCCAACATTTGCCTCCATTTCTTCTGTTCTTCAGTACTGAGGGAAGGTACCTTTGCCAGCTGAGTAAAATGGGATGCGAACAAAGTGCACCACTGTTCAGATGACTCATGGAGATGGTACTATGCCTTCCACACTCAAATGCTGAGGCAGAGCATGCATTCAGCATGGTAAAGAAGGTCAAAACTGAACTTAGGCAATCCGTGCACATAAAGATCTTGAATTCCTTATTTGCCATTAAAATGAATGAAGACAGGGAATGTTTCAAGATGGCCCGGTGGCATCGAGGGTTGAGGCACTGGACACCACACCTCTCATCAAACTGGCAACCCAGGTTTGGAAACAAGCTCAGGCCACCAGGGGTCAGCGGGGAGGGAGAGGATTGAGCATCCGATGACAGCTATTCTCTCCCAGGGTGGATGGGCATGTCGTCCCACTTCTTAGCTGCCCCCAGTGAAGGATGGGGAGCAGCACCAGACCACGGGAGACAAGTAGTGTGGTGAAGTAATGTGCACATGCCTCCATGCATGTGCTTTCACAGCCATGAGGGGGAGGAGACACAGAAAACTGAGAAAAATGGCTGCCGACTCCATAAAGTCTCTGCCAGCTTGGCAGTGTGCCACCCCCACTGTGCCCATAATTGCCAAGTAATCAGGGCTCGGGGTCCAGGGGGGCAGGCAACTGCCAGGCTGGAAAGGAGGGATGGATATCACTGGCAGGCCAAGGAGGAAAAACACAATATGGAAAAAAGGGAAAAAAAGACAGGGAATGTTTTGCAGTAAAGCACACCAAGGATGTCCTGGAAGCAGCAAAGAAGGCAACACTTTTGTACAACAGAAACCATTCCACCTCAAAATAAAGACTGCATTTACATTAATAAAGACAAGCAGCATACGTCTTTTTAACATTTATTGCAAATAAAATAACAGAAAGATTGCATTTCTATTAATAAAGACAAAAGCATACATCTTTTTACAATGTATTGCAAATAAAATAACAGAAAGAATAAATTTACATTAATAAAGACAAGCAGCATACATCTTTTTAACATTTATTGCAAATAAAGTAACAGAAAGATTGCATTTATATTAATAAAGACAAAAACATATATCTTTTTACAATGTATTACAAATAAAATAATGGAAAGATTAAATTTACATTAATAAAGACAGAAGCATACATCTTTTTACCATTTATTGCAAATAAAATAGCAGAAAGATTGTATTTACATTAATAAGAACAAGCAACATACATATTTGTAACACTTATTGCAAATAAAATAACAGACTGCATTTACATTAATAAAGACAGAAGCATACATCTTTTAACAGTTATTGCAAATGAAATAACAGAAAGATTGCATTTACATTAATAAAAACATTAAAATACATCTTTTTAAACTTTATTGCAAATTAAATAACAGAAAGATGCCAAACATTGTTTTTTCTTATTTTTCTTTTTGACAACAAGTCACGCAATGGCACAGCATGGCAGCATGACAACGCCAAGCTGCATAAAATATGGTGTCCTTGATTTTGGCAATTTGTCCCTGATTTTTGGTGAGAGTTTCCCAGATTTTGGTCCTAGCAGATTGAGAGATAGCCCCTTCATTTCCACCAAGATTCTCTTATCTCTAAACATACCAGGATACACTATCTACAGGAGGGACAGGGAGGGTAAAAGAGGTGGAGGAGTAGTTCTTTACATAAGGGAAGGAATAAAAGCAACAGAACAAAAGGGTAAACAGGGAGGAGAAGAAGCACTGTGGGTAAATTTGGAGACAGGCAATGGCACCACAATCCGCACAGGGGTTGTATACAGACCCCCTTCTCAGGGGGAGGAAATGGACAAGGAAATGATAGAAAGTATACTTAGAATGGCAGAAAAAGGGGAGATATTGCTGATGGGTGATCTGAATATGCCAGATGTTAACTGGAGCACAGTTGCAGCTGCCACTTCGAAGAGTGCAGTTATTCTAGATGCCCTACAGGGGGCATGCCTTAGACAACTAGTACTGGAGCCCACTCGAGAGGGAGCAATATTAGACTTGATACTCTCAAATGGAGATGGAGAGAGGATCACAGATGTAGAAGTGGGTAGCCATCTGGGAACTAGCGACCATCGAACAGTATGGTTCACAATAAACACAGCAATAGAGTCAAGCCATACAAAGACAAAAGTACTGGACTTTAGGAGGGCTGACTTTGCCAAAATGGGTGAGTGCCTAAGGAATGCACTAGCAATTGGGAGGGAAGGAGGGGTGGAAGAACAATGGGGAATAATAAAAACTGCCATCACAGAGGTAACGAGCCTTTGTGTGAAGCAAATAAACAAAACAAGACGATGTAAGAAACCACTATGGTTCTCAAAGGAAGTGTCAGTGAAGGTTCAAGAGAAAAGAAAGCATTCAGGAAGTACAAGGAATCGAGCAGGAGCAGGACAGAGAACTGTATCAGTTAAAGCAAAAGGAGGCTTGGAAGCAGTCAGAACAGCAAAGGCCCAAACTGAGGAAAGATAGCCAACTCAGTTAAGAAGGGAATAAAACCTTTATAGGTACATCAGGGAGCAAAGGAAGACCAAGGGAGGGATAGTGAGGCTTAATAAAGGGGAGGAGGGTGGGCAGAGGGAGAATTGAAAAGGCAGAGATACTAAACAAATATTTTTGCTCAGTATTTACAAAGGAAGAGGGGAGGTACATAAAACAAACAGTAGTAACACTCTGGATACAGAAGTTGATACCAGCCCATTTACAGAAGAAAGGGTTCTGAAAGAACTCTTAAAACTGAAGGTGGACAAAGCAATGGGGCTGATGGGATTCATCCCAGAATTCTAAAAGAACTAAGGGTAGAACTAGTGACACCACTGACTACCCTCTTTAACAAATCATGGGAGGATGGGGTGGTACGAGGACTGGAGGGAGGCAGATGTGATTCCCCTTCTCACAAAAGTGGGAGCAAGGCAGAAGCAGAAACTATAGACCTGTTAGTTTAACCTCAGTGATAGGGAAAATGATGGAATCACTTCTAAAGGAAAGAATTGTCGCAGATCTAGAGGCCAGAAGGGCACAGGACCCTGGCAGCATGGATTCACAGCGGGAAGGTCATGCCAGACGAATCTGATAGATTTCTTTGACTGGGTGACCAAAGTAGTAGATCAGGGAGGGGCTGTGGACATGGCCTACCTAGACTTTAGCAAGGCATTTGACACAGTCCCACACAAAAGATTAATATATAAGTTAGCTAGCCTGGGAGTGGGTCCCAAGATGACAGCCTGGGTAAAGAATTGGCTGGAGAATAGGACACAGAGAGTAATAGTAAATGGAGTCCACTCAGAAGAAAGGAGGGTTACTAGCGGGGCACCGTAGGTTCAAGATTAGGACCAGTCCTCTTCAATGTCTTTATGTTACATTGCAGAAGGACTGGAAGGAAAAGTATGTCTCTTTGCAGATGACATTAGATATGCAACAGAGTTGTTGCACAGGGTGGGGTGGAAAGGATGAGAAGGGACTTGGCAAGGTTAGAGGAATGGTCAAATGTATGGTAGCTTAGATTCAATGCTAAGAAGTGCAAGGTAATGCACCTGGGAAACAAAAACCCAGGGGAAGAGTACACAATGGGGGGTGAGATACTAACAACAACAAAAATGGAAAGGGACCTGGGGGTAGTCATATCAGATGACCTAAAGGTGGGCAAGCAATGTGAGAGGGCAGCAAGGAGGGCTGGGGGGATACTGGGATGCATAGAGGCATCACCAGTAGAAAACAGGAAGTTATTATCCCTCTGTACAGACAGCTGGTGAGACCCCATCTGGAGTACGTGTGCAGTTCTGGAGACCCAATCTCCGCAAAGACATAGACAGGATGGAAGCTGTCCAGAGGAGGGCAACTAAAATGGTGCAGGGTCTGCACCGGAAGACATATGAAGAGAGACTTAAGGAGCTTATTATGTATAGCTTGAGGAAAGGAGGGAGAGGGGGGACATGATATAAACTTTCAAGTACCTCAAGGGAATCAACAAAGTCCAAGAGGGTAGCATCTTTCAAAAAAAGTGGTGTGCAAGAACAAGAGGGCACAATTTGAAGATAGAGGGGGCGGCTCAGAGGTAATTTAAGGAAGTATTTTTCACAGAGAGGGTTGTGGATGCATGGAATGGCCTTCGGAGGGTTGTGGAGTCAAAATCAGTGGTGGAATTCAAGCATGCATGGGATAGTCATAAGGCAATTCTGGGGGGTTGGGGTAGGAAGAAGTAGGCTACTGGTTAACTAGGATCTGCAGCTTATCCAGTAGGTAGGGAAATGGGCAGACTGGGTGGGCCAAGCGGTCCTTATCTGCCATCAAATTCTATGTTTCTATGCATTCTTGAATCCCACCACTGTTTTCATCCCCACCACCTTCACTGGTCAGCTCTTCAAGGAATCCATCACTCTTTCTGTGAGCAAATACATTCTCATATCAGTCCTGAACCCCTTCCAAGTTTCATAGCATGTCCCTTTGTTCTTGAGCACCTTTTGTTCTGAAAAATAACTCCCCATACCTTATTTACCTGTTATGTATTTAAAAGTCTTTATCATATTCCCCCTCTCCCTCCTGTCTCCCAGGGCATACATATTGAGGTTCTTTAGTCTCTCCTTTTAGGGATTTTGATGCAGACCCTGCACCATTTTAGTTGCCCTCCTCTGGACTGCCTCCACTCTATGTCATTCCAGAAGTGTGGTCTCAAACTGGACATGGTGCTCTAGGAGGAGTCTGTCCAGCGATCTATACAGAGGCACCACCACTTCCATCTTTCTGCTGGTAATATGCCTCCCTATGCACACCAGCATTCCACTACCCCTCCCAACTGTCTTGTCGCACTGCCTGTCCACCTTTAGGTCATCAGACATGACTACCACAGGCCCCTTTCCTGTTGGAGGTCGTTAATACTGTCACAACCCCACTCAGCAGGTCAGGCCCTCTGCTCCCACAGTGCCAACCTCCAAGCACAGTTTTGTGAACAGTTAACAGAACAGGGTAACCCTCCTGTCTGTTTTCTGGGTTCAAATCAAACTTTGGTCTCAAGTTCTGGAGGGATTCAAACTGTGAACCTCTTGCTAACGTACCCAATCTACAGGCTCAGATAATTCTGCTCTTTGGGATGACCAGATATATTTTGCATATGGGCACCTAACCAGGCATGCAAAATGAACCCTTAAAACTCTATTAAAGACCTCAGAATAATCCCTTACATTCTCCCAGTTTGGTAAAACCAATAAGCTTTGTACAGTGTCAACTTTAACCATGTATGCTTCACTTGTCAAGAAAAAGAATTTCAAAGTCACACCAAGTAGTCTCTAAAGTATAGGTTTACTTAAAAATAGATAAAAAAATGTAAAATGTAAATACAGAACCATATATCACAAAACATACAAATCACTTAAACAAAACAGGTTTAAAAGTGCAGACAAAATCTCCTACCACAGTACACTTAGAATTGTCTTTTCTAATGTATTCTTCTAACAGTGCCTGTTGCTTCTTTTTTAGAGTCCAAACATGTGTGTCTCAGTGGAAAACAGAATACTGGTATAAAACTGGCTTTGCCAACCTCTTTGCATGAGGTCACCTAGCTCCTCCCTGTCAGAATATAACAAATTATACACCCAGGATGTCTTATCAATCAGAAGGTAAATTAAATAAGGTTAATTTCTAAGTCCTTCTTTCATCCATGAGCAACATCCTGCTTTTACAGACATCAGAGGAACATTTATGACTTTGCACCAGTGTGACATAACCTAGTTTTCCTCCTCTAAATGTCATAAAATGGATATTTTCTATCCTGTCAGCTGGCAAGCTACAAATTAGCTAGATAAACAGGAGATCCTTAATTTAGGTATCTTCTAGCCTGTAATTATTTATTTGCCTTCCAGGTAAAACTGTGAAGCTAAAATCTGGGAAGGGGGGTGTCATTCCATAGGCTTTTTCAGCATGTCTTATAAGAGACACTCAATAACACATTTTTATATTACAAAATCATAGATTAATCAGTACCAGCTGTCTGAGTGTCACAAATACCACTCCCCCATTTTGTACTCTTCCCCTGGGTTTTTGTACCCTAAGTGCATTATTTTGCACTTGTTTGCACTGAAACTCAGCTGCCATACCCTTGACCACTCATTGAGTTTTCTCAGGTCTCTACTCATCCTTTCTGAGTGGCATGTCCACCCTATTGCAAAATTTGGTGTCATCCTAAAAGAGGCAGACCTTCCCTTACAGCTTCTCTGCAATGTCACTTTTTTTACTCCCCCGGCTCCTGGCTGGCCTCTTGTTTGGGCTGCCTATGCCTCTTACTGCCTCCCTGCCCTAATGCAGCCACCGCCACCCCACATCACAGCCCCCAAGGGTAACCCGGCATAACCCTTTGCCAGATGGGTCCCCCTCTGAGGAAGAAGGCACCAGTGAGGAAAGCCAGTGCACTCTTTCTTGACCCAAGTGCTGCTGAGGTGGTCTTTGTAATGCCCAGGATCCCATGGCAGCTGGAGCTGGTAACCATCATCTGGTTGACCACGGAGCTCTTTTTCCATTTGTTGCCCCTGGATGAGGCATGCCACTAATGTCAAGGCGTATGCCAATGTTCACCATGTCCCATTCATCAGCAGGACCCAGTGCATTGCCATATCCCCGGCCTCTGCCTGGAGTCAGCATGTGCTGGGTCACCTCCTTGCCCTCCAACCAAGAGAAGGCGAGTAGTCATCCGATGCTCGAGCCTTCTCCCCCTGGATGGCCCTTCAGCGTTCTGGGTCTGTTCCCAAACCTGGGTCACTGGCATTGCAAGTGGAAATCCAACTGCTGCACCAATGGACCAGCTGCAATGTCACTTTTAAAGGCATTTAAGAGGACCGGTCCTAAAACTGATCCCTAAGGGACCCTGCTGGTCACCTTCCCTTCCTAGGAACAAATGCTGTTTACTATCACTCTCTATCACCAATCCCTTAAGCAGTTCCTTCCCCAGATTGCCATCTTCTGACCCACTTGCTTACTAGTCTCCTAAGTGGAACAGTGTCGAAAGCCTTACAAAAATTTAGATAGGCCACATCCATCACTCTACATTGATCTAATCCCTTGGTCACCCAGTCAAAGAAATCTATCAAATTTGTTTGACATGACCTCCCCACCCATGTGAATCTATGGGAATAAATGGTGCCTTGTGTCTTGTAATCATTGGATTATAGATATTCCACAATCTTTTCCTTCAGCACTGATTCCATAATAAGGGGATACGTGATGGTAAGGGGCTTGATATGTGTAATATCACGAGTAGCAAGTGAGCTCCAGGATTATCATGAGTGGCTCCACGTAGCAGAGTCATGAATGATTTTTCCTGAGCTCACTTGGCACGAGTTGTGATTTTACACATATCAAGCCCCATATCATCACTTATCCATTTTATACAATGGGGGCCTTTTAGTTATGTTAGCATTTTTGTGGTACCTGTGTCTTCTTCCTTCCAGTCTACTTCCGCAGTGTTCAGCTGCTTGAGTAGGTGACGTAGAGAGTACTGCTATTTTGTGATGACATGTACACTTTATATTTATCTGGTGTGTTTTCTCACTGTGTACATGTCAGCTTGCTGATATCAGTATGCAGTGAGAATACTACTAGTTACTTAGTGGGTTATCAGAAGACCCCTATTGTATAATTACCTTTCCCAACACCAATGCCAGGTTGACTGGCCTATAATTGCCAGCATCCTCCCTGTTACCACTTTTGTGAAGCGGCACTACATCTGCCCTCCTCTAGCCCTCTAGAAACACTCCTGCTTCCAGTGAGCTGTTAAATAGAATTGTCAGAGGTGCAGCCAGTACCTCCCTGAGCTCTCTCAAAACCTATGGATACACCCAGTCTGGCTTCATTGATTTGTTCACTTTCAGATTAGTGAGTCCCTTCAGTAATCTGTACTCTAAAAATGGAATAGTGTCCACCTCCCTCCCTCGAAAGCTACTGTTGCTTTTTTGTGCCCACCCCCCCCTTTTGCTTCCTTTATGAATACTGAACAAAACATATTTGTTCAGGATGTCTGCCTTTTCCTGGTCCCCCTTTGCACAGTCCCCCCTTCCCTTTTTATCCTTACAATCAATCTTCTGGTTGTCCTCTTTTCACTTACATAACTAAAAAATGTCTTGTCCCCTTTCTTTACTGTCTATTTATATTTATTTGAAGTTTGGTAACTGGGTAAGCCCACTGAGTCAACACAGTCCCTTTTTCAGGGGCGACCCGGGACAAGACAACAGATGCATACTGTACATGTTACAAAGGAATAAAAGTGCAATGGCTTACAAGGCAAGTGCTGACTGTTATATACAGCAATGGTGAAAGTTCATTGTTACATTAAGATAAATACAGTGGTACAACAGTGTAAATGACATTGGGTCAATTGAAGTGTAAGACATTGACTATAACAGTTCGGGCTAACTAACACTCATACATAGAGGAATAGGGGTTCATTCAAACAATGAGAGTTCTTACATATGGGCAGGGAAGCTGCCAGCGAAAACAAGTACAAAGAGAGAGGGAAAGGAGGTGTTGTGAGAGGTTTACCTATAGCACTTCCACAGCGCTAGCGCCGACATCCCCTACCGTGACAGCTACAATGCCGACAGTCCGCATTGTAGCCATGGGATGTCAGCGCTCACAATCAGGGGGGCTAAGCCCCAACCCCCACTTGTGAGGGGACCCCCTGGTCTCTAGGATTCTAACTCCAAGTCGGAGTTGGACCGGGGGGGACACCCAGAGAGGCAGTCCCGATCGACACATGGACCAGCACAGTGACAGGAAGATTTTGCCCAATTTCAGGCACTGTGGTGGTCTTCACAGTCAGGGATTCACTG
Source organism: Neoceratodus forsteri (assembly GCA_016271365.2). Lineage (NCBI taxonomy): Eukaryota > Metazoa > Chordata > Ceratodontiformes > Ceratodontidae > Neoceratodus > Neoceratodus forsteri. The sequence goes on along the minus strand of CM057453.1, from coordinate 67,520,407 downwards.
CAGTGATGGTATACAGTTGTGAGATATTGTGTTTGAATTGTGGGAGAGAGGTGCTGGACAGAATCACTAGACTAGGCTATTTAATTGGCAGGGGGTCATCTTGTTGCGGATGAAACCTTGGATGAAAGTGCCACATGCAAAATGGTGTGTACTGAAATAAGGTCAGGAAAAACACTGACCACAGCATTAACAGTGCACACCATTGAGGAACATAGCATTATCTTTGTTTTTGAGGGGGGGTAAGCCCCTCGCACCCTGCACACCACCTGAACTAAATATATTTTTCTTTGAGGGGGTGTGGACTTCAGGGATGGGGCAAAACACCAGAAGGGGGGACTCACTGTTAAAACAAACAAAAACTAAAAGCCACAACACTATGGAACTGGGGGGGGAACTAAACTGTGGTCCCAGGTCCCATATGCCACCACCTGCTGGTGCCCTAGCCACTTCACCACAGGGGCGGCTCAACCAGGCACTGCACTTGCATCCTCCTTGACACTCCCCCATCAGGATGTACAGCGACAGGGGTAGCAGTCAGTTATTCCTGAATGCTGAAAAAGCCCTGTTGCTGTAAATTGTTTAGCAGTTTCTGTAGTGTGGTTATTCCTGCACTGTTTTGGGTGTGTTATATTGAACTGGTACCATTTTGATTTCAGTTTGTGCCTTTGTGCTCCTTACTGCTTTCCCTGCTTTCCTCTGTTTCCCCTGATAAATCTTCCTATCATCCTCCCCCTGTGTCTCCTTATACCATCTGAATGCTGACTTTTAGACTTGGCTTTTTCAGCCATCTCTTCTGAGAACCTTAGCAGACCCTTTTTCCTCTTGCTTTTGCTCACTTGCTTGATGCAGAGATTTGTTGCCTTTACTATGGCATCTTATCTTCCACTGTTCATCCACTCCACCCAGATAACCCCTGCTTGTCAGGTCATCTCTGAGGCATTCCTCCATCTTTTTAAAATCTTCGCTGTTGAACTCCAGGACCTCCCCACTTGTGTGGTTTGATTTTGCAGTCATCCTTATATTGAACCACACTGTACGGTGATCATGGGTCCCCAAGTGGCCCCCCACCTTGACATCTGCAACACTGTCCCTGTTAGTGACCTCCAGATCCAGTATTGCCCCATCATGAGTTGGTTCACTGACTAGATGCTTGAGCAATACCCCCTTTAAGGAGTCTAGGCTGTCCCTGATTCTAGCTGAAGCCGCAGCTGATGGGCTCCAATCTTCAGCCTGCAAACTGAATTCCCCCCATCAACAGCAACTCCCCCTTTTCTGCCATCTTGCTAATGGGTTCCATCAGTAACTTAGGTAGCTCCTCCTTCTGTGCTGGAGATCTGCAGATCACTCCACTGCAAATAATGGCACCATACCCCATCTCCAGGGTGACCCACAGTATCTCGGCCTTCGGAATTCTCTGTATGTCCATTGCTTTTATACTTCTACCGCACATAAAGCACCACATTCCCTCCTTTCCTCCCCATCCTGTCCTTCCTGAACAGAGTATACCGTAGCCTGGTATGGCCATGTCCCATTCATGGTTTTCAGTGCATCATGACTCGGTAATGGCTACAGTATCCAGGACCCTTTGAGTCAGGAATTTAATTTCCTAGACTTCTACCATTTGCACACATGGCCTTCCAGAATTTCTTTCCACTCTGCTTGCTAACCCCCTTTTTTTCTTCTTTCCCTCTCTCCTTCTCCCCTCTGTTATTACTGCTCCAATCCCCACCCCTTTCATTTATGCCACCATGCTTCATTTATTAATTTGCACCATGGGAGATTCTACTCCCCTCAGGTTGTCCATTTCTACTTCTGCCTGTGGGGGTAGGTAGGTTGTGCCTCCCTAATTTGTTCACCACCCCCTTGACTAGTTTAAATGTACCCCCCCAATTGTAGGGGTTCCTCTGATGCCCACTGCCTGGCAGATATCCAGAAGATGAAGTAAAATCCATGTTCCATGTTGTGCTGCTGTTGCTCTGCATGTGTGCACACATCCATGCCACCGAGTAAATCAAGGCTCATGACCAGCCAGTATAGTTCTAATTCACTCCACTCTGCAGTCACTAATAGTGCAGAGGGAGCCCTTCAATAATCTGTAAATATTTATTTTTAAATCTTTACTATTGTTTACATAAAATAAATTATTTGGACTGCCAGTACTGTAGCACTAGTTTTTTCCAATGGGAGCCACCATGATTGGTCCAGAACTTCCTGGTTTGGACCAACTGGCACCAAAGGGTCCTCAAGTGGTCCTAATTATGGATCCATGTGATAACAGTGATTGCTGAGTAGTGATCATGGTTTGGGTGAGTGTACATAACCAAAAATGAATTTTGGCGATGGACACTCCCAGCAAAGTGCAATAGGCACCTGAGATCAATGTTTTTTTGTTCTATGTGGTGGGCTGCACCCCCCACACACCCAAAACTAAAGGATTCTCTTCTCCACGGGGGTGCAAAACTAAAAAAAAAATCAAAAAAACGACCTGGCGCAAAAACACGAATGTGCCCAGTACCGAACCCGGCACCCTCCCAACCCCAGCCTGCCACCAACCTACCACAGCCAGCTCAGCTGCCCACTGCCACATTACAACTCACAAACCCTCCATCCCCTTCCACCCATCACACGGTGTAGTCCCTCCCCCTCGTGTGCGTGTATACATAGCTATATTTGCCCACCCATGTATCCGGTAGCTACCTGCCAGGTAGCCCTGTGCACAGGCACCGTGATTGAGTCACCCTTTTTGAAAGTGCTCAGTCATGATCGCCTTGTATGTGGGATACCCTAATTCCAGTGGATTATGGGTGAAACTGTGAACTTTCTTGTTGGTGCCTAAATGGACCACTAGGAGCACTTGATTGACAGTGATTGACAGCTCCCTTAACCAATCAGAATGCTGTTGAGCTACTTTTAAACTGTGCTCACTCCAGCTCAAGACTCTGAGAAGTAAGGAGCTTTCTAGGTTCTGTGGAGATTTACACACGAGGCAAACTGCTTTTCTGCAAACTGAGGGGTTTCTAAGCAGGTCAGCTGAGATTGCAACTGGCTACAAACCGAAGAAAATAGAAAGTTTGATGTTTCTTCAGCTTGATGTGCAGAGGCATACCGCACATGTGGAGACATTGATACTGGGACTCCTGAAGCAAGGTAGGAGCCATTCTAGTACAGTAAGGACTTTCTCTTGCAAAGCCAGCTGGAGGGTTCACTAGCATGCCGTATAACTTTAAAAAAGACATTTTCTTTATCTGGGACCATGCCATCAATGGTCCAGCTAGACTGTTCCTGTGCCATCATCAGCATTTCGGTGAGAGATCAGACTTGGGGAGCCAGCCCCTGTGCAGCAGTCAAACACAGATTGTGGCCACCTACAGGGAAAGGCCATGAAGTGGAGGTGAGTCATGTCAGCCCAGGTCCGCATCAACAGCTCAGCAAACAGCAGGTCTTCATTTCGCCAGCCTTGCCACCTACTAAATTGGTCTATAGTGAGTAAAACCAGGGTAGCTCCCTGCAACAAATGTTTTAATCATAAATGGTACCATCTGATTTTATTCAGCTGGTGTTCAAGTGTTTCTATAGACTTAGCCAGCCAGCCATGGATACAACTAACCTAATTTGCCTTGCATTGCCACTGTTTAATTGTTTTTCCATCAAGGGCGCCAATGACAACTGCAATGCCAGACACCCCGGGCACCGTTACAGGCCTGCCTGTATTACACTCTGGGTACCCAGTAGTTGTTAGACTGTTCAATAGGGGGACTTCAGTGATTGCATGCAAAGCAACCTGTCTCACTACAGTAAAGTAATCATTTGCCTAGATTCTCACCCCTCCCTTGTTCATGCCCCCTAAATAAACCTGATTTGCTGTTTAACTGTTAATGTGGCAAGTGAGCATATTATTACCTGGTCTAAAGTTATTAAAGTACTTCAAAGTATATTGAAAGTACATATTTGTATTACTGACACTGTCTTTTACAGGGGGTTGCAGAGTGAATGCCAAAAGACCCAACCCTGCTGGTAAGTGAAAGGTGCATGAGCATATCAGTAATGTTGGTGTCAACCTATGTCCAGAGTGGTAAGTGTAGCAGTTGCAAAATTAAATGTACAAGGTCACTAGGTGGGATTGCAGTGGTTATAGCTTCCCAGAGGGCTGGACCAAATCTGTTAGGAACCCACTTAAGCACTACTCTGGGTGGAAGCACCATAAGAAAAAATTACTTACCATAGTAATCTTGTTTCTTCCAATGTATTCTTCTATATTCATAACTCTCTGCAGTTAGCCTCCTAAGTAGAACTGCACAGAGATAGAACGTTATGCTAATGACAGAACCTATCATTGGCCCGTGCCATGCGCGTTCAAACTGCTGCCCTTATAAGCTGCAACGTTCCACCAACATATCAGATTTCTAAGGAGTCTGCAAGGCAAATTTTAACTGTAACTATCTATCTATCTACAACAAAAACTATACCAAGTAAAAAACATGACTATTACCATGAACCCAACTAACCTCCCCAATGCCAGAATTGTCTGGAAAAAGAAGGGAAGTAAAACAAGTGTTTAAACAACATGAGCCAGTGTTTGGGACTCCATATTAAATGCTCAGTTAGGACTGCAGAGGCTCTGGTTCTGGAAGGGTAGGCAGGGTGGAAGAGTTATGAATATAGAAAATTACCTTGGAAGAAACAAGATTACTATGGTAAGTAATTTTTTCTTCTCACCCCAGGTATTCTTCTATATTCCTATCTCTCTGCAGACTTCAAAGCAGTATCTTTGGAAGTGGGCACAGAATCTACTTTGGAAAGAGGCTCTGCAGGACTGCTGTGCCCAACCTGGCATGACTTCTGGACTGAGTGTCAAGACTATAGTGTTTAGTAAAGTTGTGCACTGTCCTCCAAGTAGCTGCTTTACAGATCTCCACTAATGGAACATCTCTGGCTGCTGATATGGTAGCAGCTGTGCCTCTTGTGGAATGAGCCCTCAGCCCTGCTGGGGGCTCCTTGCCAACTTTTGAGTAGCAAAATTGAATGCACTGGACTATCCAGCAAGAAATGAATCTCTTTGAAGCTTGGTGACCTTTACCCACATCCCCATAAGTCAGGAACTACTGTTGTGTGTCATGTCTATGATCTCTGGTCTGGGTCATATAATAACTTAATGCCCTCTTGACAGCCAGTCTATGGAGTCTGCACTCACCTGAACTAGTCTGTCCAGTGAAGAAAACTGGCAGGGTAATGGACTGGTTCAAATGAAAGTCAGAGATAACCTTAGGGAGGAATTTTCTGTTTATTCGTACTACCATCTTGTCTCTGTGGAAAGAAAGATAATCCTTCTTGACACACAAGGCCTAAAGCTCACTAATTCTTCTGGCTGAGGTGATGACAACCAGAAAAAACAGTTTTACAAGTAACATACTTTGGGTGTGCTGAAGCCATGGGCTCAAATGGGAATCTCACAAGCTGGGTAATGCATATGTTCAGGTCCCACACTGGTACTGGTTCCCTAATAGGTGGGTGAAAATGGCTCAAACCTTTAAAGAATCTTTTGAAAATGGGATTGGATGCCTGGGAGGTGCTCCTCCCAGCAGAAATGCAAGCAGATATTGAGGATAAATGCACTTTCAGGAATATATGTTGCAGTCCCTGGGAGTGCAAGTAGGTAAGATAATCCAGGACAGCTGGTATCCCCACTTGAGTAGGGGGAGGTACCTTAGGAAGCACACCAAACAGAGAACCTCTTCCATTTTGAAGCATAGTTTTCTTAGTAGAAGACTTCCTTTAGACCTTAAGGATATCAAGGACACAATGAGAGAGTTGCAATTTTGCATACTCTTAAGTCCCCAAGAGCCATGCTTTGATTCTGAGAGATCTGAGGTTCAGGTTCAGGATCTTGCCCTGATGGGAGGTCAGCAGATTGTGCCTCCTGGGTAAATGTATTAGTCTGGCTACAGACATGGAGAGTAATAGAGGGTAACATGGCTGTCTGGCCCAGTCTGGTGCTATCAAGATCATTGATGTAGCCAGCCAGGTGGCACTGAGGGTTGAGGCGTTGTATGCCACACCTCATGCCACGCTGGTGACCCGAGGTCAGGAATGAGCTCGGGTTGCCATGGGTCGGCCAGGGAAGAGAAGATCAAGTGTCTGGAGGACAGCTCTCCTCTCCTGGGGAGGGTGGGCCAGCAATCCCACCACAGCAGTGACTCCCAGTGGAGACTGGGGTGCCAAAAACCAGGATCACACATGGCAGGGGAGGAGGCAATGTCAGACACTCATGAGTAGAGTACAGAAGCATGCCCAGCTTGCGCTGACCATCATTGCACAGCTGTGCCTCTGTAGGGGTCATGTTCACGTACAAGAATAAGGAAACACCCCAGCTCCTAAAGAAGATGATGGCATGCCAGCCTCATGCCTGCTGTTAGACCCCACTTTTCCAGGTCCCGACATCCTCCAACCCACACCAGATCACCCAATGGGATTGAAGGAGTGCCCAGGTAAGAGGAGGGTGACCCTGCCCTGGGGGGCAAGCCAGGGGCTACGGTGGTACAGGGTGCTAGGTCAGGGTTCAGGGGGGACCTAGGGTAAGGGAAGTCTCAGGCTTGTCGGGACAAGCTGGGGATGACTAATTGATGCCTCAGGACTGGTGACAGGAGGGAAAAACCAGTGGAAAAAAAAAAGATCATTGATGCAGGTTGTGACCTGGGTTAGATCAGAACTCTGAAAATGAGAGGAAGAGGGGGAAAAGCTTATAGGCTTCTTCCTGACCAATCCAATGTCAGAGCATCCAGTGGGATTGTACCCTTGGACGGTGGTCTGCAGCACAAGAGGGGCAGATGATGATTCTCATGGGATGCAAAAAAAACTATTTCTGGTGTGCCCCACCTCCTGAATACTGACTCCAGTACCTGCTTGTTGACGGACCACTCATGGTGGGCCTTACTGATTCTGCTCAGGGCATCTGCTAGGGTATTGTTTTTCCCTGGCAGATGAAAGGTCTGTAGGGAGGCCTTCAGTGAGTAAGCCAAACTCCAACTCTTCATTGCTTCTGCACACAGGGGGTCTGACCTTGTCCCCCCCCTTGCTTGTTTATGTAGTACATTGTTGTGGTGTTGTCTGTCCTGACCTGCACCACTTTTCCTTGTAGTAGTGGTGCAAATGCTTGTAGTGCTAAGAAGACACCCCTTAGCTCCAACAGATTTATATGTTGGAGTGACTGCGCTGGACCAGGTTCCATGAGTGACATGATCCCCTAAGTGGGCACCCCACCCTGACAGACATCTGTTGTAAGAATGATGGGGTTTACTGTTGGAAGGGCACTCCCCTCCCTGAAGTTGTCTGCTTCCTTCCACCACTGAAGGGCTTGCAGCAACATTTTTGTTAATGGAATTGATTTTGAGAGATTGTCTTTCCTTTGGCATCAATGTGCCCTGAGGTGAAACTGTATGTTTCTCATTTGGAACCTGGCACCCAAAACTGTGCCTGTTACTGCAACCATATGTCCCAGAAGTTGCAGAAACTATCTTGCTGGCTTTGGCTCATTCAGCCTGAAAGAAGCAGCTACAATACAACCTCTACATCAGATTTTGTTCAGATAATCAAGATTTTAGATAATCAGGGGTCCACAATATTAGGCAAATGAGAGTTGTGGAACAATATCAGAGTTCAGATAATAAGGAGCTCTGGATAATCAGGGTTTGAATAATTGAGGTTGTACTGTACTTGCAAGATGCTTTGCACTCTGTCCTGAGGGAGGAAAGCTCGTCCCTCTAATATGTTCAGTTCTGCTCCTATGAAGTGCAGAACCTGTACTGGGGTGAGGACAGATTTCTCCTGATTTGCCAGGAACCCTAGTGACCAGTAACAGGTTTGGTGTTACCTGCAAGTGATCTTGCACCTGCTGGGGTGAGCTTCACACCTCCAGCCAATTGTCGAGATTGAGGAAGACTAATACATCTAGCTTCCTTAGGTGTGCCACCCCCACTGCCAGACACTTTGTAAATACCCTCGAGGTAGAGGTGAGACTGAAGGGTAGGGCTGAAAACTGGTAATGTCCTGATGGAAGTCTGATCTGAGATAGTTACTGTTGGATTTTCTTATGGGAATGTAGAAATAGGTCTCTTTTAGGTCCAGAGATACTAGCCGATCTCCCTTCTGAATGACTGGCAGAATCATTGCCAGTGTGACCATTTTGAATTTTGGCTTTATTAACTACTTGTTCAGTAGTCTGAGGTCTAGAATAGGCCACTACTCCCCATTTTTCTTGTTGGTGAGGAAGTATCTTGAATAGAAACCCCTTTCTTTCTGCTAAGGTGGAACATGTTCCACTCTTTTTACCAGGAGGAGGTTTTGAACCTCCTTCTTTAAGAGTTTCTTTTCCAGGAGGGAAGCAAGTTTGAATACCCTTGTTTTCAAGGGAGGGAAGGACTTGAAACTTAGGGGCAAACCCTGACTCACTACCTCCAGGACTGACTTTTCTGTGGTAATGGACTCCTAATCCTGGAAATAGTGAACCAACCTGCCTCCTTCTGGGATGGGGAGGCATCCTTGACCACTAAGTCAGGGGTTCTGTTTTGCTTGGGGCTGAGCTTAGGTAGTTTTGGATCCTCTCCTGGAACCACTTCTACCTCTGCCTCTCAAATACCCTGTCTGCTGTGTGTATTGCTGGTACTGAGAGATAGCCTGGGCTAGATAAAAAGGTCTGCCGTAGGCTCCCCTACCTCTGCCTCCCCTTCAGTATGGTCTTTTGGAGGAGGAGGGTCTCTCCTTTGCTGAGTTGCTCTTATAGGTGGCCTTATATACATCCACCTTCTTCATATACAAAGATATGTAACAGGGTGGACACTTTGGGAGGGGTGAAGGATGAGGCAGGATCTAGCCAGGCTGAAGGAGTGGGCAGAAAAGTGGCAATTGCAATTCAATGCAAAAATGTTCAAAATAATGCACATAGGACAGAATAACCCAAGGCCACTTACTACCTCAGAGGAGGAATCACTGCAGCTCATAGAACAAGAAAAGGACCAGGGGATTTGGATCATGGACACATTAAAGGCCAGGGGTGAGTGTGAATGAGCAGCTGGGAAAACAACATGAGTGTTGGCATGCATTGGGAGAGGCTCCACTAGTAGGAGGAGGGAGGTGATCATGCCACTATATAAAACATTGGTCAAACCACAGCTGGAGTATGGAGTTCTATTCTGGAGGCCCTATTTGCAGGCTGACAAGGATAGGCTGGAAAGGGTACAGAGAAGGGCAACCAAGATGATCCAGAAAAATGCAGGGGAGACCATGTGGGGAGAGTCTGGAAGAGTTTGGTCTTTATACACTGGAAATGAGATGGGAGAGGGGGAGATGGTGGAAACCTTCAAGTACATGAAGGGAATTAATAAGGTTAAGGGAGATAGCATCTTCAGAATGAGCAAAAACAAAACCACCAGAGGTCGCACATTTAAGCTGGAGGGGGCAGATTTAAGGGGGACATGAGGGGGTGGTATTTCTCAGAGAGGGTTGTACAACCGTGAAACAAGTTACCGGAGTAGGTGATGGAGATGGATACAGTGGAGAAATTCAAAAGAGCATGGGATAACTACATGGGAGTGGGAAGGGGAGGGAAAAAAGGGCAGAGGAGTGAGAGGTAAAAGGGAAGGGGGGGCTATCTTGGGCAGACTCGATGGGCCGGAAGCTCCTTTTCTACAGGCATGATTCTATGATTCTATGATATAAGCCTCAGTCTGTTCTCCAAATATTGAATGATCCTCCACAGGGAGATCCATAGTCTTAGTTTGGGTGTTCTGTGCAAGATTGGTGGCCCTGAGCCAAGCCAACCTCCTAAAGGCTATGGTAAGGGTCATTCATCTAGCAGCAGTATAATTGGCATCTGCTGCTATCTGAAATTGGTACTTTGCTGCTTCAAGCCCAAACCTGGCTGTCTCAGCAAAATCATCCGAGAGGCCAGAAGGAGCCTTATCTGCCATGGTCAATATTGACTGCCACAGTGACTTTTGATACTGTGTAGAATAAGCCTGGTAATTTAGCCTGTATGACTCCCAGTGAGGTTGCCAAAAAGCCCTTCTTGGCCATACTATCTATTTTTTTTGAATTTTTCTCAGGTGGGTGTGATGCCAATGGCACCCTTGCCTTCTCACCGGCTGCTTGCTGGACTATCCCTTGATGGTCAGGGTGACAGCGGAGGAACTCAGCCTCCTGTCTGTCTAGCTGGTACTTTTTGTCCACCTTTTTATGAACATGTGAACATACGAAATGCCAACTTCCGGTTCCACCCCTGCAACGCAGGGCTTCTTAGTCTAGTGCTCAGCAATCTCCCCCCCGAGCAAAATCCCTCTATCAAGCATGTTTAGTGATCCAAATTAAGTAAAAAACCTACCAGAATGACAAAGGATGGAAATTCCTTTCAGAATTGGGTGTTTGGTCAGATTTAGCAACAGTGATGGAAAGCGATGGGGAGCAGTCAGATTCAGAGGCCTCTGGCCTAGAGAATAAGCAAGCAGTCATAAACTCAGCCCCACACAAGTCTGCACAGAAATGTTGTCATTCTGCAATAAAACCTAAGGCTAAGAAGGTGAAACTTGACCTTATCTATCAAGAAATACTATCATTTAGAGCAGAAATAAAACAACTATATGGAGAGCTACGTAGAGATGTTATGGTACTGGAGCAAAGGGCAGATGGTATGGAGAGGCAACTTACGGTGACAGAGAATCAAGCAGATAATTTAGAAATCCAGCTGCAACAAATGCAACAACAACAAGAAATGATAGAAACTAGGCAAGAAGATGCCGAAAATAGGGCAAGGAGAGAAAATATCCGCATATACTGTATCCCTAAATCTGCTGAAGGCTCCAACATTAAAGAATTTGAGGACACTGTGCTACGCGCAGCCCTAGAGCTTCCTGAAGGGTTCCAGCTAAATTTAGAGAGAGTTCACCGGGCCTTGGCCCTGAAACCATCTGATCCTGCTGCCCCTCTGAGATCTATAATTGCTCAATTCAATAGTTTTGCCACAAAGGAGCAAATATTAATGATGGTGTGGCATAAGCAAAAAATTTATTATGGTCAAAAGCGCTTTTACTTGAATCATGACTACGCACCAAAAACAATGAGGCAATGCCGAGCTTACTTACCCTTGCTACCAGTGATAAGAACAGCAGAACATAAGTTTTCTATGCCTTATCCTTCCTGCTTGATTGTTCATCTACCGAATGGCAGGAAAGAATATGCAATGGCTCTAGAAACAAGGCAGGATCTCTCGAAAATGGGCCTTCATTTCCCTGATAGCATGAAAGAAACAACTGAATCTACTTCACGACCCCCAAGATGGCAGACAGATCAGCAGAAAACAAGAAAGGGACAGAACGATAACCTTACCCAAGATCCGAAGAAAGCATTGGCCATTTTTCTTCATATTGAACATACATCCGAAAATGAGCAGACCTGAATAGATCATTGAAACTCAGAAGCCAGAAGCTAATTTACTGGGAGGTGAGTGGGTGGGTGGGTGGGGTGAGGGGTTTATCCCAGGGGCATCCTCAGTCCTTGACTGCCCTGACTCTAGGCCCAGCATTTACAAATTTAAACCTAATGTGGCAGGCTGGGCCAACTGCTGAGGTGGCTATGGTATCGGATCCCGTCTCCTCCCCTTCCCCCCTTACTTCTTTCCATTGTTTCTTCCTTCTTTTAAGGATGGTAGACAGAGACTGTAAGTCAGGAAGGTATTTGAAATTAAAGTAAAACAAACTGGTTTCAGAGACTAATTGGAACTGTAAACGACCTAGGTGGTGCCTAGAGACAGGTCAAAGACATTGAATAAGATGGAGGGCACCCATGGCTTGGACTTTTAGTGTAAATGGAACACCATTTTTTTTTTTTCCCTTTATTGTGGTTGTGACCAGACTATTTTTTGCTTTCTCTTTTGGGGGGAAGGGAGCGCTATACAGGTGGTACTTGATGTATACAATAACAAGTGCAGGGGCGATAGCACACTTAATCTTACTATGTGCTTGTGTGACTATAACACAAGGATATAGTGGAGCTTCTTGTTGCTCCCAGGAGGCCCCAGGCTTTTTAGTCCTGGGCTTTACCTCCTTTCCTATGGGTTCTGAGATACCATCGATATACCCCACTGGAAAAATAGGGAGGAAGGGATTATCCTCCCCCACCTTGGAAGTAACTAAATGTATGCTGTATATATGTTATAAACAGTTCTTGAACTGTCCGTTAAGGTTGAAAAATTTAAAGTTTAGATCCCACCTAGTGCAGGATCTAGGGATTCAACAGGATTGTTATTTTAAGTTTCAGATAAGGTATATAAGAGGTACAGAGGGTAAACAAAAAATAACAGAAGCATGGCTAAAGGTGGAATGTGAATGAAATATTCTGAAATGACTCACACCTAGAAATATAAAGAGATCGAAAGTTGGAAATCAAGGTAGACAGTCGCAGTGGAGAAGTAAAATAGATAGGAGAGGATGGGACAAATCAAGTACTTTCTATAGAATTGGGCAGTATTTAAAAATAGAGAAAATGGTTAATTCTATATGTGCTATTTTATCCCTTAACATAAATGGAATTAATAGCCCTGTAAAACATTCATGACTACAGCAATATATTAAAAGACAGGCCCCAGATATTATATATATCCAGGAAACACATATGACACAGGCTGAACATGTGAAGTTGGGGGCGGGGGGTAGATATAGGGTTTTTTCGGCTTCTAGTAAAACAGGACGGAGAAGAGGAGTTGTTATTATTCTCCTTCCAGCTACCTTACCTTTTGAGGTAGAGATGGAATATGCAGATTCTGCAGGTTGCTTTGTTATTGTACAGGGTATATTATATGGCCAAGCAATAACTTTGGTGAATGTATATCTTCCACAAGCCTCCCCACAGGTGAGGATTCGTCAACAGTTTAATAAAGTGATAGACCTACAAAAGGGCATATTACTAATGGGTAGGGATTTCAACATCACATTAAATCCAAATGTGGACACTACTAATCCTTTAGCACATAGACATTCTCCATACAGAAATGGTTCTCCTCCCAAATCAAAGCCTTAGGGTTTCTAGATGTGTGGAGACATTTTTATTCCAGGGGGAAGGATATACTTATGAATCACCACAGTTCAGAACAAAGTCCAGAATAGATTATTTTTTTACTTTGGTAGAACATTTAGATATCTTACGAGATCTTTCTTTAATGGGAAGGTTTCTGTTAGATCATACCCCACAGCTTCTTAAACTAGCCTTGGGAAGGCCAAGGAAGCAGACATTTTGGAGACTCAATTTATCTTTACTTAAAGATCAGGAACTAAAGGACATTCTGGCAACCAGAATGCCACAAATTATAAAAGAAAATACTACCCCAGAAACCCTGGCAGGGTCAATTTGGGACACATTAAAAGTAGTCACAAGGGGAGATCTGATAGCCTACTGTGCCAAAAACAAAAACAGAGGGATCTAAGATATAAACAACTACAATCTCGACTGGCCTTCCTCCAACAGAGGGGGTGACCTAGCAGATGAAGCTAAGGAAATGGAGATGAGACACCTCAGGGGGGGAGCTCCAGGCTATAATAGATTACCAGGTACAAGCAAAATTGCAACAATTAAAGCGGTACTATTATGAAGGTGGACCAAGGGGAGCACGAAACTTAGCTAAGAGAGTGAGGGGCTCAAGACAAACCACTACAATAACGAAGCTCAAAGATCTAACCTCAGGAGAAGTGAAAGGTAGCACCCCTGAAATCCTTGACGTATTTCACAAATACTATAAAGAACTATATTCCATTGTGGCCCCCTCATCTGAACAAGAAATTGCTGGGTTTCTAGCATCCCTACCCTTCAAGAAATTAACCACTCTGCAGCAAGACAAGCTTAAGATGCCACTGACAGAGGCAGGGATCAGGTAGAAAGTTAGGCAAGCAAAGACTCTTAAATTGCCAGGCCCAGATGGGTTTCCACAGGAATGGTTTAAAGCACTACTCCCCTTATTAATTACCTTACTGAAACAAGTTTTTACAGAAGTGCAGATGGAGGATTCTCTTCCTCCATCTTGGGCATATGCAGTGATTTCAACAATCCCCAAACCAGGTAGAGATCATTAACATCCAGAATTGTATAGGCCCATTTCAATTTTAAATTGTGATTATAAACTTTATATGGCAATATGGGCCAAGAGATTAGAGGATATTCTCCCAAATTTGGTACATCAGGACCAATCTGTTTTTTTAAAGAATCGGCAGACATCAGATAATACCATTAGAGCTATCCACTTACAGTCCTATGTTTCCAGGACATCCCTGCCAATGGAAATGGTGAGTTTGGATGCATATAAAGCGTTCAAAAGGGTACTTTGGGGGTTATTTATGCAAGTTTTGAAAGCTTTTGATTTCCCCATGGAAATGGTCACTTGGATAAGCAATTTATATGCTAGTCCTAAGGCTTATATAAAGGTGAATGTGTCCCTGTCCTCCCCACTGGCATTGGAAAGGGGAACCAGACAAGGCTGTCCCCTTTCACCTCTATTATTCGCTCTTTATATAGAGCCATTGACATTGGCAATCAGAAAGGGAAGGGATATCCGGGGGGTAGAAGTGGGAGGAGACATCTATACTGTGTCACTGTATGCAGATGATGTGCTTTTAACACTAACAGACCCAGAAATATCATTAAGAGGTGCCTGGCAGGTTTTGACTGACTTCGCTTCTGTCTCAGGATATGTTATTAATTCAATAAAGACAGGGGTCCTTGCTTTAAATTTTTTCTCTTCTTTTCAGCTAAAACAAACAATCTCATTTCAGTGGAGAACCACAAAGTTAAAATACTTAGGTATACAGCTCCCCCTAGAGGTGTCTAATGTAATCTTAGTAAATTATGAGCCAATGACACAAACATTTGAATCAGATCTGCACAAGTGGGCTCAGATGAGGTTTCCCCTGTACACTAGAATAGAAATTATTCGGTACAGTATCTTACCTAGATTATTATATTTATTTCAAATGATTCCCTTTAACCTCCCAAGGAATACTTTGATACTTGGAATAAAACACTATCTAGGTTTGTGTGAGAGGGCCGGAAACCACAGATTAGATGGTCTCTACTACACCTGCCAAAGGATAGGGGAGGCCTAAATGTTCCAGATTTGAAACGATATGCAATGTCGGTGGACATAACCCGTATCCTAACATGGGTAAACTCTAAGGTCCATTTGCCTAGGAAGACAATTGAATGTGTTCTGAATGACATCCAAGATCCACAGAGAATAGTTTTTGGCCCACTGGCCAATCTCCTAAAGTTATCAGAGTTTGCATGGGGGACAAGACAGATTCTACAAAGCTGGTATAGATTTAGAGCTAACCCGGCTGTGGACTCAGTGTTTTATTTTCTGCGGTTGTTAACTGTGGAGACTGAATTCTTACCAAACCAATTTGACTTAACATTCCAGATTTGGCAAAGGAATGGTTTAACACTCCTTTTTCAATTTATGAATGTACAGGGGGTGATTTCATTTGCTCAGATGCAAAAAGAATTTGCATTAGAAAATGAAGACCATTTCAGAGATTTACAGGTTAGAGAGTTTCTTTTAAATAAGGATCAACAAAGAAGTTGTCTCCCAACTCCTATGCCTCTCCTTTTGAGTCTGATTATTAAAAACATTCAGGGATCTGACCAGGCCCATATGATACAGTTGATATATGGAGCAACAAGGGAGCTGGTGATTGATTCATCTCAGTCAGTATTAGATGCATGGAATAAGGAATGGTTGAAGGTAGTAACCTACCAGCTCTGGATACAATATGCTCGCCCCTCTTTGGGAGTCTTCCTGGCACCTTATTGGCGAGAGTTTGCCTTGAAGTCTTGAAGTAGATATTTTAATACCCCAGCTAAAATATCCAGGATCTCTCTCTTAACCTGTGCGGACTGCTGCAGACAATGTGGGGAGCCATTAGCTGACCAGGTTCATGTTTTTTGGAGTTGTCTGAAAATACATCATTATTGGCAGCAGATTGAGGAAGCCCTTCCAGAAATTTACTCTCCAGACCTAAGGTTAAATCCACAGTGGGTACTATTATCAATCCCTCCACTGGGTATAAGATGTTAAAGGGTCTTTTATACCAGCCTTCTTTATTATTGCTAAGAAGGCAATTACCAGCTTATGGAAACAGGTTGAATCTCCTACAATAGAGAGTTGGCAAGATATGATCATAGAACATTACATACTAGAAAGGATGATTGTGGGGGCTCAGGGACGGACTGCAAAGTTTGAATTGAAGTGGCGGTCTTGAGTTTTTTATAATTCAATAAGTGACCCCATTTTTGTCCCATGATGGCACTAAAAAAGTCACAAGTTAAGATGTACTTAGGACATGTATCTTGTGTCTATGGGGAATGATCAAAATGAAGAACAATGAAATAGGGCAGTTAGTTTATGTCTGGGCACTATATAAATGTATTGGACATAGAATACAAAAGAAGGGGAAAGTACTTTTTATATGCATAATACACTGTTACTACCTGACTGTCAGAAAGATTCAGATTCTTACCATTGTAAGCCATGAAACATCTGAAAGAATATGTACCTTTAAAGTAAACAAAATAAATATAAAGTTTAAAAAAAAAATACGAAATGCCTGCTGAAACAGGCCTCACGGTTTATCGAGTCTTCTCATTTATGCAGCTAGCCCCACAACATGCAGCTGCACCACTCTCCCTTCTCTTTCTCGTAACAACCCCCCCAACTCTGTCCCACCCTTTCTTAAATCTACCAACTGTTCTACAGGATACCACTTCCTCAGGCAGCGTAGTCCACTTGTCTACCTCCCTTTCTGTGAAAAAGTGTCTCCTGGTTTCCCTCCCGAATCTTCCCCCCTCCAGTCTCAGCCAATGGGCTCTCATGTCCCTCCCAGTTTTGATCTGGAAAATCTCTTCTGTATTAGTCTTGTTTATTCCTTTTAAGTATTTAAAGGTTTTGATCATATCCCCCCATCCCTCCTCTTCACTAGAGAATACATGTTCAGCTATCCCCTCCTCTCCTCATAGGATTTTCCCTCCATTTCCTGGATCATCTTTGTTGTCCTATGCTGCACCCCCCTCCAACAATCTGATGTCCTTCTTCAGGAATGGACACCAGTACTGTACGAAGTATTCCAGGTGTGGCCTAACTAGTGACCTGTACAAGGGAAGGATCACCTCCCTGTTCCTGGAGGAGATTCCCCTCGCGATGCACCTCAGCATTTTGTTTGTCTTTGCAGCCACCTTCCTGCACTGAGCTGAGTGGTTCATACTCCCTGTAATAAGCACACCTAGATCCTTTTCCTCCACAATGCATTCCAGCTCTACCCTTCCCAGCTGATATTTCCTTTCCTGGTTCCTAGCTGTGAAGTGCAAGACCTTTTCACGTTCTGGCATTGAACCCCATCTGCCATGTTTCTGACCACTCCTGTAGTTTGGTCACGTCCTTATGTAGTCCCCTCCACCCCTCCATGTCATCTGCCACAGCTCCCATCTTGATATCGTCTGTGAGCAGACTGATCTACTCCAGACCCATTGTGAGATATTGGCTATGAATATCCCAAACAGCGCTGGTCCAAGTACAGAACCTTGTGGCACCCTGCTCGCGATGTCCCTCAGTGATGAGAGTTCCCCCCCACTGCCCTTTGCTGCCTACCCCCTCAGCCAGTTTGTGATCCAATTGACCATTTTTGTTCCCACCCTTATGTATTCCAGCTTCCCTCAGCCTCGCATGCAGCACAGAATCAAAGGCCTTGCTGAAGTCCAAATACAGGATGTCCACTGCATGGTCCTCGTCCAACTCCATGGGTACCCAGTCATGGAACCAAACCAGGTTCATCTGGCAGGATCTGCCTGAGACAAACCCATGCTGATGACTATTTTGGAGACCACTGTTTGCCAAAAAGGTCACCAGCCTCTCCTTTAGGCTATCTCCATGAGCTTCTCCACAATTGAGGTGAGGCTCACAGGTCTGTAGTTGCCTGGTTCATCCTTCGGGCTACTTTTATGAATAGGTACCGCATGGGTCAACCTCCAATCTTATGGCACACATCCTGTGTCCAGTGATGTACTGAACAGGTCTGCCAGTAGTCCCACAAGGATCTCTGCTGACTCCCTAAGCACCCTAGGGTGAATGCCATCTGGTCCGGATGCCTTGTACACCCTCAGCGCCCTTAGTCCTTCCAGAACCCTGTCCTCTGTAATACTGATATCAGTCACCCCCTTCCCCTGCCCACTCCACCTCTCCCATGAGGTATCTGCCCCCATTTTTCCTACATGAACACAAAGCAGAAGTAATCATTCAGTGCCTGTGCCTGGTCCCCCCCTTTTCCACCCACCCTTCATCCTTCTTAATCCTCACAATATGGTCATTGGTTCTCCTTCTTTTGCCAATGTATCTCAAGAAGTCCTTTTCCCTGCTCTTAATTCCCTGTGCCAGTCTCAGCTCCCTGGATGACTTGGCTGCCCTGACTAGCCTGGTAACCTCCCTGGACATCTTCATGTACTCATCCTTTCCCCCTTGCCCTCCCAATTTCTCATGTCTCTGGAATGATTTTCTCTTGGCCTCCACCCCTTCTATGACCTCCTGAGTCAGCCAACGTGGCTTCTTTGCCCTACCTTTCTTGCTGTCTGTCCTGGTACAAGTCTCAGCAGCCTCTGCTAGTCCCTTTTTAATAATATCCCATTTTTGGTTAGCATCCATGCTTGCTTGAATTCCCACCTGATGCCCAACCAAAATGTTCCCCATCCTTTTAAAGTCTGCCCCCTTAAAATCTATCACCCTGGTACCCATACCTCCTGTTTCTCTACCCATATTGAGTGTGAACCACACTGAGTGGTGGTCACACCCAGCCGGGGGTCCTCCACTCCCAGATCCCTTACAGCCTCCCCATTTGTTACTTCCAGGTCAAGAGTCCTTCCCACCCTAGTCAGCTGGCAGACCAATTGTAGGAGGAAGCTGTCCTGAAATGCCTCCAGTAATATCTGCTCCTTACACTCATGGTGGTTGGGGTGTTCCAGTCCACCCAAGGGAGGTTGAAGTCCCCCACCACTACTGTGTTCCCCTTCTTATAGACCCTTCTAATCTGCTCAGCCAACTCTTTATCCAGGTCATCCCCTTGAGCTGGTGGCCTGCACACCACCGCTACCCTCAGTGTCCTTCTTTTAGAGTCTTGAAACTGCATCCATAGAGCCTCTGTCTTGCCTCCTCCCCCCTCATACACCTTATCCCTTCCTTCACATAGATCACCATGCCCCCCTTCCCCTTAGCTCTGTCTTTTCTGAATATCCTGTACCCTGGGATCATCATATTCCAGTCCTCGATCTGGGTGGCTCATGTTTCCCTGACTGCCACTATGTCCACCCTCCCCACTGCCAACAGAGCCTGGAGCTCAGCTGATTTGTTACCTAAACTTCTCACATTCAGAGAGACCACCCTCCAACCTGTGCTTCCCCCCCTCCAGGTTTTTCTGTCTTCCAATGCCTCCTTGTGCCCCTACCCCAAATTCCTCTCCGATAGCTTGGGGGGTAAGCATACTCGACTCCCCTTTCTGGGGTCTCTGCCTACCAGCTGTCCTCATTCCACCCCCTCACCTAGTTTAAATCTACCCTTGATGTTATGTACCCCTCAAACGTCTGCTTTAATACACCTTTCCTTTTCCCCCGCTCAAGTGTTGCCTATCCTCTGCATATACAGTAGATCCTTATTGTCTCAGTTTCTGCCCCAGTCACCCACTATCCCATACCCCTTGGACTGACACCACTCCCCCAACCAAGTGTTGAACTCCTCAATCCTCCCTTTCCTTCCTGTACTCGCGCAAGGTATTGGGAGCACCTCTGAGAAGGCCACTGATTTCCCCACTTCCTCACATCAATCAATCAATCAATCAAAATCTTTATTTAATCAGGCGAACATCATTGAGCGTAGTTCATTTACAAGATGGACCTGAGTGGTCAAGAAGTGCAAGTATTATTACATAAACAATAATAACATAAACAGTAGTACAATGACATAAAGTGCTAATATAGAACAATATACATATATACAAGGCACATTAAAATCTTTTAACCTGTAAGAAAAGGAGGCAATGGGTATAGCAGGCATAATATATAAATTATAGGTCCTAATTGGCTTTTATGAGAGTATATCCGGTGACTGGAATAAAGAAGTAGAACTAGCATAATGGAACACGGAAAAGGAGGTGGGGGTATGTAGGGTCGATTAGGCCTTGTGAAAGCAATTGCAGAGTTCTGGGAATAGGGTGGAGAATAATCTTTTGAAGGATGTTAAAGGTAAGAGGCTATTTGCTTCATGTTTTTTGAGTGAGTTCCATGCAACTGCAAGTGAGTAGCTGATAGCGGCCCTCCCAAACTGGGTGCAGGCATTGGGGACCTTTACAATGATAAGTTTGCTGATCCTTAGTTGTATGGCCTAGAAGTAATTTGGGTAAACAGTCTGTGATATAGGTGGGTAGTTTGCCTGATAAGGCTTTGAATATCCAAATTGCAGCATTCCTATTTCTTCTGTGTTGTAATGATGTCAGTTAACTGCCTTATAAAGGAAGCAGTGATGGGTGCTGGAGGGAAGGTCAGTAATAAATCTGATGGACCTGTGGTATAGGGTGTCCAGCTTATTTAAGAGGGGGAGTGAACAATGGCCATAAAGAAAGTCAGCATAGTCAATGAGGGATAGGAATGAGGCCTGGATTAATCTTTTTTTGGAGTCTCTGTTGAGGTAGTGCTTTATTCTAAAAAATAGACCAAGCCTTTGTCTCAGTTTTTTTAGTAGCTCCTCAATATGGACAGAATAGTCAAGCTTGTTATCAATCCAGACTCAAGGTATTTGAAGTTATCAACTAATTCAGCTTCTCTCCAAGTAAGGTGGATAGTTGTAGGAGTGGTGGGTGATGGGGTAGTGGCAGAAAAACTTTGTGGCAAAGAACATAGCTTTTGTTTTTTGGCATTTAGAAGTAGCTTTTATCCAGTAGATTGTGTTGCAGGATGGAGAATTCAGATTGTAGCAGTTCACAGGCTTTAGGTAATGAAGGATTGCTGACATATAATACAGTATCATCAACAAACAGATGAATGTTGGATTGAGTGAGGTTGGCATCAATATTATTAATATAAATGGCAAGAGGATGGGGCCAAGAATAGAGCCTTGCGTACACCTCTTAGCAGTGGTTTTAAGGTGGATAGGTAATTTCCATTTTTACCAGTTGTGACCTATCTGATAGGTAGCACTTGAACCAGTTGAGTGAGGAGAATCCAGCCCTAGTGAGCCAAGGAGGTGATTAATGATTCATGATCCAATGTGTCAAATGCTTTACTCAAATCCAGGAACACAGCACAGGTACTGTTCTTCTTATCCATGGCAATCTGCCAATCGTTGGTTACTTTGGCTAGGGCCAAATGGTGCTATGCCTTGATTAAAACCTGATTGTGCTGAATTAAGGAGGTTATTGTTATCCAGGTAGTCCCTTAATTGTGAGTTTACTAACTTTTCGAGCATCTTGGATAGTACTGATAGGATGGAAATGGGCCTGTAATTATTGAGGTCCATGGGATCACCAGATTTAAGTAATGGAACTACTTGAGCTGTTTTCCAAGTGGAGGAATGGATCCAGTGGTGAGGAAAGATTGAAGAGATGAGTGGGGGGCAGATAAGACGTGTGATGCAATTTTAAGGAAGTAGGGATCCAGGGAGTCTGTACCTGCACTCTTAGAAGTATCTAAATTAGAGAGGAGGTCTTCCACTTCTTTCAAGGATATTGGGTTGAAGGAAAAGTTGATGTAGCCTTTTGTCCCACAGTGGATTGAAGGTTCAAGGAAGATCTCAGGAGATTTGCAGGTGATGAGTCAAATACTAGGCCAGCTGTGGTGAAGTGGTCATTGAAGGTATTTAGGATTTCTTGTTTGCCTGTAATTTCTGTATCATTTTAGTAGCAGTTTGGAGGTTAAGGCAGGAGTAGAGTTTTGGCCCAGAATTCCTTTATAGTTCCCCAGAGTCTGGCTGGTTATTATAGGAGGCATCCAATTCAGCTCTATAATAGGCAGCTTTGGCAGTTCTTATTTGTTTTGTACATGAATTTCTTGCTTTTCTGAAATTTAGCCAGTCTCTGGTATCCTTTGTTTTTCTTGCCTTTTCCACAGTTTGTCCCTGGTTAACAAGGCTGCTTTAAGATCAGTGGTGAACCAAGGGCAGGATCTTGCTTTAGTTCTGATACTGGTGATTGGTGCATGAATATTGAGAGCATTAGTGATAATGTCCTTTAAGGTCTGGAGCTGTTTCAACTGAGGTTGTAAGGTAGAAATCTTGCCAGTATATTGTATTACTCAAGTCATGGAGGTATCCTGGGATGTTGAACTTCTTTTGACCTTTGAGGACAAATTCTGCAGGGTTGGGTGGTTTGAGTGTAGATCTTATGCCAGCTATAGGACAATGATCACTTACATCATTCGGTAGTACTCGCATGCGTATATAAGTGAGGCTTGTTTACCAACATAATATCCAGGAGTGAGCTGTTGCTAGGGTTTTTAGGTTAACCTGGTTGGGTCTTTAATTAGTTGTGTAAAGCCATAGGTGTCACAAAGTTTACCAATGATGCAGATACATTAGATAGCCAGTTTAAATTCAAATCACCAGGATGATGGTATCTTCAGGGCCTAGATTGATTATTGACCCCAGGTGAGATAGTAGTTTGAGGCCTGCAGAGGGGGCCTATAGCAGCCAATCAATTTAAATGAAGACAAGTTAGGAAGGGATATTTTGATTGACAAACATTCAAATTCCTTTGGTTCGGATGTGTTGATGAGGCAGGTTGCAGAGATGGTGTCCTTAATGTATATGGCCACCCACCACCCCTGGAAGAGCGATCTGCTCTGAAGAGCTGATAGTTGGGAAGGTTTACAACACTGTCTTTGTTGAAGGTCTGAGCCAAGATTCAGAGATGACCAGAAAGTCAGGCAGAGTATGTGCCACCCAAGCCTGTATTAAGGAGAATTTTTTTAAGAGGCTGCAGGCATTGAAATGTAGGAAGCTTAGGCCATTTATGGAGGATAGATCAGCAGGGGAAAAGAAACTTTCAATGGGGCCAGGATTTATTTCAATAGAACCAATGCAGATCAGAAGGAAGAAGATTAATTTGAGGAGGGCACCAAGGGACAGGGATAGTGAGTGATCAGAGCATTTCCTCTTAATCCTGGGTGCCTGCTGTGTGATGGGAGACGGTCCTGATATATAGATGCGAATTTTATCATAGCATAATAATCTGCTGGACAGGCATAGTGGGTTAATATAAAGCCAGGATACATGTAAGGTGCTAGGGGAGTGTTGAATTGTTAGAGTGGCCTTATGTGGGATACCCCAGGGGTTACAGTGTAAAAGTGGTTTGAGGTGAATAAGGAATCTGTGGTTGTCCATTGTGGATGGCAGAAGTGGGCAGATCGTATGCACTAACTTATTCATCATGACAATGGGTATATCATAGATATCATAAAGGATTGGGGGAGATGAGAGGTTCAGGAGCAAAAGGAAGCAAAGTAGCATTGTGGAGGTTAGGTATGGGTTAAGGGAGGAAGGGAAATAGATGTGGGCGTGGATTAAGAAATGGCGGGAGAAAGTGTATAAAAAGAATCAACCGAGAGGGGGGAGGGGGGGCAGGCAAAAATTTTGTGGCTTTGCCCGTACCTTTCTCGCTGCTTCACCCGGCCTCCTGGTTCCCTTGGTCGGCTGGTGGTCGCTGCTGGCCCGCTGGCGGCTCGGAGCCCCTTCTGTGGCAGGAACTGGAGGGCTGTGCCTGCTGCAAGGCAGGGGACAGAGGAGAAGGCAGTGAGGAAGCTACTTTATTGCAGGCAATCTGCAATTAGGTGCAAAAGATCAGAATCTGCACAACAAAAGACTGGGAGGGTTTGGGGGGGAGTTAGGCACCTAAGCGTCTAGCCCACACAGATTACCAAAAAAAGGCTGAATCACTAGCAAACATCACATCTATACAATGTTTAAATTGGCCACAATTTCAAGTTAAAACAGCTCTTTTTAGGATTAATTAACAAAAGTTACAGCTAACAGAAAATCCCAGCCAGAATAGTGTTGCAGAGTCCAGCTAAAGTCAATGGGAAAGGCGCACCAATTGGAAGCAAGGCAGAGTCAGCGGTCGCTTTCCGATTGGTTGTGGCTTTGCCCGTACCTTTCTCGATGCTTCACCCGGCCTCCTGGTTCCCTTGGTCGGCTGGTGGTCGCCGCCGGCCCGCTGGCAGCTCGGAGCCCATTCTGTGGCTGGAACTGGAGGGCTGTGCCGGCTTCAAGGCAGGGGACAGAGGAGAAGGCAGTGAGGAAGCTACTTTATTGCAGGCAATCTGCAATTAGGTGCAAAAGATCAGAATCACATAGCCCTCCTTGTTCCTCAAACCTCCTCCTCACTACCTTCACAGTCTCCCCAACCAGGTTATTAGTGATAATATGCATGTGTGGTTTCTTCTTGACCCTCCTTGTGCAGTTAAGAACCACCTGCCCCTCCCTGTCTGCCATTAGCCCCGGTATGGCCTCCACCCATATGCGACTATGCCTTTCTCCCTTGCAGCCCCATCTGATCCCTTTTAGTATGCACTTTCCCGGCACTAGCACCCCCCCTTCCTCAGTCCCTATCCCCACCCCAACCCTTTTCCCAAAGTACCCATTAATACAGCCTACCACATCATTAATTCTTCCTTCCCCTTTGGTTCCCACCCTTCCCCTGTCCTGTCCCCCCTTCACTGCTGCTCCTATCCCTGCATCTCTATCCTCCTCCTCCTTGGGCCCCCACTCTGTTCTTTTCTTTGCCGTCCTTCCCACCAGCAGTGCTTCTCCTCTCACCTCTCCCCCTCTCTGACTTATTCCTGTCCCTGGAGGCTTCTCTAGCATCTCCTTCTGTCCTTCCTGAGATCGCCACCCCTCCACCTCCATCAGTGTCACCAGCACAGCAAACCTGTTACCTGCCCTTCCTGCCTGTACTTTAGCTCCTTCCCCCCAACTCTAGCCCTCTCACTACTGCTAGACCCCTGTTTGTTCTGCTCCTGCACTCCCTCCCCCACCACTCCCTTGAGCCGCTGTACCTCCCATGTGGCATCCTGGTGTTATTCCTCAGGTGAGACCTACCTTCCTTCCTTCCTTCCTTCCTTCCTTCCTTCCTTCCTCATGCCCCCCCACCCCTAATCCTCTCCAACTCCCTACCAGCCACAGTACTTCCTCCTCCGGACTCCTCAACCTGTTACAGACTGGACACCCTCCTATCCTCCATAATATGTTCATCCAATCCTCCCCCCCACCCACGTCCATAGCATCCCATGATTCTACCCATGTTGGCCCCCTTAGCATCCTGCTTACCCCTGTACTACCGCCTCTGTACTGTCCCCAATTTTCTCCACTAGAGCCCCCCACCACCATCTGGTGTGTCCCTCCCTTTTCCACTCCATTTATCTTCTCCCAACTATGTTTTACCCCTGAGATACCCACACTGGTTAGTGGTATCCCCTTACCTTCCTTCAGATTACCTAGACATTCAAGTGAGCCCCCTCCTCTATAGTGTACCTTACTTCATATTAAAATGTTTCTTTCTGCTAAGACTCACTTTCCTAATTGCCTCTTGCTGCAGCCAAACCTTCCCCCTCTCAGCAGCCATCTTAATCAGATGCCCTTCCTAGAACAACAGATCCCTTCCACAACTTAATTCACCCCCATGACCCAAGTGACCCAAAACAATCACAGTGACCCCAGCTTGGCAGCAAAACACAACCTGGAACAGTCACATTATATTTTCTCCAAATGTAGCTAGAACTTAAGAAATGGAAGTCACAGTACCTTGTTGCTCAAAACTGGGTCCCTGCTGTCTGCTGAGTTCCTACTTCACAGCTCGCCCTGGGGTTGATTTCTCCATCGAGCTTCACCAGCTGATCTTACCTGATAGCTCCTTCTCCTGCTACCATCCACTAATGACCCATCCCCTCCGGTAGTGATCAGCCCTTTTCTGAGGTATTTGTTTTGCCTTCTTCTTCCCACTAGAGGGCAGTGATCCCTCCTTGGTCTGTGGATTTGGCTCCTCCTCCCTTGGATATTTAATAGAGGTCTGGGCTGGGGAGGATGGCTGGGACAAAAACCTCTCTCCTCATCTTAGACTTTGGTCCAGCTCCTGCCGACTCCCTCCACTGCTTCCTCCTCCTGCTCCCTTACTGCAGCAATGGCTGCCTAGTCCTCTTGTTCCCTGGACCTATTCGTGGAACGAGTGAGGGGTTAATTGGCTTTTTAAAGCCGGCCGCTCTCTCAAAATCTGCTCCTCTACTCTCGATTGTCTCCTCTGGGAGCCTATATGTTCCTTTCCCATCCACAGGATAGGATGTCCACTCTGCAGCTGGATTGGCTCCCTCCTGGAGCCAGAAGGTCTCCCCTCAGTCTGCCAGGGCAGTCAGCCCCTGAAAAAACCTCTCTCCTCATCTGAGGCTTTGAGACGGCAGGAGCTGACTTCCTCCATGGCTTCCTCCTCCTGCATCCTTACTGCAGCAATGGCTGCCTGGTCCCCTTGCTCCCAGAACTATTCTTGTCTGGGGGGGACAGAATTTGGAGTTTGCAGAATCTTAAACAAGTCTATTTGAAAAACACGTTGACAGGGAGTAATATCTTCTTTGTAGGTGTTAACACCATCATTTTCATGTATTCAGCCTCCTCCTCATCTTCTGTAACCTCTGTGTTAACCAGATCAAGGGCTTCCACTATTTTCCTTATGAAGGAAAAGTGAGAGGAAAAATCCGCTGCTCTCGGAGGAGAGCCAAATTCTTGTTTAGGTGTGATCTCGGGCTAAAAAGGCTCACCCTCATATACTTCAGGCAAACATATTCCTTAAACTCCATCTGCTCCTGGGATGGAGTATGGACAGAAGATGATTCATCTGGGATTTGAACCAGTGTTGGGGGGTCTGGAGCAGGTATAAGACCCTGAAAAGCCTGTGTGACCATCATGGCCTGAGCAATCTCCTCTGAGGATGGCAGGCTGTGAGGCACAGATGAAATCCTCCTTGGTTTCTCATTCAGGTGTTCAACGTGCTTTGTCTTCTTTGTCTTTTTGGTAGGAACCAGGGAGTCATCAGGTTTATTTTATTTATTTATTTATTTAGGAAATCAGAATTACAAACCTTTGAGTCATAGACAAAGAACCTCTGTGCACAAACACTGAGGCAAGGGTTACCCCAAAGAGCATTTGGCTGAGAAGCCAAGTTTCAAGAAAATACAAAATCACACATGCCCACACAATGCAAAGCATCATGGGCTGCATATGCAAATCACCACAGAATGTTATGCTGGTTCAACTTTAAGCAGAATTGCCCCATGCTATGCTTCTTATCTCTGCTCACTGAAGCGTAGCTCCCCCTTTCAACTGTATGCCACTGCATTTTGGAGCGTGTCATAGACAGCTCCAAAATGCATTGGCTTACAGGGGCTGCGCCTGCCAGCTCGCTGACTGAATTGGAGGAGGAGGTGACACACCTCCGAAATCTCCGATGATGGCACTATGTTTCTTGCACATGCGTGCAAGCAACATAATGAATGAGTGAACATAAGTTGGTTATGTTCACCCATTCATGGGACAAGTATCACTTTGGACCAAAAATGAAAGCTAGTAAAAGACTCTTGCTCTGCTTTGCCTCATCAGTACATGCAGTTAACATATACACTTTAGTGAAACTGCAGTTATACATTTTTAAATTACAAAAATAGGACTAGACTTTAATTTATTTATTGAATTTTGTTGAATGGGTAGGCCAACTAAGACTAGAAGTCCTTGCTTCAGGGGTGACACGGGGGGGGGGGATACAGATGGTAACCATCCAAAATTGAACCAGATCTTTAATTTTCAGGTGGATGTTAAAGATCCCATGGCACTTCTCCAAAGAGTGGGAGAATTTCCTTCCCTGGTGTGTCCTGGCCAAATTTCCCCCATTCACTAAACGAATATCGCCAACAGCTTAATGTGGTTCAGTTTCAATTGGTTGCCATCTGTATCCCCCCAACCCCACCCCCAAGGCACTCTTGAAAAAGGTACTTCTGGTCTCTGAGCCTACCTGGTCAACACAATTGAATAAATAAATAAGTCTTGGCATTTTTTGCAGTTAAAAAATTTATAACTGCAGTTTCTCTGAAGTGTATATGTTAACTTTTATTTCCAGAATAGAAAACCTGTTGAGGTATTTGACAGCGAAAATAAATAAGATGTTTCAAAGGTGCATATTTTGACTTAACATTAAACACCAGGATGAAACACATTTTTTCCTCATATCATTTCATTTACATTATCCTGACCCTGAACTTAAATACTACAAACTCACACTTTAATGTTTTCCTATCTGGCCTCTAATGGGTCAAAATTAAACCTTAACCATTCTTCTAAGCACACGTTGCTGCAGCCTTCATAACCAGCTTAGTTCGTATTTGTACAGCATCACTTCTTAAATGCAAGCTATACAGACAAATTCTATCTTATACATGGTATATATACATATTTTAAAGGTTTAAAGGTTTTCAATTGGCTTTTACATACTTATTGCATCACCCAGGTGATTTTCTCATGAACTTATTTGGTCAGGCATGTTTTATTTACAAATCATTATCCCCAAAGTGTTTCAGAAAAAAGTCACACCAATTATCTGATATGTCATAAAGTAAAATTCAACTAATAATCCCGGGGGTGGGGAGGAGAGAGAGAGAGAGAGAGAGAGAGAGAGAGAGAGAGAGAGAGAGGAGAGGAGAGAGGAGAGGAGAGAGAGAGAGAGAGAGAGTGTGCGTGTGTGACTCTAGAGGTTAATGTGTGATTGACCATTGGGCCATGTATGTCACTTGTATGTGTCAATCTGGGGATCCATATGTATCTATCCTGGGCACTGTGCCTGTTTGTCACAGGATCTACAGTCTACATTTGTATGTCCAGCGGTCTGTGAGGATCAGTTGAGTGGGGTGGCATGTGTGTGTCTGACCAGGGTTGGGAAACCTAACCAGAATATTTAATGTCAACATAGTATATAGATAATAAAACAAGAAATACGTGTCAATTTCCATGTTTATCTGCATTGCTTATTTTTTGGATCACATGGTGATTGCAGGGCCAGTTGTTGCTGGCACCAACCAGCTCTTAATTTGCAGTGCCATTTTATAAAATAAAAGTAGCCAATCATTCTTCTCCACTAGTCATGTAGCCCAGTGCTGTCACCTGCTCCAGAACAATCTGTGTCATGCATTGATTTAGCATCACTGTTATGGATTAATACTCACTTATTGCAATAGCCCAATATGTTAGCATTGTGTTATAACTCCTTTCTATGTTCGCTTGCTCACATGCAACAGTACAAGTTTTGGAGGTGTGTGACCTTCCTCCCCAGTGCAGTGATCAGTGTAGCAGGCATGACCCTAGGGGACCAATACATGCCGAACTGTGTATGACAGCAGTTCGGCTATGTTGGTCTTTACATCAAAGAAAAGGTCCACTGCAATCAGCAGTGGTAGCGTGTATGCAATTAGCATACATAGCAGAACTGCTGTCATGCACAGCTCGGCAACCCCTCCCACTTCCTCCCTCTGCTAATGTCCTCCCCCTCCCTTCTTTTGTCCCAGGCCCCCACGTTTTATGCTGAGGGGGGTGCCTAATCCCCCCTTGGCTCATGAACCCACCTAGCACACTGTGTGGCCGACAACAGTGCCCAATCCCCCATTGGCTGCAGCTCCCCCAACAAAACAACGAATTGGCACACTGGGAGCCAACCCCAGCACACTCATGCTCCCCGCCAACACACACACTGTATGGCCGGTGGGGGTGCCCAATCCGTGCCAGCTCCACTTCCCCCCAACAAACAGGTAGGTGTCAGGCTGTGAGCCCACCCCAGTGTGCCAAATGCATCCATTTTTGTCTTTTTTTTTATTCCTGTAAAACAAGAAAACAGTCCCTCAGTGAGTCCTTGCCCCCCCAACAAACTCGTGCCCACCCTCTGCACACCCACCTCCCCACACCCCATACTTACCTCCAAAGGCCAGCACGATATCTTCAGTGGACTGGGAACACGTCTGCACTCTTCAAAGCTGACCGCGAACTGAGGAAATGCTGGTAAGCTGTATAATGGCATACATAGGGTTTTTTCAACTTAGGTGGATATCTTGGCCATTTTTTTGACTTTTGGCACCAAATTTTCAACATGGGGTTCTTGACACCCCTTCTCATTAATTCAGTCAATGCCATGGCATTATTTAGTCCCGAAAGGTGATTTCACGGTCACTGCACAAAATCACCTTTTGGGACTGATTAATGAAATGACAGCATCGTTGTTCATGAGGTGGGCTCTCAAAAAGCCTATGTTGCAAATTTGGCGTAAAGCTTCCATAAAATGACTGTTTTATGAGTGTGCACTGTGCAGTTTCCATGCACACTCGTAAATTCACAAATTTGTAATATTTTCACTTCAGATTTTCAACATAGGCATATTTCAACACCGCCTTATGAACAGTACAGCTGTCATTTTTCATATCCTGGCTGAAATGTGTTTTTGCACTTCTGGCTTAAAATATCATGGTCGCTGTTGGAAATCAGTGTTAGCTACAGAGTAAAACACCCACAGTGACACTGTTCATGAGCAGAGGTCCTAAAATGCAGATGTGGAAAATTTGGTGGCAAAAGTCCATAAAGAGGCTGTATTATGAGCATGCATTGAGCAGTTTCTACACACACTCATAAGTTTGTGAATTTGTAATATTTCCACTCCAGATTTTCAGCATTGACATTTTCCCACATCTCATTATGACCAGTACAGCTGTCATTTTTCACATCCTGGCTGAAATGTGTTTTCACACATGTTCGGTACAGAGTAAGAAAATCAAAGTGACACTGTTCACGAGTAGATGTCCTAAAATGCCTATGTTGAAAATCTGGTGCAAAAATTCTAAACAATGACTGTTTTACGAGCGTGTGTTGCGCAGTTTCCACGCGCACTTGTGACTTCGAAAATTTGTCATATTTTCACTCCAGATTTCCAACATTTGCATTTTCCTACACCTCCTTATGAACAGTTCAGCTGTCATTTTCCACATCCTGGCTGAAATGTGTTTTCACACTTCCAAAGCAGAATAGCGCTGTCGCTGTGGGAAATCAGTGTTCTGTACACAGTAAGAAAACCATAGTGACAGTGTTCATGACTAGAGGTGACAAAATGCCTATGTTGAAAATTTGGTGAAATAATTCCACTGAATGACTGTGTTACAAGCAAGGATTGTGCAGTTTCCACACAAGATCGTTCCCTTGAGTATGCCCAGGGTGTTAGGGTTCCTAAAACAGACAATTAAGAAGTATGAGGGTGAAATGTTGATCAGATACAAGAGGAGTTGCAAAGAGGTACTCTGTTGGGATATGGATGCTAAAGGGACATGGATACAACTGGGGGGGGCCTGCATAAATGCCAAACACCAATACAAATACCTGCAAGCGAACATTCAGCATTGATAAATGCTTGTTTAAAACAACTTTAATAACTAAAGGTGGTGATTTCAGTTGTGCCCAAGTCTAAAAATTAAGACTATTTTGGGTTCTTGCTCTCACTCTACAGAAAGTCATTAACAGCCTTAGGATACTTTAATTTCTCTTCCTTGAGGAGATGTGCTTATTTACTCTCACTCACACTCACACATACACTTTTTTGGTATTTAAGATAATCTGGTATAGGTAAGATCAATCAGGGAGAGACTGCTAGACTAAGGATAGTGTTTAACTTCTCATTTCAACACTGGAAAACATTTAAATCAGGTTTTAAGTTGCCAGACTTTGTTCCTTGGCCACTATTACTGTACCTTTCTTTTTTTTTTTTTACCAATTATTTTACCAGGTGAGACACACTAAGCTGAAAGCTTGTTTGCAGGTGCAACCTGGGAGCACAAGGAAGTTAAGTGACTTGCTCAGGGTCACACAGTATGCAAGTGGGGGCTGTGGGATTCAAATCCAGGTCTCCAGATTTGCAGCTCAGAGCCTTAAACCACTGCGCCATACTGCCTCCTTTCTTAGAAGTACTCTGTGGAGGGGGGTCACTCCTTCTCTCCTGCAGATACAACATGAGGACAAAAAGGTCAAAATAGTGGGAGCCATAAGCCCATGTCACTGGTTTAAAAATGTTGTTTTAACAGGGTCCTGTGCTGAGGGCTCCTACCCTTACACTGTTTATTATCCTAGTGCCCCTTAGCTGCTGCACACTAAGGGTCTGATTCTCAAAGCCCTGTATCTGATGCAAGGTGCTGGCACCAAACAGATATGGTGCAAGGTGCACCTTGCATCCAGGGGTGCCTCCACAAAATTCACAAAGGTGGTCTACATCGACCGCAGGCTGCCTGTCCCAAACGGGGCTTGCACCATCCCTGTGCCCAGAGCTAGGCTGCGACAAGGTGCAAGAGGGACTGCGGCAGAAGCAAGCTGCCACAGCCCGGGCACGGGATTCACAAGCTGCGCCCTGATGGCAGAATTCTAAGGGGATTTAGAAAATGCTCTGCAGGGTGCAACCCCCATATACAGCACTATGCCGCAGTCCCCCAGTGGTGCCAGGGCCCATGGCAGGCCCATGGTGTTGTACACCCCCCATCCCCTATGCAGCCCATGGTCCATGTGGTAGTACCATCCCCCCATACCAAACCCTGATGCTGTCTCAGTACATATATATTGATAGCCAACCACATGGTGGAATAGTGCCCCCTCACCCCAACAAGTAGTGCCCACCCCATACCCAGATAGAGCAGGGGACCAGCATAGCCCTCCACATATCTCCATGGAGGTCCCTGACTTCCCAGAATGTGCAGTGGACAGTACAATGTACATGCTAATATTAGCGTGTACACTGTACAGTCTGCTGCACATTCCAGGCAGTTGGAGACCTCCACGGAGGTGTGCAGAGGGCTATGCTGGTCCCCTGCCCTATCTGGGGATGGGGTGAGCACTATCTGTTTGGGTGGGGGGCTGTACCACCACTGGGAGGGTCATTGGCCTGTGTTAGGGCATCAGGATAGGGGGTGCCAGCAGGGCAATGATGCAAGGGGCTTGCGGCACACCCCATCCATGCGCCTTGCATTAGATGCATGGGGGGTGCTGCCGCATGTAAGGGGACTTAAGCTCCGGGATCTGTCCCATACCTGAATCGACTGCAGGGTTCCTGGTGCAAGGGGCTTTGGCACAAGCTGCAGTTTGCCGCAGTTTGCGCTGAACTCAGCCCTTTTGAGAATCGGACTTTTGGCAAGGAATCCTCACTGCACTGCAAATGCCATTCATGCTCTTCCATCCAGGTGGCAACTGTCTTATGTATGGCATCTAACTGCATCCACATGCTGGCATGGATCACCACAGAAATCAACACTCCATTTCTTAGCAGCAGCTCTTCTCTGGTCCTGATCCTCAACCAAAATAAAATCCACATTATTGAGCCTGGGATAGAGAGACTAGGTCACCTCTGAAAACAACAGGCAGGCACTTGTGCCTTGTGGACCCCATTACCTGGTTATCAAAAATAATTATAATACATATTATTGTACTGTATTATATAATTCTGCAACTGGAGTTTACCCTTTTCATATGGAATGTAAATAAAAACGGCTTTGGCTCAATGGCTTGTGGAACCTCCCATCAACCTAAACGTAGATGGGGATCCTGGGTCAATTAACAGTGAAATGCAAATTGCTCTGTCAGCTAGCCTGGTGGTACAAAATAATTGAATAAAAATCTAAATACCTGTGTTGGCAAACAGCAGTAGTAGCAGGAGCAAAGCAGAATAGCACTAGTCTACAACAGAGCAGATCCCCCAATTTTCTTCTGGTCTTCTTGATGTGTCCTGTCCTGTCCTGACCTCTGTGACCTGCCTGGGTCCAAGCCCAACAGTCCAGTGATTTCTATGATAAAGCACTAATGAAAGGAGGCTATGGACTGACCACACCATGACCAACCTACATTCCCAGAGTCCCTAACACATACCCACACAGAGTGGTCTGGAATAGTGGCTGGACTTCTGGGCAAGCAAGTGAAGCCAGAGAGTGTGGCTGGCAGGCAGTGGAGCAGGTGGCCTCAGCTAAATAAACTCTGGGACCATCTGACTGTCTGTAGTGCAGCAAATGAAATGGCAGCACTCACTGAGGAAAGCTGTTTTTGTTAGTTTTACCAAAATGAAATTAAATGAAAAAATTAGTTTACATCAGCTTGTGGACAGTCAGACAGATGATAGATAGATCATGCAGCAGATGGATGATGGAGTCAATCAGCAGAGTGGCACAGTCACACCAAGTAACCTCAATGAAGCTGGGTTAGCAAGTAAGGAGTCAGTCAGGAGAAATGGGGTGTGTGTGTGGCACTGGCTAGTACATTTATACCTCCTTGACCCTTGCCTTGCTAGCCTGGCTTCTCCAACTCATTCTGGAACTTGGCAGGCCCCGCAGGACATTTAAAATAATTGATTTCAAAAACCAAAGATTGACAAAAAAAGGTTCACTCACCCAGTTACTGAAGTATATAGATTATGTTTTGTTCTTATACACTAAGATATAGTACCCAAGTATACGTTTCGGATAAATGTTCTTCAGTACAGTTTAAATAATGATTTTAATTTTCTAGTATGACATAACTGCTAGAGGGAATGCTCACCAATTATACATCAGGCTGACTGTCATTATAATTCAGCCTTAAACAATGCATACATCTTGTTTTACTCTGCTTTACGTAATTTTAGAACTGCATTACTTCTGTGTCTTGAGGTGTGTGCATTTTGGCAGAATCTTATGTGGCAAAAAACTTGTTTACAGAGAAATAAACTAAGGGGAATTCCTGAGGCATGTGAGCAAATTAACAGATTACTATTTTAAATCAGAAGGAAAATAGCATTTATCAAGGTAAACAACTGCACTTGTGAAGTCTATGAATTAATTAACATAGGTTGTTTGAACATTGCTAAGAAGGAGTGAATAGATTTGACTACAGAATTTGATGTTTATGAAGTAACATTTATTGTTTCAATTTGAGGATTATGCATAGCATGGAACTACAGTATGTGAATGTTTAGTTAATCTTATATTAATAGCAATGTTTTTTCTTTAGAAAAAATCAAGATGTATGCATTGTTTAAGCCGGAATCGTAATGACAATCAGCCTGATGTATAATTGGTGAGCATGCTCTCTAGCAGCTATGTCATACTAGAAAATTATAATCATTATTTGAATTAAATATAATAATGGGTGAATATTGTGTGTTTTAGATATGGTACTGTACTGAAGAAGGTTTATCCAAAACATACACTTAGGTACTATATCTTAGTGTGTAAGAATAAAACACAATCTATATACTTTAGTAACCAGGTGAGTGGGCCTTTTTTTACCAATCTGTGGTTTTTGATTTCATGTAATTGATTGGTATTGTCTCCTCCCTTAACCAGTTTTTCATTTTTTTATTGAGGCTGGCTGATCTGGCCCCTTACTTCTTTTGAGTATTTATGCATCAACAGATGCATGTTCCAGAGTGCAACTGATCGTGTGAGCACGCACAATTTGACATAACCAGGAGGTCTTACTTCACCGTTTGGACTTTACACACATCTCCTAAAGCACAGAGGACATATATAATACTGGAATATTGGGAAACAATTTTTATGGTGCTCATTGGACTAATTTTGATGTGATCAAGACTTTGAGTAATTTAGTGGGAATATTTTCAGATTAATTTTTTCAGGATAATTCCGACCTCTTCTTTTCGGGACTTTGAATTTGTATACTATCTCATAATGTTGAATTTTGATGAATTGGATAAATTAACAGATAAAAGACCTGTCCCTCTGTCTATATCTGACATTGATGAACAAAGAATCCTAAAGAATTTTAGAACCAATAGGGAATTTAGTGACACCACCGCTACACATGCTATTACTAATCAATTTGAATATCTGAGACAGAAACAGGCTAAATTAGAGTGGCATGCTTTAACGTTAACACAGTACCTCAAACAGAAATGTATCCCCAGGGGTCTCCACATTTTTATGGAAGCCAACTTGTGATATGTAGATTTGGATCTTGATATGAAATGGGATGGGGTGAGGAATCGATGTTCGAAAGATTTTATGCTATTAATTATCGAGTCTATCACGAAACTACACAATATAATAATGAAATTAAGAGTAAATATACTATGGATAAATTAACAGATTATTTAGAGAAGGTGAATATTAATTTAAAAGAATTTGAAGAAGAGCTACAATACCATGAAATTACATAAGTTTAAAAGAGATTTGAATGATTATAAAAGCAATCAAGTATATTCTTTTTCTAACAAAAAGACTGGTTATACCAAAATGTTTCAGTATAATTTGGATTCAGAACCCTCAGCCATCAGTTCAGGTAGTGAGACAGAGGGGGATGTTCAAGCCAGTAGGGGTAGAGGTTCTCATTTTTTTGGCAGAGGTGAATACCGGGGAAAGAGACCTTTCTGACAGAGAGGCAGGAGAGGTTATCAATATATGAAGGAAAGCAAAGTAGACAGAACAATGGCAGATCCACAACAGGCAGGTCCATCACACGGTACAGAAAAAGGAATAGGTTTAGATATAGGATGCATAGAAAAAAGAAAACACTAGAGGTACCATTGGAGGCCAGAACAACTCGATCAACAGTGAAGAAAATCAGTTAGTTTATAATATATCTAAAAGGGTATTATCAGACTTAGAGGTACAAGTTCTGGAAAAGACTAACTTTCTGTCCACATAATCAAATTAAGGAATTTGAAGTTAAATGAGACCTTAACTGTTTTTTTTGAGAAAACTTAAATTTAAATATTTTTTCGGGTCTCAACCTGTAAAAGAATTGAATGTACATGAATAGACTAAGAGAATTTCTTTGAGTAAGAAATTACATTTAAAATCTAAATTCACCCCATTAGTTACACCTCATATTATTGAAACTTATATGGCATTGGTCAATAAGGTTATAGATGAAATATTGAAAAAGAAAGAAATACAGATAGAAGGAGAAGGTTCAATTTATCTGCACAACGATTTTCAGCATTGCAGAATTTAGAGAATGATGATGACATAATTATTAAAAATGCAGACAAAGGGGGAGCAGTAGTAGTTATGGATTATGTACACTATCATTCCATTTGTCTGGAGCTATTAGGGTGGTTTCTGAATTAGTACAGGCTTTACTATTGAGTGTGTATTGTTCACAACAAATTACAGAATGGGAAAAGGAATCATTGTTTTGAGCAGATCCTACTATACCAGTATTCTGTATCCTTCCTAAAATCCATAAAAATCTTAAGGCACCATCTGGCCGACCTATTGTTGAAGGGAATAATTCCATTTTGGGAACCTTTGCCTATTTTTATTGACCATCATATCAGACCATTTGTGGAACAAATTGAATCATATATTCATGGTTCAACAGATGTTATAGTTAATATAGAAAATGTTAATACTAGTGAGGTAGCTATACGATCTTGTATACTAGTGATGTGGATGTGAAGGATTTATATGTTTATTCCTCATGGGCAGGGATGTGAAGTTCTGAAGACATTTTTAGACAGATGTAGAAATGAAGAAAAACCATCAAGCGATGTTATTGTGAAATGGGCAGAGGCAATGCTAAGCCGGAATTATTTTTTTTTGGAAAAAAAAAATATTTACAAATTAAAGGGACAGCCATGGGTTCAAGTATGGCTCCATCATACACCAATATATATATGGGACATTTTGAGGATGAATATATATATATATATATATATATATATATATATATATACACACACACACACACACACACACACACACACACATATAGTAATCAGAATATTTTCAAGGAGAATTTGAGACTTTGGAAACGCTTTATCGATGATATTCTTGTATTATGGTCAGGAACTGTTGAAGAATTATACATTTTTGACCAATATTTGAATCAACGTACTGACCATTTGGTCTTTACTATGACCTTCAGTATTGAACAGCTTCCATATTTGGATCTGTTAATTTACAAGTGTGATGTTAAATTGACGACTAAATTATATCGAAAGATTACTGATAACAATTTCATTTTACATGCCCCGAGTTTCCACCCCAAGAAATTGATAGAATCTATACCGTATGGACAATTGATTCGAGCAAAATGTAATTGCACTCAAATATCAGAATTTGAAAAAGAACAGACAGCTATTACAGAGAGACTGAGAGTTAGAGGTTATAAACAGCATACATTACTAACCGCAGAACAACGAGTTTCAACAAAATACAGGAATGATTTATTGAGGCCTAGGATTAAAGAACAGGCAGATAAAGAGAGCATTGTTTATTCTACTGTTTATAATGATATATTTTTTGCTATGAAAAACACCATTAATAAACATTGGCATATTTTACAGGCGACTCCTTTAAGTCACCAGATTTTAAAAAATTTACCATTGACTGTACCCAAACGAAATAGGACATTGGGGAATAGGTTAATGAGAGCAGGACTTAAAATACCAGACAATAGACCTTCACAATTTATTAATTTAGCTGAGGTTAAGGGCGACTTCCCATGTGGTCATTGTATTAATTGCAATAACACTTATAGGATTGAGAATATTAGAAACACGTCACGTGATGAAGAGATTACTATTGAACAATTTATTAATTGTTCTACTGTTGGTGTTGCTTATGCTCTTAAATGTCCCTGTGACAAGATATATATTGGGAAAACCGAAAGATCACTAAAGACCCGAATAACTGAGCATAAAAGTGATATCAGGAGACAGGATTTAGCATCTCCTGTAGCAAGACATTTTTTAGAACAGGGACGTCAGCTACCACAGCTGAGATTCTTTGGTATTGAAAAAATACTTCCTATTTCGAGAGGGGGGGACTATAAGAATAAAATATTAACTCATAAGGCTTATTACATAGATAGAGTTGAAGCTACCAATCCAAGATATGGATTAAATGATTTGATTGATTGGCAGCCAATCTTGTAATTTAAAATATTGGGCTCTAGACACTTTCTTTAAAAATGTCCTAAAAAAATCTTCATAAAAAATACTTTTTCTTTCCCCCTTCCACTTCCCCCTGTCCCCATGTACATTGGCAGTAATTTATCTATTTGTTAGGCTTGGGTTAATCAATGATTGTAGTTTTGTTTTGCATGCAGAGAATATTGAGATATTACCAATATAGATCTTTTAAATATTAGACACTGTCCTCATGGTCTATCATTATTGAATTTTGAAACGAATTAAATAGAATTAGAATTATTATTTACTGACACTTTAACTCCTGACAACCCTTTTGGCTTGAGAGTGACCAGATAATACATGTATTAAGGTTTAGACGGGACTCCATAGAATGTATATGGTACTGCAATTCAGTGCAGGTTGGGCACACAGGGCAAATGCCATTACCGCGAGACACTTCTGTTCCCCGCGGTGACGTGCTAGGCTCTACACCCAATTCCTGGTATATTTAAACACAGCATTCAGTTGGTGTATCACCTCTAAATTAACAGAGAGAGAGTGAGAGGTCCTGCTATGCCAGTATCTGCATGCTGTATGTTAAAGCGACAAAGTAAGCTGATTAACTCTGCTTTACGTAATTTTAGAACTGCATTACTTCTGTGTCTTGAGGTGTGTGCATTTTGGCAGAATCTTATGTGGCAAAAAACTTTTTTACAGAGAAATAAACTAAGGGGAATTCACGAGGCGTGCGAGTGAATTAACAGATTACTATTTTAAGTCAGAAGGAAAATAATGTTTATCAGGGTAAGCGACTGCACTTGTGAAGTCTATGAATTAATTAACACAGGTTGTTTGCACGTTGCTAAGAAGGAGTGAATAGATTTGACTACAGAATTTGATGTTTATGAAGTAACATTTATTGTTTCAATTTGAGGATTATGCATAGCATGGAACTATGTGAATGTTTAGTTAATCTTATATTAATAGCAATGTTTTTTCTTTAGAAAAATCAAGATGTATGCATTGTTTAAACCTGAATCGTAATGACAATCAGCCTGATGTATAATTGGTGAGCATGCTCTCTAGCAGTTATGTCATACTAAAAAATTATAATCATTATTTGAATTAGTTGTAATAATGGCTGAATATTGTGTGTTTTAGATATGGTACTGTACTGAAGAAGGTTTATCCGAAACGTATACTTGGGTACTATATCTTAGTGTATAAGAATAAAACACAATCTATATACTTTAGTAACCGGGTGAGTGGGCCTTTTTTTTACCAGTCCGTGGTTTTTGATTTCATGTAATTGATTGGCATTGGCTCCTCCCTTAATCAGTTTTTCTTTTTTTTTTTTGAGGTTGGCTGAGCTGGATCCTTACTTCTTTTAAATAATTTATTTCCCCATATCAAAGTTCTGTTGCAGACCTGGAGGCACCAGCATGGCAGGACAAGCTATGTGTGACTATCTCGCCCCCAAGAAACAAAGTACAAAGAGATGTTAAGGGCAGGGCTGATGGGCTGCTTAAATAAACAAGGAAAGAGGAGCTGGAATTCCAGAGGAGTTGTAAAGTAGAGCCATTATCTTATGCAGATGGCAGCAGTGCAGTTATTTAACATAA
This sequence comes from Neoceratodus forsteri, assembly GCA_016271365.2. NCBI lineage: Eukaryota > Metazoa > Chordata > Ceratodontiformes > Ceratodontidae > Neoceratodus > Neoceratodus forsteri. The sequence goes on along the minus strand of CM057453.1, from coordinate 67,479,786 downwards.
TTAACAACTCTAATTTAGAACTTTTCTGGGAGACTCTTAACAGTTCACTAAGCAAGCAACTTGTTTTCTTTAATTATTTCTTCAGTGTAGTGGGGTAGGACTCAAAGCATGGCAGCAACTTCAAGAAGCAAGCAGGGCACTGGTATACAGTGACGCTGATCATCTGCTGCAGAGTGTATGAAAGGGGCACTCTCCTTCGGCCCAGAAAACTGGAGAGGCGAATGCCACCTTTGCCCCCCCCCCCGTTCTGACACCCATGAGTTGTCCTTGGTATAAGGGAGACAGGGTTACATAAATATTAATCAAGGTAACATTTAAACCAGCCACTGAGGACTGTGGTGCCCCTCCTGGGTAGATGCAGGCCATCACCATTGCATTGGCCCTTATCCCTGCAGGTCGATCACCAGTCTCCTATGTAGCTGAACCCCTCCTCTTCTTGACCATTTCTTTAACCATGAGCTGAAGTTCCTGGTATGGAGATCCCTCTCCCCTCTGTCATAGACAGGTAACCCCTCCACAAAAGCTGCTAAGCATGCTACCTAAGAAACTTTCCAGCTCCTTAAACTAAACTTCTCCAGCTCTAGTCCAGCCTTGTCCCTAACCAGGTCATTAGTTCCCCAGGTGGACAATGACATCCAGCTTTCATTTCTGTCCTGCTGCCCTAATGATCCTTAGGATTGGCTTCCCATCCGTGCAGCCATGGCATCATGTGGGCATGTAACCTTGCTGTCTCCCCCCTATCTAGTCCCATCCCCCCCTTTCTATTCCCAAACCTATCCCCTTTATAATTGAGTCTCCCAATAAAAGTTGCTTCATCCTCCTCTGGGGTCCTCTACCACCCTCCTTGGAGTCTCCACTATACAGGACCCCTGCTTCCTCCCTGGTCATTGTCACATATGCCTCTTCCCAGAAGTCCCACCCTACCAGAGTGGTGTAGAAATGACAGAGTGGTGCCATTTTAGGAACATGCCTCTGACACTGATTCACCACCTCCACCCTTCCAGAGCCCATCATAATCCAACCGTTATTCCTCCCTGGCATAATTTGAAGTATTGGTGAAAGACTTGGTGGCCCCATGGTAGGTAGGCAGGAAGCAATGTCTGAGCAAACTTGGCCTGGATTCTGGTAACCTCCACCCTCAATCCAGACAGTTGCATGCATATGGGGCAGAACCATTGTCTCCAGAAGGTCTCGCTGAAAACTGCCATCCCACAGCCATTGCACTGCACCATTCCCAGAATTCCTAATTCCTGCTCTCTCTGTGTTACCTGGAAATACATTTTTACCCTTACTGCTGATGGGGTGCTTCTATTTTTTCCCTTTGTTCATTGTTTGCCCCTTGGTACCTTTACCCTATAGGGGTTTTCCCTTCTTCCCTTCTACCCCTCTCAACAAGTAGTTTGCTTTTGTCTGAAGAGTCTTCCTCCTTCCTTAGCCCCCTTTCCTTTCTCTGGTTTTTCCCATTGTGGTAGCAGAATTTTCACCTTCTCCAAACCCTTTGTTATCTGACCCTAGATAGGCTGCCATTTATGTGTCCCTATAACTTTCTTAGAATGTTTTACACTCCTTCCCTAGATAGGGTGTGGCAACTATTCCTAGTTCTGGGCTACTGTTTACCTGCCATCCTTCCTTGTGTGACTGTTTACAACTGGGGTGATGAGTATCCTTACCTCAGTCAAACAGTAGGATTCCCTGCTTTCCTGATTCCTTCTTCTGATGCCTGTTGATGCCTAAGCTGCCATTAGACAATATTAGACAATTTGGGGGCATCTAAAATACCAGGCAAATATGTTGTTATGTTGTTGCAGTAGTAGGTCATCTTGCATTTAGAGCACAGAGGTGTAAGCCCTTACACAAGGGGGGGGGGCAAGGACAAAATAGAAAAATACAGACCGATATCTCTTCTCAGTGCAGTTGGCAAGATACAGCAGAGGCTACTATATGTCTTGGGTAAAATATTAGAAGGTATAATACAAAAGCAAATAATTAATTACATTAAAGAACAGGTTTTGCAGGACATTGCACAACATTGTTTTGTATATGGAAGATCATGCCAAACAAGCCATTTACACTTCTATGAATCCATTAGTACCACACTGGATAAGGGGGTCCCAGTGGATGTTATATATCTCGATTACTCTAAAGTGTTCAACATCATATCACATACATAATTGATAAATATATTTTGGCAAATAGTCCTGCATGTAAGCATAGTTCTTTGGATAGAATCTTGGCTTCATAATAGAAGGAAGAGAGTAGGAATACTGGGACACTTTTTGGCCTGGGGAGAAGTGACAAGTGGTGTGCCCCAGATTTCAGTGGTGGGACCAACCTTGTTCAACATATTTATCTCAAGTATGGGAGAGAAGGGTGGCATTATATGTCAGGGAAGGGATTGGGCCATGGAAGGGCAGGATGAGGAGGGGGAAACAGAGATAATGTGGGTCAGCCTAGACAGGGAATGGGGGAAAACCTGTGCATTGAGGTAGTCTATAGGCCTCCTATGCAGGGGTAGGAAGGGGATAGATACTTTGTGGAATCCGTAGCAAGGATGGCATGGAAAGGAGAAATTGTGCTAGTTGGGGACCTAAACCTTCCAGACATCATCTGGGAGGTCCAGACAGCAATTTCCGCAAGGAGCAGGGGCATCTTAGAGGCTCTTCAGGGCATATTCCTACAGCAAAGGGTCAGTGAGCCCACTGGGGTGTAATCCTGTTGAATATGGTCCTCACAAATGGGAACAGTGTGGAGGAGGTGGAGGTGGGGAAAAGCTTCGCACCAGTGACCACAGGGCTGTCAGGTTCAGGGTGAGAGCGGGCAGGGTGAGGGTTAGGATGAGAACCAAGATAATGGACTTCAGGAAGGCTGGCTTTCATGGAATGAGGAAGGTAGTTAGGGAAGAAATGCTCAGGATAGGGGAGGTGCATGGGGTGGAGGAATTATGGGCAGCCATCAAGAGAGAGGTATTTAAAGCCATGGACTCATGTATAAGAAGGGTAAGAAAGAATAGAAGACTGAAAAGACCTCTATGGTTCACTAGAGAGGAGGTGTCAGGGGTCAAGGAGAAGACTAGAACATTCAAGAGGTACAGGAGGACACTAAAGGATGAGGACAGGGAAACCTACAGGGAAAAAAGAAAGGAGGCAGGGCAAAAGATAAGGAGGGCTAAGCAGGCCACTGAGGAGAGGATAGCGTAGCAGGCAAGGAGGGGGGACAAAACCTTTTTTAGGTACGTTGGAGAAAGGAGGAGGGCACAGCATGGGATTGGGAGGATAAGGGGGGAAGTGAAACATTACTGGAAGGGGATTTCTATAAAGCAGAGGCATTAAATAGCTATTTCGCCTCCATCTTCATGGAAGAAAGAGAGGGCAGGGGACCAGGACAGGCTAGGGAGGGTGACAGCCACAGGCAGGTGAGTGTGGCAGAATTCACAGCTGAAGGAGTAAGGGAAGAACTGGGTAGACTTGGGAGGACAAGGCAATGGGGTCTGATGAAATACACCCAAGGGTTCTCAAGGAGGTGAAGGATGAACTGGCGTCACATCTGGTGAGGCTGTGTAACTTGTCCTTGGTCAAAGAGGTGGTGCCAACAGACTGGAAGACGGCAGGGGTGGTCACACTACATAAGGGAGGGGATGGAAGGATGAGGTCAAAAACTACCATCCCATTAGTCTTACCTCAGTGGTGGGGAATGTAATGGAAACACTACTTAAGATCAGGTTGATAGAATACTTGGAGATGAATGGCATGCAGGATGACAGGCAGCATGGCTTCACCAAGGGAAGGTCCTGTCGGACTAACCTGATAGAGTTTTTCAATGGGGTGACACAGATAATGGACCAGGGAGGAGCAGTGGATGTGGCCTATCTGGATTTCAATAAGGCCTTCGACACTGTTCTGCATGGTGGAATGGTGCATAAGCTGGACAGACTAGGGGTGGACCTCATGATCATCAGGTAGGTGGAAAACTGGTTGAAGGGAAGGAGTCAGATGGTGGTGCTAAATGGGAGACATTCCAGGGAATGGGTGGTGACCAGTGGGGTGCCACAGGGGTCAGTGCTAGGACCAATACTTTTTAACATCTATGTTAGTGACCTAGCAGAGGGTCTAGAGGGATGGGTGTGCCTGTTTGCAGATGATACAAAGGTCTGCAATAGGGTGGATTCACCTAGTGGGGTGCAAGCCATGAGGTGGGACCTGAAGAGGCTGGAGAGGTGCTCTGACACCTGGAAATTGAAGTTTAATGCACAAAAGGGCTCACTGATGCACCTGAGGAGGAGGAATAGGAGGGAAACTTACTCCCTTGAGGGGGTGGTAATTAAGGAAAAGGAAACAGAAAGGAACCTGGTGATTATGGTATCTCGTGACCTCAAGGTGGGCAGCCAGTGTAGCAGGGTGGTGGGAAAGGCAAATGGAATGTTGGCCTGCATTGCGAAGGGTTTTAATAGCAGGAAGAGGGAGGTGCTAATGCCATTATACAGAACCATGGTCATGCCGCATCTGGAGTATGGGGTGCAGTTCTGGAGGCCTCACCTACGAAGAGATATTGAGTTGATGGAGATGGTACAGAGAAGGACAACCAAAATGGTAGGAGGGATGCAGGATGCCCTATGAGAGAAGATTGAGAGGGCTGAATTTGTACCCTCTGGAGACTAGAAGGGAGAGGGGGGACATGATTGAGACCTTTAAGTATCTGAAGAGAATAAATAAGGTGGAGGGTGATAGCTTGTTCAAATTGAAGAAGGGAGCCAAGACGAGTAGACATAGCCTCAAACTGGAAGGTGGGCAATACAGAGATAATGTCAGGGGGCAGTTTTTCACAGAGAGGGTGGTGGAGGCCTGGAACAGGCTGCCGGAGGAGGTAGTTGTAGCTGAAACGGTGGAGGAGTTCAAAAGGGCTTAGGATAGATTTAAGGGGTTGGGAAAAGAGGGTGGAAGCATAACAGAAGGGGGAGGTAGGGTGTTGGGCAGACTAGATGGGCCATGGGGCCTTTCTCTGCCGTCACATTTCTGTGTGTATTCTGTGTGTGTGCAAACATCGGAACACTCATGGTTGGTTAAATATGCTGACAATAGTAAAATAGATGCCATTATAAATAATAAAGATTCAGTCATTAAATTACAAAAAGACCTGGATAAGTTGGAAACATGGGGAAAAAGGAACAGGTTGAGCTTCAATGAGGGGAAGTGCAGGATTATGCACTTGGGTAAAAATAACAGCAACTACCAGTATACTCTGAATAACATAATTATACAAGAAATAACAGAGGAAAGAGATCTGGGTGTGATCATTACGAATGACCTAAAATTTTATATAAATGCAAGAAAAACAGCTCAAAATAGTAAAAAGATTCTAGCCACCATGCAGGGAGCCAGAGGTGATCATGCCAATGTATACATTTCTGGTAAGATCACATTTGGAGTAAAACTCTGCATTTTGTGCACCACAGAGTAAAATAAGTCAAAAATTACTTGAGGGAGTCTAGAGCCGCACAACAACTACAACAAAAAATAATAATATTCTTTATTTATAAAGCGCAATTCAGCTTAATGTGTCTCTCCTGGTGGTAAAAAAAAAAAAGCTATGATGCCCCAATACCACAGGCCTTACGTGAACCCCCCCTCAACAGGCTAAGAATACCCTACCATAGGACTGGATGATTTGCAGCCAGTGCCCAGCCCAGACATTGCTGCACAATGCTAACTACCTTCAGTTGGCCATCCTTTGATGCCAGACTGTGGTATCCCCTGTATTGCCTCATCTTTAAGTTATTGCAGCTGCTCACCCTTCCAAGTCTCTCTGGCACAATTCACAATTTGTTTGACCTCTACACTACAGGAGACTAAGAGGAGATCCCTGTCTGGTTTACAAGACATTAAAATATGATGCACTCTGTGAGAACATAGGGCTAAACAAGAAATTAAATCATAAAGCAATGAGAGCACACAAGTTGCAGCTACAGGGGGAAGTACCCAGGATGGATAAAAGAGGTAGATGGTTTAACCAAAGAATTATATCAAATTGGAACAGCCTTCCTAATGGGGTCGTGACAAGTGACACAATGTCCTCATTTAAAAGAGCTCTGGACAAGTATATGGGAAAAGAGAAACGTCTGTATTACCATTGAAAAATGGTGAGTTAACTATAAATATATGACCTGATGACTCACGCAAAAACATATGAACTTATGAACAATTATTAGACGTCTTTGAACAGAATCACACTCTTACTCAATTCCAACATGGCTTTCGCAAAAATCATGGGACCGATACAGCCTTTGTACATGTCACTAATGATATAATTAATGCCATGAATATGGGCTTGGCATCTGGGGCCTTTTTTGTAGATCTTACAAAAGCATTCAATCTGGTCAACCATAATTTGTTACTCAAAAAACTACGGAACTGTGGCATGGATAATCTCTCTTACCACTGGTTCCAGAACTATCTGACTGGGCAGATGCAGTGCGTCAAAAGGGCAGGTAAGACCTCCCCCCTGGTCAATTATGGATGTGGTACCACAAGGATCCATACTTGGCCCTCTTCTACTTTCACTAATTATCAATGACCTACCTCATAACTGCGCGGTGGTGCCTCAATACAGCTAAACACCAATGACACCATATTTTACAGGTCCTCCACTGACCCAGGCTGGATCAATACACAGCTGCAGAATGACTTCCACTCATTAGAAAGTTTGTTTCTAGCCAAAAAACTCATACTTAATGACAATAAAAAACAAAGGCAATGCTATTCAGTCACAAAAATCTTGGCTTAGACAGTCAAGATCTCTTTAAAATGATTACCTGCACTGCAGCCAAGCTAGAGGTGGTTCAGACCTTTCAATACCTAGGAATGACGCTAGACCAATCCATGTCCTTTGGACCTCATGTTGATGCTCTGACTAAAATACTTAACCAAAAGCTTGGGCTCCTACTGTATATAGACTTTCCCCTTACCTGTCCATAGATGCAAGTTGCACCATTGCCTCCAGATCTCTCCTCCTTCTCCTAATCTATAGGAGGCAGTATAGCGCAGTGGTTTAAGGCTCTGAGCTGCAAACCTGGAGACCTTGGTTTGAATCCCACAGCCCCCACTTGCATACTGTATGACCCTCAGCAAGTCATTTAACTCCCTTATGCTCCCAGGTTGCACCTGTAAACAAGCTTCAGGTTAGTGTCTCTCCTGGTGGTAAAAAAAGAAAATCTATGATGCCCCAATACGTCTACCCCAAACATCACTGTGCAATGCTAACTACCTTCGGTTGGCCCTCCTTTGATGCCAGACTGTGGTATTCCCTGTATTGCCTCACCTTTAAGTAATTGCAGCCACTCACTCCTCTAAGTCTCTCTGGCATAATCCATCGCAAACAATTTACTTGACCTCTTAAAGCCTTGGCTTTCCCGGTGCTGGAAATCCCTAAAGTACAAAACAAAATTGGAAGATGGTCTTTCTCTTACTCAGCTCGACATCTGTGAAACTCCTTGCCCTCAATGGTCTGGGACTGTCCTACCTTACCACAGCTTAAGAAGGCTCTTAAATCTCTGTTTTGGGCAACTCCCCCCAGCAAGTGCTTCCACTGAATCTAATGCCCTCCACTGACCTTTACAATCCTTGAGGGCTATATTTTCCCAGACAACTCATTCCAATATGATTGCTGCTCTAAATTAGTCAAGCCTAGTGTCTATATGTATCTTGTATGTATTCTTCATAAGCATAAAACTTATGATTGTTCTTCTTCAGTTCTATTGCCTATAAATTAACCCTTGTTGGTATGACAACTGTTTGTGTATGTACAAACAGCCATGTATAATTCTTCTGTTATTTAATGTCTGTAACTAATTCCAGGTCGCCCCTGAAAATGGGACATTAGGTCTCAGTGGGCTTACCAGGTCACCAAAACTCAAATAAATAAATAAATAAGCTTAGAGACCCAGCAGAAAGGGGTTTAAGTTCCACAGTTGCTGCTTACTTGATAAATTATAAATTTGAGATAACACCCTGCTTATAAACTATTACTGTGTTTATATAGAAGCAGTGTAATTTTTATGTTGTCTTGCATGTGCATTGCAGACAACATATTGTGGTTGCTTCAGTGGAGAAGCGAATTTTGGAGGTGTGGTCCTGCTGCAGCCAATAGCGCCACTGCTTTTTCAGGCAGGCCTCTGTGGTGCCAATGGCAGAGCACGCTGTCTATGACAGCAGTTACAGAAATGTGCCACCACCTTGAAAGAAAGTAGCTGCTGCAATCAGGGAGTGCCACGAGGCAGTCCCTGATTGCAGGAGGCACCACTGGGTGTCCCTTGTCATGGCGGCGGTGATGGGAAGCCGAGGGACAGCCAGCCGCCCCCACACAGTCTCCTTACAAAGCCAACAGGGTGCCCAATCCTGTTGGCATGCCCCTCATAAATGAATTTGCTGGACGGGTTGCCCAACTCCGTTGGCATGTTCCACCCCCCATTTCTTGTGTGTCAAGGGGGTGCCCAATCCCCCTCGGCTCATGAGCCCCCCCAGTATGTGCCGATGGGGATGCCCAATCCCTGTTGGCTCCAGTCCCCCATCCCAAAACATGCATGTGGCATGCTGGGAGCCCACCTCAGTGTGCCAAAAGTACCTGATAAATGCGAAAACTGTCCTGCGATGTCTATTTTTTTTCCATAAAACCCTGTAAAGAAGAAAATGGTCCCTCGCTATCTGCGCCCCCTTCCCCAACCCACACCCACCCACTGTGTACCCCACCTCCCCACACACACCCTCACCCCATACTTACCTCTGGAGCCCGCTACAATCTTCAATGGACTAGGAACATGTCTGCACTCTTCAAAGCTGACCGCGAACTGAAGAAATACCGGTAAACTGTATAATGGCATAAATAGGGGGGTTTCAACTTTGGTGCATATCTTGGACATTTTTGGGAATTTTGGCACCAAATTTTCAACATCGGGTTATTGGAACCCCACCTCATGAATTCAGTCACTCTCATGGCGTTATTCAGTCCAGAAAGGTGAGTTTGCGGTCACTGGGAAAAATCACCTTTGGGGACCGATTAACAAAATGACAGTGCCACTGTTCATGAGATGGGCTCTCAAAAAGCCTATGTTGCAAATTTGATGAGAAAAAATCCAAAAAATGACTGTTTTAAGAGCGTCTGTTGCACAGTTGCTATGCACGCTCGTAACTTTGTGAATTTGCAATATTTTCACTACAAATTTTCAACACTGGCATTTTTCCACACCTGCTTATGAACAGTGCAGCTACCATTTTACACATCCTGTCCGAAATGTGTTTTTGCACTACTGGTGCAGAGTAGCGCGGTCGCTGTGGGAAATCAGTGTGCAGGACAGATTAAAAAAATCACAGTGATAGTGTTCATGAGTAGAGGTTCTAAAATGCCTATGTTGAAAATGTGGTGACAAAAATCCACAAAATGAGTACGTTACAAGCGTATGTTACGCACTTTCCATGTGCACTCGTAACTTCGAGATTTTGTAATCTTTTCACTCAACATTTTCAACATTGTCAGTTTTGCACACCTTCTTATGAACAGTACAGCTGTCATTTTTCACATCCTGTCCGAAATGTGTTTTTGCACAACTGTCGCACAGTGGGGCGGTCACTGTGGGAAATCAATGATCAGGGCAGGTGAAGAAAATTATAGTGACACTGTTCATGAGCAGAGGTCCCAAAATGCCTATGTTGAAAATTTGGTGAAATAATTCCACTAAATGACTGTGTTCGAGTGTGCATTGTGCAGTTTGTAAGTATACCCATAAATTTGTGCATTTTTAGTATTTTCACTAGAGATTTTCAACACTGCCATCTCTTCACATCTACCTATGAATGGTACAGCTGTAATTTTTCGCATCCTGCCTGAATGGTGTTTTCCCACATCTGATGCAGAATGGCATGGTCGCTGTGAGAAATCAACGTTCAGGACAGATTAACAAAATCACAGTGCCACTATTCATGAGCAGAGGTCCAAAACACTTTCATGAGGTGGGGGGCACAAAAATGCCATGTTGCAAATGTGTAATGCAAATACCAACAAACGGCTGAGGCATTAGGGTTTCTAACCATAACAGCCCACCCTGTACAGACTGACAGGTGTCAGAGGTGTGCCTTTGCATTGCTGGCTGTCATGCTCATGCCATACCATCTCCCCCCCCACCCTCAAGCCACTGACAGGCATCGAAGTGTGCCTTGGACTCTTTGGCCCCACAGTTTACCCCATTCTTCTGTGCTGCACCCATTTCAGTGAATGTCCTTATGAAATGGGGTGACTGTAAAGCCAAATGCCCCAAGGCACACCTCAGCTCTTGTCAGTGTCTGCAGGATAGGGTGAGGTAAAATGCCATGAGTTTTATGGCCGAATAGGGTGAGTGTAAGGCCCAAGGACCCCAAGACACAATGTGATATTTGTTGCACTGCAGGGTAGGGTGAACTGAAATGCCATGAACGTTATGGCTGATGCCCAAAGTCACACCTCGGTGCCTGTCACTCTCTGTAGGGCGATGTGGGGTTGACATCACTTTCATACTTCACTGCCATTCCTATTATGCATCTGTTCAACTCTACCGATGGCACTGTCAGCAAGACAACATTCAGCATTGACAAATGCTTGTTTTTAGGGCCAGTGATCATTATGCTTGTTTATTGATGTCAAATAGGTCACAAAGTGATGTATATACTGTCTTGTAAGCAGTTTAGATAAACAGTGACATGAGTGCATAATTTATTATTGTCTTAATTGATGAACATGCACTTTGTGGTGGGTCTAGCTGATTGTTGTGCTTTTACATGAGGGTTTTACTTAATGAATTGATTGACTTAACAAGCATAAATATGTATGATATGTTTGTGAGCACTTTAGCTTCTTGTCAAAGCGCACAAGCGCAAAATGTAGTTTTGTGTGGGGTGGCAAATATAGCTTGTAAACTGGCTTTTTTTGCATATTAAAGTCATTAGCAATTTTTTGTAAGAAATATCCTGAATGCGGTTTACTTTTATTTCTTTACACAGTTCAAGTTGTTGTGACGATGCACCATGTGCTGCTGGAGCTACCCTTATTCTTGTCTAACTCTTTACATTAATTTGCTTGGCTCATAACTTCTGTGCACAAACCAAGTGACTGCCAAGCATTGCAGTTCCACCCCTAAAGTCAGCACTTTGATGTGGAGTAGGAAAAGAGGCTGCAGGCACTTTACATAGATATTAATAGGAATGGAGGAAGGGCCATATAAATGTTCTCAGATTATCTTACTGGTAATTCTTCATATATGAGGTTATAGAATTAAGCAATAATGCATGAGACGGTATGGGTCATGCATGGATAATGTCATGCATTGGGTGGCTGGGCACATGACTGAAGGTCTAGCGCATGCAACACCCGAAAAGTGACATTATCCAAGTATGACACATATCCTGAAGTGCTATCAAAAATGACTCATATGAAAAAAAATAGAAAAATATTACTGAGAAATATATTTAAAAGTATTTTTTAATGAATTTATTTGCTGCATATGTGTACTTATAAACAAAAGTGTTTCTGTATTTTTTATCCAGTAGGTGGTGCTGCATTTTGGTACTGTGCTGCCCCCCCCCACACACACACACCACACAGTTGTCTATGTTTGTCTTGGGTGTGGTACCACCCCACCCTCAAGCTGAATTTACCTGGTTCATTTGCCTGCCATGGAACGGGGTGAAGATGTGTTTTTCTTTTTAAGTAAAACCACGAACTGCCAAAACTGCAGTTTGACTCAAGGAAGATGGGTGGAGACTTCTGACTTTGCTGTCCCGATCACTGAGCGGTAAGTAACCCAGGCAGGCTCTTGGTAGGGAAGAGGGACTAATTCTGGAAATTTCATTGTAATACTAATTTAAAAAAATAGTAGCTATGTGCAGTTTTTTCAATAAATGACCAAACATGGATTAGCAAAGCTGGCAGTCCTGCGATAACAAGTTGCCTGTTTGAAAAAAGCATGCACTGCCAGTAAGCTGCTCGAAGTGACAACTTTGCTTTTCTCTATGGTGAAACTAAACATGGGAAGAATTGGACCTTTGGGATGTGGGAAAGAGGAGCTTCTACTGTTTCTAATGTGACAGAGAATTATTAAGTGGGGGAAGCATGTCAGGACCATGGCAGCTGCTGGCTAGCATGTACATGTAGGGGTGAAGTAATATTTTTTTTTTTACTTGGCTAAGATCTTGTTGGTGCCAGACCTTCCTACAGTGATGTTATGTTCATTTAACATCACTTGTGAAGGTGGACACTGATCAATGAGAGAACAAGAATGATGTGGAACCTTTGTAAAAGAGCCTCGGCTCAAAGGTATTTGTAATCCTAGAACAAATAAAGAAAGAAAAGCCAACTGAGTAGGTCATGCTCCACACAGCTCCACACGCCCAACAACTTAATTTAAGCTACAACTTCTCTAATTTTAAAATAAAACTAACCCTGAACTCCTACAAGTCTGCTGAACACTATCTTGCATCCTCAGAAAAAGGATTCGGGACAGAGATGGAAGCAGAAATAAGACAGGCGGCGACCCTGCACATTCCGCATGTCACGCCGGAAAAGCAGCTCAAAAAAACAAAGGTGAGCCCAGCCACTACAGGCCACACTCAGTCAGCTTCAATTTCCCCTTTGGCAGTAGCGGAATCAACCCCTCTGAGCTTGGAATGATTTATTTCAGAGTTCCAGCAATTCAGGGATGAATTTGGTCTCTGAAGTGAAGGCTATAGCTGAGGCGTTGGAGGAAACCAACAAGTGCACCACTGACAACAAAGCCTGCATTTTCTCCATCGAGAAGCGGTCTGATAAAATGGAAGCCCTAATCACCATCAATCGCCAGACCATAAAGAAGTTGAAGAGCAAGATCGAAGATTTAGAGGGGAGAAGCCGACGCAACAACTTAGTGAAAATAGGAATCCCAGAGAAGGAGGAAGGTATGGACTCCCTGTTATTCATGCAAAAACTACTGCTCAAAAAAGCTGGGCCTTCCCCATTCAGGCTGAACTATTCACTGGGCCCATCGTGCCCTAAGGCCTATGCCTCCACCATCTGCCCAACCCAGACCTTTATTATGTAGACTCCTCAACTTTCAAGAGAAACAACACATCCTACAAAAAGTAAGGGATTTACAAGATGTTCTGTGGGAAGGGCAAAAGTTCAGGATCATGCAAGACTTGCCAACCACCGTCCGGCAACACCGGGCCTTATTTCATCCGATCATCTTGAAATGCATTAACGTTTCACATGGTGTACCCAGAAAAACTTCAGGTTCACTTGGATGGCTCATGGTCCTTCTTTGAAGAACTAGACCCTGCGATGGAATTCCTCAAACAGAAGCACCCCGCTTTATTTTCTGATCACTGAGACCACTTGGAAAATCTTCAGGCATTACATCTTGTAAACGTGAGACTTCCAAGCTGTTGTTTTCAGCTTCATATTGTTTTAAATCTCTTGCCGCTAGTGGAAATTTATAAGTCTTTCAAATACCCACTGCTCCTCAATTTAGAGCACATTTGCTTTGGTATATCTTCCTTATAGCTGTACTGTTGTTTTAAAATAAGAAGAAAGATTGCTACGCTGTTCTGGGACAAGTTTCATTCGGGCCTTACCTGACCTGTAATAATTATTTTCACACAGACAGCAATCTGGAGCTGGACACGTAATTCCTCTGCTCGGTGGTCAATTCAGGATATTGGATCTAAAAGGGTCATTATTATCCAATTCCTGGGGAGTAGGCCCTTGAGGGCTCTTTATCTTCAATGGTGGCAATAACAGGCATTAATAATTAGAATGACCCTTACACAGCACGATTAGGAAGGATTTTAATCAGGGTCATAGAACTGGTTACTTAAAGCCACAGGGGGCCCCAGATTAACCTCATACCATTCCACAGATCGAGAGAAGTCCACCTTCCCTATGGGGCATTGTACTTTTAAATTTTTCTTATTTAGTAAAGAGCCAAACTCAATTTCACAATATGGCTTAGAGCTAAAAGGTCACTTTTGTTTTAACTCCTCTTCTTTTGTCACTCATACTGATGGCCTCCCTTCATGCACTTATAGTGAAATAGCTGCAGGACGAGTTGGCTCTAAATTGTCTGCAGCGATGAAGCTGCTTTGTAACAGTGATCATTAGAGCCAAATAATGGTTTATGTAACTAGCTTTAGTTAGAAAGTTTACACACTTGTTTAGAGTCAGGCGAGCAGGCAGAGGGGAGGGTCTTCAGTCTGCTGATTGCCATGGACCAGCACAGTGGGGGGAAGAGTCGTTCCTATGGTTACACTAAAAGTTACAGGAAACAATTCAGTACCAGGGTGGGGCGTATTATTCTCATTTGGTTTCTGGTTTCTGCATATATTGGGGGGAGGAATCAGGGAGGTAACAAAGGGTTATAATGGGGATATGGGAAGAAAGTATCCACTAGGGAAATGTTTATCTCATTTATATAATGTTGGGGGGGGGGATTGGTGCCAATGTAAATATCGAATTATACAATGTAGCTGGTTAATGTTTACAGTTAGTAATGCTAGAAGAATTTTACAGTAAATAATCCAGGTATATGGCACAACCATTTAAGTTTAGTACATGAAACATTAAAGGTGCAAGGCACCCACTTAAACGTATACGGCTACGTAAACACTTAATATACAAAGTAATGTAATTTTTTTGCAAGAATCCCATCTACTTCAAGTTGAGGACACCCTTCTGAGGAGACAGCAGGTGGGACAGATGTTTGCTGAGGGATACTCAAGAAATAGCAAAGGGGTAGCTATTCTTCTCACTAGGGCTTTTCCCTTTCTATGTAAACAATGCATTAGAGACAAAGAGGGAAGGTATATCCTGATCATAGGCAAAATTTACTCTTTCAATATTTTACTAGGCAGTGCTTATGGCCCCAATGTAGATTCTCCATCATTTTTTGTGGAGTTACTTTCAGTCCTGACACCTTTCCTTAATATCCCAATGTTCATAGGTGGTGATTGGAATTTACCATTCAATCCCACTATGGATAAATCACCGGGTTTCAGGACCAGAGGTCTATCCTCAGCCCAGAGAGCCTGTAGAGACATGGTAGATCACCTAGGGCTCTGCGACCCATGGAGGCTTCTACATTCTAATACAAGGGAATACACCTTCCTTTCTAATGTCCATAGTTCAGCCTCACACCTTGATTACTTCTGGATGAGTAAATCTCTGACTGAAGGGCTGCTGGACAGTAGATTGGAACCGGGTATAGGTTCAGACCACTCCATGGTAACATGCCTCCTCTCTTTGTCTCTAAGCTGGGGAACAAGTAAGCAATGGAGACTTAATAACCAGTTACTGAAGGATAAAAAGGTCATGGAGAGTATAGTATCTGCCCTTGATTCTTACAAAGGTACTAACTGGGGCACCACACAATCCTCCTCTATGGAATGGGGTGCACTAAAATGCTTTCTAAGAGGTGAGTATATAAAATGGGCAGCCATTAAAAAAAGGAAAGGAACTCAGAAAGTTAAAACCCTGTTAGATCAAATCAGAGAAAAGGAGAAATATATGACTAAAACACCTCAGAATCTGAGAAAGAGACTCTTATAAAGTTACAAGATAAATACTCTGAGCTTCGGTGAGAAAAGGCAGAATGGGCTATATTAAAATATAAAGCCACTTACACCGAACAAGGGGAAAAAGCAGGACAGCTTTTGGCTCTCTGGCTTAAAAAGATTGAAGCCTCAAAATGTATTGCAGTGATATAAAAAGATCCCTAAGGTCCTCCCCTAACAAAGGCCGCGGACATTAATAAAGAGTTTGAGCAATACTATAAACAGCTATATGCACATATGCCGAACCGCCAGTCCCACTTAAAGGTAGATTCTTACTTAGAGAACCTCCCCCTTCCCACACTTACCTCCATCCAAAGGGAAAAATTAATTGCTCCCTTTACAGAAGCGGACATAATCCAAATAATTAAGGACCTCCCATCAGAGAAGGCCCCTGGCCCAGATGGCTACTCCCCAAATTTCTACAAAAAGTTTGCATCCCAACTAGCCCCATCTAGCAGTATATTCTAGTATGATAAATGATGCAGATTATGACCCAAGGATATTCAAGGCCACAATTGTTATACTTCCCAAACCTGGAAAATATCTGACAGAGGTTATCAACTATTGCCTTATTTCCCTTCTCAATACTGACCTTAAGATCCTTGCTAAACTACTAGCCCTCGCGTATCAGTCCAGATCAAGTGGGCTTTAGGAAGGGTAGGTCCTCCATGGACCATTTCCGATGCCTGTCTCATGTCTTCTCCGTGTCCAGAGATTCTCCTCAGGGTGTGGCATTGGCCTCTCTGGATACAGAGAAGGCCTTTGACAAGGTAGACTGGCAGTTCCTATTTAGGACTCTTCATAGGTTTCATTTTCTCACTGAATTGATTTCATGGATACAAATATTATATTCTACTCCCACTGCACAAGTCTTTTGTAATAGGACTCTTTCTTCCAGTTTCCCCTTAATGGCTGGCACTAGACAAGGATGCCCCTTATCACCCCTTTTATTCCACCTATATCTAAAGCCCCTTATAGTATCTATAGAAACATTTCTGGGGATATACGGAATTCAATTGGGGTCACTCAGTACCAAGATAGTAGTATACACAGATGATATACTGCTTCACATTACACAAATTAAACCTTCCTTACAAAATTGGTTATGCTTAATAAAGGAATACAGCTCCCTCTCTAATTACAAGATAAACATGGAGAAATCCTTGATTTTCCCATTAAGCTCCAAGGTATATAAGCAGGAAGCACTTGAGCTGGGATTTAAATGGGCCTCAAAATCTATAAAGTATTTAGGGATTCATATTGCCACTAGTGTTACCCAGATGTGTAAACTTAACCTAAATGACTTGCACAAAATAGCCCAGCAAGACTTAAAAAGACGGCAAGCTCTTCCTTTAACCATATGGGGTCAAGTGAACATCATTAAGATGAAATTCCTCCAACGTATTTTTTACCCTTTGAACCTTCTAGACATGTAGCTACCCAAAGCCTGGTTCCAACTTATTCATAACAGTATATCGACCTTTCTTTAGAATGGAAAACCTCCAAGGAGTGCATACCATAAACTAGCAGTTCCCAAATCCTTAGGAGCCCTACAACTCCCACATTTTAATGTATATCATTGGGCAAGCCACTTAAGTAAGTAGCTCCATTGGTCTACACCCTCTACACCTTTGGACTCATGAAATTATACTCCCACCTGGCTTACAATAGAAAAAGAGCTAATATCCGAAACAGGGGTTAGTCTCTCTTCTCTACTCTTCCTGAAATCTAAGGATCTTCCCCCATCTCTCTGGTACAATCTGGTGGGTCATTCAGTATGCACCCACTTACAACTGTGCTCTACATGGAGTTATAACAATGTACAAGATCCTTCTCAACCCATATTTCAAAACCCAAATTTTAAAATAGGTGGGAAGTTAATTCCAAGCAACTGGATCCCACTCATTAAAAACTGTGTGGCTAGAGATTTTCGTAGTTCCAACCAAGAACAGTTAAACACCACTGATATATTCGCAAAATTTGGTCTCGCCAATAAATGGGCATTTAAAGTATTTCAGATCAGACATATGCCTATTGCCTATTTTGGAGAAAGACTCATTATGGATGACTCACAGGATTGGATCACCACAGGCAGATTATTAACCCTTGCCACACATGTTGTCTCCTCCCTATATTCCCTGCTGTTTCCACTGGTGTTCCCAAAAGTAGATGGCATACCTCATTATTGGAACACCTTGTGTCCTAATGTTAACTCCAAATGGTCTAAAGTTTGTGAATCTTGTTACAAACTTATCACACAAGATAGACTGTGATTAATGCAAGTGCAAATTCTCAATGACTAGTACTTAACTCCTGATAAACTGTACAGAATGGGAAGGGCAGGAACCCCTACATGTAACAGATGTCTTAATGGTTCGGGTACGCTTATCCATTTTTTTGGGGATTGTGCAAAAATATCCCCATTGTGGGAACTCATTAAATCTAAAATGGTCCCACTAGTGGGCTTGCAAGACTACTTCACGCCAGAGGCGTGTCTGCTAGGGGATTTTACTGGCTTTCCATTCATGACCAGAAATTATCATATGATGTCGATAGTCATGTCAGTTAAGAAAGTAGTTTAAAAACATTGGAAGAACTCTCTCCTGCCCTCCTATACAGAGTGGCTGCAAGAGCTCCTTTACAATCTATGATTTGAGAAAATGATGGCCAGCCTTACTGATCAAATAGGTATCTATAAAAAGAGTTAGGGAAGTTTACATGTCTTATACTCGTTATAAGGTCATATGTCAGAATACTAACAAGCTATTTTAGATCTGTTTTGTCCCACTCACTCTATGTACAGAACTGAATAACTGTTGGTGTCTTGGAGGGAGGGAGGGAGGAAGGGAGGGGAGGGTGGCATAGAGTGAAAGGAGGTGGGGGAGCTGGTGGGGGGGAGGGAAGAGGGGAAGGCAAGAAGGTTTTGTTAATTTTATTCCCATGTCTGTAATCATTCACTGTAATTCACCACTGGTATATATTCATGTAAACGCAATAAAGTTTGAATTAAAAAAAAAAAAGAAATGTTCTTGCCATTGTATAATATATAATTGCCCCATATATGAAGAACTACCAGCAAAGATAATCTAAGGACATTTAGACAGCCCCCTCTTCTGATCCTATTAATAACTACACAAAGCACTTCAAACCCTTTTTCCAACTCCACGTCATCAAAGTGCTAATATTAGAGCTGGGGCTGTAGCGTTCAGTGGATGCTGGGCTCATACATGGAAGTTACAAGCCAGGCAGATTAAGGTAAAGATTTCTTCATCATTTAAATAAAAAACAAAATTGAAAAGTCGTTAATTTAGCGAGCCGGCTCAGTGGTGCAGAGAGCTGAGGCGTCGAGTGCCTTACCTCACACCACCACTGGCGACCCAGGATCGGGAGTGAGCTTGGGTTGCCGAGTATTGGCCATGGAAGAGAGGTGTGATTGTGAGCATCCTATGGACAGTTCTCCTCTCTCGGGGAGGAGTTAGTCATGGATCCCCTGCAGCAGCGACACCATGCAGAGGCACGCTGTGGAACAGCTTGGACCAAAAAACGTATCAGGAGAGGTGACGGTGGATATCCAGGAGAGGAGTGCAGGAGCATGCTCATACCTGTGTGGGACATCATTGCACATCTGCACTTCCGGGGGTGAACACAGGAAACACCCTGCTGGGTGGAAGGAAGATGCCAGTCTGACCCACACACGTGTGTTGCTGGATCCTGCTCACTGGATCCAGACTGCCTCCTTCCTTCACGTCTGCCTGTGGTGTCCTAAATGTGCAGACCTACCTCTGTGGTGCTGGAGGTGACCCCACCATAGGGGAAGACCAGGGGGGTGCCACACACAGGTGAGTTGCGGATGGGCTGGAGGAACAGGGAGCCAGTTGAGAGGAGCCAAGCAGGACAGGAAAACAGGTGAAGCTGGCTGATGGGGCCCCAGCAGGCGGCAACCAGAGGGAAAAAGAAGTAAAAAAAAAAGCAGTGAATTTAGCTCATCTGGCAGGCAGCTGTATGGCATAATTTTCCTGCCTGTACCATGTCAGCTGCTCTTTAAATAAAGTTTGCTTGCTTGGTACTGGGTGACCCTTAACAATTCACTTCACCTCCCTGTGCTTCGGTGTCTTAATATATTTCTCTGTTCCTTACCTCTCAATCTTTTCTTAACCCTTTCTGTGTTCATCTTAATAGCTACTGCCAACATTTCCTGGAATTTGAAACACTTTGAGATACACAGTGTATGAAAGGCACTTTGTTGTCTAGATTATTGCACTCTTATGCCGAAAAAGAAGACATATCATTAACATAAACAGCGTCATTTAAAAGAGGGGCAGAGGAGCACTATTTGAAGGCTTGGGAGTGACATAAAGGCTTAGGGACAAAAAGCAGGAATGAAAAAAGTGAGATCTTGAATTAGCCGAAGGCCTGTGAAAGGGTGAGGACAGCTATTTACACATTTGACAGAAGCATCAGAGTCTTCAATTAATTCTTAGAGATGGAGAACAAAAAACATTACAGCACTGAAATGTACATCAACTTTTACAGCAAAGCTTATTGCTATAGCTCCAGCTTTTTTTTTTTTAAATAAAATAATGTATACAGTATCTTTACCTTGAAGAATTCTTTTACAGCTCAATTGAGAGAATCCTGAAATGGCATGTTGATGAAAGGTGGGTGCAGTTGGCTGTCCACTTTTAGATGTTTTCAGGTAGCAGAGATTCCTAGTAAAAATAAGGCATTTAATTTGTATATTGAATTTATTATCAATATGGGCACTTCATATTTATTACATGAACTGCAGTCAGTGTATCTTCCATGTGACAGAAATACTGATTCAATCAATATTTTTAAGCCATTTCTGGAAAAGGATTTCAGTCTGCTACCAAGCCTGGATCAGAGTGAAGAGTCCAATGGATTAGGGTTAAGAAAAAAAGCTCTTACAAGCTTAGCTGGAAAAGCTGGCTCTTCGGATCACCTGGCTGCATTACCTTTTTTCACAGAGCTTCTTCTCCATTGGTAGTCATCCTTCCAGCCCTCAAGTTGGTGTTCATCCCAACAATGTCCCAGCCCTGCCAGTTATTGCACCAGCTGTTGCTACAAGAGGAGTCATTGCAATTCAGGACATGCGAGAACAGGCAGCTATCATCAAGATGGAATTGTGGCATTCTTCCTTTGAAGTCTGACCCTCCCTCCTCCCCAGCAGTGGCACACTAGCCCGGAAGAGGTCTCTGTGCATGCAGTGTGTCACTGATGGAGGAGAAAGCTCTATGGCCCCCCTGCAGGGAATCACTGCAGTGTCAAAACAAGCCACAAACTCAACAGCAAGCCAGGATGTGCTACAATCAGCAGCACTTTTCCGTGCCGATTCTATAATTGCCAGCATACTGCATCCACAGCCAAACCTAGATCCCAGGCATTGAACCACATCAGGCAAATGGCTTAGCTACATTTTATATATCAAAATGTCCTCCTTTCACAACCAGGCTCTGTTATAATAGATTTTGTTATGAAAAGAAATTCTTTTGAAAGGTGACAAAGTAATAGCACTACAGACAGACTGAAACTCCATGTTTATCCACATGGCTTGAGCAGCAAAACATTCACCTTACTGACCTTCTTAAACAGCCTTACTAATGTAAACCAACCATGTCAATGATCGACCATTACTAGTGAGCAATAGGGTAGTTCAGAACCAAAGATCTCTGAGAAAATGTTCGTTACACAAAACCTTAGGTTTTCTTAGTGTGGGGCTGCCTACATTTGTACTTGACATTTATGAAGTATTTTGATAAATCAACCAAGTTTGGGCATGCTGTTATTACGAGGATGCTGAGTAGTGTGGACTTCTTCTCTCAGGAATGGTGGGTGCTAGATGTTTTTTCTTTGGATTGCTACCAATTAGCGCTCTTTTAGGGGAAGGAAGGCATTTTTCCCCATGATTCCTGGCCATCTTACAGTGCGCATGCTTCAGTGTTGATCAGCCATCCCTATAAATAACTGAGAGTAGTCAGACCAGTTAGACAAATAGAGCTGTGAACTAGATCAATCCCTGTAAAAGCATACATGAAATATCTATTTTTCCTTTTTCAATCTGCCAGATATGATGTGACAATACCATTTCTTAATATTATTTTTGCAGTTTATTCACATTTATAGTGTGTATTTATGAAGTTTCAATTTTGCTATAGCAAACTTGTTACGGAAAGAAGGAACATTTTTTATGAGCTTAAACACTTAGTGTGTGCTCTATAAGGAGTTTCTGGATCATACTCAGCTGCACAGTATGCAAGCAGTGCTGTAATTCCAATTGCTATGGAAAAATTAAAACTTCCTTTTCCTGTTGTCGCATGTGTGCATAGATGTACATGCTTGCTAGTGAGGGAGTGAGCAGCTTCATGCTGTATCACTAAGCAGATGTGGAAGAAGCAGAGGCTTTTGATATGCTTTTTTGGTTTTAGAACAGGCATGTCACTATTGCCTGAGTATTTACAAGAACTTAAAGTTAAAACTGATAATTGAAGCCCTTCCTATACCAACTTTTGTTGTTGAGAATCGTCCTGTGTTCTGATTTCTCTGCTCTGCAGCCCTACGGTGGAAGCTTGGAGTCCTGATGGTGGAGGAGCTCAGTCCCGTTTTTGGACTAGCAGGGAGCCCTGTGGAGGGCTGGCCATACAGAAACCTTCACACCTTGGCAAGGGATCAGCAGAGAAGAGTGCCGTATCACTGATAATGGCAGTGCATTGCTGGCCCTCTCACCGTGCCACCCCAGCCTCATGGACCAGAGTGGGGGGTGGAGCAGCTGCTCAGGCAGTCCCCCAGTGTCTCTTACAGGTCACAATTCCTCTGGTCCCATAAATCCCTGCTCTGGATGGAGCAGGGAATCCACTCACAGACCAGATGTGAGCATCCCATTGGCTGCCTGCCCATGTCCATCAATCTTCCCCCCCACACACACACACACACACTAGCATGTCGGGGTGGGGCTGCAGTTGGGAGGTGTGTGGTGGCTGGTGATCATGAATGCTGGCCACCATGGAACTGTCCACTGATGCGGAGCAGCACAGGTGTTATACTTTCACCAGTATAACCCGCATGTTTGTGATTCGCAGTCAATTTTGCTTATATTTCAAAACACTAAACAGTTTAGCATAAGTTGTGATAAAATAGTCCCTCCACCTGTGTGAAGTTGCTTCTTTTATTTTTCTTTTGCCTGAGGACATTTGTCTTACTTTGGACACTATAGTTGTAGTTTTCTTTTTTAATTAGGGTACTACAGACTGAGTATGACATGACTCCTTCTACACACATCCTCCATTCCTAGATCACCATATGTGTATTGATTTGTTTTTTTTTTTCATTAGTTTTGTTTATATATGAAGTATTTAACTGGTGCTGTACCAACTTTTAAGGAGTGAGCAAATGAGCAAGCATGCTGTGACAGTGTCACATAGAACCAGGATGTACTGTAGATCTGAGGCTGGTATTTTCAATTGCTTTATTAAAACCATCTCGATTTCTGAAGTTGAACAGAGTGCAGCTGCAGTTTAATAGACAGTGTGCTGCACACTTGAGCAGACTAGATAGACCGAATGGTCTGTATCTTCTGGCAATTTTGTATGTTCGTATGAGTGAATGAGGGAGTGGCAGATAGGGACTGAGTGCAGAGCACACTTTGTGTCCAGCAGTCAGGAAACAAGTTAGAGTGCAACTGAAAGAGAGAGCGAGTGAACGGGCAGATAGAATTAAAGTCATGGCACTGCTGAAACAGAGCTGCAAGCTGTTAAATTGTACTATACTGGAATCTTGGTATGGGATTACAAAAATGCATTCAATACAAACTGCTGATCTGTAGCATCTGTTCATCTGAGATGCCAAGTATTTTGTATTGCAGCATGTAATGGACTGAGCTGAAGACTATTAGAGGCGGGGGGGGGGGGGTCAGGAGGACTGGCTTGTGATATGCAATTTTAATCTTCATTTGTGTTGACAGGTGGCTCAATAGCAGTTTCTTATAAACCATCAACTGTTCTGTTTAAGGGAATATAGGCTGTTAGAAAGTTTGTTTGTGAACATATGTTTTCTTTTACTGGGATTAAAAAAAAAGGATGACTGATACAAAATTGAACATTCTACAGGTTGGCACAAGGATTTCTAGTTCCTGGTTGCCAGTACTAGTTGTTAGCCATGTATTAGACACTTTTAACACATGGCTAATGAGTAATCAGGATGTAGGATTTTCTCTTCCCATTTTATATTAATATTATATAGTTATCTGCATGTGCCAAGATATGGCTGACTGCAGTAGTCAGTTCAGACTTGTGAAAGAAATGTTCCATTTATTAAAAATACAATGTGGTTAAAGGTTTCCACATAGAAAAGCTTTATTTTGACGAATGTGTTGTACCCTAAGACCAAGCTGTATTTTCCCTTCAAACTCTGAAAGACTGAAAGGCTCTTGTGACTGGGTCATTGTGGTACTACTCTGTGTATAACACCAAGAATTAACCTCCAACTAGGAAACTCCTTTGTGATTATTAACATTACTTTTCCTGGAGTTGCAGCTGAATGGCTCATTAGACCTCTGCTTAATGTTAATTATGTCTTTTAAACTGCATGTGGCCTTGCACGTCACAGTGCAAGTAAGGTGTGACAGTATCCGTATAAACCATACCCTGTCAGATGTTGTTTAGTTATGAAATAGCTAAAAAAAAATAAACAAACTGAATGGCTAAGAGGTTCTTTAAGTCATTACATAGAAAAAGAGGCTTAAGGACAAAGGGTCGCACTATGAAGCTGGAGAGGGGGGACTCAGAGGAGATGTGATGAAATACTTCTTCACTTAAAGGGCAGTGGATGCCTGGAACAGCATCCCAGCAGAGGTGGTGGGTGCTAAACTGGTAACAGGATTCAGTCATGCATGGGCTAGTCACAAGGGACCTTAGAAATAAGGCAAGGGGTGGGAAGACCACAGATAGAGTAGGATCTGCAGTGGTACAGTTGATAGGGAAAATAGGGCAGGCTAAGTGGCCCAAGAGGTCCTTCCTTATCTGCTAACAACTTCTATGTTTCTAGGATTAGTAAATTCCTACAACACTGGGTTGAGCATAACTAATGGCTCACATGAGCCGATAAAATCACTTTGGGGTTTAACTACTGGCTTGCAAGAGTTGACTTCAACACATCAAAAAGGAAAAGAATGTGTGTGTGTGTGTGGGGGGGGGGTAATTCCAGGAGTTTCATGACTCCAAGAGAAATCCTACCTGTGGTACCCTGATAAAAGAGTCTGCCCAGGGATCAGCCTCAACAATACTAACAATCTGGTAGAGGCAATAGAGAAAGCAATGGCTGCTTACCAGCTCATACTAAAAGGTGTAAAATCTAGCAAGAAAAAAACTCAGCTTTTCTCTGGCACTTTAATTTCAAGCCTTTAAAAAATATATGCCTGGCTGATTATGTTTACAGCAAGGTTTGGGTCAGTTTTCTATAACAAAACTGTTGCAGCTTCATGGATCCTTCTCTCTTGAATGTCTCAAGAGTTCTGCTAGAATGCAGGCAGCTGAGGGTCACATGGTGCGCAGATTCTGTCTCAAAGGCAACCACGTAGAGTCACTAACTATCCACGGAAGTAATGTTCACGAAATAAACCTGTTACATAAAATATCAGACTAATCTGCAGAAAACAAAATCCCTTCACAGAAAAACAGCAGAATACAGTTCTACAGTTTACATGCAGAGTCAGTTTAAATTTAATAGACTGTATTAAAGTTTTTGAAAAAATGCCATGAATACAAAGAAACATAGAAGCAGCATGATCACAAATCACTGAAAAAAACACAACACTGATCATGAAAATGCAAGGTGTGGTAATAAAAGTGGATTCTCAAAGTTGACTAAAAAAAAATTATAACAGGATCAAGACATATTGTGGGTGTAAGGCATGACCAAAAATAGGAAATAGCAGTAAAGTAATACTGTACTACAATTGCACAATCTATAGCAATAACAGAGAAGCCATAAACCAAGGAAGGCCAGTCAACTAAAATAGGAAAAGTGTAAGTATGAGGAAGGATTAGTCTGGGGTGGCAGCCAAAAAATAAAAAAGGCCCATACCTAGGTTAAACGAATAAGGGTGTCTAGCTTTTCCCATTTATGCTGAGTCAGTTTAAATGGTGTGGTTCGGGCACGGTATCAGGACCAGCAACAGGCCATCAAGACATCTTAATAGACCCACAGGCAGGAAGTGTAAAAGCCATTAGGATACATTTCTGATGCATTCATCAACCTGCTTCCACAGAGTTTGCATATAGTATTTGCTGAATGAGGTTCTGCAGAAAAATGCACAGCCATGGGATGACATAATGCCATTCCACAGGGCAATTCTGCCATTACACTTCTGCATGAATTCTGTAGAATTAGTTAGACTTTTTCAAACTTCTACTGGTTTCTATTTCACAGAATGTAATAATTCTGCACAGCACTACTTCAGACACATTTGGTGCTAGTTCTCCTAGGGAGGGTCTGAAAAAGGAGAAGCTAGCCATAGATAATGTGTTCATTTGAAATGTTTAACAAGGAAAGGTATACTGAACTACTGTATAACAGCTTGTTTCTAGGTGCATCCTTGGGGTGGGATTCATGGTTCTTCACAGTTTTGCTTCAGTGCTGCTTTGCACATTGAAAGATGGTGTAAACTAATGTCTGGATTTTAAATTCTTAGCTCAACTATGGGGGTGGGACCATAATAAAATCTCTTTCAAAGAAATCAGTATAGTTACACTCACCTTTGTGATTCAATGTTCATGTTCATTGTGAAGAATGTAAAAAATAAACAACTCGGATGGTATGTGCAAATGAGCCGACACATGTCCTTATCGGGTGCAGACACACTTGTAATGTTGTCTCCTGAAAAATCCATTTCCTGGAATATGTCTGTCTTACAACCTAGAAAAAGGATGCACACAATTACAACAGTTATGTTTATTCCATACTCTATGAATCATTCATGTTCAAGTGTAACAAAATGCTCTATAAAATGTGTAAGGAGTTTTTTTTCTGCCATGCTTGACTAAGAAGTACTAGCTGTCATTTTCATATCAACACCTATTGTGCCAAATGGCACTTCTTATGCTGACCAGAATGCAGTACTTCTAGCCAGAAACTGATACCTGCCAGAAAGTGGGCTGACTTTGGGAAACATAGGAGCAGAGCTCACAGACAGCAGAAATCACCTCAGGGCAGGGAAGTGTAGAAATTCATTTTTTTTGGTTTTACTCAGTTTTACTGTATGACCAAAGAGTATCAAGTCCTTTTACACTTATTAATACATGCAATTGAGTACAATTTTCTCTTATTCGTCAGACAATCTTTCCAGCCATTGCTTTATGTTACTTATTGAAATCTGTACCATTTCTATCTGCCATTGTCTCTAAGCAATATAATTAGTCAATGCTTAAGAAAGACAATTGCCCAAGATGTCACAGGAATCAGCCCTGAGGGACTTCTGACGTTGCTCTTTCAGGTCTAAGAGGCTAGTACTGATAACTATTATGCATTTAAATTGTGTTTATAACAAACTATGGTTTGGCCTTTCTAAATTTTAATAAACTATTTTAGTGAAAATGTAAGCACCAACAAGTGCAACAAGTTTATAGGCTGTGACTCAACATGAGTCTCAGCCCATTATGAAGCTTAAACTTAAGGAGACTGTGTCGCATTCTGATATGTCTTGTCCCCTAATAGGGTACCCTGATGTATGTGTGTGCATGCAAGGGGGATGGGGGACTACAAAACAGCTCTGGCTGTCCCAGTTTGACTGCTTACCCTGGTGTTCTGGGATGATCAATAGCCCACAATGTTGCCCACTTCTCCCACTGTTCTTCATGTTTTTCTAATGCTAGCCTAAGTTTAGCTGTCAGCTCTTATATCCTTCTGATTCTGTCTACCCTATTCATTTTTAATCTCTTTTACAGGGCGGTGCTCTACACAGAAACTGGATATTCTTAGGGGTATACCTACTGTGCTGGGGGACTCCTGGACTCCTGGCTTAAAATGATCGCTTAGGGGCTTTTTTAATTTTACTGGGAGATATCTGATTTTAATTTGATCACGGAGAGGCTCTATTAGTTTTTATTATATTTACTTATTTATTGGGATATTCAGAAAGACCTTTGAGTCAGAGACTCGTTTGCAAAGGTTCCACATCATACATAGAGTGATACAGCGATAACATTCCGTACAGATTATGGTGCATTACTTTACATCACTGTACAGGATACACACTTGTTACATTAAGTGACTGAAATGACAGGACAACATGGATTACAGTGATTTAGCACAGCCAAAGCTTAGCAGGGAGGCTGCTTGTCAGGTAATAAGTTAATTGGAGTTAGGTTTATAACCGGCAGGAGCTGGTCTAGGACATCAGGGGGGAAAGGGGCAGGGGCAGTCACATAGGTTGGAGGTCTGTAGGTGTTTCCTTAGCATGGATTTAAAAGGGACTAATCTTAATTCATTGGTTATAAGACTTGGGAGCACGTTTGTCCGGGGAGCATTGTAACTGAAGGTTCTTTGGAATTGGAAAGTCCAGCATTGGGGTACCCATAGTAACAGTTTGTTTGAGTTACAGGTGGTTCTGACAGGAGATGTTGGGCGAATAATGCTGTTTAGGGTTGGGGGGTGAGGTCTAAAGTTATCTTTTTGGTCATTAAGCAGGTGTGGTACTTGATTCTGTTGTCTAGGTTTAGCCAGTTTGTAGTACTGTAGAGGGAACAGGTGTGTGTGAAGCAAACACATCCAAGGATGAGAAGGCAAGCCTTGTTGAGAACACACTGGAGTCTATTGAGGGCAGAGGTGGGAGCAGCACTGTAGATGAGTATGCCATAGTCCAGCAGAGAGAGGACAGAGCAGTTTACGGTAAATCATAGCACCTCAGGGGTGAGACAGTGTTTGTACCGACAAAGTATGCCTAGTCTAGTGTTAAGGGCAGTGGATGAGAGCAGAATATGATGATTAAAGCTGAGGGTCGGGTCTAGAGTGATCCCTAAGTTTTTAAAGGAGCCCACTTGTTCGAGGGGGGTTTGATTTACAGTTAGAAATTGGGGGTAGAGGCTCTAAAGTGGGTTCTTATGATGGGAGAATATCATGACTTTTGTCTTATTGTAGTTAATTATTAGATGTTGGGTGGTGAGCCAATGCTCAGTTTCATGGAGAGAGTGTTGGAGTGTTTGGTGGAGTTTGTTTAGTGTGTACCGTATTTCCTATTTTTATTATTTTTCAACAGGTTTTGGGCTATGCATATATTGGTGAACTTCTGAACTTATGTACATGGAGGAGCTGTTTTTGTTTTATTTTGTGGTGTTGAGAAGCTGGAAACTATCTATTGTGCTGGTGGAGTCTGCATTACTGGTCTAAATAGATCTCTGACCATAGCAGGTCCTGTTTGGGCCTGACTGTTTGTGTAACTGGAGAATAACTCCCATCCACCCTACCTGCAGCCAGGACAAAGACCCAGAATCAGAAAACCATGCCAAGAAAGGAGTTTTAAATAGCTAGGTTTGAAATCGAAGAACAGAAGCAGGCTGATTTTTGGAGACGTAGGACAGAAGCCGGCTGACTTTGGTAAACGTGAGAGTTGAGCTTGCAGACAGCAGGACTCACCTTGGGGCAGGGGAGTGTAGAAATTGATTTTTAATATGTCTTATACAGAGTGGTGCTCTATATATAAACCAGGTGTTCACAGGGGGATACCTACCGTGCTGGGGGACTCCTGACTTAAAGTGATTACAGAGGGGCTGTTTTAGTTTTTATGTTTCACATAGTTTGCTTGGTGTGTACAGTATATCCTATTTTTTTAGCAGGTTTGGGGATTTACATATATTGTTTACCTTCTAAACTTATCATGTATAGAGATAGTCTGTTTTTGTTTTAGTTTGTGGTGTGAGAAGCCAGAAACTATCTATTGTGCTAGTGCAGTTCGCTCTACTGGTCTAAATAGATCTCTGACCTTAGCGGGGCCTGGATGTACCTGATTGTTTTTGTAATTGGGGACTATCTCCTGCCATCCCCCTAACAGCAAGGACAAAGACCCAGAGTCAGAAAATTGCACCAAGCCAGGAGCTTTAAATAGCTTAGCATGCGAGCTGGAGGACAGAAGTGGGCCGACTTTGGGAGATATAGGAGCAGAGCTTGCAAACAGCATTAATCCCATCTGGGCAGGGGACTTTAGATCATTTTTTATCTATTGGCATGCAATCCGGAGGACAGAAGCCGGATGACTTTGAGATATGTAGGAGCGGCGCTCACAGGCAGCAGGAATCACCTCAGGGCAGGGAAGTTTGGAAATTCATTTTTAATCTATTTTTTACAGGGTAGTGCTCTACATAGAAACTGGGTATTCTTAGCATTATACATACTGTGCTAGGGGACTCCTGACTTAAATTGATCTTGGAAGGGCTGTTTTAATTATACTTGGGGACATCTGACTTATATTTGATCATGGAGGGGCTATTTTAGTTTTTACAATTTATACTGTTTGGTGTGTATATATACTGTTTTTTTTCAATAAGTTTGGAGTTCTACATTTATTCAGGGCTAGATTTACCATTATACCAAGTACGCCAGTGTGTTGGGCTCAGTTTTTTGGGGGAGGCCCTTCCCAGCTAGCTAATATTTATTTTTCCAGGTGTTTCTTTTCACCGTACTAGAATGGAATGTATGTCTTCTTCTTCTGACCTGAGTCCTGAATTTATATTGGGGAGGGGGGGATTGGGTCAGTCAGAAAAGAGCCACTGTGTGCCATCTCATCTGTGTCTGTTAAACCCTGATGCTCTCCGAGTCAAGACTTACTTAGTTATTATCTGTGCAGGTGCAGCCACAGGCTAGGCATGCCAGCACCAGCACCAGCCCCTCCCCCTTCCCCTGCCTATTCCCTCACATGACAGTCCCACCGACTTATGAGTGATCAGATTAAGGAGTATAGCCAAAAAAACTCATTAGCATACTGTGGGTGGGTAGGGTACTGTACTGCATGGACAGAGCATGCGCAGAGCCGGAGAGTACACAGTAGCAGCAAAGTAGCTGATTCGAGCACTGCAGTCAGCTACCATTTCTCAGAGGAGTGGACCCCCTTGAGTGAAAGAGTAGTGCCGGATGGGCAGTGGAGAGAGACCGAATCGATCTGCACTGACTGCGGAGTGTGTCTATATGGACCGTGAGACCATCCTCCTGCACTAATCTAAATTTTGGCTTGTTTTGAGGAGTCAGGAGTGGAGAGTGCCTTTTCTGTCTTTGGCTGGTTGGCTCTGTGCCGCCTTTTTCCAACCAGGGCAGGGCATGGGCCTGGGCCTTACCCCCCAGTATTCATCTGGACTGTGCATGGTGGGTGACGGGTTGGTCGGTCCCTGTCGGTCAGTGCTGCCAGACTTGCCCATAGAGAAAGCTGAACTGAGGAGAGGTCAGAGGACGATGATGAGGATGGACTAGGAGCAGGGCCTGACTGTATTTGTACACTGTTCTGTCTACACACCCTGACCCTACACATGCTGGTAAGTAAAAAGAGCAGCAGGCCGCTGGGCCAAGGGAGCAACTAGGAGTGGGAACCTGCAGAGGGGACCACTGGGAGGGAGTCACAACTCACTCACTGAGACAGTCACAATCTGGAAGCTGGGAGGGAGCGGGAGGAACTCGGGAGTTGAGGGACAGCAGGACAGCAACAGCAACAGAAACTCACTAATGCAGAGCAGACTGCAGCCCAGAGAGGAGTAAATTCAATGCTACCTGCACTACTCTGGTCAAGTAACTGGGGGTCCGTTTGACATTCATCGTGCTAGATAAAATACTACCTACTGTATACAGTGCACTCATTTTTGCAAAGTAAATTATATTCACTAGAACAGTGAGTTCAGAGCTTCAAAATGTTTAAATGACATTCTCTCCCTGTTTACATCTTCAAGGATTGTTTTAAAACAACAGCCCAAGTTATCCGATTCTTAGACAGATTTAAAATATGGTGGTTACAGACAGATTTAAAGCAGCAGTACTAGTTAACAAAAATGTAAATCATTTGTTTAGTAGTGTATGTGACAAAACAAAACATTAATATATCTATTTTTTTTTCAGTGAAGTATTTCCTCACATTTCTCAAAGTCCTAAACATCTTCCAACTAGCTTTTTTTTTTGGAAGGGGCAACCTGTGAGCACAGTGGAGGTTAAGTAACTTGCTTAGGGTCACACAGTATGCACGTGGAAGTTGTAGGAATCAAACCAAGGCAGTGTGTACCAGATGTACCAAGCTCATTCACAGCCCATTACTTTTAACCTTTATGTAATACTACCGCCTCGGACTTTATCACATTTGTCCTGGTCCAGGCTAGAACCCACAACCTTTTGATCTTTTGGACCCCCTGGTGAGCATGCTGGAGGCATTCTAGTTTTGCTGAGACTGGGACATACTGGTCATGAGCTAGTGGTCTTGCTGGGATAGGCAAAACATTTTCTAAATTGTGTTTCTGGTTCTGCTGGGACATGCTATTGATTCTTTTTTTAGGGTATTCGAGCTGAAACAACTGGTTCTTTTAAAATTCACCCAACTACTAAAACTTTGGAGATTCAGTTCTTTCCTAGAGTGAATCCGTGTCAGTGGCTTAGTAGGTAGCATGCTCATCTCTGGGTCCAGAAGCTCATAGGTTCTAGCCTGACACAATGTATTTGAAGTAATACCCATAAATGACACTAGTGCAGTATGAGGGGGTGCTACACTGGTAAGGTTCCATCCATCAAACGAGATGTCAAACTAAGATGCTGTCTGCCCATTTTTTTGTCAGGGGGGAATTGAAAGATACCTTGGCACTTATCGAGGAAGAGTAGGGAAGTTTCCCCAATCCTGAGCCCCGGTGTCATGGCCAACATTCCCCTGTCAATAAAACAGGTCCATGTACCCCAAGATCCATCCAGAATCAATTTTAGTTTGTCCAGTTAGTGTGCCTTTCTTGGTCAAAAATCACACATAAAAATAAATCTGATTAGTGTGGATGGACTGGACAGTTAGAAATTATTAGCAATCAAAGTTTTTTACATATAGAAACATAGAAACATAGACAGCAGATAAGGACTGCTTGGCCCACCTAGTCTGCCCATTTCTCTACCTACAGGATAAGCTGCAGATCCTAGTTAACCAACAGTCTATTTTTTCCTACCCCTCACAAGAATTGCCTTATGTCTGTCCCATGCATTCTTGAATTCTCCCACAGTTTTAGACCCAACAGCCTCCTCAGGAAGGCTGTTCCATGCGTCCACCGCCCTCTCTGTGAAAAAATACTTCCTCATATTGCCCCTCAACCACCCCCCACTATCTTCAAATTGTGTCCCCTTGTTCTTGCACATCTCCTTTTCTAAAAGATGCTACCCTCTTGGACTTTCTTGATTCCAACGAGGTATTTAAAAGTTTCTATCATGTCCCCCCATCCCTTCTTTCCTCAAGGGTATACTGTACATGTTAAGCTCCTTTAGTCTCTCCTCGTATGGCTTCTCTTGCAGATCCTGCACCATTTTAGTTGCCCTCCTCTGGTCTGCCTCCATCCTGTCTATGTCCTTGTGGAGACAGGGTCTCCAGAACTGGATGCAGTACTCCAGATGGGGTCTCACCAACTGTCTGTACAGAGGGATAACAACTTCCGGTTTTCTGCTGGTGATACCGCTCCCTATAAATCCCAGTATCTCCCCAGCCCTCCCTACTGCCTTCTCATATTGCTTGCTAACCTTAATGTCATCTGATATGATTACCCCCAAGTCCCTTTCCATTTTTGTTGTTGTTACTACTCCCCCCATTGTGTAATCTTCCCCTGGGTTTTTGTTTCCCAGGTGCATTATTTTGCACTTCTTTGCATTGAATCCAAGCTGCCATACTTCTGACCATTCCTGCAACCTTGTCAAGTCCCTTCTCATCCTTTCCACACCTCCTTGTGTATCAACCCTGTTGCAGATCTTTGTGTCATCTGCAGAGAGGCATACCTTTCCTTCCAGTCCCTTTGCAATGTCACTGATAAAGACACTAAAAAGGACTGGACCCAGTACTGAACCCTGTTATACCCCACTAGTAACCCCTCTTTCTTCAGAGTGAACTCCATTTACAATTACCTTCTGTGTCCTGTTGTCCAACCAATGTTTTACCCAGTCTACCACCCTTTTGTGTGGGACTGTGTCAAATGCCTTGCTAAAGTCTAAGTAGGCCATGTCCACAGCCCCTCCCTGGTCTACTACTTCTGTCATCCAGTCAAAGAAATCAATTAGATTCGCCTGACATGACCTTCCCACTGTGAACCCATGCTGGGTCCTGTGCCTCACTGGCCTCTAGGTACTCAACAATTCTTTCCTTCAGAAGTGATTCCATCACTTTCCCTACCATAGAGGTCAAACTGACAGGTTTGTAGTTTCCTGCCTCTGTCCTGCTCCCACTTTTGTGAAGGGGAATCACATCCACCTTCCTCCAGTCCTCAGGCACCACACCATCCTCACATGATTTGTTAAAAAGGGTATTCAGTGTTTCACTAGTCCTCCCCTTAATTTATTTTGAAAAGAAATTTCTAGGCAATAAAACCGTGCTTGAAAGTGACCACTGGTTAGTGGCTGTGACAGTTTATAGCAGCAGTGTTTGTCACCCTGTCATTTTTTTTCTGCAGTAGTAGCTTGCTCCATCTCTACAATATACCTGCAATAACAGTGTATTTGGTGATGCCAAGTGGTTTCTCACTTTTATGCTAAAAGTTGTGGTATAAGTGTCTCCTTGTTTTCACAGTTGGGGGCAGGTGAAAAATTGTTGCAAGAACAAGGAAGGGGGTATTTCTGAAATGTCCATATGTGCATGGGTGCCACTTTTTGTAGAGAGTGCCACCACTGGGCATGTGCTGATGTGATGCTTCTTTGCTCAACACTTACTGTTGGCTGCTGCAAATAGTTCTTTTTAGTCATAATACTTTTTCTTTGCAGAATGAAGTGAGAGAGTCAAGTGCATCTGAACTGTTGAAGGCAGGTTTTGAAGTGTACATGGCCCGAGGGGGACAGCATTGATGGCTATGGGGCCATAGGCTGGGGGGGTGAATGGCCATATGGGGGGTGCAGGTGGACTGGGAGGGTATTGGGGGGCCTTGGGTACTGCTGTGCATAGGGCCCATGGCAGGGTAAGTCTGGCCCTGCATATATTGGTGAACTTCTAAACATATCATATACAGGGAGGGCCTGTTTTATTTTTATTTTGTGGTTTTGAGAAGCTGAGAACTACCTTTTGGCTGGTTGAGTTTGCACTACTGGTCTAAATAGATCTCCAGTCTTTGTGGGGCCTGTTTGTGCCTGATTGTTTCTGTAACCAGGGACTATCTCCCGCCCAGCCTCTCTGAGACAAGGACAAAGACACAGAGTCAGAAAAGCATGCCAAGACAAGAGCCTTAAATAGCTCAGCGTGCGAGCTGGAGGACAGAAGCAAGACAAATTTGGGAGATGTAGTAGCAGAGCTCGCAGGCAGTTGGAATCACCTAGGGGTTGGGAAGTGTAGAAATTTATTTTTAATCTGTCTTTTACAAGGTGGTGCTCTACATAAAAACTGGGTATTCTTAGGGGGATACCTGCTGCCCTGGGGAACTCCTGACTTAAAGTGATCATGAAGGGGCTATTTTAGTTTTACTGGGGACATCTGAACTGTTGTGCTGGTGGAGTTCACACTACTGACCTAAAAATATCTCTGACCTTAGCGGATCCAGTTTGTGCCAGATTGTTTCTGTAACTGGGGACTTACTTCCATGGACCCTCCCACAGCCCACCCACCCACCCTGGGTCTACTCCAACTTTATACTGTTGTATTCCAGAACTACATCCTGCTACTCACAAGAAGTGGGTAAGCACAAGTCGTTACACTACTTCTGACAAACATATAGGCATTTAGGCAGGGCCCTGGATACAGACTAGGATATGCAGTGAGAGTTACAGCAAGTAAAGGTTATCAGAAAGGAGGAGCAGACTTAAGGAGAGAGAGACTAAGAGGGAAAAAACAAAAACTAAATATGCAATGAACAAAGGACAGACAACTCTTCAATACATAACAAGAGTTTGCTACAGCATACAGGAGTGTGAAACAGGCAACCTACTGAAAAGTTGCTCAGCATGGACCTCATCAGTTGCAGCGACTGTGGGACAATCATTTCCAGGATGCATCCTTGGAGACTGGCCACTGCCTTGTGGGCAGGAAGATCAACAAGCTGAAAGCTGAACTGAAGTGAGCCTGGGCAACAATAGCTGAGCCATGACAGCAGTTTCACCACAGCCTACCCCTCCTCCACCTTTCCTGCAGAGAACCACTGGTTCAGGAGGCTGGAGTGTGGTGTAATGGGGAGACAAGAGACCTCTCAAGATGGGCCACCAGGGTTTGCCTCCCATAAGGACAGCAAACCATTATGCACCCCTGGCAGAAGACCATTATTCCATCTCTGGAAGGACTGCACCTTTTCCGGTAAAGGAGACAAAGACAAGAAACATCCCAGGATCTGCTGACTAAATGAGGAAGACAGGGGAGAAAGTCAAAAATGTTCTGGTGATGGGAGATGCAATGATTAGAAGAATGAAAACCCCTCAAAAGCAAACATTAATAAAAGAAGCTGAAAATCGGATGCCTCCCTGCAACGTCAGCATCAAGAGACTGCAAAAGCATCGGAAGGATGGTCGACAGATCAGAAGGTCACACAATTTTGCTGTATTTAGGAACCAATTACTTGGCAAACCATAAGGTGGAGGACGCAAAACTGAACATTCAGAAGCTGGAATTGCACGTTTCTGAAAGAGCAACATCACTGACTTTTTCAGAAGACCTACAAGTGTGGGGCACGAACAGATGCAAGGAAAGAATAAGGCATGAAGAAACTGAGGAAATCAATAACTGGCTAACAGAATGGTGTCAGCAAAAGGGTTTCCATTTGTCAGATTATGGGGCACTTTCTGGGCTAGAGGTCTCTTCAAGTGGGATGGACTACATCTCACATCCCATGGAGTAAAGGCATTGGCACAACAGTTTTGAGGTCTACCTGGCCCATTTAAACTAGGAAGAAGAGGGAGATTCTGCTCATCAAGGGGTTTAGTGCCAAGCAGTCTCTCCCCCAAAAAGTGACATCAGAAAATGCTCATGATTTCAAAGAACAAGGAACAAAGCAGCACGGGATGGGTAGTTGGTAAACACCAGAGAAGGGGAGCTAGAAAAGATGGAGGGATCACCAACCGAAGGCAAAAAGCACACTGCAAGTTCATGGAAAGGGATCTGTCTAAATGCCAGAAGCTTGGGAAACAAGTTGATTGATCTACAGGTGTTGGTGGCAGATGGTATGATGAAAAGTTAAGGAAAAACATATACCAGGAAGACCATTACTGCGGCAAAATCGGCAGTTCGCTATAATGGTCATGCGATAACTGACAAGGTTTCTCCAGGGCTTGTGTCCCCTCCCTGAAACAACTTCAACCTGGAGTTCATACATTTAAAGTCCAGGGGATGCAGGATGGCACAGTCCCCCAGAAAAAAACATTGTTCAGTAAGCAGGAGAAAACATTGACACCCTCATACACATAGGGAATAACAATCTCACCAGCTAGTCAGTTGTGGAGACCAAGGAACACCTGACCAGGCTGGGTGACAAACTATCATCCATTTTGTCCGGCATCTCCTTCTCTAAGATCCTGCCAGTCTGGAAGAGGGGGGACAGATGGACGGAAGGTCAGAAAAGGGGAGATAGGAGAGCTAAACATGTGGCTCAAGGGCTGGTGCCAGGAAAAAGGACACAAATTTGTAGGGAACTGGCAACAGTTTTGGGAGCAAAAGTTTTCTAAATTTGATGGACTGCATCTGAATAAGGAGGGAGTCAGTGCATTGGGGCAGAAGTTTGACATCCTTGCAGAATATCTAAACTAGCAAATGGGGACGGGGTGCTGCACCCCATACATTGAATGGGATAACACCCCTCCCCCCTCAGCTAGTGGTCAAACAGGAGTTCAGTATGTTTGTATTTCATTTGCATCACCAGGTAAGGAAAAAGGTCTGGCTCTCTATACGATGCACAGGAGAAATGCCAGACTTCACCCAACAACTAACACACCGAAATCTGGCCAATGGAACATCATGTACACAAATGCTCACAGTCTGGGAAACAAGATCCCAGACCTGCAGGCAATAATGACAGAGGCTAAACTGGATATAGTAGCCATTAGTGAGACATGGTTTACCAGTAACCACACTTATGAGACTAC
Organism: Neoceratodus forsteri; assembly: GCA_016271365.2. Taxonomy (NCBI): domain Eukaryota; kingdom Metazoa; phylum Chordata; order Ceratodontiformes; family Ceratodontidae; genus Neoceratodus; species Neoceratodus forsteri. The sequence goes on along the minus strand of CM057453.1, from coordinate 67,441,930 downwards.
AGTACCTGGCTATGTACTGTTCAGAAAAGACCGAGGTGCAAAAATGGGTGGGGGGTGTGGAGTGGCCCTTTATGTCAATGAAAATATCAAGCTACAGAAATTCAGAATACACATAAGGAGCCAGAAGAACGGTGGGTCATCCTGGAAACAGGAAATGGGACAGCCATATGAACTAGAGTTGTGTACAGGCATCCAGACCAGGGTGAGGACATAGACACATTACTGTTAGAAGATATACAAAACATGACAGCTAAAGGGGAAGTTCTGATAATGGGAGACTTCAACATGCCAGATATAGATTGGTCAATACCAGCAGGAACATCTGCCAGAACTAGACACATGGTGGATTCCCTGCAGGGGAAGGGCCTCAAACAACTGCTACAACAACCCACAAGAGACAGGGCTATCCTAGATCTAGTACTGACTAACAGGGATGGTATCACAGATCTCCATGTAGAAGGTCACCTGGGGGCCAGTAACCATCACATGGTATGGTTCAATTTGGGCACTAGAACTAAATCATCCCATTCCAAGGCAAAAATATGGGACTTCAGAGGAGCTGACTTTGATAAAATGGCCAACAGAGTTAAGCTAGCCCTGGCAAAAAGAAATACAGGTGAGGGGGTACAGGCAAAGTGGGCAAGAATTAAGGATGCAATACTTGAAGCAACATCCCATTGTGTTAGAGAGAAAATGAAGTGTGAAAGAAGAAGGAAACCACTCTGGTTCTCAAAAACAGTAGCAGAAAAGGTCAGAGCCAAAAGGCTGGCCTTTAGGAAACATAAGGGAATGCAGCAGGATGAAGATAGTGAGGCATACCAAACTTCCCTAAGGGAAGCAGGGAAGGCAATAAGGCAGGCAAAGGCCCATATCGAGAAAACACTAGCACAAACAGTAAAAGAAGATGACAAGACTTTCTACAGATAAATTAGTGAAAGGAGAAAGTCCAGAGGGGGTATTGCTAAGATCAAAGGGGATAAGGGGGGATGTGAGGAGTAGGACCTTGTAAAGGCATCTATCCTAAATAGATACTTCTGCTCAGTAGTTACTGAAGAAAAGGTAGGGCAGGGCCCACAGCTCAGCACCATGGACACAGGGGGGAGGAAGGTGTGCACTAGTCCCTTCTCCCAAGAAAGGGTCCTACAAGAGCTTGATAAGCTCAGGGTGGACAAGGCAATGGGATCTGATGGCATACATCCCAGGGTACTAAAGGAGCTAAGGGTGAAATTAGCAGAGCCATTATCAGAACTGTTTGATGAGTCTCTGAGCACTGGAGAGGTTCCAGAAGACTGGAGAAGGGCTCATGTGATCCCACTCTGCAAGAGTGGTAGCAAGAAGGAGGCAGGGAACTACAGACCAGTCAGTCTTACCTCAGTAGTGGGCAAGATTATGGAGGCACTCCTTAAGGAAAGGATAGTGCAACACCTGGAATCCATAGGAGCACAAGATCCAAGACAGCATAGGTTTACAAAAGAAAGGTCCTGTCAAACTAATTTCATAGATTTCTTTGGCTGGGTAACCAGAGTGGTGGACTAAGGGGGAGCAGTTGATGTCACCTATCTTGACTTCAGCAAAGCTTTCGATACTGTTCCACATAGAAGATTGATTAATAAGCTGGTTAGGCTCGAGGTGGGTCAGAAGTTGGTCAACTGGGTGGCAAACTGGTTGACAGGTAGAAAACAGTGGTGGTAAATGGTATACAGTCAGAAAAGATGCAAGTCACAAGTGGGGTACCTCAGGGATCAGTCCTGGGGCCAGTCCTCTTCAATATCTTCATCAGTGACATTGCAGATGAACTGGAGGGTAAGATTTGTCTGTTTTCAGATGACATCAAGATCTGCAACAGAGTAGATGATCCAGATGGGGTGGGCAGAATGAGAAGAGATCTGGATAAACTAGCAAAATGGTCGAAATCGTGGCAACTGGGGTTTAACACAAAGAAGTGCAAGATCATGCACATAGGGAAGAGAAACTCTGAAGCCACCTATAGGCTGGGAGGGGAGTTTCTGGCAGTAACAAAGAAAGAAAGAGACTTGGGCATCATCATCACCAATGACCTGAAATCATCCAAGCAGACCACTAAAGCAGTAGGTAAGGCTAGGGGGATGTTGGGATGTATTAGTAGGAGTATCACAAGTCAGAAGAGGGAGGTAATAATCCCTCTTTACAAGACACTGGTTAGACCCCATCTGGAGTACTGTGTGCAGTACTTGAGGCCACACCTTCACAAGGACATTAACCAAACTGAGTCAGTCCAGAGAAGGGCAACCAAAATGGTGAAGGGACTGCATCAGAAAACATATGAGGACAGATTAACGGAGCTCAACATGTATACCCTAGAGCAAAGGAGGTAGAGACGTGATATGATCGAAACATTCAAACACCTTAAGGGCATTAAGAAGGTGAAAGAGTCTAACGTTTCAATATAAGAAAAATAGCAGGACAAGAGGACGCAGCATGAGATTAGAGGGAGGCCGATTAAGGGGTAATGTGAGGAAGTTCTTTTTCACAGAAAGGGTGGTGGATGCATGGAACAGCCTACTTCAGGAAGTGGTGGATATGAATACAGTGCAGGGCTTCAAACAGGCATGGGATAGGCATAAAGGAGCAATAGAGATGAGTATGAATAGATAGGCCATTGACAGAGCAAAGGTCGATGGCACATTCATAAGGTAGAAAAATAAATGGTCAGACTGGATGGGCCTTGCGGTCCTTACCTGCCATCAGCTTCTATGTTTCTATGTTTTCCTGATGGTGCAGTGCCGACTGTCGGCATAGTGACATTGCTGTAAAGGCGGTCGACAAGTCTACTATCGAACCGCTGTGGTGGAACTGTGGCAGATGTGGGCATTGTAGCTATCCCCAAAACATGGGACACAAGCAACATTGACTGTGACCTCACTGTTTCTGGCTATATGTTGTTTAGCAGGGATAGGAAGAGGGGGAAGGGCAGAGTGGTAGTTCTCTATGTAAAGGAAAGCATCAACACAACAGATAACACTACTGGCAAGATTCCCACTGAGGATGTGGAGTCACTGTGAGTTCAGTTAATCTCTAACTCAGGAAAGAAACTGTAATTACGAGTATTCTACAGATCACCAGGGCATGAGGAGGTAACAGACAGACAAATGGCTGAAGAGATATGTAGGTTGAATGGGAGGGGTGAGGTGATAATAGTTGGTGACCTAAACCTTCTGCACATTGATTGGGAAATTCCAGTGGCCAGGAGCTAAAGAAGCCAGGAACTGCTGGATACATTTCAGGACTGCTTGTTGACCCAATTGGTGAGATCTCCCACCAGAAAGGATGCTAGCCAGGAGGTAATCCTGACAAACTCGAAGGTAGCTGGATTGATCAAGGTAGCAGAGCCACTACCTAACAGTGATCACAATACAATCTGGTTTGAGCCACAGGGAAAACAAAAAGCTCCTCAAAGACAGAAGTCCTGAACTTTAAGAATGCAAACTTCTGCAGGTTAAGACAATTGGTGAAAGAAAGGTTGGCAAACAGCTCGGCGGCATTAGAGGTGGAGGACATATGGAACAATATAAAAGAGGCAGTCCTAGAAAACACAAGGCTCTGCATCAAGACAGTGGAAAGAGAAACAGACACAAGAGACCCATGTGGTTCTATAGTAAAGTTGGGGAGGCAATTAGGATAAAAAGAAAGGCATATTCAGCATTCAGACAAAACAAGAGTGAAGTAAAATGGGAGGAATATATTCAAAGAGGTAAAGAGGCAAAGAAAGCAGTGAGAGAAGCCAAGGCAGCAAAGCAGCTCCAGATCATGAGTGGGATTAAACCCAGGGAGAAAAACCTCTGATATGTCAGCGAGAAACGGAAGAAAGGAAGAGGGATCATAAGGCTGAAGGATAAGGATAAGGTCTTAAGATGACAATGAGCAGAAGGCTGAAGCCCTAAACAAATTATTCTGTTTGGTATTTACAAAGGAGAAGCCTGGTCCACTGCCAGACAGTGGTATTATAGCCTCAGCAATGGGAATCCCAAAGATGAACATTCAGTATTTCACTACTGACAGGGTAAAAGAGGGCCTCTTTGCCATCAAATCAGACAATGCCCCAGGCCCAGATGGCTTCCATCAAAGAATACTGAGAGAGCTAACAGATGAGCTTGCAGACTCCCTGTCACACTTGTTTAATAGATCTCTTATAGCAGGGATTGTACCACTGGACTGGAGAGTGGCTCACGTAGTACCATTCCATAAAGGTGACAGGGAAGAGATGGGAAATTACAGACCATATAGCCTAACATCTATTGTACAGTAGGCAAATTGATGGAGTCCCTTATCAAACAGGATCTTACAGAGTACTTAGACCCAAATCTCCTCCAGAACATCATGCAGCATGGATTTGTGGCAGTTAGAGCTTGTCAAGCAAATCTTTTAGTGTTATTTGATCAGGTGAACAAGGAACTGGATAAGGGCCATGCAGTAGATCAGCTTTACTTTGATTTCAGCAAACCTTTTGCTACAGTCCCACACAGGCACCTTCTGCAAAAGATGGAAGACTTGGGTACATCAGAGGTAATTGTTAGGTGGGTGGGAAACTGGCTAGTGGACAGCAAACAGAGAGTAGTCATTAATGAGGTCAAATCCTCAGTAAAGTGTGTCACTAGTGGAGTGCCTCAGGGTAGATCCTTGGACCAATCCTTTTCAACATGTTCATCAGTGATGTAGGAGTAGGTATAAAGGTAATATTGCCCTATTTACAGATGACACCAAGTTCAGTGGTAGGGTGGACAGCATTGATAGAGTCAGGAACATGAAGAAGGACCTTAGAACACTGGAAAAATGGACACAAGAATGGCAACTGAAGTTCAATGAGAAGAATTGCAAAATGATGTATCTGGGAAGGATAAACCCCAGAATGGAATATTACACTGATGGGGTCAAGCTGGCCATTCCAAAGAGGAAAGGGACCTAGGGGTCATCATTTTGCGGACCTCAAGCAGCAGAGTCAATGCAATAAGGCCTATAGTAAGGCAAATAGAATGCTGGGCTACTTAGAGAGAGAGGCATAGACAGTAGAGACAGGGATGTGATACTTTCTCTTTATCCTTCCTTTGTGAGGCCGCATCTTGAGTATTGTGCCTAGATTTGGAGACCCATAATTGGAAATTCCATGATCCAAGGAGTGGAAAACCACCCAACACAAAATGTTAAAAGTGACATCATGGTAAAGTGTCTGTCAGGAGCCTCGGCAAGTAGGGACACTAAATGCATAAAGACAATTATGCAGGAATCAGGGGATGTTACACATATAACAATACACCTTGGTACCAATGACCTGGCAAATCACACAGTACAGGAGGCCAAGAAACACTTTGAGAACCTGGCCAACAATCTTTCTTCCCTTCCATCCAAATTAGCCTTCTCCGAAGTGCTGCCAGTGTGGGAAAAAAGGAAAAGCACCAAGCCAGTCAGAGAGATTGAAATAGGCAAATTCAACTCATGGCTGCTTGATTGGTGACAAGACAAGGGATACCACTACATAAGGAACTGGCACAACATTTGGGAAAGAGCTTTTTTTTAATACAATGGATTACACCTAAACAGAGAAGGTGTGCTAGCACTCGAACAAAAATTTGATGTCTATACAGGTAGTTTAAACTAAATAAAGGGGAGTATGATGCAGCTCACACTCCTGCCATCAGTTGGCTGGTCATCACTCCCCAAAATGCCAAATGCATGCATACATCCTCAGAAAATGAATCAGAGCCAACATCCTCCTGAACCAGAAACCTCCATTGTCTCTTTTCCAGAAAGAACAAACTGGAGCAGGCCAGGAAGAGGGTACAACCTTGTACCAAAGAGGATGTACATTCCTAAAAGGCAATGGTTGCAAATACTAGGAGCCAAACAAACAAACATCCCGAACTCTCAGCCATCTTTTAAACAGAAAGGTTGGACTGGGTGGCTGTAACAGAAACGTGGTTCGTGGAAAACCATGGATGGGATATGGCCATTCCCGGTTACAATCTGATTAGAAAAGATAGGTAGGGCAATACAAGAGGGGAAGGGGTAGCCATTTACATTTGGGAGAAAATAAAAACCACAGAAGTAAAAGGGCAATCTTGGGGCTTCAAGTCACTGTGGCTAACTGTAGACATGGGCAAAGGAAAACCCTTCAAAATCAGTGTTGTGTACAGGCCCCCAAAATAAGGAGATAAAATAGACAAAGACCTAATAGAGGACATGCACAAAATGTCTGATCAAGGCAAAGTAATACTGGTGAGGGACTTCAACCTACCAGATACTAACTAGAGCACACTAATGGCAGCAACAAGAAGTAGGGACTTCTTATTGTCACTACAAGGCACGGGACTATGCCAACTTGTAAAAACCCCAACAAGAGGAGATGCCATTCTTGATCTTGTCCTCACAAACTCAGAAAGAATCAAGGACATCAAAGTGGGATGCTATATAGGCAACACTGACCTTTGCATGGTAAACTTTAAGGTAAACATAGCACAGGACACCAGCCACTCAAAGATACAGGTGTTAGATTTCAGAAAGGCTGACTTCCAAAAAATGAGGAACAACATAAGTAGCCAGTTAATGAAAATAGAGGTTGAGGAGGTGGAGATCATGTGGGGGAGACTCAAGACAGCAATAAAGACTGCCACAGATCAATGTGTTAAATGGGTCAGCAAAGCAAAAAGGAAAATCAATTCTCTATGGTTTTCCAAGGAAGTGGCTACCACGGTCAAAGAAACAAAGTCTAGCCACAGCCGAAATGGCTGCTGCAAGCTTGAAGAAGCTCCAAGTAACAAGCGCGATGAGCACTGCTGAATGCCATCCCACATACACCGTGCAAGGAAACCATTGACAAATGCTTGTTTTTTTGTTATCTTTGCACGGCTTCCAGCAGTCTAACTGAGATGGAGACATAATCTCTGATTGTACATTGCAGTCACTAAACATTTTAGTATAATTCATCTTGCTCTGTGCTGCATATTGGAATGTAACCAGTCTATAGTTTTAATTTCTGACATGACCACACTTACCCCTTGTACAAACCTGTCATAACAGAAAAATAACTTAATCACTGTTTTAACTAATAGCATATTCAGCAATAACAGTAGCAAGTCCAAATCTCAGATCTAAAGTAAGAAAATGTAGTGATACAAACATACAAACATACAAAAATGCCAGCAGATACAGACCAATTGGTCTATGACGTCTGCTCAGTCATGCAGCACACAGCTCAGACTCCTGCTGCTGCCCCCCACCCCTTGCTTTCTTCTCTTCCCACTAACCTCCCACTAACTAATATCTTGCCCTTGACCATGTCCCACCCCTTTTTGAAGTGCTCTCTTCTGTTTTAAGAGATACTACTTCCTCAAGAAGTGCATTCCACCCCCTACAACCCTCTCTGTGAAGTAACGTCTCCTTACCTCTCTCCTGAAACTACCCCCGCCAATTTCAGGCTTTGCCTCCTAGTAATTCCTTCTCCTTTTAATTAAAACATGCCCGCTGTACTAACCCTGTTGATGCCCTTTAAGTACTTGAAGGTTTCGATCATATCACCCCTCTCCATGCTCTCCTCAAATGAGTACATGTTGAGGTCCCTCAACCTATCTTCCTAAGGTGATCTAAAATGTGTCATAGAAAACATGACAGTAAAATGTGGTACAACAGATTTATGGCAGAACAGAAAACAGTATTCTGCAGTCTTATGTTTACAAAGTTGTTACCTGGCTTGAGATAACTGAATCACCTGTTTCAGAGCCACTTACATGTGATGACCCAGGAGCACTTGTGTTAGATAAGGGCAACTTTCATCATGTTCATGGCTACTGTTGCAAAATAGAATCTATGCACACGTATTTGTTTTTTAAATCTCAGGTGAATACATTTTGCTGTAGAATGTATGTCCATTTCCCTGTTGCAGCAAGGTTAAACTGGCACCAAGGAGATGCATTATGTAAATTGACAGTAAATGCATGCAGAGGGAATAACAGAACAGAATTTAAAGGGTTTAAACCCTATTTTTGTCCTTGAAACTCCAGTTAAAATGGATCCCAGAGTGAAGCAGAATAGACAGTGTCCAATTACAGAGCCTGCCTTCTTAGCATAAAATCAGTTTAACCTTGCTGCAACAGGCAAATGGACACACATTGATAACATTGTTTTAGTACTGACATTTGGAGCTGCATGGCATACCAGAGACTTCATTTATCAAACAGGGCTCACACACTTATAAACAGATATTTATTTTGGATCAGTAATAAAAAACAAAAAGAAAAAAAACCAAAAAACTATTTAAGTCATTATTTATTTATTTAGTTTTTGTTGACTGGGTAAGTGCAGCAGTCAAATCCTGCCTATTTTCAGGCATGACCAGGGAAGGGGATACAGATGAATGCCAACTGACCTTGAACCAGATTAAGCTGTTGGTGGTACTTTTAGTGAATGAGGGGAAATTTGGCAAGGGCACCGGGGAAATTCACATACTCTTTTCAAGAAGTGCCATGGGATCTTTAACATCCACCTGAACTACCACCAGAACAGGCAGATGGGACCTCAGTTTAATGACTCATCCAAAAGACGGCACCTCAAAAGTGCAGCACCCCTCTCATACTGCACTACAGTGTCAGTATTGGGATATTAACCCAAGTGCTTGGTGTGGGGATGGAACCCACAGCCTTCTGATCCTCCAGCCTCGGAGGTGAGTGTGCTACCTGCTGAGCCACTGACACTGCATTATACCCTCTGTATGACTGGTTTGGTAGTTCTAACTTATTTTTGAACTGTATAACTTAAACACGCGTGAGTGTTGACAGCAGTAGAGATTCCTACATGATGACTCCCAGCTTCAAGGCTGGGGATTCAGGGCAGGGGGAGAATTCGGGTCTACTTCTTACATAGTTCTGTCTCCCACATAACACATGTGCCTAATTAGCCATGTGCTAATGGGTCAGTATTCAGTGAAAGTAAGGAGATAAGGAGTTAACCCCTAGGCTGCTGAAAGAACTGGAATGAATCTGTTTGACTTGAGCTGGACTGATGCTCATTCTGCAGCCCTGCAAGGGTTAAATGACAGCAGCTTCAAAAGTTTTTTTTTGTTTGTTTATATCCTGATTAGTTGTGAGGCACAGTAGCATCCCCCCACCTTTAAGGCAGAGTAGCCAATAGGAAAATCAGAGGAGGAACACACTATTTTGCAGCTGATGGAAGGCTACACTGAAAACATCTAAAACATGTGTTCCACAAAAACACCTTTTCTCAAGTGAAAGCAGGATGGCTGTCTGCTCCGCCCACAGCCAGAAAAAAGAAGGCCTACAGCATATACCAAGAAACCAAAACTGAGAAAGACTGAGAGTTGTACAAGGAAAAAAATGTCAGAGTCTAACAAGCAAATTAGAAAGGTAAAACCCCAGACAGAGGAAAAGATAGCAGAAGGGGCAAAGAGAGAAGACAAATCATTTTTTAGATAAATTAAGGAATGTAGGAAGGCAAAAGTGGGGATAGTAAAGATTGCTACTGAAAAAGCAAAATGCACCAAACATGACCCAGAGAAAGCCAAAATCCTCAACAAAAACTTCTGCTCGGTGTTTAAGAAAGAAGACCCAGGGGATGGTGCAGCCCTAAAAAACACAACACCCCAGGACCAGGGGTAGACACGAGTCCCTTTACAGAAGCCGAAGTACTAGAAGTGCTAAATAAACTAAAAGCAGACACAGTCATGGGACCAGATGAGATGTACCCCAGAATCCTTAAGGAACTGGGGACAAAATTAGCAGCCCATCTGGCACTTCTATTCACAAAATTCTTGAAGAGCGGTGTGGTACCCGAGGACTGGAAAAAGGCAATAATGGTTCCACTTCACAAATCAGGCAGTTGCGAAGAAGCTAGTAATTACAGACTAGTGAGCCTCACATCTATAGTAGGGAAACTAATGGAGACACTATTCAAACAGAGGATCATAGCATTCCTTGTAACTAGCAGCCAACAAGACCCTAAACAGCATGGTTTCACTGCAGGTAGGTCATGCCAGACAAATCTGCTCAAGTGTTTTGACTACGCTACAAAAATAGTGATGATGGTGGGGCAGGAGATGTAATATACCTAGACTGTAGTAAGGTCTTCGACTCGGTTCCACTCAGAAGGTTGGTAAAGAATCTTGACCACACAGGGTTTGGACCAGAAGTAGTCAGATGGGTACAAAACTGGTTACAAGGCAGAACCCAGAGAGTTCAGGTTAATGGAATGCAATCGATGGAAGGCAGGGTGACCAGTGGGGTGCCCCAGGGCTCAGTGCTGGGGCCTCTGCACTTCAATGTTTTTATAGCAAACGTCGCTGATGGACTGGAAGGGAGGGTGTGTCTGTTCGCAGACAACACCAAGATATGTAACAGGGTGGGCACCTCAGAAGGAGTGTGCAAGATGGAAGCTGACCTCAAGAAACTAGAAGCATGGTCTGGAGTGTGGCAGCTGAGATTTAATGCCAAAAAGTGCAAGGTCATGCACATAGGAAAGAAAAAGTCAAGAAAGGAGTATTACCTAAGAGGAGATAGGCTGGTGGCCTCAAACCAGGAACAAGATCTGGGAATCATAATGTAACCCCTAGGTGGTGCTATCCCAAGGGCTATTACCCCTGCCAGCTTGGCTAGTAGCAGGTTAAGGGGCATGAGTTCTGAAACAGGTGCCTCCACCCAGAGGTCAGGTTTTGTAGTGGTCAAGCTAACCTGGGCACTGCCCTCCGGGGCACTGTAACCCCCTCTTTCCTCACTAGTGGCCGAAACAATACACAGTAATCACTTTCACAATACCCCTATACACCACACAAGTACCCACACTGTTTGCACTTACCACCAGGGCTTTTCTCTGGCTCGGCCCTGGGGACCCCCCTGTAAAACAAGGTTATATACAGCAAATAACAGCAGTATAGTACTCTTGCACAAACTGGAACCACAGTCAGGGTAAATGCAAAAAAGAGTTAGATCTGATTTATTTAAGGGACTTGAACAAGGGAGGGGTGTAATCAGCATAATTTGCTTAAAGGCTGTATCAATCAAACAGTTATGCATGCACTTCAGGGTCCATAAACAGTCACACACCCTGGGTACCAAGATGGAGAATGGGGGCTAGCCAGGAACGTTGCAGCTGGTTGGGGCCCTGTGATGAAAGAAAACAACTTGCACAGCACGCACTATTTGTAATCTGGAGCTGGAGGGCTCAGTTTGTGAAAAGAAAACAACAAGACAAGCAGATGACACACTTTTAGATTAGGCTGTTGTTGCAGGGAACTACCCTGATATTTAATCACGATACCCAAGACTGGACACAGGCGGAATGAAAATTATGACAGCAGGTGGTTGATCTGGAGTGCCAGGAGAAACAGGGCCCAAACGATTCACTGAGGCATCATTCCTGTTCAAGTGTGGAGCAGGGGGCTGATCCCCAGGCAGATCTCTCATCGGTGACTTTCTCTGTGCAGTGGGGTAGTCTGGCAGGGCCAGCACAGCATGGCCTAGGCCAAATGGAGACAAATTTGGATACAGTCTGTTTTGGGGTGGATACAGCTTCCAGCAAGCAGAACACAGTTCATACATTGGGGAACCAAATCACGATCCACTTTCAATACACAGCACATTTACATGTAAAGGATTTTAAGGTACCAGCAAGCAGAACACAGTTCACACAGTGGGGAACCAAATCACGACCCACTTTCAATACACAGCACATTTACATGTAAGGAAATTCTATTGTGCCAGGCAAACTGCTCTCCAGTCATGATCTCAATGTCTCTACACAAACCGGGGATTCAAAAGCAGCTGGAAATCCTGACAGGCCGATCGCATTCAGCAAAATCTTTGGTCTTCTTCAGGTATGAGCCAGGCAAAAAATCAGTGGCTTACTTTGTTCTCACAAACTTGGATTTAGTCCAAAATAATTCTCTTCTCTCCCTCTAAGGGGCAGCAGACAGACATGCAGACCACAGTACAGGCCTGTCCGCAGTTCTCCCGCATGAAACTACTCAGACGGCTGCTTGACTGTTTCAAGCATATTGCTTCTTCAGCTCCCAACTTAGATCTGACTCAACTGCCAGCAAGCCTGGGACTTTCTTCTGAATCCAAAAGGTTCAGTTGGCTGATCTGTCTGTCTGTTAGTCACAACAAAGGCCCCCCCTTCAGTTGCAAAAAGGTGCCAAAAGCCCAAAACTACAATTCCTACAGATTTTTACGTCAGACAGCTCCTGTAGTCCGGCTCCATTTTAGGTCCCACCAGTACTGATTGGTCCAATTCGGGAGTCCAGGACCAAGATAGTGGAAATAAACAAAACAGTCCTTGCTACAAAGAAGGCAGGTTAGACAAACTACATTATCATTAGCACTCTAAATGATGTTCAGCAAATAGTTACATCTTTCAACAGAGCTCCCTCTCAGATTACTTATGACAGTAATCCCGGCAGCTCTTAAAGAGACAGTACACAGAGGCTATACAGGCACTCTCTGGCAATCACATTTAAATTGCTAAAACACAGGACACCAGCCTGGCAGTGAGCATTTAGGCAAGCTCAAGGAAGACTTTTCAGGTATCCCCATTTGGAGGGGGGTTACAATAATCTCAGATGACTTGAAGGTCATTAAGCAGTGTGAGATGGCAACATTGAAACCCAACAGAATGTTGGGCTGCATTGGGAGGGGAATCACTAGCAGTAGGAGGGAGGTGATACTACCACTGTATTGATCGCCGGTTAGGCCTCACCTGGAATACGGAGTCCAGTTCTGGAGACCTCACCTCAGGAAGGACATTGACTGGGTGGAAACAGTACAGAGAAAGGTGACAGAAATGATTCAAGGTCTGCAGTACATGTACTACTAGGAAAGACTTAGAGAACTGAATCTGTATTTTCTGGAGCAGAGAAGAGGGACATGATTGAAACATTCAAGTACATAAAAGTCATTAACAAGGTACAGGCACATGAACCTTTACACTTCAAGAAGGGCTACATGACCAGTGGACATGACCTCAGGCTGCAAAGAGGAAGGTTCTCTACCAACACCGAGAAGTTTTTCTTCACAGAAAGAGTGGTGGATGCCTGGAACAGCCTGCCCCAAGAGACTGTGTGGGTCAACACTGTAGGGGGATTCAAGAATGCATGGGATAGACACAGAAGAGCCCTGACTACAAAGGGCAACTAGAGTGTCAAAATAAGTCTAAAACAAATGGGCAGACTAGATGGACCTAGTGGTCTCCTTCTGCTGTCAACTTTTATGTTTCTATGTTTCTATCTTGGGAAGGAGATGGATAGGTTGAAGACTATCCAGAGGAGTGTAACAAAGATGATTCATGGCATTCAGGGATTCATCTATGAAGAGAGGCTCAGGGCATTAGGGATATATTCACTGGAAACACGTAGGGAGAAAGGAGACATGATTGAAACCTTCACTTACCCTAATGGTATAAACACAGTGTCATACAAGGAACTGTTCATTAGGAACACAAATTCCTCTACATATGGTCATGACTGGAAATTGAAGGGAGAAGCCTTCATACAGGACATCAGAAAGTATTATTTCTAGGAGAGGGTGGTGGAGCTGTGGAACAAACTACCCTCTGAAATGGTTAACACCAACACAGTGGCAGGTTTCAAGCATAGGTGGGATACATTATTGGCACAGTCAGCAAGCAGTACAGAGTGCAAAGACAAGGTATCTAGAGTGGGATAGGTCATGGGAGCATCCCTAAGCTCCAGATAAGTCTTTGGGCAGACTCGATGGACCCCGAGTCCCCTTTTGCCGACACACTTTCTATGTTTCTAAAGTTGTGAAAGTTTCTGGCAGCCATGCCGGTATTATAACAATGATACTTGCCTAACACAACAAAAGTAGCATTTCCAAATCAAAATAAAATCCCAAGCACAGAAGTAAAGAAAAACACCTAATTTCAAGCTGCACGGTGTTAAAATTTAAAGCCGACCTTTCTTTTCATTTCTGAAAACAGAAGTTTGTTGCAGGCTGCTGATCAGTGGCTCTCCCAATAATTATTCTCCCTGCAGCTCCACACAGTGTTTGGTCTGCAGTGTCCAATCCTTGCTTTATTCCTTATGCATTCCCTCCGCCCCACTGTGACTGTTAGTGCAAAAAACAGAGGTGCTCTCCTGAATAATGGTTTCAAGCAACATGTCCCTTAGAAAGACATGCTCACTCCAAGACATATGCTGAAAGGGAAAGCCACTCTGAGCTATGATGGCTGCAAAGGTACCCACTCACTAATACACTCACTCATTGTAAAACTGGTTCATACAAAGATAGTCTCAGGAAAAAGAAAGAAACTCATACTACTAAAAGGAATATACAGTGTGTCTATTTGTGTGATGGGAAGCTAACCTAAGCACTAGGGACCCCCAAATATGTGTGTGTGTGTGTGTGGGGGGGGGGGTCCTCTACTGCTGACCAATATCAAAAACAGCACACTACACAAATAAGTCAACTATTTTTACTATTTTAGTTATTGAAATCACTTTTTCTCATTTTTGAACATTGTTGTTTTTTTTTTTTAATATCTTCTTTTGGGACTTGTTATATAAGTGGAATAAGACACTCTGAGGTATGGTTTGTGGTGTGATAAGAGCACTTTCTAAGTGCTAAAAGCACGCAGCGCATGTGACTTGTGCCTCATTACACACCTGGGGCATGCCCTTATCTGCTAAGAAAACCACACCTCACTGTGTCTTATTCTTTAATTATGGAAACCTATAGGGTCACAGTATATTGCCTTGGATGAAGTAGGGTCAGAGACCTTTGAGATGTGAAAAGGTAAGTTGGTTAGAAGGGCTAAAAATATCAGCAGTTCAAGTCTAATGAGAGCAACTGGGTTATTTTTTAATAATAAAATAGGTACAGATTTTCCTGCATCCTTTTTGGCTATGAGGATGCCAAAGTCATGTGGTTCAGGAATAGAAACCCATGGCTTTGAACTTTTTACAGCAAACAGGATTCAGCACATATACATTACAATGTCTCTTAAGACATTTTTTATAAAAATCTTTCTGGCAGCCATGTTTTTTTTTTTATTTCTTTTAAACTTTTAAAACAATCCACAATAGCACCTCTTATCCATATGCATACATGTCCTTACAGTAGAGTTCATTTTTATTACTATTCAGGGTTTACATCATAGAGGGGAGGGAAAAAAGTATAAGGCAGCTTTATAGAGTCAAGTCATTTCAGAAATATGCCTCAAAGGTCACAACATAAGTAAACCCATCCCACAATTCTTTTAGAACTCAGACAGTTGGTCTAGTCACCATTACTGTGACTTATCAGATCAGTTGCTAGGCAATTATTTTTTGTCTCACAGTGCCCTTATGTATCCCACCTCCCTCCAGCAAAAGACAACATACTTTCCTTCAGAGTAATGAAAGGCAGTAAAGTCAACCAATTATTCACATTTCCATTAGAATCTAATGGTAACAATAAATTAATTTACGTGTTTCCATTCTACATTGAAGTAAATATTTAAAAAAAAAACTTTATTTTTATTAATTTCTGCAGCTACAGCCATGTTTAGGGTTGTCACCTGTCCATTTTTATACCAGATAATTTGTTTCTTTGGGTTCTTATCCAATCATCCAGTTTTGCTTAAATGTAGCCCAGTTTTGGGGCCATTTTGAGTGTTCACATACTCGATTGTATCAAATCATTCATGATTTGACTGCATGTCCAGGTTACAAATAAGGTCTGTGTCATACAGACCTTTGTAAAACCATTCAGTCTGGTGGGGGTGGGGGGTTGATTTATAATCTGATATGTTTCAGATCCATTTATGTAAAATGAATTCTTTAATTTCTGTTGCCTTTGTCACCACATGGATTCCCTCTCACCTGAGTCTTCAGCTGCTACTGGTCTCATTTTTTTGTCCTACTTGGACATTCCATAAGATTAGTTACATCACTACAGATCATTCAGATTGATAGCATGGAATGGTATGTGTGAGATTACAGAATGTCTTAGAAATATGAAAAGAAACATCAGTAGCTACCTAGGTAAAGGCAACACAATGCAGAACTGAGAGTGCCACAAACATAGATAATAATTTGGTTAAAAATATCAGAATACATGACTGACATGGAAAGGGAAAAAAAGGAGGGTGTTAACAGAGGTTAGAGCAATGAGCCGTGAATGAGCTTGGTACATCCTACAGAGTTTGTTTTGATTCTCACACCCTCCATTTGCATACTGTGTGAACCTGAGCAAGTCACTTAACCTCCCTGTGCTCCTGGGTTACCCATTTAAATGGGACTCATGCCCAGTGGGCCTTAACTGGTTACTAAGAATAAAAATAAAACAAACAAACAAAAAAGATAATACTACATTAAAGCACTTAAAAAATTCCTGGTAATGCCATTGCACCAGAAGTGATAATACCATTGCTCAAAAGTGATAATACTATCATTCTGAATCCATAATACTACTGTTCGGTGCTCTGAACAATACTGTAGTACTATCAATGAAACATAACAGCACAAGTGCAAGTCTGCCTCCAGCACAAACCTGGTTGCCATGGTGCCAACTCTTCTTCCTTGACAGGTGACATGACATTTTGCAAGCATGCCCTCTGATTGGCCTCTTTTCATCAATGGGTGGGCAAAAGAAGTTTTAAAACATGGCAGCTGTCTCTAGCTTAGTGAGACTGAATCATGTCCACTCCTCGCTATTTCCCCAATTTGTTTTAGTTTTCCACCAAAAATGGACTTATCTTAGCTGATCCTGCCTTCACAAGGAACAAAAAGGTAGGACTGGCTACCAACTACCTCTTGTGGGAGAGCAGGTGGGCAGGGGAATACCAGATCGGCAACTGAGACAGTGCAGTGGCTGTCGTACAGGACCAACAGATGCATTCAGTGCAGCTGCTAACCACCTGTTGCAGAAAAAAAAAATCAGATTCATATATTAAATAAAATAATGGATATGTTTCTGTTCATTACCAGTAAGTGATACCATCTCGAGGTTCTGGATACATGAACCACTCGAGCTTCACTCTCGAGGTTCCTATGTGTCCAGAACCTCTCAATGGTATTACTCACTGGTAAGAAACAGAAACCTATCCATTATTCTACATGTAAGTTGTAAGACAACATATGTTGCGTATGCAGCATAGTGTGAATGTGGATTAATATCTATGGGGAAAAACTCAAAGAGAATTGAGAAACAGAATCCAAGAACAGGTTAGTGATGTAATGAAAGGTGACCCATAGAATGCTTTAGGGTGCCATTTTAAAGATAAACATGGAAGTGATCCTAGAAATGTCAAATTTTGATCAATAGAACATGTTCAAAGTGAGAAAGAGGGAGTGATAGAATGTTAACACTTGATAAAAGGAACTGATCTGGATGTATAAGTTGTCAACAGTCTACCCTTATGGATTAAATTTGTTTTTTGATCGAAAACCCTATTTGTAATGCACCTATGCCTCTTTTATTGCTGTTTAAGAGGAATAGTGGAAGTTAGGAAGTATATCAGCTGTCAAGATTAAGTAAAATGTGGCCCCTAGGCCATTTTTATTGACTGCTTTATAATGCATATATGCATTAAAAATATTTTTCTTGCTTGGTGAAAGGTTTAGGATAATTTGAAAGGATCTCTCTAAAATAGGGGTCATAGAGTAGATTTAAAATGATAAAATTCTGTAAGTTTTTTTTTGAAAAGATTTGTAATTATAGAAATGTGGTGAAGCTCCAGAAAAGTATACTCATAAAGTAAATATTACATTTAATTTATGCTGTTCTGTCATCTCCTCAACTGGTGTTTATTTTATCATATCTCTGTTTTCCCCTCTCCTCTACATCCTCTCAGCCCTTCTTTTAGCCATCAAAAGTAACCATTAAAGCAACCAGCAGTGAAATGTAAAGCTCTCCCCGATATTGAATTGTAATAGTTTTTAAACTCTCTTAACAGTAATGGATTTGGACCTTTTTAGCTAGCACTGGTGTTTGTTTGACATGCAGTGAAATAATATGCTGTGCTGTATGTTTTTATTCCACAGACTGCTCCATAAATATGCATGATTTTCTCTGCACAGTAAATAAGGTAATGATTGAATGATTTAGCACCCCCAGATTAAGTCCTTAGGTGGGAGAATGTGCATGGGGCGGTTTATTCCTTGGGGCTAGTGTTTGGATTAAAGTATTTGGTTGCCATGACCTCTCGGTATGTGCGCTGGATTTTTTTTTTGTGGCTGTTTGACATTATAAGTATAGTAGTTGTTTAAACCTTTAGCGCAGGTCTTCTTTCTTTTCTTTATGTTGTTGTCCAAGGATAGTAAACACCCCAAGGAGATGTTTCCCCAGGTTCTGGCACCAAAAAACATTCTCCCAGTTCCCTCTGCAGTGCTGACCTTCCATGCTAGCTCTGATGCTTGCTATCCTATCCCAAATCTCCCAACACAAAATCACTTTCTTCCACCCATCATCACACTAACATTTAAAACTTCAAGTCTCTAGTGCTGATTTTCATTGATCCAACTCCACAGTTAGTATTTCCAAGGACCACATATTATTTCTCCCAAAAGTGTTATAAAGTAAATGTCAGCACAAGCACAACCACAAAACAGTCAAACAAGGCAGTGAGACCACCAGAATTGAACAGGCCTGCTATCATTGACCATTTTAAAACATGAAAGGCATACAGCATTGCCAAGGAGCACACAACTAAAACAACACCAACTGTACACAACTAAAAGGAACTACTTTTAACTTTAACTAATAACAATCACTTAGTTGTGTATCATTTATTTTCTTTTAACAGCATTAACATTTTTCACAACTTTCTTACAGCAAACCTTTTATAAGCACGATAGGACACCCCAGGGTGTGGGTTTCTTTTCCTGAATCACATTGATGGTAGAAGGCACTTAGGGAAGCATTGTATGCCTCATTACACACCAGGAGGTTTTGTCACAGGAAAGAACATCACACCCTGCCATGTTTTATTGCTAACAAGATGACCTGTAAACAGATAATAAAATGTCTTCTTGTTCCAAACATAACATCCGAACATACAAATTTGCCAGCAGAAATAGGCCATAATGGTCTATCAAGTCTGCTTGAGTGTGCAGCTCTAATTAGTTTCTGGAGCTGACACCCTCCCTCCCATAGTCCTCCTGGAGTCAACTACCTCTGTCCTCCCCCTTCCACATCCCAGGAGCAGCCATCCTATTTTGTTCTTCACCCTATCCCACCCCCACCCCCCTTGAAACTAGCCACTGTATTTACTGCAGCCACCTCCTCTGGCAACTCGTTCCATCCAGACACCATTCTTTCAGTGAAATAGTGCCTCCTCATTTTCTTCTTAAATATACCCCCCACTAGCTTCAAGCTATGCCAACTTATTGTACCCTCCTTCATAGATTTCATAGATATATCAAGCTATATATAGACGTAGTAGTCCTTAGAGCTTGCTACTCTAATTTGGGGAGTAATAAGTGATATTAAATTTGTACTCATCACCAAGTGCAGAATCCAGATTTCTTTTAAATGTATCCATATTAGGGCTATTAACAACTTCAAATGGAAGTTTATTCCAAGTGGAAACAACCCTGTTACTAAATCAGTGTTTCCTGCGTAGGGTATTCCATTTTGATACCAGTAGTTGTTTAGTATGTCCTCTAGTATTAAACTTCTTATTAACTGGAATAATTCCTAACTGTTTACTAAGGATAGGATCATTTAGTGCATTAAATACATGGCACATATCTCTCCTTAATCTTCTGTATTGGAGTGTAAACAAATTAGGTGATTTAAGTCTTGTCTCATATGTCTTGCTTTCCATATCTTTAATAGCTTTTGTAAATCTGCGCTGTACTCTCTCGATTTTTAATATATCCTCTTTATGGTATGGTGTCCATACTTGTGCACAGTATTTGAGCTGAGATCTAACCAAGGCATTGTATAGAGGAAACAATACCTATTTCGTTCGCCCAGATATGTGTCTCAGTATACAGTTGAGATTTTGGCTGGCACTATTAATTTGGTTACTGCAGTGTGTTCTGAATTTTAGGTTGGCACTGATAATTATACCCCGGTCTCTTTCCTGCACAGTTTCTTGTAAGAGTATATTCCCTACTTTATATTTATGAAGCACGTTATGTTTACCCAAGTACATAACTTTGCATTTAGTAGGGTTTAGCTCCAATTTATTGGTACTGGCCCAAATTAAGATATTATCCAGAGCAGTTTGGAATGCTAAACTACTTTCTGTTTCATTTAGTACAGTTCCTACTTGACAGTCGTCAGCAAATTTTAGTAACCATATACTGGGGTTATTAATTTTTAGTGTAGACACATATATATTGAACAGGCATGGTCCCAGGACCAACCCCTGCAGAACACCGCTGGAGACTGTGGCCCAATCTGAGTATTCTCCATTTATGAAGACCCTCTGTTTTCTCCCCCTAAGCCAATTAGTTACCCATTTAATTATATAAGTATTTAATGTAATTCTTCTTAGGGTATTTATAAGTTCAAAGTGCGGCAACTTATCAAAGGCCTTGGCAAAGTCTAAGAATACGAGATCCACTGTCTTACCCAGGTCAATCTCCTTTGTCACCATCTCATAAAAGGTCTAAAGATTGGTCTGACATGATCTTTTCTTAGTAAACCCATGCTGTAGTGGGTCAATTAGTCCGACTTTTGAAGATGATCTTGTATGAATTCCTTAATTATACTTTCCAAGATTTTACCCATTAGGGATGTAAGGCTAATGGGCCTATCATTTTCATGGTTTGTTTTGGTTCCTTTTTTATAAATAAGCACCACTTTTGCTAAATGACAATGTTGAGGAACTTCTCCTGAGTTTAGTGAATGTTGTAGAATGTTAGTAAGTGGGAGATAAATACTTGGGGCAAGCTCTTTTAGTACCCTAGGGTGGATCCCATCAGGGCCAGGAGATTTATTTACACCTAGGTTAGCTAACTTATCCAAAACTGTACTGGATGTAATAATAAGTTCATCAGCAGGGGACGGTACAACAATGTTTTCAGTTTTATCATCCTGTTTGTTGAACACTGTACATAAATAATTATTCTGCATATTTGCAATTTCTTGATTTGTAGTTAATGTCCCTTACATATTTGTGAAGGGCCCCATGGTATTAGCCATCCCTTTAATTTTTTTAACATGTGCATAAAAGGCTTTCTTGTTGTCCCCTACTCTATTGGCCAAATGTAGTTCATACCTTGACTTGGCGGTTTTACTCTCCATTTTTATTTTCTTAACTAATAGTCTATATTTGGGAAGGAGGTGGACAAATCCCTTCCTTATTTTCCTGAATAATCTTTTATTTTATTGATCATATGTTAAAATCTTCTTTAAAAAGCTGTCTTACCTTGCTAAAGTTACCTAAGGATATAGTGATTACAGCTCTGTCATTGTCTTAGTACTGCAGCCAGACTACCAGACGCTAAGGAAATCATCCCTATTCAATTGGAAATTTGTTTGTCATTGGCTTTGAGACTCTTTTGTCCTCCCCAGTACTAAATTGCCTCCTCTCTCCTTACCTCCTCAGCTGCCGAGACCCTCCCAGGCCTTCCAGCCCTTCCGCCGCGGCCACCAGGTGGTCAGCGCTGCAGAGGCCAACGCCCAAGACCTCAAGGCTGGATTCAGCTCACTGAGGTATCGCAAAGTCAAACCAATCGGCGCGCAGCGCTCTTCCACCAGGCTCTACTCCGATTGGTCCCTTTACTTCAACCATTCTTCCTAGCTAGCGGAGCGAAAAGGCACAATTTTTATAGCATAACTGCCTGTAATCTAACTGCCTAGACTGTTTATTGCTTAATATGCCTAGAAACTGTTAAAATCTTCTTAAAAAAGCTGTCTTACCTTGCTAAAGTTACCTAAGGACACAGTGATTACAGCCTTTTCATTGTCTTAGTACTGCAGCCAGACTCCCAGGCGCCAAGGAAATCACTCCTATTCAATTGGAAATTTGTTTGTCACTGGCTTTGAGACTCTTTTGTCCTCCCCAGTACTAAATTGCCTCCTCTTTCCTTACCTCCTCAGCTGCAGAGACCCTCCCAGGGCTCCCAGCCCTTCCACCGCTCGAACCACGGCCACCGGGTGGTCGGCACTGTAGAGGCTGATACCCAAGATCTCAAGGCTGATTCAGCCCACCAAGGGTCACGGAAAAGCTGCAAATTTTGCCCACCCACCCATCTCCCAGCACATTTCTATATAGATCATCTTGCCCGACCCTTATTGCTATTGGCTCCCTTCTGTCTACACTAAGCCTGATCATGTGAGGACGCTTACAGCTATGTCTATTGCCTCTCCTACTCGGAATCCTGGTTGGCCGATACCTACCCAATGGACCGATACCTTGCATGGATTATAATCCTTTCCTGTGCCATACGTCCTCTGGCACCTTAAAGTCTACCTGTCCCAGTTTGACTATGGACATTCAATTGCACCATTACATATGGCCTCCTAGTTCAGGTGGCACAAGTTTGATACACTCACTTCAGCGCAAGACCTCCTTCACGCAGCACTCCTGCACCACCAGGCTGTATTCACTCAGAGTACTAATAGCAGCAATTACTGGTGGCGCCTTCAGCAATGGTAACAACGTATCACCCAAAGCTACTAAATAGTACAGATGGAACAAGACTAAGACTCCAAACCTATTCTCTGCCACTCTCAGAAAAATACTCTTACTCCTCCTCCTATGCTCAGGCAATGTAGAACCGAACCCTGGCCCATCGGCAACAATCCCTTCACCCTCAGACTTGCCCTTGCTAAAGGGCCTGAGCTTTCTGCACATCAACGTATGTAGCCTGCTCAAAAAGCTAACACTGATCCAAGCATGGGTATCCCATACATCCCCCGATATACTAATGATCTCTGAATCCTGGCTGAGAACAACAACTACTGACACAGAAGTAAACATCCCTAATTATGGCTTATTCAGAGCAGATAGGCACACTAGAGGAGGTGGCATGGCCATATATGTCAAAGATAAATTCTCAGTCTCCTGTACAGCTGCATCCTCCGTTCCCAACGAGTATGAGTGCCTTACCCTCAAAGTGGAAATCACCCAGTCATGTGTTCTTCAGCTTATAGGATGCTACAGAACCCCATCTGCTGGCTTAAAGCTCCTAACCTATCTAAGTGATATCTTAGAACAAGGATCACTTGAAACCATCATTCTCGGCAACTTTAACCTTGACTGGGTGTCCAAAGCAGCTGCACCGCTAGTTTCTTTTTGTGATGACCATGGCCTAACCCAGCTCATCAACGATCCGACATGCCCAAATACAAAAAATCCTGCTAAAAGTACCATTCTGGACATATTGCTTGTAAGCAAACCCCTCCTTTTCTCCCATGCTGGCACCTTCTTCTCAGATGTCAGTGATCACTGCATCATCGGAGGGGTAAGATCTACCAGCAAGCCTCACACTCCTTCTAACTTTCGCCAAAAGAGATCAAGGCGAAACTTTAACATAGCTGCCTACATTGCTGACCTGAATTTCTCCTTGTGTTGGCAGGAGTTTTATCTTGCTAAAACAGTCACCACCACCTACGACATCTTTCATGATATACTATCAGGAGCTCTCAACAAACATGCCCCACTGACCAAAGTCCACACAAAGATTATAACCAACAAATGGTTCACCCCTGAGGTTAGATCACTGCTGTTCAAAAGAGACAAACAATGAAAAAGGGCACGAAAATCTAACCTGCCTAACGACTGGAACCTATTCAGAGAGGTGCGTAACCTATGCACCAAATCTATTAAAGATGCAAAAGCTTCTTTCTACCGCACAGAACTCGACGCTTCTTCCAAAAACCCATGCAAATTCTGGAGCACTATCAAGAATCTGATGGGTCACCATACAGGTAACTCCCTCCCGAACAAAGTTATCTCAGGAAATAATATCATTAATGACAGGGCAGAGATCTTAGATTCCTTCAATAACCACTTCACAACTGCAGGTCTGGCATTTGACAACTCCCCATCTTGTAAGATACGATCTATGTCAAACTATGCTCCTCAAATACCTCCAGCTACCCCCAACCTCTTCAAGCTACAACCCACTTTGCTAAAAGAAGTTGAAGACCTATTACTATGGATGGACACTAAGAAAAGAGCAGGTGCTGACTCGTTGGACCCCTACTTTATTAAAATCGCATACCATGTCCTCGCCATCCCCATCACTCACCTATTCAACTTGTCCCTCTCACAGGGCTCCCTGCCACCTGTCTGGAAGACCACCCATGTCATACCACTTTTTAAATCAGGTGATCCAGGGGACCTCAACAATTATAGACCCATTTCTCTACTCCTAGTGCTATCTAAATTACTGGAGAAAATTGTGAATACACAACTAAGGAACAATCCTCGAAGTAACAAATCAATTGAACCCGATGCAGTCAGGATTCAGAGCCGAACATAGCACTATTACAGCACTGTCCAAAGTTACCGATGTGTGGCTGAGAGCTCTTGACACAAGAAACTTCATCTGTGCGGTCTTTTTGGACCTAAGCAAAGCTTTTGACACCGTTGATCACAGCCTTCTCCTCACCTTTCTTCAAACCATAGGAGTGGACTCTACCTCACTGCTCTGGTTCACTGACTACCTCTCAGGATGTCTCCAGCAAGTTAAAGCAGAAGGTGAGCTGCGCCCTCTTAATCCGCTCCTAAGAGGGGTCCCTCAGGGATCTATACTAGGTCCGCTCTTATTCGCAATATACATAAATGACATAGACTACTACATAAAAAAAATGCCAATATCCACCTGTTTGCAGATGATACCATCCTATACATCAGCCGACCCACACCAGAGGCTGCCTGTAACGACCTCCAAAGTGAGTTCGACCTCCTGCAAAGTCAGCTAATCCACAAAAAACTACTATTGAACGCTAGAAAAACAAAAGCAATGCTCTTTTCTCCGCTTGCCCACTCACTTAGCCCTACAGACAGTGGACCCACTCTGGAAATCACTACAATACTAGGTGAAAAACTAGAATTTGTAACCAAATTTAAATATCTGGGAGTATGGATTGATAACAGACTCTCCTTCGCAGAACACATCAAAGACTTGTTGAAAAAACTTCGGCCAAAGCTTGGACTTTTCTACAGGCTAAGCCACTTCCTCACTATTGATGCCAAAACAAAACTGGTCCAGTCTACTTTCCTATCTCTGGTGGATTATGCAGATTTCTTGTACAGCCAGTGCCCCATCTCCCAGCTAGCCAAACTCGACATGCTGTACCACCGTGTGCTAAGGTTTACCACAGGTCTCTCAAATTCTACTCATCACTGCATCCTGTATGAAACCATGGGATGTATGTCCCTTAAACTTAGGTGCCACAAAATTGCTGCTCTCTGGACCTACCGTGCCCTCACAAACAAACTACCCCAATATATTTCCAACTGCCTACCCTATGCACAATAAGAAAATATGTGTTCCGAAGCCATTCCTTCATCTCCCTTGCAATACCCAGAGTAAACTTGCATTTCGGTAGAGCGGCATTTAGCTTCACGCTCCCTACCCTTTGGAATAACTTACAAAAGTCTCTTAAATTAGATGCCCTTGTCCCTCTGCCCATCTTTAAGGCTTTATACTCACATGCAGTAATCGAAGTCTGCAACTGCTTTGCTCATCCCCAAACAGCTCCTAAACCACTCGTGGCTCACCGCCAGGTCTGAACCATGATCACAGCTGCCTCTAAACTATGGTGGTTGCTACCATCCTATTGTCTGTATGTTGAGAAAAATATCTAACTTGAGCTTCAACGCTATACCCACTTACTCCACACCCCATATTCTGCCCCACTTAAACATGCTGCCGTACTTCTCTCAGTTAGCTAAGACTTCTAGCGTACTAGGGGTCTATAATCCATACATGCTTTTATGAAATTATCCTTGCCTCTTAGCGCCAGTCGGTGTACAGCCGTAAGCATACATTGGGTCTGTAGTTCACGAATGTTGTTATGCAGTTATCCTTTACTGACCAATCCTAACTATCCTAAGTCTTACATATTTATGTATATTTGTGTATAAACTCAGTGGTGGGGCATTGCCCATACTGTATACTGTAACTAATGTATGTCACTTGTATAACCTGTATCCATGTTTCAAACAGGTCCACCTTGAAAAAGAGCTCTGTTCAACAGTGACTGCCTGTATAAATAAAGACTTGATTGACTGATTGATTGATTGATTGATTGATGTTTGCTGTGGGGATTGAACCAGGGTGGGGTTATTTTGTGTGTATTATTATATTTGTGTATTATGGGAATATTTTCTGTAATAAGGCCATTTAGCCTTCCTGTCAGTAATCGTAATTTTCCCTCCACTGACAGGTTCATAAATTCGTTCTGCCAATCCCATAAATTAAGTTTGGATTTTATGGCCTCAAAATCAGCTTTTTGAAGATTAAGTATTTTGGTTACTCCAGTGCCAAGTGGTTTATGTGTCCCTGATATTTGAAAATATACCATATTATGGTCACTATTACCCAGGGGTGCTTCGATTTTTATATTAGAAATACCATGCTCAATGTTAGTTAATAAGATATCCAAAATGTTATCATTTCTTGTGGGATATTGTACTTTTTGTTCTAGCCCTAGTTCTAAAAATAAATCCAGATATTGGCCCTCATTTTTATTAGTTGTTAAGGCCATAGGCCAGTCGATATTAGGTAAGTTAAAATCTCCAAAAATTATTAGATTATTTGGTGGGTCCAATTTCTCCAAATAGCTTAATAGTGCTCTATCATTCTACGGGGTTATAGAGGGAAGCCTATAAACCAAGCCAAGAATATATGGGGAGGGGCGGATAATCTGTGGAGAAAGTTTAATCTATAATGTTTCCAAATTGGGTATATCTATTTGAATCTCTTCACTTATTATATTATTTGATAGGTAGCTAGGCACCCCCCCACCCTTTCTATAAGTTCTGCTTTTGGATTATACATTGTAACCCAGAATGGTCTAGTCCCATGAATCATTCTCATCCCACCATGTTTCAGTGACCAGTGCAATCTGAATATTATTAGTCTCTAACAGATATTTGAATTCTGTAAATTTGTTATTTAGATTTCTTACATTGAGTAAAACTCCTTTCCAACCTAGGTTATTAACACTGGACGATCAGATTTGTTGGGATTCATGTAGTCACTAGGGACCCTCTCCCCATTATCCAGTTTAAATGAAATTCAATAATTTCTTTTTATTTTACTCCTCATAATTCTGGTTCCTAAATGATTAAGGTGCATGCCATCTCCCTTAAACAAAACCGGCTTATTGAAGGAGGTAGAATTATCCATAAAACCTATGTTTTTTGCAAGACAATGATTTCTTGACCAATCATTTAATTTATAAATCATCTGGTTTTTGTAAGTGTTTTTTCCAAAAGTTGGCAATATCCCAGATGTTATTACTTCACCCCTTTTTTTGAAATTTGGTCAGTGATTGTTCTAAACTTTGACTGGATATCAGAAAAATTGGTTGTGTAAAGGTTGTTTGTTCCAATATGTATAATAACTAAGGGCTTAGTAGTACAGTGGAGCCCGCTTATAAGAACACCCCATTTGCCACAAAAAAATGTTCTTGTATGCGGGCTGTTATAGACGGGCTGCCTGTTTAAATAATAAGGCACCTGCAATTCATGATTCTGGCCACAAGGTGGGGGTCAAAGAACACACAATAAGCTACTCCGAGTAGCAGCAAATACAGAAACATTAAAAACTTGTAAAACATTGCTCAGAGGTTTACCTGTATGGCGGGAGGGCTGTCTTCTGCTGGAATGGGGTGTCGGTCTGTCTAGGGCTGCCGTGACTGGTGAACAAAGTAGCTGTTTTATGCTGGGAGGGAGTCGGGCTGCACGGTGCTGCATCAGACCGCGTAATGGATGCTAGAACAGCATGCAGATGGGAGCGAGTGGGAGGGAAATGTGTAGGATTAGGGCTGTTTTGTGCTGACGGATTACTGAGCCATTTGAAAAACAATAGCCAGATAGCACCTTTTCAGCAATCAGTTCATGTTGGAATGCATTGAATACACTCAGTGTTAAAGTTAATTAGCAGCCATTCACACCTACCCACATACCAGAGAAGGCGTTAATAGCCCAAGACAAGGTGTGACACTGCAGTTTCATGAGTTTCACTGACAGCTGGCAGCAAACTAGCACAGAAAATGTTCCTTTAACTGGGCTGATAGTTATTATAAACGGGCTT
This sequence comes from Neoceratodus forsteri, assembly GCA_016271365.2. Classification (NCBI taxonomy): domain Eukaryota; kingdom Metazoa; phylum Chordata; order Ceratodontiformes; family Ceratodontidae; genus Neoceratodus; species Neoceratodus forsteri. The sequence continues at coordinate 67,413,726 of CM057453.1, read as the reverse complement.
CACTCACATAGGAATGCATTACTAAAAATCGGGACATGGGACTCATGTTCTTATAACCGGGATGTTCCTTTAAGTGTCGCTTTTATAAGTGGGCTCCACTGTATTTTCAAGCAGTTCCTCTAGCAATTCTATGATGTTATGAGTCTTAACCCCTGGTAGTATGCTCACTGTTGTGTATGCTTTTCGCCCTTCACAAACCATTTTATCAACCCCCCTTAGTATAGAATCACCTATTACCACAATATCCCTAGGTTGATTTGTTCCAGTTTCTGCTGACTACATTTTATATTGGGGTGGCATTCACCTGTATGGTACACAGGGGGGTACCGTCTCTTCTGGTATCTCAGTGTCAGTTTGAAGTATTTCGTATTTATTTGATAATTTGATATGTTGAACTTCCTGTCTAATAGTGGATGAACAAGCTGTAGTGATATTACTCGCAACACTGGGGTGAGATTCAATTAACTCTGGGGTAGCTAAATTGTTGTGGTGCTTGAGATTTGAACTAGTTTCCTGGATTGCTTCATCAATAAATGACTCTAACAACGTAATGTCTTTGTATGTTTGCAGTCTTCCACGTAGCTCAGAAATCCCATCCCGTAAAACAGTGATTTGAGTACGTTTTTCACACACAGACTCTTGATTTTGTGGTGTTTTTGGGTACATTTTACATTGAGTACACATTTGTTTACTAGCCCTTTCCCATTTTTGCATTTGCTTGTACGCATGTGCAAGAAACACCTTGGGACAGTACAGAATTTGAGAGGTGTGTCACTGTTCTGGCTAATGCAGGCGAAGCTTTCTTGGGCTCGTCCTTCAAGCACCAATCAGTTGGCAAGCTGTGTATGATACCAGTCCAAGAGAAACGGTGTCTACTTGAAAGAAATTTGCCGATGCAGTCAGCGACAGTTTTGTCTCTGCAGCTATTTACATGTGTACAGCGTCAGCAGCCCTCCTTACTCTCCTATACTTCTTCACTGGCTAGGCACAGCAGCAGTGTGTGGCAACCATTGAATCTGCCCGGTAACAGCGATTAATGAGTAGTAAGAGCAGCAGTAGCAGGTGTTCAACACTGACTGTCCCTGTTGTTCAGCCAATTTACGCTGTACTTTTTGTAGCCCATGTTATAAAACTACCCACCCACCAGCCCCATGGATCTCGAACTTTTCCAAACACAGCCATCGATTAGCCCCAGTAACACCGAGTAGCAGCACAGCAGGAGAATCCAGCGACCCGCCCAGCGGATGTTCAACTTTTCCCAGCACATTCAATAAATATTTTTTTACATCCAGTAAATTCCTCTGCTAACATGGAGTAATGAAGGGAATTCAAGATGCCATGCCCCCTTCCCCTGCTAATCCACAGTATTTCCTCCTGACGGTCTTGCTCACACCTGTCTGCTTTATGCTGGTTCGTGCCCCATGTTATCATTTTCTGAAGGGCGACTCACAGGGAGTTTTTCCTGTGTGTGATCCTCTTACCGCTGTTCTGTTTTAGCTGTCCCCTCTGTTGCCAAAGACTTGTGCCATAGCTCAGATGGGTAGTTCGCCGAGTCAGAGGGACAGTGTTAGGGAGAGAGACAGATATGCTATTGTGAACTGCTGCAATGTCCTGTCTCTCCCTCTTCATGGTCTTCTGTGTGTTGGCAGCTATGAGCTCCAAATGCGACCTCAGTGGCAAGTTGTCCCAGACCCTTCCAACATTGCACAGTGCAAGTAGCAAGATGCACTGCTAACAGAGTGACAGGCAGCACATCTCCATTTCCCTTGCAGTGGTCACCAACAGTGCAATCGTTCCCCTCCATTCCCAGGCCACCTCCGCCTACCACAACAGGGAGGGAGAGAGACCTGACAACAGAGACTGCAGTATATCTCATCAAGAAACACTGCAGTGTCCTGTCTCTGTCTCTGTCTCTGTCGGCAGGTGTCTCAGTGAACAGTTGGATCCCCTCGGTGAACATCTGACAGAGACAGAGAGAGGGACAACGAGCGAGGGACAGGCAGAGCAGGTGGCAGCGTTCGGTACCAGAGCAGCTATCATACTTTGGCACAGCCAAATGCAACTGGGTGTCTGCAAGACATAGAAAGAGACAGAGACATTGGACAGGCAGGTACTCCTCTCCAGAGTGGGATGGTTTTGTGTGCAGCAGAGGGGGAGAGAGGGCAAACAGAAAGTGAGTGAGTGGAAGGGTGCCCCTTCCCACCCCAGAGTCACAGCTCAATCAGGACATCGGGCCACTTGTTCAACAGTCATGGGACACACAGGGTGACAGTCCTGGATAGAGAGGGAGAGACAGAGATTCACTCATCCAAAACACAATTCCTTTTCTGTCTCTGTGTTTGTGTGAGTGGGAGGTGTACTCGATTGGGAGCGCAAGATGCAGTGTCACTCTCTCTGTCTGTCAGTCTGTCTCTCTCTCTCTCTCTCTGTGTCCCTGTGAGTAAGATTTTAGTGATAGTGGGCAGCAGTAAAAGACAAGTGGTTGTTGATGGCAACTGCAGAAGTCCTAGAGTGCCATGTGCAGTTGTGTGCATGTCTGGTTTGTAGGGGGTGTTAGGGACTATTTTGCAAGGTGACAGAATACAGTAAATTAAGCTCTCCCACTCCCTCCCACTGCGTGCTGGTCCCGCGCACCATCTGTTCCCCCACCAGCACCCAACAGGAAATTAAACCCTCCCACTCCCTCCCACTGCGTGCTGGCTGCTCTGCACCCTCCATTTCCACACCAGTGCCTGGCATCAAATTAAACCCTCCCGCTCCCTCCCACTGTGTTCTGGCCACCCCACACCCTTCGTTCCCCCACCAGCACCCGGCATGAAATTAAACCCTCCCTCTCCCTCCTACTGCATGCTGGTCACCCTGTACCTCTCTTCCCCACTGCACCATGGCATCAAATTAAACCTCCTGCCCCCACTGTGTGCTGGCTGCCCGCTCACCATCCGCTCCTCCACCGGCACCCGGTCAAAAAATTAAAACCTCCCACTCCCTCCCACTGCATGCTGGCTGCCCTGCACCCTCTGTCCCCCCCACTGGTGCCCAGCATCACATTAAGCCCTCCTGCTCCCTCCCACTGAGTGCTGGCCATCCCGCACCCTCCGTTCCCCCACCGCTACCTGGCATCAACAAGCAAGCAAACATTCTGCATTGACAAATGCTTGTTTCCCTTAACATAAGCCTTTTCGAGTCTATTAAGGAATGTCAGCATGTTTACTAAGCTAGTCTTTCACCCTTTGTTTTGAAATTCGGTGTGGTGATGTCCTGGCCGCCTGTGTCTCCAATGGACACAGCAGACATGTGCATCTGCACATGTCTCTCGTCTCCCCCGCAGCGACGCCGCGTGTGAAGCATGTCCCATTCTGCTCACCCCGCTTGCAGTGGGTCTCACTTAAATAGTGAGATTAGACCTGGAAGTGGAGCGTTTGATAACGAGTTACTACTCGCAACTTAAAATTTCCAAATCTTCCCTAAACTGTCCCAGTATATCAGCACGGTACACTACAGTTTCACCAATGTAGCTTTTTTCATAAAAAACACAGACAAACAGCAATAAAAGGTATATTTCTAGGCTTTTAGCGTTAGCCTCTCTACCAGGTTACCAATGGCAACCAGGGCTCCCTCACTGTTATACAGTACTAATAAAATGTTGGAGAACACAGTTATCTACTATGCAGTGCTGCTCTATGCTCTGCCAGCACCCAGCTCTGTTTGCAGTTTCCTTAAGTTAAAGATGCCCTCCAATACTACCATGTTTATTCCCTTAAGGTACTTGAAGGTCTCTATCATGTCCCCACTCTCTCTTCTATCCTCCAGGGACTACAAGTTTAGCTCACTAAGCCTCTCCTCGTACGTTTTGTTCCCATACCCTGGATCATCCTGGTCACCCTCCTCTGGACCCCTTCTAGTAGCTTGATATCCTACTTCAGATACGGGCACCTAAATTGCACACAATATCCCCGGTGCTGCCTCACCATTGACCTGTACAGTGGCAAGGTGACTTCCTCCCTCCTAGAGGTCATTCCCCTGGTGATGCAGCCTAGCATTTTATTTGCTTTGGCTGCTGCCTTACGGCACTGTGTTGAGTGTTTCATGTCTCCTCTGTCATCACCCCAAGGTTCTTTTCCTCCACTGAGACTACCACCTGTACTTCCCCAGCCAGTACTTGGTCCCTGGGTTGCTGGCACCCAGGTGCATGACCTTGCATTTCTTGGCATTGAAATCCAACTGTCAGATGTCTGACCACTTCTCCAGCCTAGCCAGATCCTCCCTTAATTCCTGCATCCCCTTCACTGTGTCCACCCTCCCAGAGCTTGGTATCATCCTCATAGAGGCAGATCTTACTTTTGACTCCCTCTGCTATGTCACCAATAAAGATGTTGAACAACACAGGTCCAAGTACTGAGCCCTGTGGGACCCCACTGGTTACAGGCCAAGGTCTGGATAGTTTCCCCCATACAAACACTCTGTGATTCCTATCCTGCAGCCAGTTCTTGACCCACCCCAGCAGTTTGTCCTCCATTCCCAGGTCCCTCAGCTTGCTGATCAGCCTGCCATGTGGCACTGAATTGAACGCCTTGCTGAAGTCTAGGTACAGGATGTCCACTGCCAGTCCCCTGTCCAACAACCTTGTAACCTAGTTGAAGTAGTCAATCATGTTGTTCTGACAAGCTCTCTTCCTGACAAGCCCATGCTGCCTGTTGTTCTGGAGACCATTTTCCTCAAGAAAGGACACAAATCTTTCCTTTAGAATGGTCTCCATTATCTTCTCCACTATGGAGGTCAGACTAATCGGCCTGTAGTTACTCATCACATCCCTGGGACCACTCTTGTGGAGTGGAACCATGAGAGCTGTTCTCCAGTCCTGTGGAACACTCCCCCCTCCTCCAGCGAGGTGTTAAACAGTTCCATCAGTGAGCTGCTAGTACCCCTGACAACTCCACCAGGACCCTTGGGTGTAAATAGTCTGGTCCCAGTGCTTTGTCCACCCACAGTTCAATTAGCCACCTTAACACCCTGTCCACTCCAGTCACCCATTCATAGTCCACCCCCCAGGCTCCCTGCCTCTTCCTGTCCTGTGGTATGGGCCCTTCCACTTCCTTAGTGAAGACACAGCAAAAGTATTTCTGTAAAGCCTCCGCTTGGTCCAGCCCCTTTTCTGCCCATCCTCCTTTACTCTTTAACCTTACAATTGCATCAGTTCTGCTTCTTTTCTCACTAATGTATCTGAAGAAATCCTTCTCCTCTTCTTTAATCCCATGCACTAGTCTTAGCTCTTATCTGCCTTTGCTGCCCGGACCTCTCTCCCTGCCTCATGGTATTTCTCTGTATAAGCCTCTTTGTCCTCCTCCTTCATGGTACACTTGTACTTCAGGAAGGCCTCCCACTTTGCTTTCACTTTCTCAGCCACCCTCCTTCTATAACATCTGGGTCTCCAATACCTGGATTTCTTTTTATGAATCTTCATGCAGGTGTCGGTGGCCTCTATTAACCCCTTCTTGGTGATGTCTCATTTCTGCTCCGCATCCATCTGTGGCTTGACCTTTGCCAATTGCTCCTTCAGCATAATACCCATTTTAGCAGTCTTCCTTCCTGAAATCCACCACTCTCATTTTTGTCTTGGCTGCATCCTTCCCCTTGTCAATGTGAAACCATACTGAGCAGTGGTCACTGCCTACAAGGGGATCCCTTTATTCAACTCCATGGACATGCTTCCCATCCAACAGAACCAGGTCTCATATGGCCCCCTCTCTTGTTGGCCCTGTGACTCCCTGTGTCAGGAAACACTCCTGAATAGCATCCAGGAGGACCTGCTCCCAGCAACAGGAAGTAGCAGGGATGCCCCAGTCAACACCTGGCAGATTGAAGTCACCTAGGATTACAGTCTTCCTTCTCCTTTCTGCCCTTCTAATCTGTTCCCCCATCTCCCTATCCAGCTCTATGCCCTGTGATAGTGACCTGTACACCACCCCCATCTGAATCTTTTTCCCAGTTGTGTTCAGTAGCACCTACCCATAGGGCTTCAGTTGTAGCCTTCTCCCCTTCTTCCCTGGTGCACCTTATCCCATCCCTTATGTACAGCGTTACTCATCCCCCTCTCCATCTCACTCTATTCTTTCTATGCAATTGGTACCCTAGGATCTTGAGGTCCCAGTCATGGTAGTTGGTTGCCCATGTCTCCGTGATGGCAGCTATGTCTACCTTGCCTTCTGCCATCAGCACCTGCAGGCCTGCTGTCTTGTTTGCTAGACTCCTGGCATTCAAGGAGACCACTTTCCATCTCGACCCATGCCCCACATTTTCCCTACCCTTTATGACTCCCTTCCCCCCTTATCTCTGCTATCTCTTCCTCTTGCCCTCTCCGCTCCTTTAGGATTCCTCCTGAGGGAGGCCCGTGGGGCCTCCCTCACCTGGTGCCAAGTGCTGTGCCTTCTACTTCCCCCTTCTTTGTCAGTTTAAATGTAGCTTATCCATCAAGTACCTTTCTAGGATGTCTTTTGGGGCCCTTGTACCCATGTCCTACCCCAGTCTCCCACAAGCCCATACCCATTTCCCTCACACCAACCTCCCAGCCATGTATTGAGTTCCGTAATCCTCAGCTTTCATGCAGAACTGGCTCTTGGGACAGGTAGTACCTCTGAGAATGCTACTGTTTCCCCTACTCCACTTCAGATTTTTACCAGTTCCCTGAATCTTTCCTCTACTACATTCACCTCTCACCCTGCCAGGTCATTGGTTCTCAAATGAATCACTATTTGTGACCTCCCCTGCTCCTGTCCTACACATTTTGGTATGATTGTTCCCACCCTCCCTGTGGTCATGCCAGGCATGCACTCCACCTTCCTGTCATTCCTCCTAGTATGCTTGTTACCCCATTGTACTCCCTTAAGTATCAAGTCTCCAAGACTTACCACTCTCTCCCGGTAGCCTGTGACATAGACGTTGGCGACAAAGAACTTTTTAAAAAGGTGACTCAATCCCAACGCATGTCAACAGGGCTATCATTAAGGAACAGCAGCCAGATGGGGGAGGTTCGCACATATAGCAACAGTATGTCACTATGTGTATACGCGTGGAGGGGGAGCGAGTGTGATGGAAGGGAGGGAGGGAGGGTTGGTCTGGCATGGTTGACGTGGAGCTGCCAATCTAGCCCAGTAGCGTGGTGGGTGGGTGGCAGCCTTTTTTTTTTTTCCAGATTTTGCACCCCCCCCCCAACAGGCACCCCACTGGAGTTAGAACTTTAGTGGGGTGGTAAAGCAGCCCCCATATAAACATTTAAAACCTAAGTCCCTGGCACCATTTTACTATAGTGAGGTGTACATCACTGAAATTGACTTTCAGTGATGTACATCACCCTAACGGCGATCACCTTTGTGTAATCACCCGTTATGACATTTAGCCCCACCCCTCCTTCCTGACCCCTCTGCCATGGCCCCCCCATTTCTCTTCTACTATATATTCTCTTCCTCTGTGGGTACCACCCAGATCAACTCCTCTTCTCTGTAACCCAGTTTCTCTTTTCCCCATGCTTACTCCCAGCTTTGCCTCCCCACTGTGGTCTGGTCTTTTCTTCCCTTGTGTACTGTACTCCCCACTTGGAGATTCCCTCACATTGCCTATGCCACCCTTCTCCCAATCCCCCCTTCCCTTACTTATCTTGCCCAGCATCCCTCTTGCCTCTCCCGCTTCCCTGTCTCCATTATCTTTCCCTAACTCTGCCCCTTTTATTGGGTTCTGCCTCCATCTCCCCTTGCTTCCTGCTCTCCCCCCCTTCCCCATGCTCATCCAAACCCTGTAATACTGTATACCTTTTAGAGGTCTTATTTCCCTTGTCCTCAATGCCTTGTGCTACTCTTCCCAGCTCCTTCCTTGTCCCTCCTTGCCCTGATCCCTTCCCTTCCCTTTTCTGTGTCCCCTCCACACCACCTCCCATTTCTCACCCCCCAACCCCAGTCTTCGCAGTGATGGTGTTCCCTGATTCTGTTGAGTCTTTCTAGTTTCCTGCCCTGGTGCCCTCACTGTGCTGTCCAGTTGTGATTTTCCCATACCCCCCTCACTGCTCTCCTACCCAGGTACCTGCCCCCCTCATTCCCAGTTCTCATCTCAACCTCCCTATTTCCTCCCTAAGCTGCTCAAGCTGCCTATAGACTGGATAGTTCCACGTACTTCACATTGCGCCAAGAAGATGTCTGCTCCACACTCATTACATTTGACCATCCTCCCGTAACCCTCCTGTATGTTCCATCTACAATCCCTGCCCCTCCAACCTTCTTCCATGCTGCTTCGCCACTCCCCCACCCGATGCTAGGTTGCAACATCTTCCCCTGTATCTACACTTCTGAATGCCTCTATACTACCACTCAGCAGTTTACTCCCATATTTACCCTGCCCTAGTGTGACCTACAGTCCTCCTGGCAGGCATCCTGCAGATGCCACACTCCTGTGTCATGGCACTCACGTGTCGGGGCAGCTCAAGCGAGGAGTCACTTGGCCCCCAGTAAAATATATTGAGACTGTGGCCTCCCGATAGGCCCTGCCATGTCATATTCCCCTTCTTTCTGCCCTCTAACCCCTTTGACACCCTCCCTCACTTAGTGAACTCCCACTACCCAGATCACAACCCCCACAGTCCAATCACACTCCCCACATCAATCCCACACAACACAGTGCAAATGTATTGAAAATGAAGCTAAATGCAGGCTTCCCTGTGCTCTGTGCATCTGTCCATTGAGCCACTCCTCCTTAAGTGAAGCTGGCCTACAACAATGGTGGTCTATATGCAAAGAGTTTGCTCGTTTATTCTTGGACAGGGTGTCCACCATCCAACAGAGCATTCTACCAGTGAGCCACATTGTGTCTGACAGTGGTAGCCTTGGATGTCCAGAGAGCACTTCACCTAGTTGGGGGGAGTTTAAACCTGTGGAGGTAGACGAGGTCATTGAGGTTGCACTTGGGCTAAGGCACACATATTGTGAACTGGACCCAGTGCTAACACGTTTCTTGATGGAGTGAGTCGACACTGTTGGCCAGGTGTTCACCTTGATTGTCCAGTGCTCTGTCTCAGAGGGGGTCTTCTCAGATGCCTTGAAGGGGGTGCTGGTCAGGCCTCTTCTGAAGAAATCATCATTAGACCCTGACGTCAAGTCGAATTACCATCCAATCTCCAAACTCCAATTTCTAAGGAAGATTGTTGAGAAAGTTGTGGTGCAGCAGCTCAAGGAGCTACTCCTGACACTACTTTCTCAACAACCTTCCCTTGAAATTAGAGGTTGGATACTGGATGGTAATTAGACTTGACATCAGGGTCTAATAACATCAAGATGAATTACCGTCCAATCTCCAACCTTCAATTTCTAGGGAAGGTTGTTGAGAAAGTTGTGACACAGCAGCTTGAGGAGCAACTCGTGACCTTCAGCCTTTATGAGTCTCTCCAGTTGGGGATTTGGGCAAGGCATAGCATGGAAACCACATTAGTTTGGGTGAACAATGACCTCCTTAGGCCTCGAGACTGAGGAGATGGGACAATTCTCGTTCTCCTCGATCTTTCTTCAGCATTTGACATGGTTGACCATTGGGTGTTGCTTGAATGCCTGAGGGAATTCTGACTCGCTGGCACTGTAATCCATTGGCTTGAGTCCTATCTCATGAACAGGAGGCAACGGGTAGTAATGGGGAATTCCCTCTCTTCCCCTAGCCTCCTGTCTTGTGCAGTACTGCAGGATTCGGTCCTGTCTCCAATGTTGTTTGCCATGCACATGCTTCCCCTGGGAGAAATTATTAGCAAATACAGTTTGGGCTTTCATTGCTGTGTGGATGATACCCAACTGTGTTTTTCCTTTGGCCCTGGGACATTCAATGTGCTGAACAGCTGCCTTGCCTAGATCAATGACTGGATGGCCTCCAGCCGGTTGCTACTGAACCCCAATATGACAGAGGTACTGGTGGTGGAGTTGAACAGAGGGCATGATAGGATGGCCTCTGGCACAGCAGAAGGGTTGTTCCTGGGTTCTGTGCCATTGAAGACCTCCTCTAGGGTGCGCAATCTTGGTGTGACCTTTGACTGCAGATTGACATTTGAAGCTCAGGTGACATCCGTTGTCAGGACCAGCTTTTACCATCTTAGGAACATCACCAGGATCAAGCCCCTAGTTCCACCCATTGACCTCCCCACCTTGGTACATGCCTTTGTAACGTCCAGGCTTGACCACTGTAATGCGCTGTACTTCAGGCCTTGGGAGGTACCTTCCACAGGCTAAAGTTAGTACAGAATGCAGCTGTCAGGTTGTTGATGGAGCCATCTAAATACTGCTTCATCACCCCGGTGCTTTGTGAACTGCACTGGCTGCTGGTCAGGTGACGGATTCTCTTCAAGGTGGGCTTGCTCACCTTTAAGGCCCTACATGGTCTGGGCTCTGGATACTTGTTGGACCTTCTATCATCCACTGCTTTGATCCACTCCCTCCATTCTTCCTCTAGAGGCCTCCTTGAGATTCCCAGGACGAGGTTAAAAACTGCCAGCAACAGAGCTTTTAGTGTTGCTAGCCCCATCCCGTAGAATTCACTGCTCCCATCTGTAAGGAAGGCCCCTTTAATTGAAGTGTTTAAGACTCTCCTGTTGAGTCAGGCCTTCCCAGACACTGTATATTAGTATATATATATATATATATATATCTGGGATGGCCTTGTTAATGATTGTTGCTATTTTTTAACTGTGTTTTATATGGCTGTATTAATTTATGATTGTCTTACTATTGTATGTATGTTTTTACTTTAATGGTTAGTCTGTACTTATATGTACAGCGCCCAGAGCCTCTGGGATTGGGCACCTGAAAAATAAAACTTGCCTTGCCTATATGGTTCTAGTGACTGCAGCCGCCTCCTGATAGGCCCTGCTGTGCCATGTGCCCCCTTTTTCCTTTCCTCTAGGCCCTCCCACACCAACCCTCACTCGGCATCCTCCCACCATTCAAGCACAAGAACAACCAGGCATTATTTATTACAAATACAATGCTGAAACTGACAGTTCTCGTGTATAAATACTGTTGTATTGTTTTGCTTATTTGATGGTTTCGTAGATCAGTTATACACAATTTCCAAGAAAGGTTAGAAATTTAGATATTTGAACATATTTTTGTTTAATTGTCCTTCCACTTATGGCATATTTTGGGCATACAGTATATAACAAGACCTCTTTAGGTTGTGGTATATGGCATGGCATGCATACAAGCATGACTTTGGATACTTCTGAGCATTACAAAGGGGTTTTATGTTAATTATCGTCTGGATATCAAAATGGCTTAAAATGTATTTGATAAAAAATGATAAATGAAATATTCTGACAGCAGAGCATAACTCAAATGTAGTTTGAATATTTGTTTTAGGCCATGAGAAATGCACTTTATAATAACAGGTAGTGAGAAGTTGCTTTTATACTACAAGGTATTCTAACATAACTAGGTATGTGTTAGGTAGCACCTGGGTCAGTCCCTATCAAGTGATGGCTTTATAAGGCACTATGGTAATTTGTGTTACATTTCTCCAACAGATGAACACCATGATTAAGTCTGATAAAGTAGGGCTTGTCCACAAAACATGCCTGTTATCTGTAATTGTTGCTGGATGTTATTGATTGATTGATTGATGGAGACAATTTCACTAGGAAAGACCTACTTAGTCATGCTAGCTTGTTTTCAGAGGTGTCCTTGGGCAGGAAGTAAAAGGAGTACAGCAGCGCTAGACAAAACAGAAACAATGAAGTATTATCTGAACAAATATTGAAGAAATTGAGTGAGCCTCCTTTTTATGTTGATTTTACAGAAAATCCCTCAAACATTGTCAGACCTGCTGGTATAATTTTAGGTGAGTGCTGATGTCATTTAAGCAAAAATGGTATCAGTTCCCTCAAGGTCTTGTCAGCTAACTATAGACACACACAGTACATTAGATGTGTTGCACAATGGCAAAAATCAGAATCCACTTCTAATTGTATGAAGATCTTTGAAAATTTGGGAATGGTGCAAGGGCACTAAGCAAAATCGTTGAGAGGGTTTGGGGACTGCAATATGAAATCTGGGAAGTATGATAGAAGTGATCATGGGGCAAGGATGGAAAGAGTAAATGTGCACACCTTATAGGGAGTAAGGAGTTAGAGATAAACACTTTCATAGGGTATAGAGGGTAAACGCATCTTTTTAGCCTTGCATATAATGATTTTTAAATTTTTGCTGCCTTGGATTAATTTTAATCATTGTTTTAATTATTTATTGATTTTTATTATGCTATGTACAGGTGCCTTGGTTTTGGAAAGGCATCTTTTATAAATAAAGTTTGATTTGATTTGATTTGATTAGAACTGCACATTTTTGGAAGGGAGCAGGGTTATGAGGGGAGCCAAGCTAGGGGGACACATTTGGTGTTGGGTATACAATTGAGGAGTACAAGGGAGGTACTGTTTTGTGAGTTGTGTGGGAGCAAGGGGTAAACATTGTTGAATGGGTACAGTGGTATCAGTTTAAAGTTGTCAAGGGTGCAACAAGTAAGATGCAAGTTTTGCAAAGGGTGCAAAGTTTGGAATACTGTGGCGGTTGGGTTATGAATTTCATGTGTGGAGCAGGAGAAATGGTTCAAATCTTGAGGGAGAGCAGGTGTAGGGCTACAACTTTTAAAGAGCACATAGGCTTTGAGGTATACATTTTGTTTGGGTTACAAGGATAGGGGTAGAAATTTGAGATAGTGTGTAGTTTTGGGGAGCAGTGTAGAAAAGGTGCAAATTTGAAGAGTACTGTAAGATAAATGGTACTAATATGTGGAAGGGTGAAGTGGTACGCATGTACATTGTGAAAGGGGATGTAAGAGCACATGTATACATTTTGGAAATCTTTAAAAGTTTGCTAATGGTGCAGGGCATCGGGGTAAAATGTTTAGGAATGTGTGTGGAATGTGGTCTGAATTTTGGAAGGGGCACAGGAGAAGCGATGCAAATCATGGGAAGAGTGAGGGAAGGAATAAATATTTTGCAGAGAGCACTAGAGTTAGGGATAAAACTTCAGAAGGTTGCAGAGCAAGGGTGACTTTTCTTGGGAAGAGAGCTGGGCAGGAGGTACAGTTTGTGTGATGGGTGTGGGTATTCATTTGTAGAAGGTTGTAGATTTCTGAACTAGTGCAGGTGAGATACAATGTTTGGGAGTTGTGAGGTAAGGGCACAAATGTTTCATAGGTGTGGAATGAGTGTTAATTTTGGGGGATTGGAGATGGGGTACAAATGCTTGAGGGGTAGTGTAGAAGCTCACATTTTTGGGAAGAATGAGAGGGGCAAGTGCTCATATCTTTAGAGGGGTACAGAGTAAGAGTGAAAATATTTGAAGAATTTGAAGGGTGAGGGCAGAGATTTGTGAAGGCATACATATTTTTTTGGTGGAATGTAGAGGTTCAAATTTTGGGAGGTGTGTACTTGTAATTATGCAATGGCAAGAAAGAATTCTGAATTCTGATTGGCCAGTGTATGCCTGAGACAGTGATGATATTACAGTATAACATCACTGTCACTGATTAGCATTAGCTTTGCTGGCTGTAATCATAGAGCCTTTTCTTCCTCTTCTCTAAGAAACTCACTAAAAATCTACTAAAAACATTTTAAAATGTTTTTTTTTTTTTTACTTTGTATAACATCAAGCCATTGTATAATAGCAATAAGGCACTCCAGGGTGTGTGTTATTGTGTAATAATGTCACTCCTGGGGAGGTGGAAGCACTCGGCTTTGCCTCGTGCTTAAACCCACCTCAGGAGTGACATTATTACATGATAACACACACCCTGTCGTGCCTTATTGCTTAAGTATAAATTTCAGTAGGTGTGCAGCAGATGGGGTACAAATTGCAAGAGAGGTGCAAGGTTAAGTCAGAAAATTGACAGAGCAATGTGGGCATGCTTTAGAACTGCTGTAAGGGAGGGACAGGGTGGAGCTGCACATTTTTGTGGGATTACACATTTGTGGAGCTGTATAGGTAGGGATAGTAGTAGTAGTAATACACATTTTGTATGAGTGTTGAACCTCAGCAAAGGGGTCAATTTGAATAGACTATATAAGGAGACTTTCATGTGGGTTGCATTCAGTGCTGAAAGGGGAACAAAGCAAACAAAAATTTACATTATTCCTTCCTTCCTTCCTTCCTTCCTTCCTTCCTTCCTTCCTTTGTTACTATAGTAGGAGGTCATCCCTCATACCTCCTGGATGAAAGATTTGCACAAGTTGCTCCACAAAGGGATCACTTCTGAGTCAGCCAACTCTGATATTTCTCTTTTTTTGGGTGCTACATGGACAACGTGGAGGCTAGTGGTTGTGTTGGGTGGGGGAACTTAATTGAACTGGAGGGCTGTGGGTGACTTGTACCAAGGTGGCGTGAGGTGGGCTCCTGATTTTCCACATTTTTTTTTTTAGTATAAAGGAGCTGTGGGGTTGTTATTATAATAAATTACAGAAATTCACTTTACACTACTGTATGTGCACTCAGGAACTTGGAGTAAGGAGGGATGTTAGGGAAAGAGCATGGTTTGGGCAGGGAGTTTATCTATTGTAGTATGTGGGAGGGGCTCGCACATCATGGTGGGAGTTTCATGAATGCCAAATCAGATCGGATTTCTGTAACCAGTTTGGTATCCTAATATTTAGGATCTGTGATTCTTGGCAGCTTTATCTGAAAATCCAAAATCCTACAGGTTTGCTGATAACCCAGATATGCATTTTGCATTAACAGATATCTGAGAAGACCAACTGAGGCTAGATTAGCTATCTCTGGCTCAAATAAATGATATACACTAGGTCAGATTTCCTGGGTCATTTTGGGAAGTGCTGGGAGAGGTAAACAGCCTACAGTAATTTACACGTTTGTTATCATGCCTGATTGAAACAAAATGTAAGAGTTGGCAAAGAAGTACAAATGTTATGTTGGATGGGTAACTTCTGTATGTACTTATCAGATTTGGCCACCAAAACTGAATGATGGCATAAGAAGTTTGTAGGACTTGATGTTGGTTTCTTGAAACTGGGAACAAGAGTGTCAATATTATTCTTGAAAAAGCAGAAAGTAATTTTGAATGACTCACATTATTTTTGCTTAGATTAGGATGCTGCATGAAACTTTTTGGGATCAAAAATGTCCCAGCACACTGACAATGATTCACATGTAAATGTAACTGTTGCAACTCCCTGTTCAGTTTGGTAGTTCAACGTATGTCCCAGCTACACCCAGACTGAGAAAATGATCTGGGTTAACAGGGTGTGCCTTGTGCTGAGGTAACAGCACACCTCAGTGGGCTTGATGCACCATGGCAATGACAACAAAGCACACCCCGGAATGCCTTACTGTGATTAGAAAATGAGCCAGTTAACCTTAAGGAGGCCAGCTTTACTATCGGGGTATATGTAGCATCACACTTCACACCTCAGGTGTGCATACAATTCTCATTATATGCAGTCTCCCAGGCATTATTCTATATTTTGGTTATTGGACATAGGATAGGATTCAAATGTACAGTTATTAAACTACAGTAAATGTCTGACTGACTTGACATTATTATAATTTTGTGAATTTAAAGTGAATACTGAAATTTGTATCTGTCATTAAACATAGGAACTTAGAAACACAGAAAAAAAGACAGGAGAAGGAGACCAATGGTCCATCTAGTCTGCCGATGTGCTCCTTGGACCTTGACCTTGGACCACAGAGCAAATGCACTGGAGCATGGGTTATCCAGGAGAATACAGGCCATGCAGCCAAATTTTAAAGAAAACACAAATTGCACATACCCCAATAATGCAAAGCTCTGGACTTCTATTGTAGTTCTCTTATTTCTCTACTTTGGGCTGTCCATGACCCAAATCAATAAAATCCCTTATTGGGTGACTGGCTCCCTCTCCCTAGGCTGAGATACAGATATGGCACATTGATTATTCCAAATGAGGATGAAACACATGTCTGTGTCTGCTGTTTTCACTTTTGCTGTTTGTATTGTAAGGCCTTCTGGCACCATGCCATTCTGCTTAAAGTTGAGCCAGTCCAAATTAATTCATGGGTATGTGCATATGCTTCCCATGATGCTTTGCATTTTTGGGGTATGTGCAATGTGTGTTTTCTTTAAAATTTGGCTCTATGGCCTATATCCTCTGGGATAACCCATGCCCTAGTGCATTTGCTCTGGGGTTCTTTTTAGTTTTCTTCAAGTAAGATAAGACCACATATCAGGCCCAGCTTGTGAAATTTTGTAATCTTTGTCATGGGGGACGCCTATGGAAGAATCCTCAGTCAATCCAAGGCCTTATAGAAACATAGAACCATAGAAGGTGACACCACAGAATGGCCGCTGGGCCCACCCAGTCTACCCATTTTTTTTAATTCTTCATTTTTTGCTGCATATCTGATTCTGATCAATGGTGCCATTTCTTCCCCTTCCTCCCTTACCCCTATGATTCCCTTATGCCTATCCCAGGAGTTTTTA
This sequence comes from Neoceratodus forsteri, assembly GCA_016271365.2. Lineage (NCBI taxonomy): Eukaryota > Metazoa > Chordata > Ceratodontiformes > Ceratodontidae > Neoceratodus > Neoceratodus forsteri. Next base: position 67,397,238 of record CM057453.1, on the reverse strand, counting down.
AACCCCTCCACTGTTTTTGTCCCCACTATCTCTGCTGGAAGTCTGTCCCAGGCATCCACCACCCTTTCCGTGAAGAGTACTTTCTCATATCCCTCCTGAATTTACCCCCTCCAGCTTCATAGCATGACCCCTTGACAGCTGGTGAGACCCCATCAGGAGTACTGTGTGCAGTTCTGGAGACCCAATCTCCGCAAAGACATAGACAGGATGGAAGTTGTCCAGAGGAGGGCAACTAAAATGGTGCAGGGTCTGCACCGGAAGACATATGAAGAGAGACTTAAGGAGCTTAATATGTATAGCCTCGAGGAAAGGAGGGAAGAGGGGGACATGATAGAAACTTTCAAGTACCTCAAGGAATCAACAAGTCCAAGAGGGTAGCATCTTTCAAAAAAGAGGTGTGCAAGAACAAGAGGGCACAATTTGAAGATGGGGGGGGGTGGCTCAGAGGTAATTTAAGGAAGTATTTTTTCACAGAGAGGGTTGTGGATGCATGGAACGGCCTTCCAGAGGAGGTTGTGGAGTCAAATCAGTGGTGGAATTCAAGCATGCATGGGACAGTCATAAGGCAATTCTAGGGTGTGGGGGTAAGAAGAAGTAGGCTGCTGGTTAACTAGGATCTGCAGCTTATCCAGTAGGTAGGGAAATGGGCAGACTGGGTGGGCCAAGCGGTCCTTATCTGCCATCAAATTCTATGTTTCTATGTTTCTAGAGCACCTTCTTCACTGACAAATGCTACCTTCCTATACCTATTGACCTCAATGAGGTCTTTAAAGGTCTCTATCATATTCTCCTTCTACCTCCTCTCCTCAAAGGTGTAAATATTAATCTCCTTGAGCCTTTCCTCATAAAGCTTTTGATGCAGACCCTGCACCATTTTGGTAGCGCTACTCTGGACTGCTTCCATGCTATCTTCTTCCTTTCTGAGATGTGGTCTCTAGAATTGAACACAGTATTCAAGATGAGGTCTAACAGTGATTTATACAGGGGGCAGCACCACTGCCCTCTTCCTGCTAGCAATACCCCTTCCTATGCACCCCAGCATTCTACTAGCCTTTCTGACTGCCTTATTACACTGCCTAGACACCTTTAGGTAATCTGATGTGGTTATCCCTAGGTCTTTTTCCTGCTTGATCTTTGTTAGTATCACTTCACCCATTTTATACTCTGCTCCTGGGTTTCTATGGCCCAAATGTATTATTTTGCACGTTTTTTGCATTAAAACCCAGCTGCCATACCCTTGATCACTCCCTCAGTCATTTTAAATCCCTCCCCATCCTTTCCATTCCCTCCCCCCAGAGTGTCCACTAGGTTGCAGAGCAGAGCCAGGCATTGCAGGAAGGTTGGGGTTCATGAGGGGGCGGGTGTGTCAATGATGGCAAAATGCAGCTGAGAAAGGGGTGATGAGTAGCATTGAGGTTGTCAGATACAGGAGATGCCCTGGGTTTAAACAGAGCCTAGGGAGAGGCCAGACTTGTTTGGTCTCCGTACCCAGGATTCCCACCAGCACGGCCACAAATTCAATCTTGTGTTCTAGCTGGGGCTTGGGATTGATAGCCTTAAGATTGATCAGGTCTCTTGGTCTGATCACTGCACCATGAGGTTTACATTTGGGGCCCCCCTTAAAGTCCTTCCCCTGAGGAGATGGTCAGCTACCATCCTTTAAGGGGTTTGCACTCAGAGGGACTATTGGCGTTAGCTGACCTATCTAGAGTAGACGCGGCTTGTGCGATTGGCACCAGTGAGGCAGTGGCCACTTATAATAGGGTGGTTTCTGAAGTACTGAATGTCATTGCTCCAGTTTGTATATGACCCAAATCCTCTCACTTGAGCTTCCCACAGTTTGATAGGGATCTCAAGGTGATGAAGATCATGGGACGGACGTTGGAGTGTTGTTGGCAGAAGACCTGGTTGGAGGCCAACAAACTGGTCCCGCATGCTCACTAAGGGGGCAATTTCCCATAAGAAGGCAGAATTCCTGTCCAGGGAAATTGCTGCAGTGAGAAACAGACCTTCTCAGCATTTTTGGACTGTGGATAGGCTTCTCCATCCTGCCTCTCTGCAGATGAGAAAGACTTTTTCATCCACTTAATGTGAAGAGTTTGTTCTGTTTTTTTCTGACATGGTGTCATCTATCCAGTCAGAGATTCCATAAGAGAGCCAGTTGCCTTACAGACTGGGAGGAACAGAGGCACTCCACCTCTCTGGGAGGAGTTTAGGCCAGTGGAGGTGTCCGAAGTGACTGGGGTGATCTTAGAGCTGAAGCACACGTACCATGTACTGGACCCAGCCCTGACCTGTTTCTTAATGGTATGCGTCGAGGCTGGTGGCCCAGTTTTCACCAGGATTGCCAGGTGCTTGTTGGTGGAGGGGTGTTCCCAGAGGCTTTGAAAGAGGCACTGGTGAGACCCCTCCTTAAGAAACCTTCCCTTGACCCAGACGTCCTGACAAATTACCGTCTGATCTCCAACCTGCCTTTTTTCAGCAAGGTTGTTGAGAAATTGATGGCACAGCAACTCGAGGATCACCTCATGTCCTTTGATATCTGTGAGCCACTTCAATCAGGTTTTTGGTCCTGACATAGCAGAGAAACAGCTCTAGTTAGGGTGCATAATAATCTACTTAAGGCTAGAGATAGAGGAGACAAGTCAGTTCTTGTGCTCCTTGATCTCTCTTCAGCATTCGACACTGTGGACCATGTCGTGCTTCTCTATCAGCTCTGTGAGATTAGTGAACTCGCTGATGTAGTCATCAGATGATTTGAGTCCTATCTGTCTGATAGGGTGAAGCAGGTGGTGATGGGTAATTTCTCCTCCTCCCCAATGCCCCCGTCACGTGGAGTACCACAGGGCATGATCTTGTCACCAATGCTTTTCGCAATGTACATGCTGCCCCTGGGTGAGATCATTCAGCAATGCAGCATGGAGTTTCACTGCTATGTAGATGACACCTAGCTGTATTTGTCATTTGCACCCAGAACATCCGGTGCTGTTGATGTGCTTAACAGCTGTCTGGTTAAAATCAATTACTGCGGCTTAACCGACTAACAAGATGGATGCTTAAATCGTGAGCTGCGTTGCGCAGAAAATTAATCCAGCATCTACCATATGCTAAGCGACTACAGGCAGTAATCAAACAAAAGATTTGATAGCCCAGGCCATCAGTAGAAAAGCTATACCTTTCTTTCCAGATTGTGGCTAATACTGTCCCTTGGTGCAACCTCTGAAGTTCAGGCCTACAGTATGGCAGCAGTGCCGGGACCAACACTCGACCTGGATCACTTTAATTCCATGTTTGAGAGGCTCCTTCTTCGCATGGATGCAATGACGGAGGCATCCCACCATACTACGCAGGCAATACAATGTCTGGATGGACGAATGGTGAAATTAGAACAGCAGGCAGTGTCTCAAACCATGACGATCAACCAAATCCAAGGGGTTCAAAGGGACCAGCAGACTAAAATAAATGAACTACTCGCTAAGGTGGATAACCTGGAGAACCGCAGCAGGAGGAACAACCAGCGCCTGCTGGGGTTTCCAGAGGGGTACGAAAAGCGGGACACAGTCCGATTCCTCCAGCAAGTCCTCCCTGAAATTTTAGGCTTACAGAAAGAGTTCTGATTAGAGATTGAATGGGCGCACTGGACTCTTGCCCCTGCCCCACAGAAAGGAGGGAGGCCAAGGGCAATTTTGATGAAGCTCAACTCCTACAATACCAGACAGGACATTTTACCAAAATTCCGAGAGATGGGCCGACTTAACTGGCAGGGCCATCCCATTTCTATTTACCAGGACTTTTCAAAAGAGCTCTCCAATAAAAGGAGGGAGTGTACACCAACCTGGCGTACTATGCAAAAAATGGGCATTCAGTACTCCCTTTGGTACCTAGCCACTATGCGGATAATGAAAAATGGGGCCCCGCTGTATTTTGAAACACCAGAAGCACTGGAGGCCTTTCTGGAATGCCCAGATGAGAAGAGGCATTGCAGGCCACAGATTGGCCCTCCTGAACATGCTAACCCTACTGAACAGGATGGACTGCACATAACAGAGGGGAACCGAGCTGAGAACCAGGAGGCCCTCCCATGGCGCAGCAGAAAACGGACTGCAAGAGACAGCTATAGAAAATGGGATCATCCTTTGGTGAGGACCAGGCTGCAATATGCAGAAAGAATGCAAAACCAGCAATGGGAGGAAAGTACTGCTCTGGTAAAATACATGACGGCGAATCGCTATGCGGCCCTACGATCCCCATCTCCAACTACAAGGTGCCAGCATACAGAAGAGGAAACCGAGATGGAAACAACTCATTCACCCAGACCACACTCATCTCCAGAATCCAATTCAGGAAGAGGAGAAGAAATAAGCCCTCCTATGACACAGCAACCCCCCCAGCGCAGCATTAGAAGACCACAAAGAGCACCAAGCAGAAACGGAATAGCGACCCAGGTCCAGAAATCCTTGGGACCAACAAGGAGCAGCAGAAGACCCATTAGATAAGTTATGTAATACTGTAATAATGTGGGGAGGGAGGGGAGGTGATCTCTCTTTGTTTTTTTGATAACGGCCAAATAGGGTGGCTCTAGTGGTGCAGAGGATTTCCAGGACGCTGAGACTTTAGCCCTTTCAGGGCATGTTTACTCTACTGCCCTCTGCCCCATCGGAGATCACCTCCTCCTGAATTGATAGTGGGTTGGGACAGGACTGTGGGGAGTAAGACTTGGGAGCCGGGGGGGGGGACAGCAAGATGGGAAGGAGATGCCAAGGGGAGGGAGACCTAGTCTGAGAAGATGATAGGTTGGAGGAGGGGCTACCCCAAGGACCCAAAATAGGTAAATAGGATAGCAGGGTAGCGGGGTTATAGCCTTCGGAGAGAATGCCCCCCCCCCAGATAACCCACCTCCCCCAGATTTTAAACAAAATGGACGCCTCATTTGGAATTGGAAAGGAGAGGAGGCTCATGGGTGGACATGGATGGCAGGGCGGTGAGAGACAAGAGGGGGGAGAGTGCTCTGCTTGGCAAACCTCGGTGAGAAGGTATGATGGAGCAGTAGGGCTCAATATCTGCCCTCCTCTTACCCTTTCTCTTTATATAATCTTCCTTTTCGGATAGAGTTCAGATGGGGTGGTAGCTTGCTGCTCTGCATGGTCACACACCTCCCCCCACCTATACAGTGATCTAGAACATGAAGATTCACTTGCTCTCCTAGGTCCTACCCCTACCCCATGGGCAGACCACCTGATCATGTTCCCTATGTTTGTCCTCAACCCCCCTCCCATATCAGAGAGTATAAGGGAACAGTTCACATAGACAGTCCGGATCTCAGAGCAAGCCCTAACCATGGACCACACTGGATAGCTGCACACCCTATCTGCGCTTATTGACTGATTCCCTCCCTCAGATCACAATAGCAGGGGAAGAAGCACTGAACTGATGATAAACTTGAACACCACACCCACAGGTGCCACCCAGCAGATCTTGCTTAGCCGAAACAGGCAAGCGATCATAGAGGCCAGGTGGTTCCCTCTAGGCACGGTAGTGCAAAATGTAAATATGTTCTTGTGTATGTTTTGGTTTTTTGAACTTTATGGGGACAGTGATGTTGCATTATATAGGGATAACAGAGAAGAAATGCACAACTGTAAGCCAGTCTCATACTTAATTCGGGTACAATCTACTGGTATTATTGAGCAAAGATGCTGGCACGGCTCTGGCACTCAGTTAAAAGTCAATACCCCGAACTCCCAGAGCGACGGGGCACCCACCCCAACAGTCAGTAAGCTCATACAGTGGCATAAGGGGGAGAACCCGGAGACCTCCCATTTAAGAAATTTGGAATTTCTCATAACCCCTGAGTGGATGACCTCCTGGAACTCTCAACGCCTCCTTTTCGACATGTGGCACCTTTCTCCTCTCACCGATCAAATGCAGCTGGCTCGACTCCCATTTTTCCCAGGGCATTATGAGTATGGCTAACTTAACATGTTCCAACTAGAATGTCCGGGGGCTCAACACACCAGTGAAGAGGAAAAGGTGCTGACATACCTAGAAAAGATTAAGACTCAAGTGGCATTTCTGCAAGAAACGAAGCTTACTACGAAAGATCACGAGCTCTTAAAGAGAGATTGGGTGGGAGACTTGGTCCATGCCTCAGCAGGTACAAAGAAGCATGGGGTAGCAGTTCTGATACATAAACAGTTGAGATGGTCCCTTGTCATGGCAAAGGCTGACCCTCAGGGTAGATGGGTATTCGGAATTTTTCAAACCCCCACAGGACAGATCCTGTTGGGGAACCTGTATGGCCCCAACGAAGATGGCCCGACTTTCTTCCACCATACCTCCCAAACCCTACTTAACATGCCTAAAAACGAGATCCCCACTATAATAGGACGGGATTTCAACCTGGTTTTGGATCCACTAATGGATAAAAATGTAATGGTGGGTGGGAACATCCATGGGAAAGGACGGCAAGCCTTGCTAACTTGAATGGCCGACCAAGGGCTGACAGATGTCTGGCGGATACTGAAGCCTAGGGGGCGAGACTATTCCTTCTACTCCCCAGTACATGGGTCCTATAGTCATATTGACTATTTTCTAACCTCCCCACGACTCACTCTGGCCTCTATGACATCCGCCATACTTCCCATAATCATATCCGATCATGCCCCAGTCCAGACAACCATTCTCTGGGGACTGCCGCCCCCCCCTTTCCACCTCATGGAGACTAGACCCCTTGTTGGTTAAGGATAAAGACTTCATCTCCTGGGCCCGAAAGGAGACAAAGCTCTTTTTCCAGGAAAATCCCAGCCATGATACTACCGCAGGAAATATATGCGAGGCATACAAAGCCACAATGAGAGGCAAAATCATTGAATATGCAGGGGCACGGAGAAGAAGAAGGGAACAGAGATTGAAAGATTTGGAAGAGGAGTTACAGAGGGTGGAAAAACAGCAGAAAGATCGGGTAGGGAAGACCCAACAGGATCCCCTGCAAAGAAAGGTGTTAGGTATCCGTAGGGAAATTAACTCCCTCCTATCAAGAAAAGCGGAGATATCCATCCTGCGGTTGAAACACAAATACTGAGAAGGAGAAGAGAGAGGAGGGAAAGTCCTGGCATACAGGCTGCAGAAGCAGCAAATGGAGAGACACATCGCTGGGTTGAGAGATACCAATGGGGTGGTGCACACAAAGGAAACCGAACTGAACAGGGTTATGGCTCCCTACTATACCTCCCTCTATACTTCCTCTAGGGCAGGTAGCCCCCAAGCTATTCAAACTTTTCTCCAGTCAGTTAACCTTCCCAATATAATGGAATAGCAAGCTGAACAACTGGATACATGTCTCAGTTGAAGAAGTAGTGAATGCTATACAGTCCCTTAGGCCAGGGAAGGCACCAGGGGCAGATGGGTACACAGTGGAGTTTTGGCAGGCTTTATCAGAACTTATAGCCCCCATCCTACAACAATTGTATGTTGAGGCAGAAGCAAATGGGACTCTGCCTCCCACTATGAGGGAGGCGGTGATCACAGTGCTGCCAAAGAAGAGGAAAGATCCCACGTCTCCTGGTAGCTACCGCCCAATCTCCCTCCTCAATGTCGATAGCAAAATATTTACCAAAGTTATGGCCCTTAGGTTAGGGCCTTTACTACCACAGTTGATACACCCCTTGCAAGTGGGCTTTGTCCCTGGTAGGTACAGTGCAGACCATATTAGAACACTGGTCAATCTGTCATACTTTGCCCAAACCCTTAACACCCTGGAGGCGGCGGTAGCTATCGACTTTGAAAAGGCCTTCCACTCCCTAGAATGGGACTACCTCCAGGCCGTCCTTGAGAAGCTGGGAATCTGGCTGCGCTTCAGGACATGGGTAGCAGCTCTGTATGATTCCCTCCATCTGACTCCTGACCAACTCCACCCTGCCCCCCATTTGGGCTCAAACAAGGCACCAGGCAGGGCTGCCTCTATCACCCCTATTGTTCATTTTAGCAGTAGAGTCACTAGCGGCCACACTAAGGGAGGGCAGGGGGATACAAGGGATCTCAGTAGGCAGGGAAGCATACACGACCATCATGTATGCAGACAACCTTTTGGTCCCGCTCTCTGACTTGCCCCAAGATCTGCCTCCACTGTTGAATACCCTTCAACACTTCAAGGAACTATCTGGACTTAGCCTTAATCAAACTAAAACGGAGGTGCTTCCGCTAAACCCTAGATGCACAACCCAAGACCTGGGGAACACTTGACTAAAATGGGCAGGGGAGGGTATCACATACTTGGGCATCCATTTTACACCAAAATGGCCAAACTGTGGGATCAAAATCTCCAGGCGCTCCTGACAGACATAACAGAAGACATGTCCAGATGGAGTAAACTCCATCTAACCCTGGCTGGGAAGATAGCAGCAATCAAGATGATCCTGGCTTCAAAATTTTTTTACATAATAGCACATATCTCCCTCTCCCTTCCCCTGTCCTGGACACAGACATTAGATAAAGCGATAGGCAGATTCCTGTAGGAGGGAAAAAAAAACAGATACTGCAGGAATAGCTGAGGACCCATTGGAGTGAGGGAGGGTGGTGTCTTCTGTGGTTCGAGGGTTACAAATGGGTATTTCACATGACACAATCCTTGCAATTGCTCAAGCCAAGTAACAAGCCTAAACCCCAATGGATGGACATAGAACTAGCTGTCAGTCAGAAACCCTCTTTGGCACTTTTGGTGTACAATACGCCCCATGTGGGGTTCAAATCCCACCTCACCATAGGAGCTTCCTTGCAATGTTGGGCCAAAATGAGGAGAAGGCTTAGGACAAACCTAGCCCCAGTCAAGCTGACCCCATTGTGGGGCAATGACAAGCTGTGCATAGGAAAAAAGTCATTTCATTGGCGGGGGGTGGGAATCCAAGGGTATACTCAAAACAGAGGACCTGATGATCCCAGCCTCTATGGTGATCGATACCTTTTCCAACTTGCAATCCCAGTGGTCACTCCCCCCTCTGACTTCTGGAGGTATCTACAACTCCAAAGCACGACACAGGAATATATAGCCTGCATACCTCAAGAGGAATTCCAAGCACTCCCCTGCTGGCTGTCCAAAGAAGAGGGTACAGCCAGTCTCATCTATGCCGCCCTTAGGGACACTATACCCAGTCAATCCGGAAAATCCAAACAGAAATGGGAGGCAATCCTGCAATGTGAAATTACAGAAAAACAACAGAAGGAATGCTGGAAATTTGCCCAAAAATACTTTACTGATGTAAAAAGCAGGCTAATACACAACAGTATCCTCCATTCCTGGTACCATACACCTGTGGTATTACACAAGGCTGGGCTGCTGAACTCAAGTCTCTGCTGGAGATGCAACTCCCAGCCAGGAGCTCTCCTTCATATTATTTGGTCCTGCCCCCTGATACAACAAACATGGGATTATGTTTGTGAGGTGGGGACCTGGGTCTTACAAGCACCAGTTCCTAGGTCTCCCTCCCTCCTACTTCTGGGAATTAAGTCAGAGGCTTCTCATCTCAAGGATATAGAACACCAATGGTTGGCCATATGGGCCATGCAAGCCAAACGCTTCCTGTTGTGTAGGTAGTGAACTGTAGATACCCCCAGTCCTCAAGAACTCTTGGTATCTATGGCACAGGTAGCCACCATGGATTGGCTCTCTCACCTCGCCAAAAACTTCACTCTGATATATGAAGAATGCTGGATCCTATTCACTAGGTATACTACTCCCAAAACTGGAGTGGGATACCTGACTTATAGTAGGCCTCAGTTCTAGGTTTTTGACCATTGGCTACACCCTACGGTAGTTTTCCCAAGTAATGGCATATCAAGGAAATAATATGACTAGCTGTAACCCCTACTGTACATAGTTGAATTTGCTGTAGTGTAGAATAGTGGTTCTTTGTGTTTGACTTTATTCAGGGGGTCAGAAGCCTAGACAACACCCGAACCCACGAAGACTACCTTGACAGTCAGTAGTGGAGCATGGAAGCCTTGCCTCTCCAAGAACTCGAAACCTGATTGGTCCATCACAGACAGACTGGCAAGTACATACTAAACTATTACCGAAAAACATATCTGCTTTCAAGTTGTATCTGTAACCAACAACTCTCACCCTTTTTGTTTACCTTTTGTTTGATCCAGATTTTTGTGAAAAATTGAAAATGTGAATAAACAATTTAACAGCAAAAATAAAATCAATGACTGCATGGCTTCCAGCTGGCTGAGACTAAATCCGAAAAAGATGGAGGTACTAGTGATCGAGCCAAGTAACAGGCGTGATGGGTTGCCACCTGGAGCAGACACAGATCTTTTCCTGGGGTCTGCTCCATTATTGGCTTCCCCAAGGGTGTGTAATCTGGGTGTGATCTGGGACAGCAAGCTGACCTTTGAAGATCAGCAAGCTGACCTTTGAAGATCAGCTATCATCTGTAGTCAAAAGTGCCACTTGAAGAACATCGCCAGAATCAAGCTCCTCATTACGCCTAAGGATTTGCCGAATCTGGTGCATGCCTTTGTTACCTGCAGGCTTGACTATTGCAACTCTCTATACTTTGGGGTCATGAGAGGGACCCTCTGCAGACTGCAGCTGGTGCGGAACGTGGTGGCACAGTTGCTAATGGGCTTGTCTAGGTCCAGCCATGTAACCCCGGTCCTGTTTGCTCTGCACTGACTACCTGTCAGGTGGAGGGTCCTTTTCAAGGTGGGCTTCTCACCTATAAGGCCCTATAGGGATTGGGTCATAGCCAAGGACACTGGTTTACTGGGATTGAGAAAGGGCATATTCCATTTTGCACATTGTAAAAAATGGTATTGTCACCGGTGTCTGCTAAGCCAAAATCCGCTTTTACCGGTGTTTGGTTTTGTGTACTTTATTTAACAGTTTTTAACTCTGCTAACATGCATTTTAGCAATTTTGATTTCCACTATTACACATCCTTCCATCCTTGTATCAATTTAAAGTTATTTTAGGTACAAGATGTGATTGCAGCAGCAACACTACAGCCCTCATCCCTAAGGTGTAATGGAAGCAGCAATATGGCCCCATCCCTCAGGTACGATGGCAGCACCAACAGCACTGTGACCCCCATCCCTCTGGTGCAATGGCAGCAGCAAAAGCACTACAGCCTCCCTCCCTCCCTCAGGTGTTACAGAAGCATCAGCACTGTGGCCCCCATCCCTTAGGTGTGATGGCAGCAGTACTATGTTCACCATTCCTCAGGTGTGATGGCAGCAGTACTATGTACACCCTCCCTCAGGTGTGATGGCAGTATCAGGACTATGGCCCCCATCACTCAGGTGGGACAGCAGCAGTACTACATTCCCCATCCACCAGTAGTGATGACAGAAGCACTACAACCCCTACCCCTTCGGTGTGATGGCAGTAGCAACAATGTAGTCCACATCCCTGTGGGGTGATGGCAGTAGTGACAACACTATGATCCCCTTTTTCAGCACCCTCACCCCACATGCACAAGTTACAAATTACTTGGTCTCTTTGCTTGTTAGAACTCAGATGTGAATTAATCTGAACCATCACCGTTAAGGTGGACTACCTTTGTTTTTTCCTATCTGTAATTTAGCTGCCTGAATTGGATTTCTGCCTGTGACACTGCCGACCAGGGTTAGGGAACAGACTTGGGTGTTGGAGGGCCAGCTGGTAGGTGAAAGCTTGAGTGTCCAATGACCACTCACCTTCTCCTGGGAGGGAGGGTGGGTTCATGGCTCAGCATTTGCTGGCCCCTAGTGGAGGCCAGAGGCATGACAACATGTCAGCCCTCACTGCAGGAGGGAGCATGACGGACATCGGCTTGTGCCTTGACATCGTGTGGCCTGTCACACTCCCAAGAAAATGGGAAAACACCCACTGACCCAACTGAAGGACAGCTGTTGGTCCCTCCATAAGCTAGAATCCCCAGACATGTGTATGTTCTGACCCCTGCCATGCCCAGGATACACTGGAAGCTCTTTAGGGCAATTCTCCTCCCCCCTGGTAGCCTCCCATAGGGGTAGAGGCCCACTCAATGAAGGGTTACTTTGGGTTACCTGGTAGCACAGCAGTAAGGGGCAGTGGATGGTGGTCGGCACTCAGCAGTGATGGTAGGGGGCTTTGGCAGGCCTGAAGGAGTGAATGACCAGGGGGTAAAAAACTGCTTGAATCTGCTTCTTTGAAATAAAGTGTCTTCACCTAAAAAGTCCACAAGTGATTAGTGGAGGATGTTCAAATGGATTTATGCATCTACCAGACATGTGGATGTTTTTTTTCCCCTTGATGTCCATGAAAAGTGTGTCTCCCAGTTTTCATGTCTTTGTTCAGATGTGAATTGAGCACTACTCTGCCCACCAGCATCATACAGCCCCTGGGGTCTTACCTTCAGTACGTCATTGATTGTGCTTTCAACATCCACTGGCCAAACATAAGTACACTTAAATACTTAACATTTGCTTTTTGTTGAAGCAGTATATCAGAAAACCTTTTTGTCACAGAGACTGAAACAGTTGGTGGGAGAAAAGCTGCAAATGATCCAATTCACCTAAATGGGGTGCTAACTGTGAAGTATTTTCATAAGTAGTAAGGCAGTTTCTTCTTTGTGAACATACTTTCATTCAGACTAGTTTTCATTCAAACAACTGAGGATTGTGGTTGGCCCTACTGGTTATAAACTTGAATAAGCTAGTTGATAACAGTGATCCTGCATTTAGCAATCTACAACCTAGATGCTTATATGCAAAGAATACAAAAACACCTGACTAAAATCTAAAAACAAGTTTATAAAACACATAAAATGTATCTGAACATTTATCTTTACCTATACAAAATCATTTCAGCCCTAGTAAAACTCAAGTAAACTACATGGTACCCTGACTACTATTCTATGCTGTAGTAAACATATATTGGTATTTTTTTTTATATTCTTTGTAAAGCAGGTAAGGCCCACTAGACAGGACTGTGTGTTTTCAGGAGTGACCTAGAAGAACTGGGAGGGTTAAGTGACTTGCTTGGAGTTGCACAATATGCAAGTGGAGGTTGTGGGAATCAAACCCAAGTCTGCTGGATGTACCCAGTTCATTCATTACTTGTTACTCTAACCACTAGGCATGGGTGGTTAAACTAAATGGCTGATTTCAACAAAGCAATGCAGGTGATTTCCTTACTGACTCTATATGCAGCAAAGCAGAAAGAATGCAAAGCACAGCAGCATTCATTTTAAGATGCTGAAATCTGGGTCGGCCTGCTAGTGCTGCAGTAGCACTATTGCTTGCAATGCCAGCGACCCAGGGTCAGAAACGAACTCGGGTTGCTGGAGATATGGCCAGGGGAGTACAATCAAGCACCTGGGGGACTGCTCTCCTTCTCTGGGGAGGGTAGGCTGCAGGTCCTGCTGCTTTACCACCACCTGCGTGACCACAGGTGGTGATGCAATAGTGCTGCAGAGTGATTAGGAGGGGAGGACCCTAGCTAGGATCTGGAGCAGTGGCATGTTTCTATGTGACCTACCTCCTTGGATCTCCTCTAGTGCCAGTGCCCTCAGGGACAGAGACCAGAAAACCAGGAACAATCACCCCACATTGGCCACTGGCAGAAGGGACCCAGGTGCCCCAGACTTCATAACCAGGCTCCATGAGGGACCCATTGAGCTGCCGACACACACTAAAGGAGCGTAGATGGGTCCTGGGGTCCCCTCCCTTTCCACCTGGCAGGGGTACAACCCAGGCAGGATAGGGGCAGCACTGCAAGAGCTCCTGAGAATTACCTGGGGGTGAAGCTAAGTGCCTGAAAGTGGAGACTGATGCTGTGAGAAGGGGTCATAGAAAGAGAAAATAAAAAAATAAAAAAAAAATGCTGAAATCTTAGAGATTCTGTGTAGTGACATGCAATTTCCGTGAGGCACCGGTACAAGAATGCAAAATCCGCAAACCAAGCAGGATTCTGTGATTGTTACCGGTGTTACTGGTAAAAATGGAAAACCAGGGTCCCTGGTCATGGCTACCTGTCAAAGCTCCAGACACCTGTGACCTCTGCTCCTTTTTGAGGGGCCCCCTGGACGTTCCCAGGGTTCAGCTCAAGACATCGGGAGACCATGCTTTTAGTGTCTGTGGGCTGACCCTATGGAACTTCCATCTGCCATCTGGGAGGCTCCTTTGATTGGGGTTTTCAAGCTGAGGCTGAAGGCTCACCTCTTTAGCCTGGCTTTTACAGATTGATTATTCCTGCCCAACCATCCTAGTTCTCTGAAGCTGATTTTAAAGCTGCTATTCTGAATCTTATTTATTCTGAAAATTGTTATTGTGGTTTTATTGTTTTACTTTTGATATGTTTGTTAGATGCCCAGAGCCCCAGGGAATGGGCACCCAATAAATAAAATTGACCTTGCCTTGCCTTGCCTAGGCATCATTTCCAAAGGGGCAGACCTTTTCTTCCAGTTCCTCCACTATATTACTTATAAAGACATTGAAAAGAACCAGTCCTAGCACTGTTCCCTCAGGGGAAGCACCACTGGAGGTCAACAGTAAATTTGCTGACCTCCTGCACAGTGATGGCACAATACCGACACAGATATTGAGCCATCCCAAAAAGAAGTGTTTTTTGCAGGGGGCTATGCCCCATGCACCCCCCCCCATGTGAGTGGCAGAGTTGTTCCAGGGAGGGGACAGAACACTGGGAGAAAAGCATCACTCGAAAACAGACCATTACAGTGACTGTCATCTTAATGGTCTGTTTTTGGGTTTCGCTGTTGGGGTGTCACACTGGAGAGGGTAACCGCCCTCAGGTACCCTGCTGGTCAGCTTCCCTTCCTCAGAGCAAACTCCTACCCTCTGTGTCCTATCACTTATCCAGTTTCTTACCCAGATTATCACCTTATAACCCACTCCCAAGTTCCCCAACTTGTTTCCCAGTCTCCCATATGGAACAGTGTTGAAAGCCTTGCCGAAATCCAGGTAGGCAACATCCACCATTCCTCCCTGACCCAGTTCCTTGGTCACCCAGTCAAAGAGATCTATCAGATTTGTTTGGCATGACTTCCCCCTGTGAAACCATGTTGCCTTGGATCCTGCAATGAGTTGGATGCAAGATATTCTGCAATCTTTTTCTTTAGTAGTATTTCATTATCTTACCCACCACTGATGTCAGGCTTACTGGCCTTTAATTGCTTGCATCTTTCCTGCTACCACTTTTGAGAAGTGGGACTATGTCTGCCCTTCTCCAGTCCATTTGGACCACACTGGTCTCCAGTGAGCTGTTAAATGAGTCTGTCAGAGGTGCAGCCAGTAACTCTAGGCTGGCTCCAATGTTTTCCTCCTCATACCACCCAGTTTTTTTATTCTAGGTATTTGTCCTAGAGCCAGGATTCTCCCCCTAAAGGCTGGCTCCAATATTGTCCTTCTTTACTAAGGTTCATAGTAAGGATTTATGAGAGCTAGAAGGCTAAAGACCCATAATTGCTCACATACTAGCCTAAAAATATGTCATAGACTTAGCAGTTAATAGATATTTATCTAATCTGATTTTGAATTGTGCTTTGTCTTTACTAATAATAACGTGTAAGGGCAAACTATTCCATGGCTTAATTACCCTTAAGGTGAAAAAATATTTTCTCCTAATATAATTAAATGATTGTCCCATCAATTGAAGTGGATGCCCTCTAGTGTTATGTACTGAATCCTTAAAACATAAACCCAAATCAACCATTAATTCCAGATCCTGAATAACATCATAAAGAAACAAAAGGTCTCCATGTTACCTATGGGTTTCAAGTGAAAACAAATTACATTCCAGAAGCCTATCGTCATAAGACAGAAGATACATACCCTTTAAGTGCTTAGTAAATCTACGTTGAACCCTTTCTATCTGGTTTATATTCGTTTTTTTTTTTTATAGGGACACCATAGTTGAGACACATATTCAAGGTGAGGCCTAACATATGATCGAAATAGTGGCAACAGTACTTCAGGGTCTCTAGTAGAAATATTCCTTTTAATTGACCATACCACTTTATTAGCTGTTTTAACAGAATTATTAATATGGTTAGAGAAATCCATATTATTAGAAATATTTATTCCTAAATCTCTTTCGTCAATGGTTATGTTGAGTTGATGTGGGCCTAATCTATAGATTCTATGTTGATTAGTACTACCTAGATGCATCACCTTGCATTTGGAAAAGTTTAAAACCATGCCCCACATTCCTATCCATTCATAGGTAGTATCCAAATCACTCTGAATTTTATTTGAATTTTCTATACTGTCACATGGACCTCCAATCTTTATATCATCTGCATACTTAATAGATGTAGATATACAATTGGAGGTTAAATCTGAAATAACAGCCTGAAATAAACCAGGACCCAGCACTGAGCCCTGAGGTACTCCAATGGCCATACCAAATACATCAGATAAACTCTCATTTACATGCACTCTTTGTGTGCGATTAGATAACAGTTTGTAATCCAGACAATAATATTCATATTAATTTTTAAATTTTGTAACTTTATTTGTAAGGCCCAGTGTGGCATGGCATCAAAAGCCTTACTAAAATCCAAGAAAATAACATCACATGGTATACGTCTGTCTATAAATGAACTGATATGTTCATAAAAAATCATCAGGTTAGACTGGCAACCTCTGCCTTTTATAAAACCATGCTGTTCTTTGTCTGAATTAAGTAATATTGTATTTAATGAATCTCTAATTAAACTTTCCAAAATTTTGCAGATGGTAGAGGTAATGCTGACAGGATGATAATTCAAACAATCTGATTTTAAACTCTTTTTATGTACAGGAACAACTATGGCGGTTTTCCATTGTTCTGGGAAAAAACCCTGTGACAAGCAAGATTCAAATAATAATTTAAGGGGTATCACCAGATAATCTTTTAGTAAAAATAGCAATTGCCCAGATATATTATCTGGTCCAATGCTTGTTTTGCCTTTTTGTGATTTTAGTTTATTTAGAATGTATACAGATGAAAAGGTAATATTATCTATACTGGTATTTCGAAGCTGAGAAACGGATTTGTCAGAAATTGTGTAATTTAAAAAAAAAACGTTATTGAATATATCTGCCATTTCCTTAGGGTTTTGAGCAATACAATTTTCCTTTTGAATAGGGCCCACTTTACATTTTTTTAAGGAATTAATGTAGGAAAAAAATAGCTTACTATTTGTGTTATTAGCATTTTTTGCTAATTCCAGTTCCCAGTTTCTCTTAGAGCTCCTAATGGCAGATTTACAATGTTTTTGTGCCTTAATATATATAGACCAATTACTCACAGTTTTAGACTTAAGATAAGAAGCATATCTGACATTTTTCTGTTTTATCAATTTCTTGACTGATTTAATCAGCCATTTAGGCTTAAATTTACCTTTTGTATGTTTTATTTTATAAGATATAAACTATTCCTTTAAGAAAACCAATGTGTTATACAAGAATTCCCAATACTCCTGAAGTGATCTATCTTTAAATTCATTGTGCCAGTTAACGAATGACAGATATTGTTCCATTTCAATTATATTAGCTGTCTCATACACATAAATGAGAACAGGTTCAGAATCAATTTCCCATAAACGTTTCAAATTAAAAGTGATTATGTTATGATCACTATTGCTAAGAGGTGCTTCAACAGAGATATTATTAATATCAAGATTATCACCATGTAATACAATATCTAAAAAATTAGTACCTCTAGTGGGATCAGTGACACCTTGTTTTAATTGAAGTTGAGCACACTTTGCTAAAAGTTTTTGCATACTACTGCACTCTACTGTACCTTCCAGGCATACAACCCAGGAATGGGCATTGACCTTTATGGGCTGGCTCCTACACTGTCCATTTTTATATCCATATTGCATCCTCTTTCTACTTCCAAGAATTCACCTTGCCTCATGTCAATCTAAAACACAAACAACCTCAGCACAAAAGCACTCATGCAAGAATTACCGGGGAAGGGCATTGGCAAGCATGCCAGAGTTTAAAGAAGTACATAATTACACAAAACCCTAATAATGCAAAGCATCATGGGAAATTTATTAAATTCACCATAAAATACTTTAAACTGTTTCTGTTGCATGCAGGAGGGTATGGTACTACATGGTGTCTCTCACAATTTGCAAAGGCTGAATAAAGAAGACACAGACATGTGTTTTCTCTTTCTCAGGACTCGTCATTGTGCCTCATCTGTATTTCAGCCCAGAGGAGGAGGAACCAACCCTATGATGGTCATAAAGGATTAAGTCATGATGAGCCCCAAATAGGAAACACAATCTGAAAAACAAACAACATCAGGACAAAGACACTGAGGCAAGGGTTACCAGGGAAGGGACTTGACAATAAAGCCAGATTTGAAAGAAAGACATAAATTACACATATTATTTATTTTATTTATTTATTTCAATCTAGGATTACAATACCTTTGAGCCGAGGCTCTTTTACAAAGGTTCCACATCAGCGTGTGCAACAGTCATAATTTTTGTTACAAACATATAGTCATTGACTTACAGACATGTAATAACCAGTACAAAGACTTGAGCTATGAGCAAGACAAGGGAAGGGGGTGGGTGGTGGGGGAAGTGAGGTAGGGAGATTGAGAGGGGAAGGAGGTGCAGGGGTAAGTAAGAGTAGGAGGTGGTTGGGGCGGGGCAGGAGTGGAGATACAGGGGGGAGATGGGCGAGGGCAGGAGACAGTGCAGCCAGGGGCCTTGTCGAGGGAATATGACAGGTAAGATACATGTAAAGCATCATTGAAGGTACATGCAAATCACCATGTAAGAAGTTAGACTGGTTTTGCTCTGAGCTTTGAAGTTAAGGGCTGGCTCTGATGTTGTACACCCATACATACTTGCCCTGCCTTTTTTCCAGGCACTATCCCCAGTGCCAGAAGTTACCCCTTTAGAACTGGCTCCACCCTTATCCCAGCAGGCCTTTTTTCCGTGGGTTTGGTTACATTGTTTCTACCTCAGTATTAAAGTCCCGCTACATGTCACAGCATGTCTGGGGTCTTTGTTCCAGTATTTATTAAAATAGTCATCTACCTATTAGGATAGTGACCTATGCCTTAGTTCCCAGAGGTTTTCTTCATTGGGGGGTTTCATCTTTGTGCTGAATGTCAATAATAATACTAATCCTGATACTATTACTCACTTGGTTACTAATTTGCATAGCAAATTGGAGTAGGATGGAAGTCCTTCATTCCTCAACTGTAGTGTCTCTCCTGTTCCATTATTGACCAAGAAAAGTGATGAGCTCAGTATTCTAATGCACTTTGAAGGTCAGGTCTTTGTGTCACTCAGAGAACTGTTTGGGGGGTTGGGGAGTAGAAAATTGCTAGGGCACTAGGAGATAGGCTATTCCAAATGGATAGGCCTGACAGAAATGGGATGCAGTGAAACTCTGTTTATAAGGGAGGGTACATAGTATAGGACAAGGAGGACATCAGGAGGAAAACAGTGTCACATGTCTATCTGGTTTGAGTTGGGAGTAAAGGAAAGCAAAAGAATCACCTTGGTTGTGTGATAAATGCTCCCAAACAGTCCGGCTAAGCATGATGCCAGCTGGTAGAGGAAGTATGAAGTCAGCCAAATCAAATGAAGTGGCAATCTTGGGGAACTTCATTCTCGGGGTCATAAAAGGGCATCTTGAGAACTGTAATGACTGGGTTAATATTGAGTTCTTGTCCACTTTCAAAAACTGCTTCTTACCAGAGTATATCCAATAAGGGGCTTGGTTTAAAGTTATCCTTGACCTTGTTCTCAGCATTGGGGATGGCACCATCTCCAGTGTGAACATCATACCACTGGATTGAGGCAGTGATCACAACATAGTAACCTTCTCCCCAATAGCATGTAGAGCTTGGTCACCAGGATGCATAACTTTAGAAAGGCAGAAGAGGGATCTGGTGCAAAAGATCCGAATGCTGTTCTTTGAGGCTGGTGATGTGCATATGTGGGGAATGTTGAAGAAGTTATTGTACTTGGAGAAGCTTGGAAGTCTGCCTCCTTGTAAGGAACAAAATAAAAGGCCACAAAGTGACCCCCTTGACAATATATAGTACTGTAGGACCCAAGGTAGCTAATCATACACAAAAGAGGGTCTATAACTGCTGGAATCAGACAGATTTGCTCCAGGAAAGGGAGGACCCCAGATCACCACTATATGGAAGACAAAGATGGTCTGGAAACCTGGGAAGCAGTATGGGCTGCAGATGACACCATAGGCATCTTCCACATACTGTAAATGGAAAGATAATGGTAAATGAGGGAATTGGACTCCTGAAAACAAGGTAAAGGGGGGGAACTGTATTTGAGCAAGGGGCATGACTGAGATGCTGAATAGGTATTTTGCTTTGGTGTTCATCCATTGGCCCCAAGGAAGGGGGTGCTCATTGGGACTGCCTATGTCATCAAGGATAACCATGATTACAACTTGTAGAAATCATGCATGCGATGGTAGCAAACTATCTGGGAAAGTTCAAGCCAAGTAACTCCCAACTGGCAGATGAGATACACCCCATAATCAGAGAAAGAAACAATTGGTGGCCTCTTGAGACAATATTTCATAAGTCTGTCAGTACAAGTGTGGTACCTGAGGACTGAAAAGTGACCACTGTTGTCATGCCTGGGTCACTATAAGTCAGTCAGTCTGACATCACTTCTTAGCAAGGTCTGGGAATCCATATTCAAAATAGAATAATGGATCCATGTTCTGGCCCCCTCACTGTGGCTTTATGAGGGTCTGAATATGCCAAACCAACCTCATCACATTTCAGTTGGGTGACCCAGGAGGTGGGCAGGGCCACAGACAAAGAATGTTTGGACTTCACCAAGGCTTTTGACATTGAGATGGATGGTAAGCTTCTTTTCAAAGTAACCCAGAGTGGTAGACTATATATTAAGCATAAACAAGGCTGATTGCTAACTGTCTTGGTGGTAGGAAGCAGAGGGTTTTGGTTGATGGGAACTACTCTGAGCAGAAAGAGGTAATCAGTGGCATCCTTCAAGGATCAATAGTGGAGCCACTGCTTTTCAACATTTCATCAATGAGTTGGAACTCCAAGGGTCCAGCAGGCTGCTTAGGTTTGCTGATGACATTATGCTGCCAAGGTTGGTGGGCTTCTTTAATGTTGGGGATAAACTTAAGATGGACATAAGCAAGCTGAGTGACTGGCTGGAATCCTTGAATCTTAGATTCAATGTAGCCAAATGCAAGGTGTTACATTTGGGGAGAAGAAACAGGGGTTGGACTATACACTGTTATAAGCTCTTGCTGTAGTGGAAGCAGAAAAGGACATGAGGGTAATTACAAGAAAGAGACTCAAACATGACAAGCAGTGCATGGCTCCTGTGATGAAGGCTGGAAGAATATGGGGGTGCATCAAAACAAAGTAACCAGCAGAGCAGGGGAAGTAAACCTGTGACTTTAGGACAGGGCTGAGGCTCCAACTAGACTACTGCAACAGGTTTGGGCTCCCCAAAAAGGACAGTGAGGGAGTTGAGAGAGTACAATGTAGTGCCACCAAAATGCTTAGGGGCAAAGAGGAGGGACACTATAAAGAGAGTCTGAAGGCTGGCTGGACCGCCAGTGCACCAGTAGCACTACCGCTCACGATGCCGATAATCCAAGTTCAGAAGTGTGCCAGGGAATCAGAGGGTTGGCTGGGGGGGGGGAGAATTGAGCATCCTGTGGACTGCCGTCTTCCTCTGGAGAGAGGGTGGGGAAAGTTCTCCAGCACTCTCCTGCCCCCTGGTGGAAGCCAGTGGTCTGGCAGCCAGAACTGGCATCTTCAGAAGGGGGCAGACGTTGGTATATGGGTCCCTGCCATCATTGCGTGCCTCACCTTCCAGTGGAGGAAAAATGGAAAAACTCATGACATACAGGATGTTGCCCACCTTGTGCCACAGATCCTGCACCGCTGACCCATGGCACCTCCAGGCACTGGATCCAGACATTCACTGGGAGGAAGGGACCACTCCTGATGGCCCCACTCTGGGGTGGAAAGCCAGGGAGGAACACTAGGAAAAGTAAGTCTCAGAGGCAGCGGATGATGGGGCTGCATGCAGGGAGCTGGGCCGAATGGGGCTGGTCCCTGGGGGGGGGGAAAGACAGGCAGAAGGCCCTTATCATATTTACTCTGGGATAGGGTGGGGTATGGTCTGTCTTTCACATACTCAAAGTGTATTGGGAAGACTGAATGGAGATGTTTGATCTGGTATGCTCCAGCGTGATATGGAGATATCCCCTGAAGCTTAGCTGGGCTTACAATTTGAAGATAGAGGGGGGGTGGCTGAGAGGTAATGGGAGGAAATATTTTTTCACAGAAAGGGTTGTGGATGCATGGAACAGCCTTCCTGAGGAGGTCGTGGAGTCAAAAACAGTGGGGAAATTCAAGAATACATGAGACAGACATCAGGCAATTCTAGGGGGGTAGGAGGAAGTAGGCTGTTGGTTAACTAGGATCTGCATCTTATCCATTAGGTAGGGAAATGGACAGATTAGGTGAACCAAGGGTCCTTATCTGCCATCAGATTCTATGTTTCTATGTTTATAGATTTAGGAAACACCTCATCTTCCCAGGGGCGGTGAATCTGTGAAATAGCAACCTTTCAGAGACAGTGGATATGAAGATAGTACAGGTATTCAAGGTTTTCAAGGGCAGTGTTATAAATAACAAAGGAATCCCAGTATACAGTACCATTGGTAGTAGCCTAGCCTATGTTAGACTGATGAGGGCCTAGGAGGAAACTGGGCAGAATGGACAGGCCATGAGTCTTTTTATGTCCATGAACATCTATAAATCTATGTAGAGCAGGTGAAAAATCCCAATAAATTAGTATAGGTTTGCACAGCAGGCATATCCTGCATATAAAGGGAAGGGGGGCATAGACCTAGACTCCATTCAATCATACATTTTTATAGCACTAACTTTTTTTTCTTTTACTTTTTATGTTAAAGGGACACTGCCAACCTCCTTAGGTCTCAAAGTGTCCCTAGATTAAAAAAACACTTTTTATGATTGCCAACATTCTGTAATGATTGCTGATGTAGCTGATTCTTTTCTTCTTTAAAAAAGTGAAAAACAGACTGCCTACCATACTGGTGTTACCACACAAACACAGGTTTGTTTACATTCCCTGATCAGCTCCAGCTGCATCTTTTCTGGACTTGGCAACACCCACAACTAAGTCTAGCCCCTCATGATGCAGTGGGAGTTAGGTGTTCACTGTATGGCAAGCCTGAATTATGTCCCTAATGGCTTGCCATGAGAGACTGCACTGTTTGGGAGTGTTTCTAATGCTCAGGAAGTATGCAGTAAGAACATCTCCAGGATTGTAAACAAAACAAGGTCATTTAAGAACATACATTAGCATGCATTTCAGTTCTACTAAACAAGGAAACAGACAAAACAACAATACCAATGAATTTTAGAGAAGGTAAGCAATCATAAAATGTAGGGTTTTAACTAGAAATAATAGATGAAAAACAGGTTGACAGTGTCCCTTTAACATTTGACACACAAAACAGCTTTTATGCATTAATTTCACTCTTTGGGCTGGATTCCCAAAAGGACCTTAGACCAACACAAGGTGCATCAAACGGACATCTTGCATCAAAACCAGGTGCAGCAAATATTGTGCACCATATTCAGAAACAACAGCACTCTCCATGGCAAAGTCACCCAAACTGATGCAAGAGGTCCACTGCATCAAACATATGATGCATGAGGGGATAATGCCACAAGCCCAAGGCGCAACAGCATGGGGTGAGAATGCCTCCAGGTGAACCGAAAAGACGATGCAAGGGGGCATGAATTCCCATGCTGAGGCACAAAGATGATGCAGGGAGTGGAAATGCTACAAGGTGGAGAAAAACTGAGGAGGGAGGCATGGAGCAAGAACTGATGCAAGCTGCATCGCAGAGAGCATGCAGTGGGTGACCACTGATGCAAGCTGTGGTGAAAAACATTGCATGGGGCAAGACCTGAGTCAAGCAATACGGTGGATAAAATGGACATGATAATGATAAGTGCAACCCCCAGAACGTCCCGCAATGGACCACTGGCCCTTTCATCATCCCAGTCAGTGATGCACCATCTCCATTCCATGCACCACTGTTGATTAGACCAGCTGTACCATGGTCTAATGGATTTCTGCCATCATCAATATGGTCACAGTGCTTCCACCTTTGTGAATCCCAGAAAAGGGGTGCTGCATAATTTTTGTGATGCTAGCCCCATTTTGACATGGTGCACCCAGGTTTTTGATGCAAGTGTAGTGCAAGCCACTTTGGTATTAGTGGACCTGGGTTTGACCCAAGGTGTGTTTTAGAACTGGAACTGATGCAAACTTTGTTGCAGGTTACAATTTGTGTCAATGTTTTTTTTTGGTGTAAGCACTGTGCAGCATTCCCAGCTCTTTGAGAATCTACCACATTATCTTTTTGGGCAAGTTTCACAAAATACTCAATTATATTCAAATTGACATTGGGAATACTGCACAAGCCCTAGCTATTAGGTTGCTCTTAGGTGCACATAGCAAGTCACTTACAATTGCGTCTGTATACATTCCCCCTACAGATTAAGTGGCGTGTCCACAAAATTATTGCATTTATACAAGGCCTTAAGCAAAACTGAGAGGTGGTTGTCCTAGGCAACTTCAGTATAAACTGGATGTCACCTGATGCAGCCCAATATAAAGATGTCCCATCTTACATTAACTTCGCACAACTGATTGACTCACCCACTAGGATCAACTATCGTACCGGCTCCAGGACCCTGATTTATTGGATCATCGCAAATCAAATGGGCTGGATCTCCAACATCACAGTCCTAGCTGATTCAATTAGTGATCATTCCCCTATTAGTTGCCACGGGGCCAAAAAGGCCTCTAAGCCCCCCCCCAAATTCATAACGAGTCACACACTTAAGCGGGGGCAGCTAAATGCACTCAAGACCTTCCTTAGCCACATAGATTGATCCTTCCTTGACTCTGCCTTAGATATTGACCAGATGCTGAATTATTTTATCACTAAGTTTAACGAAGCCTGTGACTTCTATGTGTAACCCCCTTGTTCCCAGGGGTTACAAGAATCTCATTAGAATTAGTGGTAGGCAGGGAAGGCAGCTAGTGATTTTCCAGTAAATGGATTTCACTCTGTCTCTCCCTCTGTTGTCAGCCTCAGCTGAGAGCTGGAGGAGTGATGTCTTTTAGAACTCTCGCAGCAGCATAAGCCACAGCCAGCTGTTGTGAGATAGGGAGATAGAATTCTGTAGTCAGTTGGTGGCTGGAGTCTGCAGAGTGTAGTTGCAGTTCCAGCAGCAGCTCTGACATAAAGCTGTAGTTTTTTTTTTTTTGTCCCCCTAATGGAGTTAAGCAATCTTCCAGTTTGTGTGAAGTGGTGGAAACTGACTCCAAACGATTTTCTGTGCTTCATCCCAGGGGGGATGGAGCCAGCTGCCAGGATGTTAGGGGAAATCCCCTTGATCCTACCAGGACATTTGGTGAAGCTGCCTTGTGTACATCCTCTGTGAGTACTTTTGCTTTGTGTGAAAGTGCCCAGTTGGTACCTGCATTTTAAGGGTGGATTCTCTGACAGAGGGACCCTGTCACCCATAATGGTTCTATGTGTTATGGGCAACTGCGGAAGGGCGACTCACAGAAGAGCGACGTCAGGGACAGCGAAAACAATTTCACCACCCTGACAACCTCGGTGCATAAATCGGCACTGGGGACTTAAAATACTTTCTGTTTCTCTGTGGGGGTTTTGCCTCCGCACCCCCTACCTTAAGGATTCTCAACCCAGGGGGTATGTCGGGGTGAAAGCAAAAAAAATTGTGGTCCGGATGCAATAAAAGCACAGTAGTGCCAGAACCCAGACCTGAACCCCAGCACCGCAAGTGGAGGCCAACCCAGATGCCACTCATGCAACTCGGCAGCTGATCGCAGGCCACCCACATCTCCTCTGCCCCTCCCAGGCCACGCTCGCTGTGCTCGCTCCCCCTCTGCATGTGTACACATAGTGACATCCTGTCACTAGGGTCAACCACGCCACCACATCCGGTCACCCTCCCTGCCCCCTCGTCTTTCGGGCTTTCGCTCATATCATGTTGCCATTTTGGACGGCGCCGTGATTCAGGTGCCAATGTCACAGGCAACCCCCTAAACAGTTTTAAAAGTTGGCTGTCCTCTGTGGAGTCCAGTATGTGACCATTCAAGTGAACAGAACTTTTACCTTTGACACCCCTGTGGTGTCCTGTGAGGATGTTAAGTGTGAAATACATTTCTAGAGAGCATCTTCAATTTTGGTACAGTGTGAAGTATATTTACCAGAGGGATGGCTGAGTATGAACTTGGAAACAAAAGTTGGGAGACCCCTGATCTGGAGTGATCAGTTTAGCACTCCGGTTTCTGAAGGGCACCTTTGTTAATTTCTGTCAGTGCATGTGGCCAATGCCTGAAGAAAGTTCTACCCCAGTGAGTGGGTTTTCTCCAGTTTGCCCCTTGTATGTGGGTTCTGTGAGTGTTGAGCCTTTAGTGCTCTGTGTGGTCATGTGTGACCCAACTTAACCTATGCAATATGGGAAGTGACCAAGTACTGGCCACGTGTGCCATTCCCAGGAAGAAAGTGTGTGTTCTACAAGTGGCTAGGCCATGAGTCTTTCAGTCATCCTATGCAATATGGGAATTTGGTGTTCTGTACCTCAGATCTCTGCATTTACCCTGTGTGTAATCATCTTCGCTTTGTGTTGTTCCTACTATGTTATAGAATAAAGCCACACTCTAGAATCCCAATCTGGTTTGGGCATTTATGTTATTGCTTCCTGTGTATGGAGTTACTTGGGTACACCTGTCCAGAAGTGCAATCCTAGCATAGCTCTGAGCAAACGTTTTCTCCCCGGGACCTGGGTTCTGGCCATGGTATTGGTCCCAGCCAGGTGTGTGCCAGGTAGTAGCTGCTCTTGGTTTGTGTTTTATATTGTCTGCTCTATCTGGCATATCCCGCCTTGTCTAATGGTGGCAAATCAATGTAACCCCCATCCCTCTCTTTTCCCCTAGGCAATGGGAGGTGTGCCTGCTGGTTAAATAAGGGGCTGGTGGGGGGCTTACATATGCCCTGATTATAAAGTGGAAAGTGAAAGGACTCTACAATTCCTGGAGCTCCCCTGCTTTACTGAATCTCATGGCCACCAGGGAACATTTCTGGCATAGAGTCAAGGCTACCGGCCAACAGGCTGACCTTCATAAATATAAAATGACCAGAATCACCTGCACCCACAAGATCAGACTCGCTAAACAAGATATTTCAGGAACTGCTTTACTGATTCCTGAGGAGATGTCAGAAAATTCTGGGAAAACCTTAAAGACCTTACTGGTAAAAATAACAAGACATCTCCCTCTAGGCTACTTGTCAATGGGATAATCACCCAGGATCCCTGCTCCATCTCAAACACCTTCAATGATGCTTTCACTGACCTCAGCAGCATACTGCCACCTGGCCTCCCTGATGCATCTGATGTCAATGCACATGGACCAATGACTCTACCTAAGAAGCCACCTTCGCGCCTTCCACCCTTCTACCTTAAAGCAATCACCATCTCAAAACCAGAAAATATCACATGCAGGTTCTAGGCAAATCCAGACATAGCAGCAACACACTGGACCTTAAGATACTTTCTCTGACTCTGGATTGTGTGTTTCTGCCACCAACACATCTCATGAACCTATCTCTCCATCTGGGTCAATCCCCCTTGATTTGGAAAGCTGCAGTGGTCACTCCTGTCTTTAAAAGTGGCAACAGAGCACTTCACTTAAACTACCACCTAATATCAATATTGCCTCCCCTCTCTAAGGCATTAAAAAGAATAGTTTCTAACCAACTGGTCGAGTACCTGGAAAAGTATGGAATACAGTGCCCACAACATCATGGGTTCTGAAGGGGGCACAACACATTCACTGCCTTCTTGGAGTACTCTGGTTTCCTGCATGGTGCCCTTGACAGTAGTCAGATAGCCAGGGTGATTTATATCAACTTAACTAAGGCCTTTGACACTGTCAATCATAAGACACTTCTCTCCGAACTCCGCTCCTTCGGACTCTCCATGTAAGTTGTTGGATGGTTTCAGAGCTACCTTTACAATAGGTCCCAAAATGTAAAAATAGAAGGCACACTCTCCAACAGCCATCTGGTTCTCTCGAATATCCCTCAAGGGTCAACTCTTGGCCCCCTTTTATTTAGCCTTTTTATTAACAAACTTTTCTCAGTCTACGAAGAGCACATTCTTTTTTAAACTAATGATGTTGACATCTTCTCCAAAAGCCCAGACCCGCTCCAACTTCAGATGAACCTTCAAACTGACTTCACTGTGGCTGAAGCTTGTTTTTCTAAATACAAGCTTCTAGTGAACTACAAAAAAACTTAGATTATGCTGTTTGCAAACCCTTCTTAATAATCATAAGAGCTTTGAAATGGCAATCCTGAATAGCCTATGCACCCTCATTGAGCAATTACACACCTTCAAATATCTAGGCATCACTCTGGACAGTGCTCTATCCTTTGCTCAGCACTCAGATCAAATTGTTAAGGTTGTCAATCCCAGAACTGGTCTACTATATAGCCACCGTCATTGCCTGACCCAAGAAGCATTGTCACTCACCATAAAAAGCTCCATTCTGTTCATCATTGACTATGGGTTAGTAGTCTTTGGGGCTGACCCTGACACCACCATCAAAAGGATTAGTACTGCCATTAATAAATCCTACAGGCTTCTTCTTGGTTCCAGTAGACTAACCCACACGTGCCATTTATTCACAGTTCAACTGGCTTACTCTACAAGGTAGAATTTGGTATCAAGTGTGTCTTCTAGGGAAAAAAGCCCTCTTTAGCCTAACTCCACCTGCTATCCAGAACATCCTGTCCACTGCCCCAACCCCCACCTTACAAGAAGCACCACCAGACAATCTCTCCATGACCCGTTTTTCCATATCTCACAAGTGAAAAGATCTTTTACTTACTGAGTCCCTCTAAGGCTTAACGACCTCCCCCAAATATAATCAATGACCCAAGTGTGGCCCATTTAAGAGACAACTCCACCAGCACTTCACCAGTCTTAGCATTTGCGATTGCTAGCCACTGATTCCTGTCCTTGACCCCCCCTCAGCCCGTTATGCCCTCTGCACTTATTCCCCCACCCCTTTCCCTACCTCTTTCTCATGGAACCTGACAAAGAAGTACTTATCTTGCTGAACTCTTGAGCTTGACAAAGAAACATTTATTTCTGCTTAAATACCTAATTTGTTGTTACATTGTAATCTAATTGTATGTTATCCTTGTTTTCTATGTTCAGACACTGGTGCCCTATAACACTGCACTTTTACTGCTCTCAGTGTTCCAGTCCTGTAATGTATATTATGTGTCTTTTGTTCATTTGACGTGGAACCTTTGTAAATGAGCTTCAAGCTCAAAGGTGTTTTTCCAAGACACCAATAAATAAATAATTAAATAAATAAACAGTGTCACGCTAGAGTTACATCACTTTACATGTATTACTTGCCCATTTCAATGGGACAAGATTCTTTCATAAATTTTGTTCACTTTGCCCTGTCATTCTTCCAAGGTCTTGAAATGTTCTAACCATTTTCTGGTACAGTTGTACATTTCTTGTGTCAGAAAGAATAATGAAAAATAGATATTTTAGAACATTAGACAATGAATATTGCAAAAGCAGCCCAGCAAAAGACTGGCAAATTGTCTAGTTCTGTTCCTCGGATCTTCTCTATATCCTCTGCCAAACCCACGCTGACTGCAAGTGAATTTCAGATGCTGAAGAAAATTCTTTCAGCTCAGTTATATGTACAATAGGGCCTCTCAAGATTACTGTAACTAGCAGCTGAGTTGCTGGCCACCACCCACGCCCCATCAGCCCACCAAGCTCTTCAGGTATGCTTCACTTGAACTCCGGGACTTTTGTGGGAAGCCAATTGGCTGGTCCTCCCAGCTGAACTCCTCATTGGACTGCCCGTAATCCATGGCTGAAACCCTAGCTTGGTTCACCCTGCTGCTCCCAGATCTTGCCTTTCTCTGAGACACTTTTGTTCTGCTCCATTTGAATTTTGTCCCCCCTCCCATCCTCGGTCCTGACATGCCTGCTCCTGACACTCTTTAAATAGACATTTGCCCCACCCCATCCCACTGCTCCATAGCCTGTTAGTTTTCCCTTCAGCAATTTAATTGCACCTAATGACAACTACTCATAAGACCTGATCCATGATGTGTTTGCTTTACCCACCCCACTCAGTACTTACTAAGGGTCATACTAAGAGTCATAGATGTACAGAAGGCAAGAGCCCATGTTAGTACATTTCCCAGAAGTCTAGAAGTGTTAAATCCAATTTAAAAGATGTTTGTTGAGATTTGTTTTGAAAGTATTGGGTGTTATTTGTATCTAGCAGAGACTTGGGTAATACATTCCATATGGGGATAATCCTCTGGGTGAAAAAATTATGTCTGATGTCAGTCCTTGGGTATGTTAGTGATAGTTGAAAATTATGACTTCTAAGATTGCAGTCCCTAATATTAAAGGACAAGCCAAACAGTGCCATAAGCTTTGGATTTTTTGATATGTTATACATAAGTAAGAGGTCACCCCTTGTTCTTCTCAGTTCCAGTGAGTATAAACTCAGCTCCTGTAATCTTGCCTCATAGGTCTTATTTTGCATTCCATCAATCATCTTTGTGACTATGCGCTGAACCCCCTTCAAACTGTTGACATCTCTCCTAAGATAGGGACTCCAAAGTGGAGAACAGTAATCTAGCTGGGGGCATACATATGCTCTATACAACGGGAGAATACAGCTCCTGTTCTGAGTAACAAATGCTCTTTTAATGCATCTTATAAGCCTATTAGCTTGATTTCTAATATGGTTACAGTGAGTAGTAAATGTGAGGCCTGATTTGATAATAACTCCCAGGTCCTTTTCCTCAGTTATAGGTTGCAAAGGGGTACCATTAAATTTAAATTGTATGTTTGGGTTAGAATTCCCCCAAGTGCATAATTACACATTTGTTGGCATTAAAGCATATACTATTTTGTTTTGCCTATTTTTCTAGACTTATCAGGTGTTCTATTAGGTCTGATATATCTGTTTCAGATCCAACTTTGGCTGCAACTTTTGTATCATCTGCAAATTTGATGGCTATATTGTTCAAATTTGTTGTCATATCAGATACAAAGATAGAAAACAGCACAGGTCCCAAGACGGACCTATGTGGTACCCCACTAGTGACACTGCCTGTGCTGGAGGAATATCCCCTTATACACACTGCTTGTGTTCGGTTATTTAGCCATTCTTTAATCCAATTTACCAACCTATAGTTTATCCCAAATGAGTGCATTTTGTTAATCAAGGTTCTATATGGCACTTTGTCAAAGGCTTTGCAAAGATCCAAGTGTACCACACCTACCAGTATTTTATCATAAAGGAATTTACTAACATTGTCATAATAAACTAGGTTGCTGGTAAGACATGACCTTTTACTTTTAAAATCATGCTGATTGGGATCTACTAGGTTTTTTTTTAACTAGGTCTTCCTCGATTCTTTTTTTTTAAGATGGCTTCAAATATTTTACCCAAAATGATGTCCAGACTAATAGGTCTATAATTGGATATTTCACTTTTGTTGCCTTTTTTGAAAAGTGGTGTTATCAATGCAGCTTTCCAATCATTTGGTACTATTCCTGATATTAGTGATAGGCTGAATATTTTGTATAATGGTTCAATTAACCAAGGTATTATTTCTTTCAGTAGGCGTGGATGAAGTCCATCTGGCCCTGGTGATTTGTTGATGTTAATTACCTCCAATTTGGTCTTGATTTTGTGCCTACTGATTTCTGTGATACCATCATCTAATACATCATGGTCTGGATATTCAAACTGCACCAGGCTGTGGAGCAAGCTTGGGCGCAGCTTAACTTGGCTGTGCAGGGGTGTGGACCGGGCGATATTCAATGGTGCTCCGCCATGGCTCAGCAGCATTAAATATCACACCCTGGCCACTCCCAGTGCCCATGGTGCAGTGGCACTGCACCAGCGCAAGTGGCCAGAGTGGAGCATGGAGCTGGGCTAGCGCAAGTTCCATTACACCATGCACAGCACCAGCGATATTCAAAAGTTGACATGCAAATGGGGCCATAATGTATGCAAGGCACACATGGGGCCATTTGCATGTCATTATGGCCCCATTTGCATGCAGGTGTGCCGATCCCTGACGACTTGCGCCTGACAACCTGCCAGGCAGCAGCGGTCGGGGACCGATGACCCCTGCAGCCCAATCGTGGGCATTTGTTTAAAAAAAGATCACCTTCCAATATCCCTGGTGGTCCAGTGGATCTCTAGCTGCCTGATCATGGGCATTTGTATAAAATAGAATAATTCGTCCAATATCCCTGGTGGTCCAGTGGACTGCTATCTGCCTGATCTCGGGCATCTGTAAATAAAAAAAGTCCTATATCCCTGGTGGTCCAGTGGACCCCTATCTGCCCGGTCATGGGCATTTGTATAAAATAGAATAATTCATCCGATATCCCTGGCGGTCCAGAGAGCTCTGTTAATCTCTCGGGCATCTGTAAAAAAAGTCCTATATCTCGGTGGTCAGTGGACCACTCTTTGCCCGATCTCAGGCATCTGTAAATAAAAAGTCCTATATCCATGGTGGTCTAAGGTACCCCTCCCACCCTTCCACTGAGCCCCACGCTCCTCCCCATCAGCCAGTGGGTGGCAGCACCCTACCTGCCTGCCACCCCGCCGCCCACTGACTGACACCTCAGTAGGCTGCATGCCCATTGGTTCACAGCGTAAGCCAATGGGCGTGCAGTTCCTCATTATTCATATTCCAGATATGTGAATAAATCATTCACATATCTGGAATGTAGTATGTTGAGTTGCATGCCCATTGGCTCACGCTGAGAACCAATGGGCATGCAGCCCTACTGAGGTGTCAGAAGGGCGGGGCAGCAGGCGGTGGGTGCTGCTGCTCGCTGGCTGATGGGGAGAGGAGTGGTTGGGCCCAGTGAGCGGGTGAGGAGGGGTGCCAATTGACCACCAGGGATATAGGACTTTTTACTTACAGATGCCCGAGATTGTGTAGAGAGCAGTCCACTGAACCACCAGGAATATAGGCTTTTTTATTTACAGATGCCCGAGATTGGGCAGATAGGAGTCCACTGGACCACCAGGGATATTGGATGAATTATTCTGTTTTATACAAATGC
Organism: Neoceratodus forsteri; assembly: GCA_016271365.2. NCBI lineage: Eukaryota > Metazoa > Chordata > Ceratodontiformes > Ceratodontidae > Neoceratodus > Neoceratodus forsteri. Next base: position 67,363,979 of record CM057453.1, on the reverse strand, counting down.
CCACCATCAGGCATGGGGGGGTGCCACCAGGTGCTGCCGGAACTCGGGTGGCCACCCACAGGTGGCAGCTGCCGTGTTGTGCCCTGCAATGCAGCAGCTCACCTGTGGGTGGCCATCAGTTGTTCCTTTTTTTGGGGGGCTTAACTTTGTGCTGGCACAGGTAGGGGTTGCGCATGCATGGCTCTGTACATCCCAGGCTGAATATCGGGCTGTGCAGATTGTGCAGGCCGCCCCCACCTGTGCCTGCATCATTACTGATGTGCTCCGGCACAACAGGATTTGTGCCACGCACTTTTTCCTTTTGAATATCGCACCAGGGCGCAGCCCTTTTGAATATCTGGGCCATTATGTACTGTATATTCAGCATCTTGTTTCCTATCTATTGCAACATTAACGATGGAACAAAAATATGTATTGAACTCTACTGCCATTTTCTTAGGAGTATCCACTATGTCATTGCCCACTGTAAGTGAATAAAATGGTTCTAGTGGCCTGCTTTTTATTATTTATGTAAGAGTAGAAACTCTTGCTTCCATCTTTTATATGTGCTAATTTGAATTCTAATTTCTTTTTTTTCCATTTTTATGGCATAGTTACATTTGTTTAGTATGTCCCTGTATTGGTTCATATTGTAGTCATTTTTACATTGAATTAAAGCTTGATATGCTCTACTTTTTTTTAGTAAGTGTAATATGTATGGGGTTGCCCATATTAGTATGTTTCCCCTACTGTTGTAGTCAGTTTTGTCCTGCACATATTTTTTTCTAATTCAAGAATTTTGTTTTTTATTATAAGACAGATTTCTTCAGGTGACATAGACACATTGCTCCATTTCCATGCTGTTAGATCTTTTTTGAATTGAGAAAGATTTGCCTTACTGTAGTTTTTAAATGTTGCTCTGCCCAGATTTCATTCAAGAGAGAGTTTTGTATTGAAAGTTATCACACATTGGTCACAATTTTATAGAGGGTCATGGATTTTAATATTTTTGACTTGATTTGGGATGTCAGTTATTAATAGGTCGAGAATATTATCTTTCTTCGTGGGGGTGTTTATGAGTTGAGTTAGTCCGTTAAAAGCACATAACTCCAGGAATGAGTTTTCCATATTATTACTGGTTGTTCCCTTATTCCAATCTATCCCTGGGAGATTAAAATCTCCCATCAATATAATGTAAATTTGACCAGTTTTCTTATTTATGGCATCTAATATTGCCTGGTGTTCTTGTAAATTGACTTTGGGTGGTCTGTAGAAAAGGCCAACTAATAGTTTAGTTTGTTTTTCTCTCATGATTTCTACCCATAACATTTCATTGGTTATTTCATCCACAGACTCGTTTATTGATTTATAATTAATATCATTTTTGATGTAGAATGCTACCTCACCTCCCCTTCTGAATGTTCTATTTTTATGAATGGCATTGTAGCCCAGAATGTTTATGTTCCAACTGTATTTATCCCCCCACCAAGTTTCTGTAATTGCTGCTATATCAATACCCTCTTTATTTAGCATTATACCTAATTCACCTGTCCTAGTGGAGTGCAGACACCTTGCATTTGTGAGCAGGAAGAACAGTCTGTGTTTGTTTGAGTATTGCTTATTAGATTTATTTTCATTTATTGTCATTATACTATTTGTAGAAGATTTTGTTTTTGTTTCATTATCCCTTTGCCCCTCTGGAATTAGTTTTTTGTGACCGCATGGTCTTTTATTATATTATAGAAGGAAAACCCTAGCAAGCTTGTGTCCTTTTTATTTAAATCATAGCCATAGAGAGTGTCCCTGTGTTCAAATCTCTCCCAAGTCTTTATACACTCTATTTGATTCATAAGACACCATCTATGTAGCCAGTTGTTATAGGCTTTTATGTTTTTTTGATCTATGATAACTTGCTCTAGGTACAGGCAGGACTTCAGATATGATTGGTGTCACATTAAGGGTTTTTAGTGTTGTTATAGCTTCCTTCATATCTCTTGTTATATTTTTTTTTACTTTATCTTTTTATTGAAATTTGACTATATAAGAAAGCACACGTCTTATGCAATAGAAGAATATCCTCCATATAAGATATAAAATATCACTTAAACACAGTATTTAGGGTAAACATATTGGAGAAGCCTTATATAGATGTATTGATAATAAAACACAAACCTAGACAGGTTATAAGTGGAAAGCAGAAAGGTTACAATTAATAGAGTATTATAGAATCATAAATTGTAACTATGTACAAAATAAATGCTAGGGTAAGCTATGACAAGGCATTCAGTAAATTACAAAAAGTGATAAATGTGGCAATATGAACAGTGTTCAGTAATGGAGAGGTAAAGACAAGAGAAAAGTGTGCAAGGAAAGAAAGAAGAGAAAAAAGCAAGGAAGGAGAGAGGAAGAAAATAGAGAAGGAGGGAAAAAAAAAGAGGAGATATCTGTGCATAAAAGTTTCGGGGAAACCTAATCTGAGAACAAAATAAGAAGACGGCCAAACATCCCTAAGAATTAGGGTCTAGAAGAATTAAGTTCGATGTACTTGAAGTAATCACGCCCAACATCTGTCATATACAGTGAGTCGGTTATGAGTAACATGAGATAATCGGTCTGAGAAAGGTTTTGAAGAACATCTGAAAGAGAAAGCACCAGAGTTGATTTCCATTTCATAAGAATCAGACATGTGACCAGAAGAGAAAGTATGTTTAGCCATCTAAAATGTGTTGTTATACTTTCTAATTCATGTTTTCCAAAGTCAATTGTCCCTACATGAAGGATGGCTGTTTTTGGATTTTTGATATTTTGGAATATTCCTGGGAGCATACTGGTTACATCTTTTATGGCTGCCTCACTATAACTACAACTTGTAACATTTTCCTTGTTTCCCCTTGTGGTGAATCTATCTGTAAACGTGGTGATGGAATCCCCTAAAATATATATATTTGTTCAGGTAACACCTCTGGTGTGGGGGTGGCTGATTCATTGCTACAGATATTAGTAAGTGTTTCCGGAGAAATGCTTGTTGTATTTCCCTCAATGGTGGGTGCAAGGTGGGATCCAGTGTATTGGTGGTTTCTACTTGTGATGACAATAAGGGCTGCAGCAGTGGCTCAGTGATATAATTGGGTTTAGCAGATAATACTGCAGGTTTTGGGATCACGGACAGTTCTTCATCCAAAAATTGAATAAGTGGGTCAAAACTGTTTGTTAGCGGTAGGTTAAAACATTCTGCCTTACTACCCTTTTTTTTCACAGGCCTGGTGCATTGTACAATATACAAATCATTATCACCATTTCCATCCATGTCATCTAACCTTGTACGTTTTTTGGTGGGGGTACATGTTTTCAGGCTTTGGGTTCCTGAGTCATTTTTTCCATCATAGGTTTGAAGGGTTGCATGTGGGACCGAGGTGGGGGGGCCCAGATTGTTTTCTAGGGTTTTGCACTTCATCCTTGGTTGCTAGCAAGGCTTGATTTCCCAGCTCTCTCTCATTTATTCTGGAGACCATGCTTTGCTGGCTGCACTCAAGGGCCTGAAATCTGGTAACAAAGGCTGATATCTCTGCTAACATATCAGAATTCTGTTTGCATTTAAGACATAGAAAGGGATCATCCAGGACTGGTATCTCTGAAAAGAGATACATTTCACATGATACACATTTTATCCCTATTTTACCTGAAAACAATGTATTAAAATCCATTGTAATGTACTATAATCTATTTTAGCCAATACACTGGTGGGCTTATCCTGCAGTGAGTTCCATTCAGTAACTGTTGTTTAAACCCAATATTGCAGCTCTCCCTCATGCACCTCCAGCAACATGCATAACATGCGCAGACGCGTGTCTCTGCTCATGTCTCCACACACACATGAGTGTGCAACTTGCCCGAGCTCACCCTGTTCACTGCAGGGCTTAGAGTTAAACAGTCTCATGACCCAGAAGTATCACTCAGTGTCAAGGCTCCCTCACGGTCAAAAAAATGCCACAAAACAATAAAATATTTCCCCAACCACTATACTGAGGCAGTCATGTGTGCCTATTACTAGTGTAGTTTCCCAGAATAAAAAAACAGACTGTGTATTGCAGTGGTGTCACTCGATACTGTGCAGGGAATAGCAACAGTGTCCAAGGCAACACTCACTGTATTCCTGTTTCCCAGATCAGGTAGCAGGGCTCCAAAGAATTAACGTTTTGACTAAAATTACACAAGTTTGAGCCTTTACTCAGTTAGCTCAGTTAAAATCATGCAAGCAGTTACAAGGGGTGTTTCAAAGGCAATAGATTATTTTGCCCGCTCACTGCAGGGCTTAGATTTAAACAGTCCCATGACCCAGAAGTCTCTCTCAGGGTCAAGGCCCCTCATGGCTGAAAAAATACCACAAAACGTTAATTTATTTCCACAACCACTATACTAAGGCACTCATGTGTGCCTAGAACTAGTGTAGTATCCCAGAATAAAAGAAACAGACTGTGTAATGCAGTAGTGTCACTCGATACTGTGTAGGGAATAGCAACAGAATCCAAGGCAACACTCATTCTCTTCCTGTTTCCCAGATCAGGTAGCAGGGCTCCAAGGAACTAGTGTTTTGGCTAAAATTACACAAGTTTGAGCCTTTACAGCAGCTCAGTTAAAAGCATGCAAGCAGTTTCAAGGGGTGTTTCAGTAAACGAAAATCAAGACAAAATGGTTAGCAGTGTACCAAGCCATCTGACTTGCTGAGTCCTCTTGTTAGGCATCCTCCCTCTTCTGGTAAACCATCCCATAGATGATGTTAACCTACTCAATCCTCCAAGTGCATTACCCCCAAGACACCTCATTATTTCTTGGGCATGTTTGCCTTAAGGAGTACAGTTTTCTACCAGACGCCTAAACCAGCACTATACAATACTCCCCCCTTAGTTGTCCCAGCTTGGAGAGCTTTGTGTGCATCCTCTACCATCCCTTATGTCCTCCCTGGAACAGGGCTTTCTGAGCCACTCTTAAACAAAAGGAATGGTGCCTTGCCCTCAAAATCATTCTTAGTGCACTCAAGAAATTACTTCTCCTTTTGCTGTTCTGCTCTGACAATATTGAATTAAACCCTGGACCACTCTCACCTATTGCTGCACCCTCTGACCTCCAGCAACTGAAAGGACTCAGGGTTTTCTTCATTTAACGTCTTTAGCATTTAAAAAAAGTTTGATCTTATCCAGACCTGGGTTTGCCACACTAAACCTGACATTTTAGTGATCACAGAAACCTGGTTAAAAGGTTCTACACCTGTCAGCGCCATTAATATACCCTCATATAATATCTTCAGATTTGATAGAGGTACTGGAGGTGGGGGAGTCGTAATTTATGTGCTGGACAAATTTTCCATCTCGAATGTCGAATCTTCTGCAGTCCCAAAGGGGTTTGAAAGCTTGTTGTTTAAACTGACCCTGTCCTCGGAAGAAACTATCTTCAAAATAGGTTTTAATTGACTGCCATCAGGAGGCCTCCAAATTCTATACCACCGATGGAAATTGATGGATGCTGTTAACTCTGAGGTGGTCATCTTAGGTGACTTTAAGCTTGACTGGTTGTCTCCCTGCGCCAAACCTCTCAAGGACATGTGTGATAGCTATGGCCTCACACAGTTATTTCTAGAACCCGCTAGGCCAAATGCAAAAAAACTCACTAACAGCTCCCTCCTAGACATAATTCTAGCTAATAAGCTCCACAAATTTGTATATTCAGGGGTCTTCCACAATGATATAGGTGACTATGGTGAAATAGCTTGTATAAGGTCCACCCCAAGGCTACCCCTTCATCTAAATTGACATTCAAAACAAGCTTTCAAAAATTCAACCCCGCAGCCTTCTTAGTGGATCTAGCCATGATAAGATGGCAGGAATTTTGTCTCACTCCTTCCATATCTGAGGCCTGTACATTATTCCAGAACCTTGTCTCAACAATTATGAATGATCATGCCCCTCGAATTAAACTTAGGTCTTGCAGAAGAATGTGCCCTTGTTTCTCCCTGTCTCTAAAATATGTGAACCATACCAGAGACATTCTATGGAAGAAGGCTTGCAAATTCAAGCTGCCAGCCAATTTGGAATCTTTTAGGGCATCCAGGAATCTCTGTACTAAACTCATAAGGTCTGCAAAAGCTAGCTATTTTCAATCAGCTTTAGATTCCTCCAAAACACAACCCTGCTGAGTTCTGGCAAATCTTGAAGGACATTGAAGGTTCTAGCCACACTTCTTCCCAGCTGACTAAAATTATTCACAATAACAATACCTTTAATGATGAACAAGACATCTTAACTGAGCTAAAAAATCATTTTGCAACCACATGGTTAGCATTCGATACTTCCCCCACCAACCAGTTGCTTGTCCAACAAACTACTTCCACATCAACCCCTAACACCAGGTGTCCTGCCAACAGGTTTATTTTTACCCCAGTCTCTTACAAGCAGGTCAAAGACCTGCTGCTGACACTGGACACCAAAAAAAGTGCAGGTGCTGACCAAATCAAACCCTTCTTTCTAAAGCTGAGCTTCCATTTATTGACCACACCCATCACACATCTATTTTATCTGTTCCTCTCCCAAGGAGTCCTCTCACATCAATGGAAGAAAGCCAATGTCATTCCACTTTTTAAATCTGGCAACCAGAGTGATCTTAATAATTATCGTCCCATATCCTTGCTCCCAAACTAACTGAAACTCCTAGGGAAAGCAGCAAATTCTCAATTAAGGCAATTTCTCAAATCCAGTGACATCCTTAACCCACTTCAGTCCATCTTCATTCCCAACCACAGTACCATTTCTGCCTTGGCTAAAGTAACGAATGACTGGCAAGTCACACTGGATAGTAAAAAACATGTCAGTGCCCTTTTTCTGGATGTGAGTAAGGCATGCGACACAGTGCAACATGAAATACTCCTATCCATAAAGGAACAGTCAGACTGCAGCAGGCTTTCTCAGAGAACAGGCCTTCCCTTTTTGTTTCCAGGAGCAGCCCAAACAGTGTTCAGATTTTTTGATTGCTGACATGAAGCTAGTTATGTAACCTCTCAACCAACTGTTAAAGCAGTCCCAGATTGCAGGTGACCATGTTTGTTCAGGTCTGCAATGAGTGTTGGAAAAGAAAGAAGATATGAAAATGAAAGGAAGTGAAAAAGTGATATTGAACAAAGAAGATGAAGCCAGAAAAACTTGTATTTAGATTCAGTAGTAATGAAAGATTTCCAGAAGTAAAACAGAAGCAAAATAACAGATATGATAGCTTCAGAAGTACAGTAGCTATATAAGCCAGCATAGACATATGGTTGAGTTTCTCTTCAATTGTAATCCATTATATAGAAACGAAGTGTCAGATATATTGGACAGATTGAAAGGAGGCATTTTTCTGTGGAAAAACAGATTAAAGACATCTGGGACATTTTGCTTGGGACTTACACTGAATATAAAATTCAGAACGGACTTCTATTCTACATTGATCTATATTTGATTAACAACCGAAGACCAATTGAAGACCAGTGTAATTTATTATTTTTGGAAGGTGATTGGTTTAAGTGTACATTAATATTATTATTTTGCATAATTTATTTATTTTATTATTTCTATTAGGATTGAGTTAGATGAGAGGTATTTTTTTTTTCTTTTTGGAAATTAAATATTCTGTTTAGTTTAGTAATTTTTTTAAGTTTCTATATATATACTGCCTAGATTAAATGCCTGTTATGACCAGAAGCAAAGGAATGGTTAAATTACTAGAGGCCAAATCCAAGAATAAAAGGGAACAGAATGAGGTGAAGAAAGGGGTAGATAGCTCCTTACGAGGATTATTGGCTAGAAAAATGCCAAATAAAAGAAGGAATAAAACAAGTTTAAATAAATTGAAATTAAAAAAAAGAAGATATAGTAAAGATTATGAACAACAAAGAAATAGTTTGTACTTCAACTCCAAATGGAGATATTACAACATTTTGAAGGTAACTAAAAATACTAATATTGATCAAGGGCTAGAGGGATTAAGAATGAATAAGATGGAAGAAGTGAACAGTTTAAGATCTAATGGGGGAACAAAATAAGGGAAAAAATAATGATGATATGGAAGTATGGAATGCATCAAAAGAATCAAAAAATTGAATAATCAAGGTGGTTTAATTAGGAATGCTGGGGAAATACAAGAAGACATTAAATTTAAAACATCAATAGTAATAGATGAGACATTGAGTCCTCTGGATAATCAACAGACCTGGGCAGAAAAAGAACTATCATGGTCTCATAATTCAATTAGTCTCTCTATGATGGATCTGAATCTAGAGGGAATAACAAAAGAAGTTGGAAGATTACTTAGAGACCCATTACAATCTAATGTATTGATCTATCAACAGTTAACTGAGATTAAAAAAGAGTTGGCATTCCTAAAAGGAATAATGATTGAAAACAAGATTAGATTAGATTAACTTGTTGAAAACCAAGATAAAAATAATTTTGGAATTCAACAAGAGATGACATTTAAATTAGATGAGAAAGTAGAAGAAATTAAGAAATATGCTGAAAAAGAGGTAAGTGAAGGAGAGGATTCACAAGAATATGTGATGATCCCAGATAAAATATTTAGGGAAGAAAGCATATGTGTGGATTTAAAAATTTCCTGATATATGGGAAAAAAGGAGAACAACAAGAAAATGAAGAGATGGAAAATGAGAATGTGAATAAAGATGAAGGAACCAGTAAAGATGTTAGAAGGTTAAAAGACAAAGTAGAGGAGGAACAGGCAATAGAAGGCCCACATAATATAAAGAAGGGATTTGAAAATAAAGGACAAAGGAAAAATATTAAAGGAAGACAAACAGAAAGGGTAACAATTAAAGTAATTATAGAAGGTTCAAAGAATAAGGGAAAAAAGGTTAAAAAACATCCACAGAAGGTAAGTAAAAAAATAAGTGGAAAGAGACTGTTGGAAGGAAAAAACAAGATAAAGAGCAAGGAAATAGAAGATGGAAGGAAAGTGAGTGGTACAGTACAAAATAACAAAAGACAACAAGTACAAAAAGGATGTGGAGAAGTTGTAGATGATATAGGGAAAGTGAATGACAATGTGGAGGAAAAGATGGAAAAAGGAATTTTAGGAAGAAATGATCTAGAAAAATCATTGTTAAATGGTGAAGAGAAAGATAACAAACATGAGGAAATATTGAAACAATTTAAAAAAAAAACAACAAAAAGAGATTTTGTTTTACCTTTGTATAAAATGGCATGCTTGCCTAATGAAACAGAGGAAAGTTTGTCAAAAAATGGTGAAGAACTTATTAGACAGTGTACTAAGTGGATGCAGACAAATGCTGAACAGTATTAGTATTGTAAGGCCTATTATGGAATTAGAATTGGTTCTGGTGGTTACAGACCAGTACTATGCTCTGAAAGCCATTGACAAACAAGCAATAGAGCTAGGTAAAATGGGAATCCAAGTTGGAGAATTGATAACTTTGGGTGAATTATTTACAGAATATTATGCAGTTATAGAAAAAGGAGGAGAAATAAAGGAGGTCATCATATATGGCTTAAAACAATTCTATATGGAAAATAGCAAGAATCTTAAGATCAAAGTGGCTGATTTATTAAATATATTGTTGGGCACTGAGGGCTGCATCCACGAAGTAACACAGGCTATTCAATGTGAAAAAGATCGTCAAATATTGGTAAAGATGAAAAAGGGAAATATTTTTGAACTATTAATACAGAGACAGCCATTGTTGGATGATCTTGGTGTATATGTTTGTATGGAATTATGAGAGATGGAACAAGAAATTCAAAAGTATAAAGAATCAAGGACATGGGAAGTTATGATAGAAACATCAAATAGATATACATTATTAACTGATTTGGATCAGTGACTGCCTGGAAAAAGTAATGAAAGAAGGTCACATACATCAGAGTATAATATAAGGACTAATGAGATTATATATGAGAGAGAACCTAATGAGAACAAGATAGAATAAAAGAACAAGATACACATTCTTACTTGGAATTCCTTAGAATTACAGGAAAGATTAGGAGACCCGGATTTAGTAAAATATTTTAAAACGTTTCAGTATACATGTATCCAGGAAACATGGATGATGAATGAGGCTTATTTAGATGGATATATGACATACTGGAAAAAAGTTGAAAGCTGAAAAGGCATGGAAGAAATGCAGGGGGTCTTCAAACTTTCTGTAAAATAAATAATAAAGTGAACACAAAGGATATACAGATTGACAGTAAGAGCATATTAATAGTATATATACAGGAGGAAGGAGAAGATGATTTAATATTAATAAATATCTATTCACCTCCATTAAATAGTTCCTATGGTGATAAGGATTGGTTGAAAAAATTATCAAGGGAATTAAATAGATTGACATTTGAATATCCTAATAATAAAATAATATTAGTAGGAGATTTTAATGTAAGATTGGGCACCTTACAAGGAATACCAGAAGAAATTGTGTCTTGTTGTTCTCATTTGGAGAAGAATAATCTAATGGCTAAAAGGGAAGTGATGGACTACACAGTAAATAATAAGGTAATTCTTGTCCATAGGAAGTTGTGTGATAAAAATTTCCTTTTATTAAATGGGAGAATTAAAGGTGATATTCCGAGTAATTATACATATCAAGGAGGTTGTGGGTCATCAACAATAGATTATGTTTGGGTTAATCTAAATTTGCTATCAGAGTGTGTTGAGATGAGGATAAAAACAACTTTGGAGAGTCAGCATGCCTCCATAGAACTAACGTTGGAAAGGGATCAGATAAAATGTGTTGTTGATCAAGTGGGACCAGAAGTGTTGAGATTGATAAGAAAGAAAGTTATAGGGTGGGATATTATAGAAGGAGGGAAACTTATCCAGTTAATGTATGATGGAGGAATATTGGATAAAATAAATAATTATGTTGATGATAACAATGATATAGAAACATTACTGGAATATAATATCATTATGGTTGATGTCAGGCAGATCATCTCCAGGCAACAAAATATAATAGTAAGGAAAGGACATGTATGGTTTAATAAAGAATGTAGGGATGTAAAGAGGAAATTTAATGGGTTAATGAGAGTTTTAAAAGGTAGTTTGTTAGAAAACAAGAACAGAGAAATGAACAAATTAAGAAAAGAGTACAAAAGGATTTTGAAAATAAATAAAGGAAGATACCAACTTAAATTATGGACAGAATTAGAGGAAGCTGAAGTATCAAATGACTCTAAGAAGTTCTGCAATATAGTCAATAATGGTACATTAAATTATGACAATAGGATAACTACATTAATTGAGCTGGATGTATGGGTACAATATTATAAAGGTTTATTTTATACAACAAATAAAAAAGAAACAAAATATAGACAAACAATACGGTAAGAATGGATTTGACATTAAAAATCAAGAATTGATTAACAAGAAACCATTTATGGAAGAGGATGTATGGAAGGTTTTAGATTCTTTTAAAAAACATAAAGCCCCAGGCCTGGATGGGATACCTTTTGATGTTATTTTTCATACAGCTCGATTTTGGGTTCCTTATTTAATGATATTATTTAATAAGATTTGGGATAAATGAATAATACCAACTAGTTGGAAACTAAATATAATTGTTCCAATATTTAAAAAAGGGGGAAAAAAGTCCAGAATGTTATCGACAAATTAGTTTAATAGATAGTACGGAGAAGATATTTACTAAAATATTAAACAATAAATTGACAACATGGGTTGAGAAAAACAATATTATTGATACAGCGCAAGCAGGATTTAGAAATGGTCAATCTACATTAGACCAATGTTGGACATTGGTGCATTTAATTTACAAGTATACTAAGATTAAAAAATAAAAGCTATATTGTATATTTGTTGATCTGAAAACAGCATTTGATAGAGTGAATTGTAGTATGATGTGGGAAAGATTAAAAGGATTAGGAGTGGATAGGGATATGGTGACAATGATTGAGTGATTACATCAGGACAATTATACAAGCGTAAGATATTCAACAAAGGGACAATTGACACAATGGTTTCAAACTAACATTGGGGTAAAGCAGGGATGAACTCTTTCATCATTGTTATTTAATTTATATTTTCAAACAATATTAAGTAAATTATATAATCCAGACATTCATTTAACTAGAATAGGGAAGAAACATTGTGCTTATTCGGCATTTGCAGATGATGTAGCTTTATTATCAACAAGCTTCATAGGCATAAACAGGATGTTAATTAAATTTGTTGGAGAATGTAAGAAGGCAGATTTATTATTAAATTATGAGAAAACAAAAGTACTGGTTTTCGGAGAGAATAAAAAAGAATACCAATATAAACTAGATAGAATTTTGTTATTTAGGAATAGTTTTCACTCAGGATGGTTTATGGAATAAGCATATAAAAGAAACTTATAGTAAACAAAATAGATTTATGGCAGTAATGAGTAGATTTGCATATAAACACAGAGGGCAGTCAATAAAAGGAAACTTGAGGGTTTTAAATGCAAAAGTTAAAGCTCAAATACTTTATGGGGCAGACATTTGTGGATTTGGTGATTTTTCCAAATTAGAATGTATTTTGAATAAATTTTATTAAAAAAATGTTGGGTCTTCCTATTGGGACGCCATCAGCAATGGTTAGGGCAGAACTGGGCCAATACCAATTGGGATGTGAAATACAAACAAGACAAATGACCTATTAGTTAAAAGTGTATAACATGAGTAATCAAAAGTTTCCTAGATTATGTATGGTGGAGGCATATGAGTATAGCAAATATTATAGGTTATTTCCTAGTATGGAAATAGTAGAGAAAATATTAAAACCAATCGGGTTGCTAAAGACTATTACGGAAAGTATGATTTGTCCAGCAGATATAATTAAATCAAGAATTAAAGATAGGGTTAGAGATTATTACACCCAATTGGATTTGGCACTATATAAACAATATAAAGTGAATGATTGGATGGTTAAAAATTAAAGGTCACATGAATTAGAATTTTATTTGCGAGCTAAGATCAATCCTGAGTTTAGGAAATTATTAACCTGAGCAAGATTCGAGAGTATTACAACAAATTGGAAATTAAATTTGTATAGTAAAGAGAAAATAATGGGGGATATACTATGTAAATGTGGAACAGATAAAGATACACTTAGACATTTATTAATAATATGCCCTCTATATGAGAAAGATAGAAGGAAAATTTGGGGGGGAGATTTTGAGAAAACTTGAGTTAAATCCAGAAATTATGTTGAATTTCTTGTTAAAATTTCATAACCTGAATATATTACTCTCTGTGGCCTCCTTTTTTAAAAATAATTGAGCAGAAAAAATTGCATGTGAGGAATGTTTTAACTTAAGGGGTAGGTTAAGCTGTTTATAAGTTGTCCAATATGTCAATATTTAAAAATATTTAAAAATGTGGATATTACTAAGAAGAATGTAAAATTGAGGATTAATGTTATATGATGGCTGTTTTAACATGGAAATTATAAAAATGTGTATTTGATTGAATTTTAGTTATGTATTTTAATTGTAATGACTTGAAAAAGTCGATCAATAAAATTACTACTATCCATATTACACAACACCAGTCTCAATGGCACATCCCTAAAATGGTTTTGCAATTACCTTATTGACAGACAACAACAAGTAAAATCTCAGGGCATCACCCCCCCAAAACCCTTGTTAAGAGGTGTCCCAAAGCCTCTACTATCTGCCTTATACATCAAGGACATTCACTCAGTGCTCAACATGGGCAGTGTCCATCTATCTGCAGATGACATGGTGCTCTATGTTATCAGACCCTCCCTCTAACTAGCATACGTGGACCTACAACATGACTTTGACATCCTCCAATATAACCTCTTGCATCTGAAATTACTTCTTAATGCAAAAAAAACTAAAATGATGCTCCTAACTCCTCACTCCCATTCGACAAATACCCTTCCCCGGCAACTCATAAGTTTCAGGTCCGGACCCTGTTGGGGAAAGCACTTGAAACAGTGGACAAGTTCAAATACATGGGATTCTGGCTTGACTGCAAGTTATCATTCTCTAGTCACCTACCTGAGCTAACTAAAAAAAATAACAATTAGGCATCTTCTTTAGAATTAAACACATTCTCAACCAAGATGCCAAAATAAAACTGGTTCAGGGTACTTTTCTACCTCTAATAGATTATGCTGATTTCTTATATGGGCATTGCCCTTTGGCTTCCCTGATTAAATTGGATACTCTTTACCATAAGGCCATTCTATTCATAACCAATGCCCCTAACAATACCCTCCACTGTGTCCTGTATGCCAAGATTGAGTGGCAGTCACTGAAAGTTAGAAGATTAAAAAATGCTGCCCTCTAGACATTTAGAACTCTCATTAAGAAGCTTCCAAAATACATCTCAGACCTCTTAATTTTTTCTGAAGGGATTTATTCACTCAGAAGATATTCATGCCTCCAGTTTGACATTCCTATAGTCAGAACTTGCTACAACACTTGCTCCACCAGCCATGCCCTCCCATCCATTTATAAATAATAATAATATAAAACTTTATTTTTAAGCACCTTTCAAATACCAAGGCGCTTTACAATAATAAACATAATTCCATAAAAACTATTACATAAATATATAATACAACAGATACAAATACCAACAGTTCACTGGTAAGCCTGACCCAATAGAAAAGTTTTAAGTGCCTGCTTAACCCCCCCCCCATGGTCGTGCATTCCCAAAGCTGATGGGGTAGAGAATTCCAGAGGGTAGGGGCCACAAACATAAATGCACGGGCCCCAGAAGATTTCAAGGTTACCCTCAGAATCTCCAGCAACCCCTCATCAGCAGAACGGAGCTGTTGCACAGGAGTGTAGGGAATCAGAAGCTCTTTCAAGTAGTCAGGACCAAGTCCGTGTAGGGCTTTGTAAGCTAATAAACCTAATTTAAAGGTGATCCACCACTGAATCAGCAGCCAGTGCAGATTGCACAGCACAGGAGTGATATGCATCCTCCAAGATGCCCTGGTCAACAGTCGAGCAGCAGCGTTCTGCACTAGCTGCAAGTGGCGGATATCAACCCCAGGAAGCCCCAAGTAAAGGGAGTTGCAATAGTCAAGATGCGAGGTCACAAAGACATGGACCAACACAGGCAAATTGCTGGATGGAACAAGGAGTCTGACCCTGGCAATGTTCCTAAGATGATAAAAGGCAGACTTGTCTACTGTTGACACCTGATAACGAAAGGTCAGCCTGTCATCAAGTACCACACCCAGGTTGCGCACCCGTTCTGAGGTAAGAATCTGGGAGCCCCCCAGAAATAATCCAGAGGGTTGACCAGTCCTCAACCCCTCTATCCTGTGGCCTGGGTCCATGGCCATAACCTCAGTCTTCCCTGTGTTCAACTTTAGCCAGCTCGAATTCATCCAGTCCTAGATTTCAGCAAGGCAGTTATTAAATACTGAGAGAGCACTAACCTGGTCAGGAGCAAAAGACAGGTAGAGCTGGGTATCATCAGCATAAGAGTGAAACCTCAGCCCATGCCATCTTACAGTGTCTCCGAGGGGTAACATATACACTGAAAACAATATGAGGGACAGCACTGAACCCTGACGGACCCCACAGGACAGAGGGAATGGATCAGAAGAAAAAATCCCCGACACAACTCTCTGTGTTCTGCCCATTAGGAAAGATGTAAACCACCTGAGAACCACACCTGTCAGGCCACAGATGAACCTCAGGCACTCAAGCAGCACCCCATGGTCTACAGTGTCAAAAGCTGAGGAGAGATCAAGGAGTACCAGAATGGAACAGTTTCTCTGATCTCTCGCCATCAGGAGATCATTGAGTATCTGAACCAGAGCAGCAGTCTCAGTGCTGTGCCTCTTTTGGAAACCAGACTGGAGAGGTTTGTAGAATTAGGGATGGTCAAATGGTTCTCCAGTTGAGTTGCCACTACATTCTCAATGACCTTCCCTATAAAGGGAAGGTTCAAGATAGGTCTGTAGTTAGCTAGAGCGTCCAGGTGCAATGAAGCTTTCTTCAGAAGGGTGTCACCACCGCCTCCTTCAGGGAGCTTGGAAACTCACCTAATTCCAAGGGAGCACCGGACTATCTGAGCCAGAACCAGGCCGATGATATCTCAACAACCCAAAATCAGGGAAGTTGGGCCGGGATCTAAACTACAGAATGTAGGGCGCATCCCCTGGACAATCTACATAATATCCCCGAACTCCGGCAGGTCAAAGGTACTCCAGGGAGGACGCGGTGTAGTGACCGAGCACCGACCAACAGCATCCCCCATAGAACGAGTCAAGTGGATCTCTGACCTGATGTTGGCCACCTTATTCGCAAATAATCGAGCAAGCTCATCACACTCCATTTGTGAAAAGGATCAACGGAGCTGCAGACAGGCAGGGTTGCACAACCTGTCCACTGTTCGGAAGAGCTGAGCTGGTTGATTCTGAGTGACAGCAATCTTCCTGGACAGGAATTCTGCCTTCTTATGGGAGATCACTGATCGGTAGGTCTGATAATGCTCCACCAAACTAAGATGGTCAACCTCCGCCGACGCTGTTCTAACTTTTGTCCTACTTGCCACAGCTCCCTCAAAGACCCATCAAACCAAGGGGCCCAAGGGCGAAGTGGGAGAGGACAAACCCAGACAGGAGCAATCAGGTCAAGGGCCAAGGAAATGTCCTGATTATAGGCCAAGACCAATGGCTCTGGACCTGAGCTGGCATCAGGAAACTCTGAGAGATCAATCACTACCACCAGATCTTCAGGGCTCACATCCCGTAAATGGCAGTAACTGACCATCTCCATGGGGGAGACCTACAAATGGGGTGCAGAAGTTGAACCTTAACAGTGTAATGATCAGACCAATCGACAGGTTCCACCCCCAAATCGGAGGCCTCAATCCCCAGGAGGAAAACCAGATCCAAAGAATGACCATGACTATGGGTAGCTGAGGTAACAATTTGTGTGAAGCCCAGTGATGTCATCAACTGCAGGAAGTGCTGTCCAAAAGGTGAGTGTTTGTTGTTGACCCATGCATTGAATTCACCCAGAACCATCAGTCTGGGTGACTCCAACGGCAAGTCAACGGCGAAGTCCACCACTTCCTGCAGGAATCGCTTTTCATCTCCGGGTGGACTGCAGACAAGAGCTATCTTGCAACCCACACAAGCTACCACAGTACATTCAAAGGATTTGGTTTCCTGTACTGGTACACCAGTGAGGCCCAACTCGGTCTTGAAACAGACCACTACCCCCCTTCGTGGTCCAATCTCGGGCAGTGTATCACCGAGTACCCGACTGGAGTTGCCGCTTCCAAAATAGGGCTGGCATTTTCATCCAGCCAGGTCTCGGAGATGCAAGTCAGATCAGCTGTTCCAACAAAATCTGCAGTAACTGCAGTTTTGTTCTTAATAGATTTGGCATTGCATAACACCACCCAAGTTGGATGGGGTTCATGAGCCACCCCAGCTACTTGTCCATCAACAAAGATGGTGCCCTTGGGTATGGGGACTAGACATGAAACAACATGTTTCAGGCTCCATTTCACCCCAGGGTATCTTCTAGGCCTAACCAGCCCTATGCGAGAGATCTGCTCATTCGTCCTCCAATGTCCACATCCCTAACCCGCCAACAACCACCCTTCCTGCATACAATACCCAATGCATGACAGCGCTGGTAAATAGGAAAGGACAAAGGAGGGGGGAAGATGGGCAGAGGGCACGGAGAGAGGAGGACAAATAGCGCAAAACTGGAGGGACAGACAGACACATTCCACAAGCTAATTAAACACCAAACTGAAACTAAAACTCCATAAAAGGAGAATTCTAACTTTCTTATAAGATAACTCTCTTAAAGTATTCGCATTCACCCAATAAATGCCCAGATTACATAAATAACTCCCACCCCGACCCTAAATTTTAAAACTTGGAGCAACAAAAACAAAATAATCTATATAAACTACATAAATTCTCCAATCAATGAGTTTTAAATGCATAAAAACTAAATAAAATGAATCTTGATTGGGATCTCTCACCACTCCCTACAATGACTTAAACAGAAAAAATATAGCTCTCTCACAGCCACATTTATACAGAATTATATGATATATGGTTTCTCAAAGAAGCAGAAAGAAAAAAGGCTCTCTCACAGCCAGTCCCAAAAACTAATTAAAATAAAACTCCTTGATAGGAAAAACAGTCCACAGCAGTACTAGTCCAAATTTCCAAATAAGCACCAAGCAGCCGAGCAATATTCTTATTGAAGTTCCTCAGTAGGTTAAATTGCCCAACCTATAAACCACCCCAAGGAGGACACAGGAATACCACCAAATCACTCCACTTAAGAAGTGGGGACATTTGGAACAAAGTACAGGACACCCTAAAACTCCCAGACATAATAATGATGTCCGCCTTCAGGTCCCTGCTGAACAATCCTTCAAGGAAAGTTGCAGATGCTTCACCTAACTTTGCCTTTTCCTCTAACTATGTTGACACAAGCCATCTGCGGCCAATTCCCCCCTGTCCCTTATATTCACTCACACCCTTCCTCTCACCTCCCTACCTTCTCCTTACCTCCCTTCTTATGTACCCATTATCCCCCAATCTTCTCACTTGACTCTCAAGCACTTAAACACCCATCTGATTATTTTTAATCTGTCTCAGGGTCTATTGGCACTTACTCATATACCATGAATGTTTTTTGTCTATGCAGTCCTTGCCGACTCACAATGTTGTTTTGTCTATTACAGCCATCTATGTTTAGCGGATGCCACTGACTGTCATGAAATCCATCTGTGCTCATCTGATGTATATCACTATTATCATGAATTGCAATGTTATACTTTGTCCTTGTATTGTAATTGCTATGTATTGTCACTACGTCTTCTGTACCTATGTGCCCAGGACCACCTTGTAAATGAGTGCTCTCAATGGTGTATTTTTTCCTGGTAAAATAAGGATTGATTAATATGTGGTGGCTTAAAATTCTGCCAGGTCAGTTACAGTATATGTTGACCTCTCGCAATTGACTGGCTGGCACTTGAACTATAGTGGGGCCTTTGGGGGAATGTCACTTTGCTCTGAGGGGACCAGTCTAGGTTCCTGGTGTAAATAATACTTTTGAATACTGGATCAAATAGTACATGGTGCCTCCACCCAAGTTGGATCCTTTCATGGGGGAACCCAGAGGTGCTGCTCTTTGGGAAGACAATGTGATGGATTGAAAATGTCTTGGCATTGATACATTGGGCTCGATTTTTAAAGGTCTGAATGTAATGCACGTGCCATGCATCAAAGAAAATTGATGCAAGGGGCAGCTTGCACCACACAGTGCAGCAAACATGAATTTGAAAGGAATCTTACAGCATAACTGGAGCTCCCTGTGCCAGATTGGCTTGTGCCATGCTTGCAGCACACAAAAGGGGTGTGTGCCATGGCAGTAGGGGGCTCGCACCATGATGGGGCTGCCACAACCCCTAGACAGGATTTTCTAAAGCTCCCCCCCACAGCTCACATGTGCTGCAACATTTAGACCAGCAGAAAGCTGGTCTACCAGCCCTTGTGCCTCACTGTGGGACATGGTCAGGTAGGAGGGGATACTGTGCCCGCATCTTGTGATGGTATGCCTACCGCTCAGTGGACCACCCTGACTGCCCCCCTTTCTATGGTCTGAAGGCACAAGGGTACCGGTACAGGCTAAGTGCTGTAAAGATGTATAGTGTGTATCCATGAACACAATAAGTAGCCATGGCATGAAACCATTGTACCAACAGGAGTGAGACTGCTTTGTAACGTGTGTGCTATAGATGTTGTCTTGGCTTCTGTAGTGTTCAGGATAGTGAGAAAACTGCAGGTCCCTGTTGTTTAGTACAGTACTGTGGTGAGGCATTGCTAACAGTACCTGTAGGCTCACATACTGGTTTGTGCTAACATTATATATAGGACTGTCACTGTAATTACTCCAACCGAGGCCATCATGCTGTGTGGTGTACAGGTCAAGTGCCAGGTAACATGAGCAGGTAGCTCCACATGTCCCTGTCCTGGAAGTGATGAAACATGACCTGCCCTGGTACTAGGCAATGGATGCATGGCCTCTGAACAGTTGGAGGCGGCACTGGGACAATTCAATGGTTGTCATTTGCCTGTAACTCTTGGCACATACCACACAGAATAATGTGTTTTTTGGAATGGGACAATCACTATTTACAGGGTATCACAGTCAAAGATAAGGACTCCAGGTATGGCATATACATGACATCCATCTTTTTGTGCAGTGTGTTAGGGTATACTGTTACGATGCAGAGCCCCTAGTGTCTGCACATACATGATATGGGGATGTCCTGGCCACACAGCTCACCAGTGTTTCCATAGCCTGCCACCTGTACAATGTTGCTTTGCATCCTGCATATCATACCGTGACACACTTGCTCAAATATGATAGTTCCCAACCAATGTACTGGACCAGTTTGTTGCCCGGGCAGGGAGTGATGGCAGCCTCTGTCAACCCCCCCCCTTAACCCCACCACCTTATGCCACTAGTTAGGTGCAACACTCCACTTGTAGAACCATCAGGACTTTGGTGCCTGAACCCCTACTGTACTAAAGTCTGGTGCAGGGTCCCTAGTGCACCCGGCTTTGCGACAAGTAGGGCTTTGGCGCACCTTGCATCAGTCTGCCAGGCTTTTGAAGATCAAGCCCACTATGTCCCTGGGATAGGCATAGTGTCTTTTGGGGATACGTTTCTGGCAGTTTTCTTATAAATGGCCAGGGCACTCTCTTCACTGTAGGGCTACTAGCTCTAAACTAGTTCACATACTCTTCCCCAGTCACCAGCAAAATCAGTCCATGTATCCCTTTGTACAAGTGGATCTCAGTTCCCAGCATTAGGCTCAAAGAAACATGACACGCAGTGCTGGTAACCAGGAACCAGTAGGTGAACTGCAGTTTAAAGCTAGTAGCCAATTGTCTTATTTAATAAAGTTTTGTTCACATTACTGGGGTACCCTTTCTCACTGGATAACATGCTTTGATGTTTTTGTGGATCAGAGATCTTCTTTCCTTATCACAAACAAGAATTTATGTTCCACCCTTTCTCTGGGTGGCTATAGAAATGCAGCTTAGATGCCCTCAGTCATGGCATGGATACTCTGACACCTTTATTGAATTGTCTAGGACCTGGGTTACACTCACTGTGGCTCCAGGGTCCTCCTCACTGAGATCCCATCCCAAGGCCTGTTGTGATGTTCTGCCTTCTTTGGTGTCCCAAGTATGGAGAGACTCACAAGGAAACCTTTAATCTGGTGCCTTGTTTTGTTCATTGTCTCAGCCTTGTATTTACATGGACTGAGTAGCTGCTTGCCAGAATCAATGGATCCACACTGCTACTGCAACCCCAAAACCAGCCTTCCTCTACCCAGGTAGTGTCACCACAAGCACTGGTTGATCCCTA
Source organism: Neoceratodus forsteri (assembly GCA_016271365.2). NCBI lineage: Eukaryota > Metazoa > Chordata > Ceratodontiformes > Ceratodontidae > Neoceratodus > Neoceratodus forsteri. The sequence continues at coordinate 67,342,549 of CM057453.1, read as the reverse complement.
AGGGGGGTGCTGCACCATCTGAAATATCGCTCCTTACACTTCCCATAGCACTGGTATACCTGCTTTACTTCAACAACTGTAGTGATGTTCTCACTAGACCATTCTGGGAACAGGGCCACTCATGGTCTTGATTCACCCAGCAGCTGCCACATTTTTCTATGCCCTTAGCAGCAGTTCCATTGCTGAAATCATGGCTCAAAAGACCTTAGGAATAAACCCCTTAGAAGGCTCCCTCAGCCTTCTAACTCCTCCTAACACATTCTCAAACTCTGGCCTCCTTCTGCAACCTCAGCTCCGCTTTTATAGACCCATGACCACAGCAACCCAGGGTGGGTCTTGACAATCCATTTCCTGACAGAGTGTGTTGTTTACTTGTTTTTCTGCAAATGCAGAGGATGTCATTTAATTAACATTCTTCCTGCCAGGGGTTTTGTCCTGGCAGAACTGTTTTAACCTGTGTGTGTGTGTGTGTGTGTGTGTGTGTGTGTATGGGGAGGGGGGTTACCAGCTCTTAGCAAACACTTTCTGTGTGGAAGACATGAGATAAAGATTTGTCTTAATACATAACTGATTGCTTACAAATTCTTTATATGTGGCAGTTTTTAAAAGACAATTCTTACTGTTACCTGTTTCGGAGCGTCCACAGGATTTTAAGGAGAAACCTGATATAACATTATCCAGAAGCCTGATTTGCTTTGGTGTCCCTGTCAATGTGTATTTGTGGTAGCATTTGGACCTACAGGAGAAGAAAAAAATGTATTACAGTACAGAATGTTTAGCATTATTCTGATCTATGGCTTAGGCAATTATTTTTTATTAGCTGTTTCTTTTTTAATTTTGTCTGTAAAAAGATTGCTTTCTAAATGTTTATGAAAGTAAGCAGACTGATAGTACTAGAGAAACTGAAACCCTCTACCCACATAGCAGGCACAGTACAGACATTTAACAGTGTGAGTTTTCCCCCCTGCCCCACCAGTGTACAGTCAAAGCCACATGAAAGCATTGGTCCTGGTCTTCAGGAGGGTAGACTTCACTAGGATGGAGGAATGTCTCAGTATGTTTCTAGAAAGTCCCAGCAGAAGGGGAAAATTGGGTGAGTCAAGGCACAATGGGCCCATTTCAGAGGAGCCACAGTGGAGGTGACAAACGTCTGCGTTTGGCTTATAAACAAAAGCAAGAGAAAAAGAAAACCACTATGGTTCTCAAGGAAAGGGACCAGGAAAGTAAGGGCAAAGAAGTTGGCTTTCAGGAAATACAAGGAAACACAGAAGGAGAAGGACAGGGCACTTTATCTAGAACAGCAAAAGAGAGGCTGGAAAATGATCAGGAGTGTAAAGGTGAAGACAGAGGAAAAAATAACAAAAAGTTAAAAAAGGGGACAAGACTTTCTATAGGTACATTAGGGAAAGAAGAAAAACTAGGGTGGTGATTGTAAGGCTAAAAGGGGAGGAAGAAGAGGGCATGGAAGGAAACCAGGAAAAAGCATCAATCCTGAACAAATATTTCTGTTCAGTATTTACAGAGAAAGGGGAAGAGGAGTGATGACAGCAAAGAAACAGGATTGAAAGGGAGGTGGACACTAGTCCATTTACAGAGGAGTGGGTCCTAAAGGAATTCACAAAATTGAAAGTGGACAAGGCAATAGAACCAGACAGGATAAACCCTGGAATATTAAAGGAGTTAAGGGTGATACTTGCAGCGCTACTGCCAGCCCTGTTCAAGAGGCACTGGATATGGGAGTGGTTCCAGAGGACTGGAGAAGAGCTGATCTCTTCCCTCTCCACAAAAGCGTGAGCAGGGAGGAGGCTGGAAACTATAGACCTGTCAGCCTGACCTTGGTGTTGGGGAAACCTATGGAATTGCTGCTAAAAGAAAGGATAGTGGAGCACCTTGAATCTAGCAATGCACAAGATCTAAGGCAGCATGGATTCATGTCAAGAAAGTCACGTCAAACAAATCTGATTTTTTTTTTGACTGGGTGACCAGGGAAGTGTATCAGGGGGAGCAGTGGATGTGACATACCTTGCTTTAGCAAGGGGTTCAACACTGTTCCACATAGGAGGCTTGTAAACAAGCTGGTTAGCCTGGGATTGGATCACAAGGTGGTGCACTGGGTTGTGAATTGGTTGAGGGGTAGACCACAGAGGGTGGCGGTAAACGGAGCTAAATCTGAGGAAGGAAAGATGACCAGTGAGGTGCCACAGGGATCAGTTCTTGGCCAGTACTGTTTAATAGCTTCATTAGTAACATTGTGAAGGGATTGGCGGGATGGTATGCCCTCATTGCAGATGACACTAAGATCTGAAATAGGGTAGAGACTCAAAAGGACTGGAAAATGATGAAGGACCTAGCTAAACTGGAGGAATAATCCAGAGTGTGGCAGCTAAGATTCATTGCAAAAGGAGTGCACAATTATGCATAGGCACAGGAACCCAGGAGGATTACATGATGGGTGAGGAGCTATAACGGACACCAAACAGGAAAGAGATATGGGGTGATCATATCTAATGACCTAAAGGTGGTCAAACAATGTGCCAAGGCAGTAGGGAGAGTCAGTGGGATGTTGGGAAGCATAGGGAGTGGTATCACTAGCAGAAGAAAGGAAGTGGTGATGCCACTGTACAAATCATTGTGAAACCACATTTGGAGCACTGTGTCCAGTTCTGGAGGCTGCATCTCCGAAAGGACATAGGCAGGGTAGAGGCAGTTCAAAGAAGGGCAACAAAATGGTGCAAGACCTGCACCAAAGGTCATATGAGGAGAGACTAGGAGGAGCTCAATCTGTATATCCTGGTGGAAAGGAGGAGAGGGAGACATGATAGAGATCTTCAAGTACCTAAAGGAATAAATAAAGTACAGGAGGGCAGCATCTTTCAGAAAGAAGATTCTCTGGAACAGACATGAAACTGGAGGGGTAGACTAAAGGGCAATGTGTGAAAGTACTTCTTCACAGAAAGGGTGGTGGAGACATGGAATAGCCTCCCAGCAGAGGTGGTGGGAGAAAAGATGGTGAGGGAATTCAAAACTGCATGGGATAGACAAAGGGGTACCCTAGCGATTCAAAAGAGAAGATAATATAGGAGATAAAGTAGGAGCTCCAGCATTTTTAGTAGATAGAGGAACAGAGCAGACTGGATGGGCCTAGTGGTCCTTATCTGCCATCAGATTTTATGTTTCTATGTTTCTAAAGCAAGTAGCATGTTCATTTGCCACACCGTAACTGCCACAACAGATTATGGCAGTGTGCGGCACAGAACAGTTAAAAGAACAAAAGGACCTTTGATCTCTTTTTCCTTCTTTTACTTGCTAGCCATGTTGCCTGTGGTGCAATCCACTGATTGGCCACACAGCACAAAGCAACACATGCCTGATCTTAACTGTATCTATCATGGCAGGATCCTCTTAAGTCGGTGAGAGGCTAGTTCAGACATCATACTCTTTTAATCCATGTCCACCGATCATTCCCGTGACAGTGCCAGTATAGGTACCTATCAATTTGTGCTGATTGATTTTAAGATATGGACTCATGTCTTTTAGGAGCTGAACTGATATCTCTAAAACAAATTTCATGTATACCACCAAACAGTCATAACTGATTTCAGCCATTACCAACCTGGACCAGATTTAAACTAGTGACCTACAGGTGAAGAGCTGCATTGCCCATTGTCAAGTTAGTAAGTTATCTCATTGCAATAGTTTAGCTGTGTTGTGTTAAACAGTACTTCATTGGTATGGCACCTCGCTTTTTTAGTATTTTATGTTGCAATTGTTGTAGTAATAGTATTTATTGTTGTACAACTTTCCAATGCTCAGAGTGCACTGCGGAACTAAATTTGGGGTGCAAATGTGCATACTGTATATCGGGTTGGTTGAGGTGCTGAGGATGACCCCAATGTGTTATGTCTAAAGAACTAGCATTGTTTACTGAGACATTATTAAATTATTCTAATCAGGCCCTGATTCCTTTTCAGTGTTTTTATCAGATTATAGTACACTTCACATACAGCCTGTGGAGGAGTACTCTTCTTGAACTGTGTTGATGAATACATCCCAGTAGGGGCTGTCCTATATCCTGTATACCCATTCTGATGACAGGACCAAAAATATTCATACAGAATCAGGTTAGGGTCAGCATAAAGGCTTATGAGGTATCATCATCATCTACAATGGTGTTACAAACAGAAAGTATTATGTAAATACTAGGGCTGTGCAAGGTCTGAATATTATTTCCATAATATCACAAATTGTAGGCTATATGAATATTCAGGACCAAATAATTAATAGCTTACTATTTGTATCTGTGTCTAGTATTCAGAGAGGAAAGGAGAAAAAATTAAATTAAACCATTTTCCAGCCAGCACCCCCCAAGCCTGTACATTTGCTGAGAAAAAAAGTAAACTCCCAGCTGACAGCATAGTATATATGCTGTGTTGTAACATAGAAGACAGAGGGACACTCCCTCCTTAACCCATCTAGAGTCTCCCCATGAGGTCTCAAAACATAATATCACAAGGCAAAACAGAAGCCTGGATCTTCCCTTGATCCTTGCTGTGGGACAGTTCAGCCCAGATAGTTAGTCCCCCAAGAAAAATGTCCTCTGATCCCCAGATTTCATTCAGATGCAGTATCAGAAAACTCACCAAGTACAGAAGGACAATCAGAACAGCCAGCATACCCATGGGATTTAGATAAATTCTGTAAAAATAGCACTGGGCATCAGAGACAGAGACATGGTAAAGTTATATACATAAGGCACTATTAAGGGACGGGCAGTGTAGTGTCATTTTCTCATGATATTATCAGCGAGATCCTGGGGATTGAGGAGCACCATAATTAAAATACCAGCTGCACCAGAGTTTTGGGATATTTTCAAAGTGCTCAGGTAATAAAATATCCATTTCATATGGTATCTGCAGGAGGATCAGAGAGGTGACGCCCCAATCTGGGCATTGGTCAGGGCTTCACTTCCCCCTGTAGAACTCCTTTAAAAGATCTCCTCTAAGTCTTTTTGTTTCCAATGACATGAGGTTTAGATCCTGAAGATGTTCATAATAAGTTTTGTCTTTCATGCCATATACAATTTTTGTTAATTTTTCTTTGTACTTTTTCAAAATTGTTACGATCAGTCTTTTTAGACTAACACCATAGTTGAGATGCATATTCTAGATCTGGCTGAGCATAGGCCCTGAAAGGGAGAATTAGAATTGTTGCATCCCTGGATACAATACTTCTTTTAATTTCCCAGATTTCTTTATTGACTTTATTAAAGCTCAGTTTACCTGGTTAGAACTACGAAAGTCATGGAAAATATTTACACCTAGATCCAGTTTCTTATCCACAGTACAAAGTTCACTCCCATCCTGCATGTAGATATTTTCAGATTTCTTTGGCAGAGGTACATTTGCACTTATCCATATTCAATCTTATGCCACAGCTGTTTACCCAACTTGAAACGTGATCCAGATCCCTTTAAAGATCTCTAATTTGAGATAGAGTAGCACAAGGGCCACCCAATTTGGTGTTGTCTGCATGTTTAACAGACCGCTTATTGTATTTTTAGTGAGACAAGAAATAAAAATTTGAAATAGTACAGGGCCCAAAATAAGGTCCTGCGAAACACCACTAGTAACCCTCAAACCCTGACAAATTACCATTGACCATCACACTCTGTTATCTCCTCCTCAACCATTTAGCAATCCAGCTTACAATGGAGTAGTTTAAATTGATATTTTGATTTTCTTCAAAAGGTCCCAGTGCAGCATCAGATAGAATTTCTTACTAAAGTCAAGATAGATCACATCACAAGACACTTGTTTATCCAAGAGATCACTGATCTTTTCATAGAAACAAAGTCAGTTTGTGATAGTACTTCTACCTGTCCTGAATCCATGTTGCTTGTGGTCCAGGTTATTAGTATTGTTAGATAATATCCTTGATTTAACATTCTAAGATCTTGCAGATTGTAGATGTCAGGCTAAATGGCCTGTAATTGTTTGGATCTAACTGACTACTGCTTGCAGCATATGAACAAAGTGAACATTTGCACAGATTCCCTTGAGCCAGTGTACAGCTTTATCAAGGTAAGGCTGTTAATAGTCTGGTTTGTTGTTTTGAGTATGTCCTGAAGTTACCAAGTGCACTGGCCATATCAGAAGTGGTCCCTGTTCTACTTTTGCAGATACAAATCCACAGAGGTAGCACATCATTGCTACTGCATTTGTGCCATCTGGATATAGTTGTATGTTGTTTGTCTAACCTGATGATGGCTGTCTGTGGTTGCTTGTGTGGTCATGTCCTTTTGCTGCTGGGGGGGTAGGTTTAGAAACCTTAATGCCACATTTCCCTACTTTTGTGGCAAAGTTGAACCCCTAACTGGTGCATTAACGCAGTTTTTTGCAAAGCATTTCATTTCTTTTTGAGATAGTGGAGTTTTTTATTAACAAAAATAGAGAAAATATCCTTCTAACTTGCAAGACCATGCTTCTCCTGCAAGAAGTTGGGGAAACAACATACAATACAAACAGAAGGAAAAGCAGAAGAAACTGGAGAAAGAAAATAAATTATTTCACACTTGTATTTTTTAGTTAGCTAGTAAGTTCATTAGTTATGTATTATTTATTTATTTATTGCATTTTAGCAGTTTCTACCCTGGGAGTGAAATCCGAGCATGGTATTATAGCCAAGCAATCCACAAGGATTGGTTATTACATGTCTGTCAGGCAGAGAGTAATTTGAAGAAGAGTAAAAAGTGAGTGAAGAGCTACAGCAAGTTTTAAGAGAGAATTCCTAGAATTTAAGTATGAAAATATACAGTGGGTGATGTGATCAGCCCCATGAAAGGACAAGAGTAACTGCAGCAGCATCAAGAGTGGTGATGGAGAAGTGTTAGGATGGCACAGCTTAGATGCAGTAAATTAAAAACACTGTCAGTTTTTATATTTGCTTGTGCTCATGTAAGAAACATTATGTGGCAGCTCAGGAGAGAAGCGGGTTGAGGAGGCGTGGCACTGTGGCAGCCAACAGATGCACTGCATTTGGGGGCTTGGCACTGGTGGACCAATGGAGGCACAGTGTGCTGATGACACTGGCTTCAGAAGTGCTACCAAGTTGTAACGTTTTCTCCGCAGCAATCAGAGGCCACCTTGTCATTGCAGCATCAGCCATTCTGCTTGCAATGAGGAGCAACCCATCATTGCAAAGGCGGAACATTGCGTACTGTAATATTGTTTGTGAGCGTGGTGGCAAGCTGCGCCATGTTCTACAAAATATTAGAAAGCCCCACTGCCGATGGGGTGCCCAATCCCCTCGGCATCATGTGCCCCCAAAACAGTGTTTGTTTGCCGACGGGGGCCCCATCCCATTAGCTTCAGTTCCCCTTCCCAGTTTAATTTGCCAATGAGGAGCCCCTCCTGGCAACATAATGCCCCCACAAAAATGTTGGTTTGTGCTGGGGGATTGCCCAATCCCCTCGGCTCTTGCCCCCGGATATGCTGACAGGGTGCCCAATCCCCATTGGCTACTGCCCAACAAAAACACTGTAGTGGCATGCTGGAAGCCCACCCTAGTGTGCCAAATGTCCCTGTTAAGAAGAAAAAGTCCCATAATGTTTTTGCCCCTGTAAATCAGAAAAATAGTCCCTCGTTGAGTCCGGTGGCCTCGATCCCCAACCCACGCCCACCCTCTGTACCTTCCTCCTCACCCCCTTCACCCCATACTTACCTCCCAGAGTCCAGTGCAACGATCTTGGTGGACCAGGACCACATTTGCACTCTTCAAAGCTGACCTCAAACTGTAGAAATGCTGGTAAGCTGTATAATGGCATAAATAGTGTTTTAACTTTGGTGCATATCTCAGGCATTTTGGGAATTTTGGCACTAAATTTTCAACATGAGGTTATTGGGACCCTTCCTCATGAATTCAGCCACTTTCAGGGCAGTATTCAGTCCCGTAAGGTGATTTCTAGGTCACTCTGAAATCACCTTTGTGACTGATTAATGAAATGACAGTGCCAGTGTTCATGAGGTGGGCTCTCAAAATGTCTATTTTGCAAATTTGGTGGAAAAAATCCAAGAAATGACTGTTTTACGAGTGTGTGTTGTGCAGTTGCTATGCACGCTTATAACTTCATGAATCTGCAATATTTTCACTCCAGATTTTCAACATTGCCATTTTTCTGCACCTCCTTATGAACAGTACAGCTGTCATTTTTCACATCCTGACTGAAATGTGTTTTCGCACTTCCAGCACAGAATAGCGCAGTCACTGTGGGAAATCAGTGTTTGAGACACATTAGGAAAATCACAGTGACACTGTTCAAGAGCAGAGGTCCTAAAATGCCTATGTTGAAAATTTTGTGATGGAAGTCCAAAGAATGACTGTGTTACGAGGGTCTGTTGCAGTTTCCATACGTGTGTAAAGTCATAAATTTGTAATATTTTCACCCAGATTTTCAACATTGCCATTTTTCCACACATCCTTATGAACAGTACAGCTGTCATTTCTCACATCCTGGCTGAAATGTCTATGTTGAAACTTTGGTGACGAAAGTCCATAAAATGACTGTTTGATGCACTTGTGTTGCGCAGTTTCCACGTATGCTTGGAAGTGCAAGCATTTTTAATATTCCCACTACAGATTTTCAACATTGGCATCTCTTCACACCTCCCTATGGATGGTACAGCTGTCATTCTTCACATCCTGCCCTATCTGTGTTTTCATACATGTGGCACAGATTGGCACGGTCGCTGTTGGAACTCAAAGTTCAGGACACATTGATAAAATCACATTGCGACTCTTCATGAGAAGAGGTCTCAAATGCTTTCATGAGGTGAAGTCACAAAAGGCCATGTTGAAAATTTGAGTGCAAATACCAACAAACACCCAGGGCATTAGGGTTTCTAACCATAACGTCCCACCCTGTACAGACTGACAGGCATCGGGGTGTGCCTTTGGATTGCCATCTGTACTGTGCATGCCATCCCACCTTGGACTCTTTGGCCCCAGACTTCACCCCATTCTCCTATGCTGCACCCATTTCAGTGTATGCCCGTACGGAATGGGGTGACTGTAAAGCCAAACACCCCAATGCACACCTCAACATGTGTCTGTGTCTGCAGAATAGGGTGAGGTGACATGGCATGACCGTCATGGGCGATGACCCAAACACTTAGCCCAATGCCTATCCATCTCAACAGGATGGAGGTGGGGTTGGCATGAAGTTCAATACTTCACTGCCATTCCTATTCTGCATCTGTCTCACTCCTGCATTTCCAATGCTAATACCAGCAAGTAAACATTCGGCATTGACAAATGCTTGTCTAATTATATTTTCTGTTAACGGAATGTTTAAAAAATTATAAGATTGTGGCTGGTTGAGCAGCCAATGGTGTGCACTAGGTTCTGGAGTGAAGAGCTCAAGCTAATAACCAGCACATTGGTGCACTGCTCTGAGAGCAACAGCTACAGTATGTAAGTGAACAGCATGGTCTTGTGATTGCCAGCAGCTCTCTCACATTACCAGGCTGTACTAGTGGCTGGCTTTGCAGTACCGTATATTAGTTGAGGGCTCCAAGATCAACACCACAAAGTACTTTCGGTGCACCCTAATATCCTGGTATAGATATCAACTTTAAAGTCTGAGTTTTGAGGGTTCAAGCTACTCCATCTCTACCATACCCCTGTAACTCAATGGATAAGAGTAACTGGTATGTACCAGAATCAATGAGGGTTTGAGATCTAACAGTGTTGTTACATTTTCAACTCCAACTATCTGACTAGTTGGACACAGCTAAGTGGTAAAACAACAGCCAGAAAAAGATGATCTTGTTTATTTGGACTGCTTAGATTTGCTCTCGCACCAGTTCCCAAAACTGTGGAACTTGTTACCCCATCAAATAAAGCACTCCTTCTCCCCCATCCATCTTCTCATCCCTGCATAACTTCTTTCTCCAAACTGCTCCTAGCCACCCCATCCCCCACCCTCCTTGTAACTAGTAATTAGTAATTTGACAATGATTCTTCCTTCTCTGCAAAGAATCTGCCTGTATGTTTTCACCTTTGCTATTTCAAGACTTTCCTTTCCCTTACCTGTTGCTATTTCAAACCTGTACCTCAAGATGCCACTTATCTCACATCTTTGTTCAAATCTGGAGCCACCAGTGGCTCAGCTGATTCTTGTTCTTGATCCTCCTATACATGCACTACTTTAGTTTTAAATTCATTTCTTGTGGAAGCTCTTAATGGGACCTATGTATGATTGGGCGAGAATTATGAGCCAGAGGTGCGTATCCCACCCTCATAGCTCTGTGGCCCCAGACAGGCACAGGGTGTGTGGTATTCACTGCTGCATGCACCCACAGGGCACCTGCCAATGGCACCACCACCCCCATGCTGATGCACATAGGACATTTCCTCAGACCTGGCGCTCATCCAATGGGATGTCCAGACCCGGTCTGCTAACGAATCCCTTGCACCCATGTGCACAGAAGACAACAAGGTGTTTAATGTGCACCACCAGCTCAGGGAAGGTGGGTGCCTGGTCAGCTGTCCCCAGCCCTCCTTGTTGATCCATGAGATGTGGTGGCATGTAGGAGGGTCTGCAGTTCCCCACTTCAGTGCCGCTGCCAGTGGCGGCACCCTGGGAGGTGCATATCCCTTACAGTTGGGTGTTACCCAGCATAAGGTGCGCCCTGCACCCAGCACTAGGCACCTTGTGAGTGGCGTGGAGTGTGGACATGCCCCTACCTGCCCCGGAACGTTGCTGTCTGTGCGGCCAGGGGATAGGGCATATAAATGCCACACACACCCTCTAAGAATGCTGCACGGGGTATGCGGGACCCCGCTCCATGGCATTCCATCTTACTGATGCCAATGCACCCGGTGTATGCGGCGTGTTGGCATCGTGCTTAGGGCTCAATATGTACTCAGTATAACTCTACTAATATAACAGCACTTCTTTTGATGTTTGATTTTCTTTTTTTTCTTATACTGTACATTGCATATATTCAATTTGTATGTAATTATTACATCCTTATTTTCTTGTCAAATGTCATGCCAAATGTAGTTGTATTACTGTATATACTCCACTACTCCCCCAGAGGAATGCACCAGGAGATGAGCAACTCGATTGTTTAGCGTGCCTTTCCTGGTGAAACCTTTCAACAAATAATTAAATATATAGTTTCAGCAAACTCTAGTATATTTTTTTTGTGAAAAAGAGGTTCCTGGTTCGAATCCCGATGTTAGGCTGGTCTGAAGTGTAGTATAAAGTAGCATTTAAAATGCAAATATGTGTTTCCCTTTTAGTTCAGTGGTAAAATGACTATCATATAATCAGTTGATCACAGTGCGATTCAGTGCTAGGGCACTAATGTTGCTGAAACAAAGACATAATGCAACTTGGATGCTTCGTTTTCTTCTATTATTTAAAGTAGTAAAACTTCCTTCATACCTGTAGCACAATATTCATTTGTGATATGTATTACATGGTCTGTTTTCTATTCACAATACTCAAATCGTAACAATGTAAAAAACTGTTACTGTATACTGTAACATATGGTTCTTATACAGTATATATGTGTTAAATTTTTATTATGTAACAGATTGATACCTGCTAGTTTTAAAATGTCACCCCTGAATGACCTTTCTTGAACTGCTGAGACATCTATGAGGGGAAAAAAGTAAATGTAATTTGATTTCTTTTACAAAACTAATGGATGTTCATCTCCTGTTTCAATGTATTATTTTAATCTAGCTAATAAGGAGAGTCTGAACCAATATGCACACTGTATGCTTCTGTATAAGTGCATGATGAATTAGCTTGCTTGTGCATTGAAATATATGAGAAAGCTCATGCTCGCTCTCTCTTTTTACATTAAAAATAATTGAAATCAGTTTCTAACTAGGTATTTCCAAATTTGCCTGTTAAAATGTTTGTGTCCTAGGAAGTGCTTTAAATACTGTATAGGTATTTGTTATTTACTGCAGCTTAGAACCTCCTGAGTTGTTCTAATCTGTCCTGAGTAACTCATGTAGCTTCTACATCAGCTGGTATAATATGGGCATTAACATTGCCAAGAATGTCAGTGTATATTTACAAAGGGCTGACTGCGGGTGCGTTTTGCTATCTAAGTAATTTCATAGACATAATGTACTGTATGTTAACACTGCCTTGGAGACTACTGTTATAGTTGTAACAGTGGTGTCACGTGCATTCTTAGGATATGAGAGCCACATAAGTCAGTAGCTCTGATGCCCTAAGAATGCAAGTAGGACCACTCTTGCAACCATGTGAGTTGTCTGTGACGTGGTATTAATATATTACTGATCAAGCTCGATCAATAATATTCTAATTTTCGAAAAACCATTCCCCTAACATGTCAGTTTCTAGGGCAGCTGTGCATGAGACACTATTTATGGAATAAGAGTAACTCATGCACAGAGGAAAGGAACACTTCAGTTGGTCGAGGTCACTTGCTCGATCTATAATAAGGAAACTGCAGTATTTTTTTTTATGGAGATGCAGGATGAAGAGAACTGGGAGTGATAGGGCTACTGTGGACTGGGGGGTCAGTACTATGGAGAATGCTGTGTATTTTAATTCAGAGGTAACACCAGAAATAGGGCTGCAGTTTTTACAGCTGTAGTGGGCGGAGCCCTGCAGACCTCTTGATTTCAGAAAAGGACTCTGCATTCCCTGCATTCTTTGTGACTAAACAACATGTTGGAGCTGCACCACAGTTACCTCCGCATCCGTGGAGCACTCCACTTGCAATGAAATATTTTGCACTTGGAAAACAAAATCAGCAGTCCTGATCATGACACTGGGGAACAGGGCACCCCCAGTGTCATTTTTATGCTTTTGGAGGTGTGGTGGGTGCTGAAAAGGAGGGTCAGGTGGGGGTATTGGGTGCTGAGAGTGAGGATCAGGTAGGGGTATATCTGTAATTTAAAAAAAAAAACAAATGGCAGTCACAGCAGAACACTGTACACTCCACCATGTACAAGATGGCCACTGCACTCTACTGCACATGTAACCACTACTGCACGCCAGAGGGTGTGGGTGGTCATCTTGATCATGGCAGAGTGTGCATGGTTCTGCTGTGACCACCAATTACTTCTTCTGCATATCCACCCCACATGACCCTCCTCTCAGCACCCACCACTGCACCACCACCACCACCCACAGAAACATAACAATGACACTGGGGGTGCCTAATCCCCCAGTGTCATTTTAGTGTTCCGTGCCCCTTCTTTTAATATAAATTTTTTTATCTCCCACCCGACTCTCCCTCTCAGCAATCACCACCCCCACCCCCAGAAACATAGCAGTGATATTGGAACTGCCCCATCCCCCAGTGTCACGATGGCGATTTCTCTGTCTTTTTTTTTTTACCCTTTAAAACAAAAAAATGTCAATTGATGTCTTTTGCACTGTTTTTATTACCCTGTAAAAAGAAATAATGTCCATCAAAGTCTTCTGCGTCATTACCATCCCCCACCTGACCCTCCCACTCAGCACCCACCACTCTGCACCCCCCTCTGCTATTGTGTGTTTTTTTAGGAGGGGGTTGTTTAAATTGTAAAAATAAATGTTGGGATGTCTCATCCCCTCAACTGCCTTCCTGGTATTTCTCCCCTCCTGGAAATGCGCCCCCCTTCTGGAGTTGGTTATATAAATTTTGGGGGTTGCAGGGGGTGTAGCCCTTCTCATAAAACATAAGTTTATATTGTGGCATCCATGGGTAATTAGAGGCACCGCTCATTGTTATTTTCCTGGTGGTAGTAGTGCACATCATTGTGATTTTCGGCAATGTGCACCTGCTGTAAGGTAAGTTGCCTTTTAATTTTTGCTGTTATGACATGAAACCATGAAATCCTCTCTGGACCACAGACACATCTTCACTCTTCAAAGCTGGACTGCGAACTGAAGAAATAGGTATGTGGTTCAATGCATTTCAATGGGGTTTTGAACTTAGAGTCATAACCTAGGCATTTTTGCATATTGTTGACCCAAAGTTTCAACATGCTTTCTTTGGGACGCTACCTCATGAGCAATGACACTATCATTTGGCAGATCTGTCCCAAAATGTGACTTTGCAATCCCTGTGTGAAATCACCTTTCAGGCAAGAGTTGAACATTTTCACTGCCCTTGTTCATGAGGTGGGCTCATAAGAAGGCTATGTCAAAAATGTGGTGTAAAAATATTAAAAAACGAACAAAGTTATGAACCTATGTTAAATTTTGCGAATGCAAGCTCATAACATTGGAAATTGTCAATATTTTTAACCCCAAATTGACAGCTTAGTCATATCTTTACAGCACCTCATGAATGTGACAGCTGTCATTTTTCAAATCCTAGCCAAAATGTTTTTTTCCTTTTCATCCCGAAAGCTAAGTTTGCAGTCCCTGGGTGAAATCACCTTTCAGGGCAGTTGAAAGTTTTGTCTGCCATTGTTTTTTAGGTGGAATCCTAAGAAGGTTATGTTCTAAATTTGGTGTAAATATATTAAAATGGTATGAGGCTATATTGAATTTTGCAAATGCAGGCTCGTACGTTTGGTAATATTCAATACTTTTACCCCACATTTTCAACATAGCCATTTAATTATAGCACTCATAAATGTGACAGCTGCCATTTTTCAGCCCCTGCCCAAAATGTGTTTTGTGTCCCAAAACTTGATTTCGCAGTCCTTCACTAAATCACCTTTCGAGCAGGAGTTGAACATTTGGGCTGCCCTTCTTCATGAGGCAGGGTCATAACAAGGCTATGTTGAAAATTTGGTGTAAAAATATTACAAAAATAACACATTTATGAGCCTACATTACATTTTGCTAACATAGGCTCATAACTTTGGTAATTTTCAATATTATTAACCCAAATTCCTCACCTGTAGCCCAATCAGTTCTAGCCAGAGTTTGTTTTCTGTTGCTGTTGTTGTTGTTATTTCAAGGTTGCCAAGTGGAAACCATCCAAGTAGACCACTAAAGCAGTAGGTAAGGCTAGGGGGATGTTGGAGTGTATTGGTAGGGGTATCACAAGTTGGAAGAGGTAGGGAATGATCCCTCTTTACAAGACACTGGTTAAGCCCCATCTGGAATACTGCGTGCAGTACTGGAGGCCGCACCTGCACAAGGACATTAACAAAATGGAGGCAGTCCAGAGAAGGGCAACAAAATGGTGCATGGACTGCATCAGAAAACATATAAGGACAGAATAACAGAGCTCAATATGTATACCTTAGAGCAAAGGAGGAGAGAGGTAATATGATCGAGACATTCAAACATCTTAAGGGCATTAACAGGGTGAAAGAGTCTAACATGTTTCAATATAAGAAAAATAGCAGAACAAGAGGACACAGCATGAGATTAGAGGCAGGCTGATTAAGGGGTAATGTGAGGATGTACTTTTTCACAGAAAGGGTGGTGGATGCATGGAACGACCTACCTCGGGAAGTGATGGATATGAATACAGTGCAGTACTTCAAACTGGCATGGGATAGGCATAAGGGGGCAATACAGATGAGTATGAATAGTTAGGCCATTGACAGAGTAAAGGCCTATGGTACATGCATAAGGCAGAAAAAATGGGCTGACTGGATGGGCCTTGTGGTCCTTATCTGCCATCAACGTCTTTGTTTCTATGTTACAGGAGGAAGCATGGAGGAAAAAGATGACAACTTGGATAGGGTGGTGCTGGGTTTGAACACCAGGAATATAGCAATAACATAAAAAGACTATGGTTCTTTAGGACAATAATAAGAAAAGTTAGAAGTAATGCAAAAGTGCTGTCTTAGTCTAACTGCTGCCATCTAAAGCATGTTCTTATTAACAAGTTTGATCAGCTTTTCTTTAAAGAGCTGGTAGCCACTTGATCTGCTTTTTTACGAATCAATATGTTATTCTGATGTTAATAAATATTAGTATATAATTTTATGAAGTCTGGTGTCTTTATTTACAATAGACCTTGCTGCCAGCATTGTTATGATGTACTGTGATTGAAGATGTCAGTGCAGATATTTTTCCCTCTGGTCCCTCTCTACTGTGAAGTCCTGGAGCCTGATTCTAGAAGGGTGGCACAGGTTGCCACGAGCGCAACTTTCGCCACCCAATGATCACGACGTTGACCCTGCGCCTACTATTCTAGAAGGGCAGGTCTCCACAGCAAAGTCCTGCAACTTGCAACATGCAGCTAGAGTCGCTGCACAGAAGGCTTACCTGGCCAGCATGTTGCAACCCACAGCTACAGGTTGCAAGTGCACCCCACCCTGCAAGCCACAACAGCACGCCCCGCGCATTCACTACACCCCTGCCCCAAGCCTCCAGCAATGGCCCACAGGGCTGGCACCAACTGGCCCCGAAACATCATCTTTCCAGTGCCCTGTAGGGGTTCAGCCACCAACTGGCCCCCAAAAGATCCTTTCCAGTGCCCCACATGGCTGGCCACCAACTGGCCCTGAAACACCCATAGAAATGCCCCGCAGGGCAGAGCAGTCAACCCCCTCACCCATGCCCCATCCCTGAGTCACCCACCGCAAATGCAGCAATTATCCTGACATGTCCTGGTAGTCTAATAGCCCCTCACCCCCTACCCAGCCATGCCAGTCCACTCAGCACCCCCCACCCATCTCCAGCTGGTGACTGGCACAGCCCACTTCTCACTACCATGGCCAGCCATCGACTGAGTTCAGTATGAGCGCATACTGAAAAGATGCACTCAGAAATTAATTTCTGAGTGCATTTTTACAGTACACGCTCATACTGAACTCAGTTGGCAGCTGGCTGTGGTGGTGAAAGGTGGGCTGTGCTAGTCACGGCTGGAGATGAAAGTCACGTCCAAACAAATCTGATTTTTTTTTGACTGGGTGACCAGGGAAGTGTATCAGGGGAGCAGTGGATGTGACATACCTTGCTTTAGCAAGGGGTTCAACACTGTTCCACATAGGAGGCTTGTAAACAAGCTGGTTAGCCTGGGATTGGATCACAAGGTGGTGCACTGGGTTGTGAATTGGTTGAGGGGTAGACCACAGAGGGTGGCGGTAAACGGAGCTAAATCTGAGGAAGGAAAGATGACCAGTGAGGTGCCACAGGGATCAGTTCTTGGGCCAGTACTGTTTAATAGCTTCATTAGTAACATTGTGAAGGGATTGGCGGGGATGGTATGCCTCATTGCAGATGACACTAAGATCTGAAATAGGGTAGAGACTCCAAAAGGACTGGAAAAATGATGAAGGACCTAGCTAAACTGGAGGAATAATCCAGAGTGTGGCAGCTAAGATTCATTGCAAAGAAGTGCACAATTATGCACTTGGGGCACAGGAACCCAGGGGAGGATTACATGATGGGTGAGGAGCTATTAACGGACACCAAACAGGAAAGAGATATGGGGGTGATCATATCTAATGACCTAAAGGTGGTCAAACAATGTGCCAAGGCAGTAGGGAGAGTCAGTGGGATGTTGGGAAGCATAGGGAGTGGTATCACTAGCAGAAGAAAGGAAGTGGTGATGCCACTGTACAAATCATTGGTGAAACCACATTTGGAGCACTGTGTCCAGTTCTGGAGGCTGCATCTCCGAAAGGACATAGGCAGGGTAGAGGCAGTTCAAAGAAGGGCAACAAAAATGGTGCAAGACCTGCACCAAAGGTCATATGAGGAGAGACTAGGAGGAGCTCAATCTGTATATCCTGGTGGAAAGGAGGGAGAGGGGAGACATGATAGAGATCTTCAAGTACCTAAAGGGAATAAATAAAGTACAGGAGGGCAGCATCTTTCAGAAAAGAAGATTCTCTGGAACAGACATGAAACTGGAGGGGGGTAGACTAAAGGGCAATGTGTGAAAGTACTTCTTCACAGAAAGGGTGGTGGAGACATGGAATAGCCTCCCAGCAGAGGTGGTGGGAGAAAAGATGGTGAGGGAATTCAAAACTGCATGGGATAGACAAAGGGGTACCCTAGCGATTCAAAAGAGAAGATAATATAGGAGATAAAGTAGGAGCTCCAGCATTTTTAGTAGATAGAGGAACAGAGCAGACTGGATGGGCCTAGTGGTCCTTATCTGCCATCAGATTTTATGTTTCTATGTTTCTAAAGCAAGTAGCATGTTCATTTGCCACCGTGAACTGCCACAACAGATTATGGCAGTAAGCGGCACAGAACAGTTAAAAGAACAAAAGGACCTTTGATCTTTTTCCTTCTTTACTTGTTAGCTATGTTGCCTGTGGTGCAATCCACTGATTGGCCACACAGCACAAAGCAACACATGCCTGATCTTAACTGTATCTATCATGGCAGGATCCTCTTAAGTCGGTGAGAGGCTAGTTCAGACATCATACTCTTTTAATCCATGTCCACCGATCATTCCCGTGACAGTGCCAGTATAGGTACCTATCAATTTGTGCTGATTGATTTTAAGATATGGACTCATGTCTTTTAGGAGCTGAACTGATATCTCTAAAACAAATTTCATGTATACCACCAAACAGTCATAACTGATTTCAGCCATTACCAACCTGGACCAGATTTAAACTAGTGACCTACAGGTGAAGAGCTGCATTGCCCATTGTCAAGTTAGTAAGTTATCTCATTGCAATAGTTTAGCTGTGTTGTGTTAAACAGTACTTCATTGGTATGGCACCTGCGTTTTTTAGTATTTATGTTGCAATTGTTGTAGTAATAGTATTTATTGTTGTACAACTTTCCAATGCTCAGAGTGCACTGCGGAACTAAATTTGGGGTGCAAATGTGCATACTGTATATCGGGTTGGTTGAGGTGCTGAGGATGACCCCAATGTGTTATGTCTAAAGAACTAGCATTGTTTACTGAGACATTATTAAATTATTCTAATCAGGCCCTGATTCCTTTTCAGTGTTTTTATCAGATTATAGTACACTTCACATACAGCCTGTGGAGGAGTACTCTTCTTGAACTGTGTTGATGAATACATCCCAGTAGGGGCTGTCCTATATCTGTATACCCATTCTGATGACAGGACCAAAAATATTCATACAGAATCAGGTTAGGGTCAGCATAAAGGCTTATGAGGTATCATCATCATCTACAATGGTGTTACAAACAGAAAGTATTATGTAAATACTAGGGCTGTGCAAGGTCTGAATATTATTTCCATAATATCACAAATTGTAGGCTATATGAATATTCAGGACCAAATAATTAATAGCTTACTATTTGTATCTGTGTCTAGTATTCAGAGAGGAAAGGAGAAAAATTAAATTAAACCATTTTCCAGCCAGCACCCCCAAGCCTGTACATTTGCTGAGAAAAAAAGTAAACTCCCAGCTGACAGCATAGTATATATGCGGTGTTGTAACATAGAAGACAGAGGGACACTCCCTCCTTAACCCATCTAGAGTCTCCCCATGAGGTCTCAAAACATAATATCACAAGGCAAAACAGAAGCCTGGATCTTCCCTTGATCCTTGCTGTGGGACAGTTCAGCCCAGATAGTTAGTCCCCCAAGAAAAATGTCCTCTGATCCCCAGATTTCATTCAGATGCAGTATCAGAAAACTCACCAAGTACAGAAGGACAATCAGAACAGCCAGCATACCCATGGGATTTAGATAAATTCTGTAAAAATAGCACTGGGCATCAGAGACAGAGACATGGTAAAAGTTATATACATAAGGCACTATTAAGGGACGGGCAGTGTAGTGTCATTTTCTCATGATATTATCAGCGAGATCCTGGGGATTGAGGAGCACCATAATTAAAATACCAGCTGCACCAGAGTTTTGGGATATTTTTCAAGTGCTCAGGTAATAAAAATATCCATTTCATATGGTATCTGCAGGGAGGATCAGAGAGGTGACGCCCCAATCTGGGCATTGGTCAGGGCTTCACTTCCCCCTGTAGAACTCCTTTAAAAGATCTCCTCTAAGTCTTTTTGTTTCCAATGACATGAGGTTTAGATCCTGAAGATGTTCATAATAAGTTTTGTCTTTCATGCCATATACAATTTTTGTTAATTTTTCTTTGTACTTTTTCAAAATTGTTACGATCAGTCTTTTTAGACTAACACCATAGTTGAGATGCATATTCTAGATCTGGCTGAGCATAGGCCCTGAAAGGGAGAATTAGAATTGTTGCATCCCTGGATACAATACTTCTTTTAATTTCCCAGATTTCTTTATTGACTTTATTAAAGCTCAGTTTACCTGGTTAGAACTACGAAAGTCATGGAAAATATTTACACCTAGATCCAGTTTCTTATCCACAGTACAAAGTTCACTCCCATCCTGCATGTAGATATTTTTCAGATTTCTTTGGCAGAGGTACATTTGCACTTATCCATATTCAATCTTATGCCACAGCTGTTTACCCAACTTGAAACGTGATCCAGATCCCTTTAAAGATCTCTAATTTGAGATAGAGTAGCACAAGGGCCACCCAATTTGGTGTTGTCTGCATGTTTAACAGACCGGCTTATTGTATTTTTAGTGAGACAAGAAATAAAAATTTGAAATAGTACAGGGCCCAAAATAAGGTCCTGCGAAACACCACTAGTAACCCTCCAAACCCCTGACAAATTACCATTGACCATCACACTCTGTTATCTCCTCCTCAACCATTTAGCAATCCAGCTTACAATGGAGTAGTTTAAATTGATATTTTTGATTTTCTTCAAAAGGTCCCAGTGCAGCATCAGATAGAATTTCTTACTAAAGTCAAGATAGATCACATCACAAGACACTTGTTTATCCAAGAGATCACTGATCTTTTCATAGAAACAAAGTCAGTTTGTGATAGTACTTCTACCTGTCCTGAATCCATGTTGCTTGTGGTCCAGGTTATTAGTATTGTTAGTGATAATATCCTTGATTTAACATTCTAAGATCTTGCAGATTGTAGATGTCAGGCTAAATGGCCTGTAATTGTTTGGATCTAACTGACTACTGCTTGCAGCATATGAACAAAGTGAACATTTGCACAGATTCCCTTGAGCCAGTGTACAGCTTTATCAAGGTAAGGCTGTTAATAGTCTGGTTTGTTGTTTTGAGTATGTCCTGAAGTTACCAAGTGCACTGGCCATATCAGAAGTGGTCCCTGTTCTACTTTTGCAGATACAAATCCACAGAGGTAGCACATCATTGCTACTGCATTTGTGCCATCTGGATATAGTTGTATGTTGTTTGTCTAACCTGATGATGGCTGTCTGTGGTTGCTTGTGTGGTCATGTCCTTTTGCTGCTGGGGGGGTAGGTTTAGAAACCTTAATGCCACATTTCCCTACTTTTGTGGCAAAGTTGAACCCCTAACTGGTGCATTAACGCAGTTTTTTGCAAAGCATTTCATTTCTTTTTGAGATAGTGGAGTTTTTTATTAACAAAAATAGAGAAAATATCCTTCTAACTTGCAAGACCATGCTTCTCCTGCAAGAAGTTGGGGAAACAACATACAATACAAACAGAAGGAAAAGCAGAAGAAACTGGAGAAAGAAAATAAATTATTTCACACTTGTATTTTTTAGTTAGCTAGTAAGTTCATTAGTTATGTATTATTTATTTATTTATTGCATTTTAGCAGTTTCTACCCTGGGAGTGAAATCCGAGCATGGTATTATAGCCAAGCAATCCACAAGGATTGGTTACATGTCTGTCAGGCAGAGGTAATTTGAAGAAGAGTAAAAGTGAGTGAAGAGCTACAGCAAGTTTTAAGAGAGAATTCCTAGAATTTAAGTATGAAAATATACAGTGGGTGATGTGATCAGCCCCATGAAAGGACAAGAGTAACTGCAGCAGCATCAAGAGTGGTGATGGAGAAGTGTTAGGATGGCACAGCTTAGATGCAGTAAATTAAAAACACTGTCAGTTTTTTATATTTGCTTGTGCTCATGCGCAAGAAACATTATGTGGCAGCTCAGGAGAGAAGCGGGTTGAGGAGGCGTGGCACTGTGGCAGCCAACAGATGCACTGCATTTGGGGGCTTGGCACTGGTGGACCAATGGAGGCACAGTGTGCTGATGACACTGGCTTCCAGAAGTGCTACCAAGTTGTAACGTTTTCTCCGCAGCAATCAGAGGCCACCTTGTCATTGCAGCATCAGCCATTCTGCTGCAATGAGGGAGCAACCCATCATTGCAAGGCGGAACATTGCGTACTGTAATATTGTTTGTGAACGTGGTGGCAAGCTGCCGCCATGTTCACAAAGAATGTTAGAGAGCCCCCACTGCCGATGGGGTGCCCAATCCCCCTCGGCATCATGTGCCCCCCCAAAAACAGTGTTTGTTTGCCGACGGGGGGGCCCCATCCCAGTTGGCTTCAGTTCCCCCTTCCCAGTTTAATTTGCCAATGGGGGAGCCCCCTTCCTGGCAGCATAATGCCCCCCCACAAAAATGTTGGTTTGTGCTGAGGGGATTGCCCAATCCCCTCGGCTCTTGCCCCCGGATATGCTGACAGGGTGCCCAATCCCCATTGGCTACTGCCCCCAACAAAAACACTGTAGTGGCATGCTGGAAGCCCACCCTAGTGTGCCAAATGTCCCTGTTAAGAAGAAAAAGTCCCATAATGTTTTTTTGCCCCTGTAAATCAGAAAATAGTCCCTCGTTGAGTCCGGTGGCCTCGATCCCCCAACCCACGCCCACCCTCTGTGCACCCTTCCTCTCCACACCCCCCCTTCACCCCATACTTACCTCCAGAGTCCAGTGCAACGATCTTCGGTGGACCAGGACCACATTTGCACTCTTCAAAGCTGACCTCAAACTGTAGAAATGCTGGTAAGCTGTATAATGGCATAAATAGTGTTTTAACTTTGGTGCATATCTCAGGCATTTTTGGGAATTTTGGCACTAAATTTTCAACATGAGGTTATTGGGACCCTTCCTCATGAATTCAGCCACTTTCAGGGGCAGTATTCAGTCCCGTAAGGTGATTTCTAGGTCACTGCGTGAAATCACCTTTTGTGACTGATTAATGAAATGACAGTGCCAGTGTTCATGAGGTGGGCTCTCAAAATGTCTATTTTGCAAATTTGGTGGAAAAAATCCAAGAAATGACTGTTTTACGAGTGTGTGTTGTGCAGTTGCTATGCACGCTTATAACTTCATGAATCTGCAATATTTTCACTCCAGATTTTCAACATTGCCATTTTTCTGCACCTCCTTATGAACAGTACAGCTGTCATTTTTCACATCCTGACTGAAATGTGTTTTCGCACTTCCAGCACAGAATAGCGCAGTCACTGTGGGAAATCAGTGTTTGAGACACATTAGGAAAATCACAGTGACACTGTTCAAGAGCAGAGGTCCTAAAATGCCTATGTTGAAAATTTTGTGATGGAAGTCCAAAGAATGACTGTGTTACGAGGGTCTGTTGCGCAGTTTCCACGCACGTGTGTAAAGTCATAAATTTGTAATATTTTCACTCCAGATTTTCAACATTGCCATTTTTCCACACATCCTTATGAACAGTACAGCTGTCAT
This sequence comes from Neoceratodus forsteri, assembly GCA_016271365.2. Classification (NCBI taxonomy): domain Eukaryota; kingdom Metazoa; phylum Chordata; order Ceratodontiformes; family Ceratodontidae; genus Neoceratodus; species Neoceratodus forsteri. The sequence goes on along the minus strand of CM057453.1, from coordinate 67,319,112 downwards.
TTCTCACATCCTGGCTGAAATGTCTATGTTGAAACTTTGGTGACGAAAGTCCATAAAATGACTGTTTGATGCACTTGTGTTGCGCAGTTTCCACGTATGCTTGGAAGTGCAAGCATTTTTAATATTCCTACTACAGATTTTCAACATTGGCATCTCTTCACACCTCCCTATGGATGGTACAGCTGTCATTCTTCACATCCTGCCCTATCTGTGTTTTCATACATGTGGCACAGATTGGCACGGTCGCTGTTGGAACTCAAAGTTCAGGACACATTGATAAAATCACATTGCGACTCTTCATGAGAAGAGGTCTCAAATGCTTTCATGAGGTGAAGTCACAAAAAGGCCATGTTGAAAATTTGTAGTGCAAATACCAACAAACACCCAGGGCATTAGGGTTTCTAACCATAACGTCCCACCCTGTACAGACTGACAGGCATCGGGGTGTGCCTTTGGATTGCCATCTGTACTGTGCATGCCATCCCACCTTGGACTCTTTGGCCCCAGACTTCACCCCATTCTCCTATGCTGCACCCATTTCAGTGTATGCCCGTACGGAATGGGGTGACTGTAAAGCCAAACACCCCAATGCACACCTCAACATGTGTCTGTGTCTGCAGAATAGGGTGAGGTGACATGCAGACTGGCATGCGGCTTATGACCCAAACATTAGCCCAATGCCTATCCATCTCAACAGGATGGAGGTGGGGTTGGCATGAAGTTCAATACTTCACTGCCATTCCTATTCTGCATCTGTCTCACTCCTGCATTTCCAATGCTAATACCAGCAAGTAAACATTCGGCATTGACAAATGCTTGTCTAATTATATTTTCTGTTAACGGAATGTTTAAAAAATTATAAGATTGTGGCTGGTTGAGCAGCCAATGGTGTGCACTAGGTTCTGGAGTGAAGAGCTCAAGCTAATAACCAGCACATTGGTGCACTGCTCTGAGAGCAACAGCTACAGTATGTAAGTGAACAGCATGGTCTTGTGATTGCCAGCAGCTCTCTCACATTACCAGGCTGTACTAGTGGCTGGCTTTGCAGTACCGTGATATTAGTTGAGGGCTCCAAGATCAACACCACAAAGTACTTTCGTGCACCCTAATATCCTGGTATAGATATCAACTTTAAAGTCTGAGTTTTGAGGGTTCAAGTTACTCCATCTCTACCATACCCCTGTAACTCAATGGATAAGAGTAACTGGTATGTACCAGAATCAATGAGGGTTTGAGATCTAACAGTGTTGTTACATTTTCAACTCCAACTATCTGACTAGTTGACACAGCTAAGGGTAAAACAACAGCCAGAAAAAGATGATCTTGTTTATTTGGACTGCTTAGATTTGCTCTCGCACCAGTTCCCAAAACTGTGGAACTTGTTACCCCATCAAATAAAGCACCTTCTCCCCATCCATCTTCTCATCCCTGCATAACTTCTTCTCTCCAAACTGCTCCTAGCCACCCCATCCCCCACCCTCCTTGTAACTAGTAATTAGTAATTTGACAATGATTCTTCCTTCTCTGCAAAGAATCTGCCTGTATGTTTTCACCTTGCTATTTCAAGACTTTCCCTTTCCCTTACCTGTTGCTATTTCAAACCTGTACCTCAAGATGCCACTTATCTCACATCTTTGTTCAAATCTGGAGCCACCAGTGGCTCAGCTGGTCTACTTGTTCTTGATCCTCCTATACATGCACTACTTTAGTTTTAAATTCATTTCTTGTGGAAGCTCTTAATGGGACCTATGTATGATTGGGCGAGAATTATGAGCCAGAGGTGCGTATCCCACCCTCATAGCTCTGTGGCCCCAGACAGGCACAGGGTGTGTGGTATTCACTGCTGCATGCACCCACAGGGCACCTGCCAATGGCACCACCACCCCCATGCTGATGCACATAGACATTTCAGACCTGGCGCCCATCCAATGGGATGTCCAGACCCGGTCTGCTAATCTAATCCCTTGCACCCATGTGCACAGAAGACAACAAGGTGTTTAATGTGCACCACCAGCTCAGGGAAGGTGGGTGCCTGGTCAGCTGTCCCCAGCCCTCCTTGTTGATCCATGAGATGTGGTGGCATGTAGGAGGGTCTGCAGTTCCCCACTTCAGTGCCGCTGCCAGTGGCGGCACCCTGGGAGGTGCATATCCCTTACAGTTGGGTGTTACCCAGCATAAGGTGCGCCCCTGCACCCAGCACTAGGCACCTTTGTGAGTGACGTGGAGTGTGGACATGCCCCCTACCTGCCCCGGAACGTTGCTGTCTGTGCGGCCAGGGGATAGGGCATATAAATGCCACACACACCCTCTAAGAATGCTGCACGGGGTATGCGGGACCCCGCTCCATGGCATTCCATCTTACTGATGCCAATGCACCCGGTGTATGCGGCTTGTTGGCATCGTGCTTAGGCTCAATATGTACTCAGTATAACTCTACTAATATAACAGCACTTTTTGATGTTTGATTTTCTTTTTTCTTATACTGTACATTGCATATATTCAATTTGTATGTAATTATTACATCCTTATTTTCTTGTCAAATGTCATGCCAAATGTAGTTAGACATTGTATATACTCCACTACTCCCCCAGAGGAATGCACCAGGAGATGAGCAACTCGATTGTTTAGCGTGCTTTTCCTGGTGAAACCTTTCAACAAATAATTAAATATATAGTTTCAGCAAACTCTAGTATATTTTTTTTGTGAAAAAGAGGTTCCTGGTTCGAATCCCGATGTTAGGCTGGTCTGAAGTGTAGTATAAAGTAGCATTTAAAATGCAAATATGTGTTTCCCTTTTAGTTCAGTGGTAAAATGACTATCATATAATCAGTTGATCACAGTGCGATTCAGTGCTAGGGCACTAATGTTGCTGAAACAAAGACATAATGCAACTTGGATGCTTGTTTTCTTCTATTATTTAAAGTAGTAAAACTTCCTTCATACCTGTAGCACAATATTCATTTGTGATATGTATTACATGGTCTGTTTTCTATTCACAATACTCAAATCGTGAACAATGTAAAAACTGTTACTGTATACTGTAACATATGGTTCTTATACAGTATATATGTGTTAAATTTTTATTATGTAACAGATTGATACCTGCTAGTTTTAAAATGTCACCCCTGAATGACCTTTCTTGAACTGCTGAGACATCTATGAGGGGAAAAAAGTAAATGTAATTTGATTTCTTTTACAAAACTAATGGATGTTCATCTCCTGTTTCAATGTATTATTTTAATCTAGCTAATAAGGAGAGTCTGAACCAATATGCACACTGTATGCTTCTGTATAAGTGCATGATGAATTAGCTTGCTTTGTGCATTGAAATATATGAGAAAGCTCATGCTCGCTTCTCTTTTACATTAAAATAATTGAAATCAGTTTCTAACTAGGTATTTCCAAATTTGCCTGTTAAAATGTTTGTGTCCTAGGAAGTGCTTTAAATACTGTATAGGTATTTGTTATTTACTGCAGCTTAGAACCTCCTGAGTTGTTCTAATCTGTCCTGAGTAACTCATGTGAAGCTTCTACATCAGCTGGTATAATATGGGCATTAACATTGCCAAGAATGTCAGTGTATATTTACAAAGGGCTGACTGCGGGTGCGTTTTTGCTATCTAAGTAATTTCATAGACATAATGTACTGTATGTTAACACTGCCTTGAGACTACTGTTATAGTTGTAACAGTGGTGTCACGTGCATTCTTAGGATATGAGAGCCACATAAGTCAGTAGCTCTGATGCCCTAAGAATGCAAGTAGGACCACTCTTGCAACCATGTGAGTTGTCTGTGACGTGGTATTAATATATTACTGATCAAGCTCGATCAATAATATTCTAATTTTCGAAAACCATTCCCCTAACATGTCAGTTTCTAGTAGCTGTGCATGAGACACTATTTATGGAATAAGAGTAACTCATGCACAGAGGAAAGGAACACTTCAGTTGGTCGAGGTCACTTGCTCGATCTATAATAAGGAAACTGCAGTATTTTTTTTATGGAGATGCAGGATGAAGAGAACTGGGAGTGATAGGGCTACTGTGACTGGGGGTCAGTACTATGGAGAATGCTGTGTATTTTAATTCAGAGGTAACACCAGAAATAGGGCTGCAGTTTTTACAGCTGTAGTGGGCGGAGCCCTGCAGACCTCTTGATTTCAGAAAAGGACTCTGCATTCCCTGCATTCTTTGTGACTAAACAACATGTTGGAGCTGCACCACAGTTACCTCCGCATCCGTGGAGCACTCCACTTGCAATGAAATATTTTGCACTTGGAAAACAAAATCAGCAGTCCTGATCATGACACTGGGGAACAGGGCACCCCCAGTGTCATTTTTATGCTTTTGGAGGTGTGGTGGGTGCTGAAAAGGAGGGTCAGGTGGGGGTATTGGGTGCTGAGAGTGAGGATCAGGTAGGGGTATATCTGTAATTTAAAAAAAAAAACAAATGGCAGTCACAGCAGAACACTGTACACTCCACCATGTACAAGATGGCCACTGCACTCTACTGCACATGCGCAACCACTACTGCACGCGTAGAGTAGTGTGGTGGCCATCTTGATCATGGCAGAGTGTGCCGTGTTCTGCTGTGACCACCAATTACTTTTCTGCATATCCACCCCACATGACCCTCCTCTCAGCACCCACCACTGCACCACACTTCACCACCCACAGAAATATAATAATGACACTGGGGTGCCTAATCCCCAGTGTCATTTTAGTGTTCCAGCCCCTTCTTTAATATAAATTTTATCTCCCACCTGACTCTCCTCTCTCAGCAATCACCACCCCCACCCCCAGAAACATAGCAGTGATATTGAACTGCCCCATCCCCAGTGTCACGATGGCGATTTCTGTCTTTTTTTTTACCCTTTAAAACAAAAAATGTCAATTGATGTCTTTGCACTGTTTTTATTACCCTGTAAAAAGAAATAATGTCCATCAAAGTCTTCATGGTCATTACCATCCCCCACCTGACCCTCCCACTCAGCACCCACCACTCTGCACCCCCTCTGCTATTGTGTGTTTTTAGGGGGTTGTTTAAATTGTAAAATAAATGTTGGGATGTCTCATCCCTCAACTGCCTTCCTGGTATTTCTCCCTCCTGAAATGCCCCCTTCTGGAGTTGGTTATATAAATTTGGGGTTGCAGGGGTGTAGCCCTCTCATAAAACATAAGTTTATATTGTGGCATCCATGGGTAATTAGAGGCACCGCTCATTGTTATTTTCCTGGTGGTAGTAGTGCACATCATTGTGATTTTCGGCAATGTGCACCTGCTGTAAGGTAAGTTGCCTTTTAATTTTTGCTGTTATGACATGAAACCATGAAATCCTCTCTGGACCACAGACACATCTTCACTCTTCAAAGCTGGACTGCGAACTGAAGAAATAGGTATGTGGTTCAATGCATTTCAATGGGGTTTTGAACTTAGAGTCATAACCTAGGCATTTTTGCATATTGTTGACCCAAAGTTTCAACATGCTTTCTTTGGGACGCTACCTCATGAGCAATGACACTATCATTTGGCAGATCTGTCCCAAAATGTGACTTTGCAATCCCTGTGTGAATCACCTTTCAGGCAAGAGTTGAACATTTTCACTGCCCTTGTTCATGAGGTGGGCTCATAAGAAGGCTATGTCAAAATGTGGTGTAAAATATTAAAAACGAACAAAGTTATGAACCTATGTTAAATTTTCGAATGCAAGCTCATAACATTGGAAATTGTCAATATTTTACCCCAAATTGACAGCTTAGTCATATCTTTACAGCACCTCATGAATGTGACAGCTGTCATTTTTCAAATCCTAGCCAAAATTGTTTTCTTTTCATCCGAAGCTAAGTTTGCAGTCCCTGGGTGAAATCACCTTTCAGGGCAGTTGAAAGTTTTGTCTGCCATTGTTTTTTAGGTGGAATCCTAAGAAGGTTATGTTCTAAATTTGGTGTAAATATATTAAAATGGTATGAGGCTATATTGAATTTTGCAAATGCAGGCTCGTACGTTTGGTAATATTCAATACTTTTACCCCACATTTTCAACATAGCCATTTAATTATAGCACCTCATAAATGTGACAGCTGCCATTTTTCAGCCCCTGCCCAAAATGTGTTTTTGTGTCCCAAAACTTGATTTCGCAGTCCCTTCACTAAATCACCTTTCGAGCAGGAGTTGAACATTTGGGCTGCCCTTCTTCATGAGGCAGGGTCATAACAAGGCTATGTTGAAAATTTGGTGTAAAAATATTACAAAAATAACACATTTATGAGCCTACATTACATTTTCTAACATAGGCTCATAACTTTGGTAATTTTCAATATTATTAACCCAAATTCCTCACCTGTAGCCCAATCAGTTCTAGCCAGAGTTTGTTTTCTGTTGCTGTTGTTGTTGTTATTTCAAGGTTGCCAAGTGGAAACCATCCAAGTAGACCACTAAAGCAGTAGGTAAGGCTAGGGGGATGTTGGAGTGTATTGGTAGGGGTATCACAAGTTGGAAGAGGTAGGGAATGATCCCTCTTTACAAGACACTGGTTAAGCCCCATCTGGAGTACTGCGTGCAGTACTGGAGGCCGCACCTGCACAAGGACATTAACAAAATGGAGGCAGTCCAGAGAAGGGCAACCAAAATGGTGCATGGACTGCATCAGAAAACATATAAGGACAGAATAACAGAGCTCAATATGTATACCTTAGAGCAAAGGAGGGAGAGAGGTAATATGATCGAGACATTCAAACATCTTAAGGGCATTAACAGGGTGAAAGAGTCTAACATGTTTCAATATAAGAAAAATAGCAGAACAAGAGGACACAGCATGAGATTAGAGGCAGGCTGATTAAGGGGTAATGTGAGGATGTACTTTTTCACAGAAAGGGTGGTGGATGCATGGAACGACCTACCTCGGGAAGTGATGGATATGAATACAGTGCAGTACTTCAAACTGGCATGGGATAGGCATAAGGGGGCAATACAGATGAGTATGAATAGTTAGGCCATTGACAGAGTAAAGGCCTATGGTACATGCATAAGGCAGAAAAAATGGGCTGACTGGATGGGCCTTGTGGTCCTTATCTGCCATCAACGTCTTTGTTTCTATGTTACAGGAGGAAGCATGGAGGAAAAAGATGACAACTTGGATAGGGTGGTGCTGGGTTTGAACACCAGGAATATAGCAATAACATAAAAAGACTATGGTTCTTTAGGACAATAATAAGAAAAGTTAGAAGTAATGCAAAAGTGCTGTCTTAGTCTAACTGCTGCCATCTAAAGCATGTTCTTATTAACAAGTTTGATCAGCTTTTCTTTAAAGAGCTGGTAGCCACTTGATCTGCTTTTTTACGAATCAATATGTTATTCTGATGTTAATAAATATTAGTATATAATTTTATGAAGTCTGGTGTCTTTATTTACAATAGACCTTGCTGCCAGCATTGTTATGATGTACTGTGATTGAAGATGTCAGTGCAGATATTTTTTCCCTCTGGTCCCTCTCTACTGTGAAGTCCTGGAGCCTGATTCTAGAAGGGTGGCACAGGTTGCCACCGAACGCAACTTTCGCCACCCGCAACTGCGACATTGACCCTGCGCCCTATTCTAGAAGGGGCAGAGTCTCCACAGCAAAGTCCTGCAACTTGCAACATGCAGCTAGGTACGCTGCACAGAAGGCTTACCTGGCCAGCATGTTGCAACCCACAGCTGCAGGTTGCAAGTGCACCCCCACCCTGCAAGCCACAACAGCCGCCCCGCCATTCACTACACCCCTGCCCCAAGCCTCCAGCAATGGCCCACAGGGCTGGCACCAACTGGCCCCAGAAACATCATCTTTCCAGTGCCCTGTTAGCGACCAACCGGCCTCAAAGATCTCGCCAGTGCCCACACATTGTTCTGCCCCGAGTCACCCAGGAATGCCCCGCAGAAACACCTCGCTTCACCACTCAAATACCACCGCAAAATGCAGCATTCGATGTCCCGGTAGTTCATTCATTTCGGCTTCAGTTATTCAAGACCACTGGCATTTCTCACCCATCTCCAGCTGGAGACTGGCACAGCCCACTTCACTACCATGGCCAGTTATCGATTGAGTTCAGTATGAGCCATTCGAAAGATGCACTCAGAAATTAATTTCTGAGTGCATTTTTACAGCACACGCCATACTGAACTCAGCTGGCAGCTGGCTGTGGTGGTGAAAGGTGGGCTGTGCTAGTCGCCGGCTGGAGGATGGGTGGGGGGTGCTGAGTGGACTGGCATGGCTGGGTAGGGGGTTGGGGGCTACTAGACTACCAGGACATGTCAGGGTAATTGCCGCATTTGCGGCGGGTGACTCAGGGATGGGGCATGGGTGAGGGGGTTGACTGCTCCACCCTACGGGGCATTTCTATGGGTGTTTCAGGGGCCATTTGGTGTGGCCAGCCCTGTGGGGCACTGAGAGGATGTTTCAGTGGCCAGTTGGTGTGGTCAGCCCTGTGGGGCACTTACTGTACTTGGGCTATACAGTAGGGGGATGGGGCAGGATTGTGGCCCTGAATCCAAGTCTGTTTGTGCGGAGCCCATTGAGGCAACAACAAGGGTGGTCTGGGCATGAGAGACACATGGACCTGGTTCTACAGAACCCTTGGAGGAGGTATGTAAGTTACACCACCTAAATGCAGGTGTAACTTACGATGCCGGTTCTCCTCCGGGGGTTCTTGTAGAATCCCAACATTGGGGTCTTTGTTGCCGCTCTTCTGGAATGGGGCGCAACAGCTGCCATAAACCCCCTAGCCCCATGTTGCAGGGGGTTTATGGTGCAACTACCGGTGTAACAGCTGTTCAGCGCAAGTGGCCTGTGACATGTCACAGGCCACTTTGTAGAATAGCACAAGTCTCAACTGCTGGCGTAAGTTGCTACTTGTACCATTCTACTTGGCGTAAGCACTGTTATGCCAGGCCTAACTTTACTAGAATCTGGCCCCCAGTCTTTTTGATGTCAGTTCCAGACATAACTCAGGCTTCACACACTTTACTGACTATGCTGTCACTCACTGTTTCCATGACAGCAGTGCTTATGCTCTTTCTCATATTCCTGTCAGCTGTTCCCTCCTCCTCCTCCTCCTCCCCACCACCACTCTCACTTTCTTAAGCATGGGAAGCAGAGTCTGATGCAAACACCTGACAATAGTAGCAGAAGTGACAGTTTAAAATTATGCTGCTTGTGTAGGGTTAACACTTGCCCTGATTTTCAAATTACAATCCTGGGCCACCAGGGATTGTGATTATGTTGCCTCACAGTGATCAGGACTATGAGATGGGGGGCCACTGTGGACCTCCACTACCATCACTGCATGGTGTGCAGGGTGCCATGCACATTTTGCTGGTCAGCCCTGCACATCTCATGCACATGGGGCCATAATAACATGCAAATGGCCCCATTTGTGCCTTGCATGCATTATGGCACAATTTGCATATTGATGTCTGAATAGCAGGAATTTGCACATGGTGTAGCTCTGATAAGCTGGCGCATGTCCCACTCCTGGTATTCAGATCTGTATAGGGGATGCGCCGGCACATTTGGGGGGGTTGATACCAGTCCATTCACAGAAGAAAGAGTCCTGAAAGAACTCCTAAAACTCAAGGTGGACAAAGCAATGGGGACTGATGGGATTCACCACAGAATCCTAAAAGAACTAAGGGGGGACCTAGTGACACCACTGACCACACTTTTTAACAAATCATGGCAGGATGGGGTGGTACCTGAGGACTGGAGGAGGGCAGATGTGATTCCCCTTTACAAAAGTGGGAGCAAGGCAGAAGCAGGAAACTACAGACCTGTAAGTTTGACCTCAGTGGTAGGAAAATGATGGAATCACTCTGAAAGAAAGAATTGTTGAGCACCTAGAGGCCAGCGGGGCACAGGACCCAAAGCAACATGGATTGACAGCAGGAAGGTCATGTCAGACTAATCTAATTGATTTCTTTGACTGGGTGACCAAAGTAATAGACCAGGGAGGGGCTGTGGATATGGCCTACCCAGACTTTAGCAAGGCATTTGACACAGTCCCGCACAAAAGATTAATAATCAAGTTAGCCAGCCTGGGAGTGAGTCCCAGGGTGGTAGCCTGGGTAGCGAACTGGCTGCACAACAGGACACAGAAGGTAATAGTGAATGGAACACATTCTGAAGAAAGGGGGGTTACTGGTAGAGTACCTCAGGGCTCAGTACTGGGTCCAATCTTCTTTAACATCTTTATAAGTGACATTGCAGAGGTCTGGAGGGAAAGGTATGCCTCTTTGCAGATGACACAAAGATCTGTAACAGAGTTGATACACAAGAGGGGGGTAGAAAAGATGAGAAGGGACTTGGCAAGGTTGGAGGAATGGTCAGACATATGGCAACTTAGATTCAATGCAAAGAAGTGCAAAGTAATGCACCTGGGAAACAAAAACCCAGGAGAAGAGTACACAATAGCAGGGGAGGTACTAACAACAACAAAAATGGAAAGGGACCTGGGAGTAGTCATATCAGATGACCTAAAGGTGGGCAAGCAATGTGAAAAGTCAGTAAGGAGAGCCAGGGGGATACTGGGATGCATAGGAAGGGGCATCACAAGTAGAAAAAGGGAAGTGATTATCCCTCTATACAGACAGTTGGTGAGACCCCATCTGGAGTACTGTGTGCAATTTTGGAGACCTCATCTACGCAAGGACATAGACAGGATGGAAGCAGTCCAGAGGAGGGCAACTAAAATGGTGCAGGGTCTACATCAGAAACCATATGAAGAGAGACTGAGAGAGCTTAATATGTATACCCTTGATGAAAGGAGGGACAGGGGGACATGATAGAAACGTTCAAGTACCTCAAGGGAATCAACAAAGTCCAGGAGGTAGCATCTTTCAGAAAAAGAGATGTGTAAGAACAAGGGGGCACAGTTTAAAGATAGAGGGGGGAAGGCTCAGGGGTTATGTGAGGAAATTCTTTTTCATGGAGAGAGTAGTGGACACATGGAACAGCCTTCCTGAGGAAGTCATTGGGTCTAAAACAGTGGGGGAATTCAAACATGCATGGGACAGACACAAAGCAATTATAGTGGGGGGTTGCAGGAAGCAGGCTGTTGGTTAACTAGAATCTGCAGCTTATCCAGTAGGTAGGGAAATGGGCAGACCGGGTGGGCCAAGTGGTCCTTTTCTGCCGTCAAAGTCTATGTTTCTATGTTTCTATTGTATTTGTGTTGCATGCATTATTTGATATATTCAGCAGATATGCGTCATGGCACATCTCTTTGAATATATCCCTTTGGTGCTCCAGCACAACTCTGTTGTGCTAAGCACCCACTTGCACCATTGTCATGCTCAGTTTTGAATATTGGTCCCTTTGTGTTTAGCAGAATCTGTCATAATGAATACAGCATAAATCAAAGTACTGTCAAATGGCTTTGGCTTTCCTTCTCTGATAATTGCTTAAAAGTAGGGTGCCTTTCATATGGTTTGGAATGCTTTAGAAAATTGTCAAATGCAAATGAGCTTCACTGTAATTTTTATTGGAAAAGGGGTGATGATGATTATTAGCAAAGACCCAATGTTAAGTCTAGTCAGAGTTTCTCTACTAATAGGCAGTCTTGAATGAGTGACAGAATACCAATGCCAGCTTTGTTTTTTATTCCTTTCGTTCTCCCAGCTCCCACACTACCAACTTCAGTCCACCCTCGCGCGAATACCAGAATGAAAAATTCAACTAACATTATTAAAAACATAATATAAACTCAACAGCATTCATAGATTACTGTAACAGTTCTATTCTGTCCATGTCTAACACTAACAGCAATTGTGGGTGTTGAGTTGGAGGTAGGGTGGTGGTGGTGGTGGACTAGTTACTGGAGACATGACTGGAAAAAGGACAAAAAAAGAATAAATAAAAGCACAGTATTTCAAGTATCTCACAGTATAAACAAGGTACAAGAAGAAAGCATTTTCCAAAGAAAAGGATGCTCAAGGTAGAGGGGTCGCACTATGAAGATAGAAGAGGGGTGGCTCAGAGGACATGGAAGGAAAAACTTCTTCAGAGAGAGGGTGGTGGACCCATGGAACAGCCTACCAGTGGAGGTGGTGGGGGGGGTGAAACAGTTACAGAATTTAAGAATGCATGGGATAGACACAAAGGGATTATAGAAGTAAGTGGGGGGCAGAGACTGAGTAGGGACTGCAGTATCACTATAGGTAGGGTAACTAGGGCAGACTATGTGGGTCAGGAAGCACTTATCTGCCAACAGTTTCTATGCTTCATTACCACTATAAGTAAACAGAGTTTCACAGAGATAACCTGATGGATGCACTGTTTATGTACTAAAAACTTTCATAGTGGTTATGCACAGGGTGGCGGGTACAAATTAAAGTGGAGCACAACCCTCACTGTATATCTTTCATTGGGTCAAGAGTGGTTTGCATTTACAGAGCATCATGACAAAAGTGATAAAACAGCATGGTTTCATGTGAACTCCAGACCACAAAGATGGTGACTGGATTCAGAACATCCCCCAACTCCCGACACAGTCATCCAGAGTCGGAGCTCCTCTATGACTACCTGTGCCTCTCCCCCATCCCAGAATTACAGTGCAGCTTTTAGAAAGAGTGAGGTAATTTAGGTGTGACCTGACAATCCACACAATTAGAAGTAGTAATGATAATAGCAATACAAGTAATAATTATGATTACTGAATTGTACTGATTTTTGAGCTTGTCTGGCATGTGACTGCAGTGTCCCCTTAGTTATGGTTTGTGTGTGGGGGGGTGCAGGTTAGCACCCTGGAGACTATAAGATTGGCAGGTGCAGCAGCACTCACTTGTCTTCATTATACAGACTCCGGGTTGATGAGTCCTGATATTGATCCATGCTGCGTTGGAGCTCATTCTCAGGCTAGACTGTGGGGATGGGGTTTAGAGGGTACAACAGCAAAATTACAACCAATCAATCAAACCCTATTTAACCAGGCAATTACTTCATTGAGCAAGCTCATTTTCAAGATGGTCCTGGACACAGAGGATACTTTTGCTTACAGTAGACAGCACTTCATACAAAAGTAGACATCGGTACAGGCAGTTACAATATACAAAGTCAGTATTTGGATGAATCAGACTTGTAAAGCAAGTGCAAATATAGACATTTAAAGTGCAGCATATACAGGTTGTAGCTTACAGAGTACAAGTGAGGAGAGGAAGAAGGGACATAGAAAAGGGCAGTGGGAAGAAAGGGTATCAGACACATAGTAGAGAGGGAAAATAGGGCAACCTAATAAAATGAGGCCCCCTACAAAGCTAATTGATGATAGGGGGGAAGTAGGGAATGGAGGTGGTTGCCCTAAAGGGATGCTGGCTGACACAGGAAATAAGCAGCCCAGGATGACAGAGGTTAAGGAACAATCATTGCTTACAGGCATTAAAAGTGCAAACATCACACAATTAGTGCAAATGAAACAAGGCACTAAACAAAGAGATGGATGGAAGTGTGTGAGTGGGTGCACCCGTCTGTGTGCTTTTCTGGTTGTTTTAATATATTAACTGTTTAGACTGGATTTGTTATTCTGCTTCTTCATATTATTTTATATACCCCTATTAAGATCATCATAAAACTCTCTAGTACAGTTTGTACACGTGCTGCTAGGACCTGCTTGAAAACCAGTAGTAGTATACATTCAGTGCATTTTGCAGGATAACTATTTAAATAAAACCATTAATTCATACAAAATAGGTAAGAAAAAACAATATATTAGGAACAGAAAAATTATATTTTGTTCACTTATTGGCCTTTCCAAGGCAACTGTGCTAACTCAAAGTCCTGCCATTGTGATTGAAAGGCAAGGCAGAACATCAGCTCAGAGTTGTGAACAAAACAGAGATGATAACAACATCCTCTGGTACTGTACAGACAGTATCCAGCAAAGCGATGAAACTCCTCCTGTACACCTATGCAAATGGCTCCCTACAAAAAGAGTTTTGCAATCTGTCTTACAGCCAAGTGAGAGCATGCAAAGACCTTCACTCTTAAAATGAGGGAGCTGGATCTGGGACACTAGGCTAGGTATTTCTGTGTCAGCAGTGATATACAGCAGTGTAAAGTTATACTGTCTCTGATCAAAAACCTACTTCATCATATAGTCGCTTTCAGACCAAGAGAGTTTGGTTACTTTCAGAACAATCATAATTGCCTGTAAGGTTCAAGGTTCCTTTTATTACTCCCCATTTCATGCTATAAATTAATATGCAATTGAAACAGGATATTTTGTCATATAATTTGATAATTAACTCTAGAATTATTACACAGTGCAGCACTTTTAACAACCCTAACAACAATAAAACATTTTGTGTCCATGTTTTTGTATTGTTCCAAGCATTTGGCACACATCATTTCTCCTGCACTTTAGCAGAGGTGCCAAACTAGCATGCATGTTAATAAGCTCTATGCTGCAGACTACAAGTTACTTTATCATTTTACATTATCATATTTTAAGATTGTGTCTGTAAACTTGACAGGCATTTTGATATCAGTATTACAGTAGATAACAAACAACAAACAAAAACGTGGTTTACAGTGATATTTTTATAGCTTTAAGTATTTTTTTTAATCAGACAACATTAAAGCACTGATTCATTTCATATTCAAATTGTTATTGCTTCCAAAATAAAAACACAACAAACACAATAAAACAGTGCTGTAAATGTTCAGTTCTAAATATGATATGAAACTCATGTGCTTTCCCACCACCAGATGTCTGTGTGAGGACAAGATAACTTCCATTCCTCAAGTATTCTAGTAGCCAGACTTGCTGTAGGAGAGTTTGCAAAATACCTCTGTGCCCTGCCATAGTACAGCAGGCTTGCTGGGCAGGTTGTGCAGAAATTTTGCTTCTAGTACTTGGATGTCTAGTGATGTTGTCAACAGCAGCTAAAACAGTTGATCAGTAACTTTTTTCACTGAACTGATTGTCCTCTATGTTTCAACCTTTGTTACTTTGATAAGTTTAAGAAGACTGTTAACTTGAATGCTATAACTACTACCCTAGGACAGATTGGCACAGAAGGTATTCCTGCATAAGATTGAATGTTGCTGTGAAGAATAAACAAGTCCACAGTTTTAAGTTTGAATAACATAGAAACATAGAAGTTGATGGCAGATAAGGACCGCAAGGCCCATCCAGTCTTCCCATTTCTTTTTCTACCTTATAAATGTGCCATTGGCCTTTGCTCTGTCAGTGGCCTATCTATTCATAGTCATTTGTATTGCTCCCTTATGTCTATCCCATGCCTGTTTGAAGCCCTGCACTATATTCATAGCCACCACTTCTTGTGGTAAGCCATTCCATGCATCCACCACCCTTTCTGTGAAAAATAATTTCCTCATTCCCTCTTAATCGGCCCCGTCTAATCTCATGCTGTGTCCTCTTGTCCTGCTATTTTTCTTATATTTAAACATGTTAGACTCTTTCACCTTGTTAATGCCCTTAAGGTGTTTGAATGCCTCGATCATATCACCTCTCTCCTCCTTTGCTCAAGGGTATACATATTGAGCTCTGTTAATCTGCCCTCATATGTCTTCTGATGCAGTCCATGCACCATTTGGTTGCCTTCTCTGGACTGCCTCAATTTGGTTAATGTCCTTGTAGAAGTTGTGGCCTCCAATACTGCACGCAGTACTCAGATGGGGCCTAACTTAGTGTCTTGTAAAGAGGGATTATTACCTCCCTCTTACGACTTGTGATACCCTACTAATGCACCCTAACACCCCCCTAGCCTTACCTACTGCTTTAGAGGTCTGCTTGGATGATTTCAGGTCATCAGTGATGATGATGCCCAAGTCTCTTTCTTCTTTGTGACTGCTAGCAACTCCCCTCCCAGCCTATAGGTGGCTTCAGGGTTTCTCTTCCCTATGTGCATGATTTTGCACTTCTTTGCATTAAATCCCAGTTGCCTCTCTTCTGACCATTTTGCTAGTTTATCCAGATCTCTTCTCATTCTGCCCACCCCATCTGGATCATCTACTCTGTTGCAGATCTTGGTGTCATCTGCAAACAGTCAAGCCTAACCCTTTAGTCCATCTGCAAGGTCACTAAGTAAGTAAGTAAGTAAGTAAAAATTTATTTTTAAGCGCTTTTCAAAGTCAAAGCGCTGTACAAATACACAATTACAATGCATACATATAACAAAAAACAACAATAACAATATGATTACAATAAAAACAATAAAATCAATAAAATCACTCTCCATATGCTTGTTTAAATAAATAAGTTTTCAATTCTAACTTAAAACTTTCAACGGTCAGGCAGCCTGACTGAAGATGTTGAAGAGGACTGGCCCCAGGACTGATCCCTGAGGTACCCCACTTGTGACTTGCATCTCTTCTGACTGTATACCATTTACTACCACTCTCTGTTTTCTGCCCGTCAACCAGTTTGCCACCCAGTTGACCAACTTCTGACCCACCCCGAGCCTACCCAGCTTATTTATCAATCTTCTATGTGGAACAGTGTCAAAAGCTTTGCTGAAGTCAAGGTAGGCAACATCAACTGCTCCCCTTGGTCCACCACTCTGGTTACCCAGTCAAAGAAATCTATGAGATTAGTTTGACAGGACCTTCCTTTGTAAACCCATGCTGTCTTGGATCCTGTGCCCTATGGATTCCAGGTGTTGCACTATCCTTTCCTTAAGGAGTGCCTCCATAATCTTGCCCACTACTGAGGTAAGACTGACTGGTCTGTAGTTCCCCGCCTCCTCCCTGCTACCACTCTTGTGGAGTGGGATCACATGAGCCCTTCTCCAGTCTTCTGGGACCTCTCCTGTGCTCAGAGACTCACTAAACAGTTCTGCTAATGGCTCTGCTAGCTCCACCTTTAGCTCCTTAAGTACCCTGGGATGTATGCCATCAGGTCCCATTGCCTTATCCACCCTGAGCTTAGCAAGCTCGTGAGGACCCTTTCTTTTGTGAAGGAGTAGTGCTCACCTCTCCCCCGTGTCCATGATGTTGAGCTGTGGGCCCTGCCCTACCTTCTCTTCAGTAAATACTGAGCAAAAGTATCTATTTAGGATAGATGCCTTTACAGGGTCCTCCTCCTCATATCCCTTTTCTCCATTAAGCTTAGTAATGCCCCTCTGGACGTTCTCCTTTCACTAATGTATCTATAGAAGTCTTGCCACCTTCTTTTACTGTTCGTGCTAGTGTTTTCAGTTTGGGACTTTGCCTGCCTTACTGCCTTCCCTGCTTCCCTTAGGCAGTTTGGTATGCCTCCTATCTTCATCCCACTGTGTTCCCTATATTTCCTGAAGGCCAGCCTTTGGCTCTGACCTTTCTGCTACTGTATTTGAGAACTAAAGTGGTTTTTCTTTGCACTTCCTTTTCTGTCTAACACAATGGGATGATGCTTCAAGTATTGCATCCTTAATGCTTGCCCACTTTGCCTGTACCCCCTTACCTGTGTTTCTTTTTGCCAAGGCTAGCTTAACTCTGTTGTCCATCTTATCAAAGTCAGCTCCTCTGAAGTCCCATATTTTTGCCTTAGAATGGAATGATTTAGATGTAGTAGCCAATTTGAACCATACCATGTGATGGTCACTGGCCCCCAGGTGACCGTCTACCTAGAGATCTGTGATCCCTTTCTTGTTAGTCAGTACTAGATCTAGGATAGCCCTGTCTCTTGTGGGTTGCTGTACCAGTTGTTTGAGGCCCTTCCCCTGCAGGGAATCCACTATGTGTCTAGTTCTGGCAGATGTTCCTGCTGGTATTGACCAATCTGTATCCGGCATGTTGAAGTCTCCCATTATCAGAACCTCCCCTTTAGCTGTCATGTTTTGTATATCTTCTAACAGTAATGTGTCTATGTCCTCCCCCTGGTCTGGGGGCCTGTAGACAACCCCAGTTCTTATGGCTGTCCCATTTCCTGTTTCCAGGGTGACCCACAGTTCTTCTGGCTCCTTATGTGTATTCTGAATTTCTGTAGCTTTGATATTTTCATTGACATACAGGGCCACTCCTCCCCTTTTTTGCACCTCGGTCTCTTCTGAACAATACATAGCCAGGTACTGAAGTCTCCCAAGTGTGGTTACTGGTAAACCACGTCTCACTAATTGCTACTATGTCCAGTTTAGCCTCTAACATTATTGCCTGCAGGTTTTTTTTTACATCTTACATATCCTGCACTTCTATATGGTAGTTATCCCAATTTAACTACCATATAGTTAACTACCATATAATTATTCTCATCTTCAACCATCCATTTCCATGGCTGTAGGTGTTATTTTGGCGACAGCAAAATGAACCAGCCTAGCTGACGGGACCCAGCTCATGCATTTATGGTGTTCAGTTTTAAAGGGTTTTATCTTTGCCCACCCCTCAAAAGTAACTCGTGACACCTCCAGGGAATCATTTGACATCACTTCATTGTCATTACGGATGTGGGAGATGTTAGTCATGGGTGTGTGCCCATTTTAGCCACTCTTCTGAAAACTGTTTCCAACGACTAGCCATAAATGGGAGGAAGTGCATCAGCAGACTGATAGCTCATAAAATCTCCCACCAAAAGCAACCATAATAACCATGCTAAAGCTGGCTGCCACACCATGCCAACAAATCTGCTCCACCATGTCTAACAGAGATATCACCTATCTATGGCTATTTATCAGTGCAAGACTGGCTCAAGCATATTGTGGCAGTGTCAGTGGCTCAGTAGGTAGCACATAGCACACGCACCTCTGAGGCTGGGAGATCAGGGGCTGTGGGTTCAGTTCCCACATCTGGCACTTGGGTTAATATCCCAGTACTGACACTGTATTGCAGCATGAGAGGGGTGCTGCACTTCTGAGGTGCTGTCTTTTGGATGAGACGTTAAACAGAGGTCCCATCTGCCTGGATTGGTGGTAGTTCAGGTGGATGTTAAAAATCCCATGGCATTTATTGAAAAGAGTAGGGGAAGACTTTATTAAGGAAATCATACAGAACAAAACAAAACAATCTACAGCTTCAAAAAATACAGTCAGAGCACAGAAAAAACAGACGAAAACTAGATAACAAGGAAAATAATAAGATAAACAAAAACTGATATCATCATTACGTAATTGGAAAGTCATTATCAGTAATCCAGGGCAAGTTCTTCCAGAGGCCAGCAATTGGATCTTAGTGAGATTCTTAGATTCAGAGAAATAAACATCTTGTATGGATTTAAAAATTTTACCATACAGTTCATGGTACGAAAGTTCATGCTGTTGAAGAGTAAACAGACACCTAGAATGCCAAATAAACCATTTGATAATAGAAAAAATAACAGACAGCGTACTTTTATCCCAGATATCCCAGTTACTGGGATAACTACCATATAGAAGTGCAGAATATGTAAGATGTAAAAAAAGGCAATTTAGACTTATCATAAAGGAATTTTCAAAAATCAAAAATGTAAGAACAAGTAAAATATAAATGCAGCAGAGTCTCAGGTTGGGTAATGCATCCAGGTCTAGAACAAATACGTTCTTCCACCAGTTTATGCTTTTGATTAGCCTTAACATTTAATCTCTCATGACAATTAAGCTAATGATGATCTTTATATTTGATTGTCATGCGGGACTCATTTAAGAAAAAAAATAAGGCGTCTTGATGTATTACTGGACATTTAGGAAAGACCTCCAATGTACCAAAATGATTCTCCAAAACAATAGCATACAACTGTTTTTTTGAGAGGGAAATTACTTGCCTACTTGTGATCCCCCAGGCTTTTAACTTAACAAAAATGTCTCTTAAATACTGAGGAGACTGAGCACCCTTGTCAACATGATGCAGAGCACCTAAGTCCCATGCTGCAAACCAAGGAGAAATGGAGAAAACAAAGAAATCACACCAATATTTATCTGGGGAAAGAAATAATGGTCTAAAATTGGCATATAAAAATTGACAGAAAAAAAACAGAACTGGGTTAATCATTTGCTGTCCACCCTTTTTATGTGATAAATACAATACATTTCTCTTGATGGGGTTTAAGCGACTGCCCCAGAAAGACTGAAAAAATAAACCATAAATTTTAACTTCCCATATCTTGGGAATAGGAAAAACAGAGCTAAGAAATGAAAAAAGAGGTACCAAATAAGTATGTATCATGTAAACTCTTTTACTATAACTCATTTTTGTCCTGTTCCAATTCTGAACCATACGAGATCCAAGCAGTAACTTTTTATCCCAGTTATCAACATCCATTTGGGGCAACCTGAACTCAATACCTAATATTTTTAAAGGGCCTAATGTGCACGGGATACCAGCTATGTGACTCTGAGGGGCTAATTGGCCCCCCAGAGGCTTCCCAATACATTTCAATAATTTCAAGCTGGTACTTGAGATGGTACCATAAATGGTACAAATAGATAACGCTTTAGCAGCAGAGGGATCATTCCTTACTTAAAGAACTATATCGTCTGCGTAGGCCAATGCCTTATAAGGAACTATGAAGGATGATAATGTGATTGGGTCAATACCAGAAGAGGAGTTGAGAAGCCGTAATAACGGATCTATACTAAAGATATATAAAAGAGGACTAATCGGACACCCTTGCCTAACCCCAGTTTTGATAGGAACATGAGGGCCTAAAAACCCATTAATACAAGGACAGACAGTTGCAGTATGATAAAGGGCTTGAAGCCAGGTTATAAAAGTAGAGGGGATACCATAATGTTGCAATACTTGCCATAAAAAGACATGTGCCACCTTATCAAAAGCTTGCCTCTGGTCTAGAGAAAGTACGAATCCAGCTGATGGTGAAACTGAATCATGAGAGAATATGTCCCGCAATAAAAGTAGTTGGTCTGTGATTGAGTTTCCCGGCACAGTACAAGACTGAGCCGTAGAAATCAAGAATTTTGCTAATGTTAACAATCTTGCATTCAATAATTTGGATAGAATTTTAAAATCAGTATTCAAAAGGCTAATAGGCCGCCAGTTTGATAAATCTAGTTTGTCACCTTTGTCCTTAAAGAGAAAAATAAGAGCACCAGTAGATATATCAAAAGGTACAGATTGTTTCTGTAAAATAGTATTATAAACCGAAGTTAGTTCATCCAGCAGTTCACCTTTCAGAAAATGATAAAGATCAGTAGTAAGGCCATCTAAACCAAGGGCCTTACCTTTAGACAAAGATTGTATAGCAGTAGCAACTTCCTGCGTGGTAAAAGGAGCTACGAGACCTAGAAGCTGGGCCTGTGGAGCAGGCGGAACTTGAACAGCATTAAAAAAGAAAAAAAATCTGTAGGACATACATGGGACACAGAAAATAAAGTAGCAGCATAGTCAAATGCTATACATAAAATACTACCCTGATCTTCATGAACCACACCCTGACGGTCATAAAGAGCTGGGATAGATTTAGCCTGTACCAGGTCCCGACGGCTTAGTAGGGGACAAGTATGAAAAAAAGGACCTTGCATGTCATGTCGCTGTCGGGAATCCATATCAGTAGATTGAGTCAAATTATATTGTTTCATTTTCTCTTGAAAATTAGCAATCTGGGCCGAGAAATCATGTCTGGTGAGTTGCCCAAGGGAATACAAGTGTTGGAGCTGTTTGCGGTCTTGTAAGTATGAAAAGTAGGAACCCTTCCGAAAACGTCTACTACGGGAAATTAGAAGGGGACGGAGATCCAATTTCGTGTCCAACCACCAGATTACAGGGTCATCATATAAGGGATACAAAGATTTCCTACAATCCAAAAAAGTGGAAATAAGGTGAAGGAAGTCTGTTTTCTGCAAAAGCTTAGAGTTTAATTTCCAATATCCTGGACCTTTAGGAGGGGCAGTGACTCCCAAAGTAAGCATTACCGGACGGTGGTCTGAGTAAGGAGTTGGGTCAACTGAGACCGATTGAAGTGGCAAAGAAACAGATAAAAAGAAAAAATCAATACAGGTAGATAAAGAACCCCTTAAAAATTTACATTCCCAAACACCAGTATGGGACAAAACAGCATCTTTAAGATGTGCATCACTCACAACTTTTTTCAGAGCGGCCATATCACCAAATATTTTTGTTGTTTTGGTAGCCGAGCCTCTATCCTCCTTACTTTAACTGCAATTAAAATCCCCTTCCCAAATCACAAAATAAGCTATATGCAAAAAGGGACTGAGTCATTGAAAAAGAAGTGTGCGATCAGCTTTAGTCTGTGGACCATATATGTTAATGAGTCTAAAAAAAACAGTGTTCAAAATGAAGTCTAAAAGCAAAACCCTACCCAGGACAAGGTCCAATACCCATACAACTTTAGGTTCAATATGATGGAAAAGGATACCTACACCCGTTCAACATTCAGGGCCTATGGACCAATACAAAATCCTAGAAATCCACTCTTCAGTGGAGAGAGAAAGTTCAAAAGTGGAGTGAAGCCTAGTATCTTGTAAAAGAAAGATACCAGAAGAAAAAGATTGTAGAAAGGAAAACATTACGGACCATCTAAGTTTATTTTTACTACTATTGACATTGGTTGTCAAGAGGAGGAATGGAGGGGAAAAAAGCATAGAAAAAAATAAAGAAAAGGAACTCAACGTTTTTTTTCCCAAGATTTATCCTTACGATTGGAGGGTTGGGAAAAAGTACCACCATCATCGGTCAGGACAGAATCAGCAGTGTCCTTAGGCAGAACAGAATCTGCACAAGAACAAACTGAATCCGTGTCAGAGTGATCAGTAGTTAAAAGTACATAAAATCTATTAGAAACATCATGAAGTGAGGTTTTGGACATTTTAGGGGTAGGTAAAGGTCCTGCGGACCTCTTCCAAGTCGAGAGTCTCCGGGCAGGAGGGTCCTCGAGTGTGGGGGGGGGCATAGAGTCAAATAGAATCGCAGAGTCTCTAACAGACACTAAGTCAGAAGAGAATTCAGGGGGATTATCAGGAAGGACTGTCGAGGGAGAGGAAGAAGGGTCTTGAACCTCAACCACTGGACCTACCACACGAACCTCAGAGGGGGGAGAGGATCAGGAATCGAGGCAACAGACAACGTAGTAGTAGGGACGCCCATGACTAACTGTGAGCCCGTAGGTTTAGTAACCTTCCGTTGAGCCAGCGAAATCAAAAGACATTCTTCTCTGTCAGCAGAAAAGGATGTTTTATGTGCTGCCTTAGGACAGGTCATGTAAACATGGCCTTCTTCCCCACAAAGGTTACACCGAACTGAGTTAGAACATTGTTTACTAAGATGACCAGTTTTGTGGCATAGGGAACATTTTAGCTGGTCACATGCAATACTAATGTGTCCCAAAAGGCCACATTTATAACAAGTCCTAGGTTGTCCCGGGTAGAATAAAACCCCTCGGTCTCTACCTAAAAAAAAACTATTATGGAGATGACTAGGAGTCCCACCTTCAGTATGCAGCAGGACACGGATCTTCCAACCACCCATCCAAATTCCCTCGGAATCAAAGATTGCCTCAGGATGGCCAGATACAGTAAATTGCTGTTTTAACCAATACAGTAGATCAGTGACACTGACTCCTTCATTACGGAAAAGAACCATAATGGTTTTATGAGTAGGTCTAGTAAGAGGAAGAACCTCAAATGGGGCCCACAAGGGGGTAGTTTTTTCCCGTTGGTAACGAGCCCAAAATTTTTCAAGGCCGCTACCTAGTTTAAAACTAACATCAAAAACAGGCTCACCTGACACATGAATAAGAGCATACAGTTCTGAAACTTGAAAATGCAAACTATACCTCAATAATTGACAACCCACATAAACCCTATCTGGAAATACATCCAAACCCCCTTTATAAATTATATGAACCACATTATGACGTTTGGCAGAAGAAGCAGAGTTAGAAAAAAGGGAAGCATAAGGTTTGTGAGGGGTGACTGGAGGGGGCTGGAAGGCCACCTTAGGAGAACCCACAGCAGTATTCCTGAGTTCTGCAGGAATGGATCTCAGGATATCAGAAAAAACAGAATCATAGCTGAGGGCTGCAGCCTCCACCTCACAAGGCTGAGTACGAGCTCCTTGTATTCCCCCTGGTTGAAATTCTGGGTTCGTAGAAAAAGCAAAGTCCGAGGACAGGTGGAGTGGAGAATGCTGGAGGTCAGAACTAGGTAGAGAAGAAGCACTTGCTGTAGTGAGGATAGAGGCGCCAGGAATAGGCATAGGGGAACCAGGATTAGGTGCAGGGGAACCAGGATTAGAGGGCACAGCAAGCAAGACAGGCGCCTGAGGCTCCAAAACAGTACTCACAGGTTCTTCAGTAGGGCCAAGGAAAGAGGCAAGGTGAACTCCCGGAATCTTTATAGGCGTAAATCTGGAAATCCAGGAACCTGTGTCTGGGGAGTGCACCCAGCCGGCTGCTTGTAGTGAGTTCTCAACCCTCCAAATATCGCCCTCACACACAGGAGTGTCCACCCAGCGCTGTTTATGTGGGCTCCCTTGTTTGACAACTCGATTCTGGTGAGAAGATTTATGGCCAGCAGAAAACAAAAACACTGTTGCGGTCACTTGATCTTGTCCAGCACGGTGGAAAACAACTTCCTTAGTAGTCGGTGCCTCTCTATGGGCCATTTCCATGGCGACCGGTCACATAGGATCAACAGAGTGCTCCGAAACCGAAGCAGTAGAGGATGTTTCACGGGTGTAAAAACGGTGGTAAAGAGCATTCTTCGTGTCCATGTAGCATTGTTCTTCAAGCTGCAAAAGGTGTTGCAGCTCCTCATTGCAGGAGACGTCAGTCGGGAAAGGAGAAGCAGGTCCAGGTAAATCAACGGCATCCAAGCGAGGTAGGTCAGGCGGGTCGGGCAAAGGAGTAGAATCCTTGGGCTGCACAAGCTCCATATGTGCGGAGGAAACTTCCATCAGAAACGTTAAAGAAACTGTAGAGGAGATAGGCTCCGCAGTCAGCAAAACATCCTTCCCTTCCAACAGCAGCGACCCAACTGAGGCAGCCATCCTTCGACGGCTCAAAGGGTCCCCCTACTGGCAAACAGTAGGGGAAATTCCCTGGTGTCCTGGCCAAATTTCCTTCATTCACTAAAAATACCATCAACAGCTTAATCTGGTTCAAGATCAATTGGCATTCATCTGTATCCCCCTTCCCTGGGTCGTGCCTAAAAATAGGCAGGATTTGTCTAGTACACTTACCTGGCCAACAAAAGCTAAATAAAATAGATAAATATTGTACTACACCATGATTAGGCATCATTTGATGACGTCTCAGTGCAGAACTGTTGTGCATGGGATATAAACTCCAAACAATATGAAGTCAGTATAGTTAATCAGTTGGTTTTACAACCCCATATTCACCTTTTGTGTTAGTCTTGTAAGTTGTGAAAAGTTGATGATGTTGAATAGGCATGTTTCACCGAAAATCAATACACCATAATGTCTGTGTATGGGATGCCAGAGGAAGTTTCCCTATTTCTGACCCTATCAGCATCCTATATATCTTTCTCTCACCATTGTGTGTGTGTCAAACAGACTGATATACTGTATAATAAAATCCATCATTTTATTCAGTGAAAAGCCCCCACCTCCACCATCTCCTCGCACAAGTTTGTTTCAGACAATTGGCAAGATGCCTATTTGCACTTGCATTATTCATCCAAGGGCAGAGTTTCTGCTTTTCTGTTGTTTTTTTTTTAATCCCATTTCAATACAACTATCAAGATATTGACAATAAACAATCAGGTAGGTCCCTGTACAGCACTGCCTATCCACAGTACATTCTGAGGCCCATTAAAACGCAGCCTGTCCCAAATACTGTACATTCTGGCCCCAGTACAGTGTATCATACCTCAGTATATTTGGATCCCAGTACCACCATAGCCCTATCTCGTTACCCAAATAGCAGTCTTCTGTTGGCAGTCAGCATGGTGCAGATTCGGTACAGAGCAGTTCCCTCTGCTACCAGTTTGCTGCCACTCCAGCTCCTGCTCCAGCCACTGCCTTACCACCGTGGTTCTCTGTCCCCCCAATCGATGGTTTGAAAAGAATGTGTCACTTCAGCCCAGTGGCACTGAGGGCTGAGTAGCTGGATGCCTTACCTCATGCTATGCTGGTGCCCCATGTTCAGGAATGAGTACGGGCCACTGGGGGTCAGCAGGGGAGGAGAAGGATTGAGCATCCAAGAGACTGATCTCCTTCTCTGGGGAGGGGAGATGCCAATGGTCAGCTCCCAACTGGTCCCTAGTGGATGCTGGAGGGCAGTGCACCAATGCTGCAGAAGGGGGCGGAGATGGGGCAGATGCCTGGAGGAGCATGTGTGGATGCGTGCATGTTCCCTCCACCAGCATCATTGCATGCCTCATCTCCTGGGAGGAAAAATGGAAAAATTAGCTCCTGGTAGGGCAACATGAGCTTCCTACCTCTGCGGCCTGACCCCAAATGGCACTTCCTCATCTGGATCCATCAAGGTGAGTCAGGCTTGGGGGGAGGCTCCTCACCATCCCATCATGGGTGGTAAGCAGTGGGGGAATTGAGGAAGTTGACCTGATGTCAGGGGTGTGAGATGGGAGGTTTGTTGGGATATCAGCCAACCAGGAGCCATGAGGAGAAAAAAAAGAATAGAAAAGAAAAGAATGTGTCACAATAATACTAGTATATTTAAATGGGAACAATTCAGATATTAGCTAAGCAAGTATAAAGACAATAGTTATTTGTGAAGGCTGGGGATATTGTGTGTGTAGTAGCTGTAATCTGCACATACATAGCCCACGATGCAGGAAACAATAAGTACTGCATGACACACATAACACAAAGTATTAAATGTTGGTTTTGTTTTAATCTTTTATAATAGATTCACAGGCAAACGTATGCCTCTTACAAAACTGCACTAAGAATAGGCAATATAAAGCAGTCTGTATAAATATGTGCTTGAAAAAAAATACTGAGCTAGTTCAACCTGATAGAAAATAAGTTCTTGCACCAGGTACAAAGTAAACTGAACTTCAATGGGTCAAAAGCACATACTGTGTTTGGCTGCTGGGGTTAGTGACTAGAGCTTACTCCTACCACTGCAGCATTAAAAAGGGTCACTGCACAATCTGCAAAGTTATATGAATCTTTGCCATGCTCACATCAATCAGGTGCTCACAGGAAATAGCCACTCCCTGCAGCCGTCTGCTGCCATATCTTTCATTTTTAAAACATATGTTAAAGTAACAAAAAAACTACAAAGAGGCATGTTTCAGTTGCGCTCCTGTACAACTGACAGTGTGACATGGGCTGCAGTTTTCTTGTGCAGTCACCTTCTACTCCAAAAGGACATGACAAATGCATGCAGCAAGCTGATTCATATCAAGTGCAATATATATTCCTGTGTGGTGGGGGTGTTTGAGGGGGTAGTGTTCAACTAGTTGGGTGGGTAATAAACTGGGATACATAACAACACACTTTTTTAAGTGATATTACCCCTGATGTCAGTCCTACAAAAGAATGTCTGCAGGCAAACTGATATCTGTACTTCATAAGAAATTAACATTAAAGTTGCCAGCATTTTGCATGTGGGAGGGACAATTAACAAAAAATAGGTTTTGTAAAGTCTTTATTGTGCATATCATGGTAGAGGAAACTAGTTATTTCCAAAGAGACAGTAACCAGGTGATCTACCAAATAGCACCGACAATAGAAAAGATTGATGGTGGGTATCAAACCCCTCAAATAGCCCTATTGCCAAACCAAATTGAAAAAATCCGATGAAGGCAAATGCACATAAACTTTTACACAAATAACTTTTTGAAGTTTTATATGCAGGATGCCGGATCCGATTTGTTGCTTTCAAGCACACAGTATGCAGCAATCCAGCCAACCGCATATTTAATTAGCAGTTTCCAAATTGAAGAGGTAGGGGAAAAATGCAAAACATTACCATCAAAAAAGCCCTTTTATATTGCACGTAAGGATTGATTAGTTTTACTAATAACAAACAGAAAATGAATCAGCAATCCTTCCAAGTGCACATATGTTAACAAAAAATAAAGTAGGGCGGGGGGCTTAGGAAGCTTTAAATTGCAAAATCCACCTTGTTGTGCATGCCAAGGCAAATATAATTAACTGCTTCAGACAGACAGTAATGCATTGATCAACCCAATTGCACAACAATTAAATACCCAATTGTCATGATGGTATTGTGGGGGAGAATGGGGGAGAATGGGAATCCCACCAAGAAACTCCATTTATTGCCACTTGTAAAGAGCTGGTTTTTAACTAGCTAATGACAAAATAATAAAACAATAAAGCAAGAATGCAGAGGTAAAAGTTAAGTATGCAGAAAGGTGGATCAGATTTACTACTTGCAAACAGACAGTGTGCAGCAATCCTCCAGACCGCACACCTAACTCGTCAGTTGACAAATTATATATAAGAGTTGGAGTCTGGGGAAGACAGTAGATACATAGACAGATGGATTGGAAGAGAAAGAGAGATCATGATCACAGTTGCTGGCTCACTGCTCAAACTGAAGCCAGCAGCATGACTCTATCTGCAACACGAAAAGTCAAGAAATTCCTGCCGTTCTCACACAGAGAATCCAGGTGAACAGCTCTTCTCACTAAGCTAGGCATCCTAGATTTTGAGGTGCCCAGAAAAGGTATTTCTGGTCAATATTTTAAAAAACAAACCTCAGAATCTAGCTAAACAGGTACTGTTTAGTTAGGTTCAGGTGTTTGTTCTTGTTAAAATTACACCATTTTTATGTATTTCCTATGTTGTTTTATTTGGAGGAGAAAAAAACAAAATGGTGGTTCTCATGGCACTAAAAAACCTTTTGGTGCTGTGAGAAGCAAGTGGTGAGAAATAAAACATTGTCTTGCAACACAGAATTGTTGGCAATGTATTAGAATGTTATCCTAAAATCCCTATTGAGCATGCTCAGAACAGGGAAAAACACAAATTAAAATATGTATAACTCTGGAACTGTTTAATATTTTTTTTTCACAAAACCTTCCAAAGGCACTACTTTGGGACAGTATACTTCTACCCTAAAAGTTTCAGGAAAAAAGTCCATCCCATGTAGGCTGTACATGAGAACAAACCCAAATCACACGTTAAGTATAGGAAACAAAAATTAGACATTTACTGGGAAATTACATATAAGTATCTCAGAAACCACACATGCTACTGTGATAAAATGTCCAACACTTTTAGACCACACGTCCTAGACAACACATGCACAATTTCAGCTAAGTTTGTCAAATGCTGCCAAAGTTATTAAAGTGCAACGTTAGGGGTTTAACAATGGACACCCTATTCCACCTTAACTAAAGGTGTGCTACTGTGCCCCTATAATATTGCAAAAAACTGTGTTACTGCACCAGTTAGGTTTTAGCTTAATACCACAAAGGTAGGGAAATGTGGCATTTGGATTTCCAACCCTAACTCCTCACCCCACCAACCAAGCAGCAGTAGAAAAAAACATTAGGGTTTAGGGTCCTTGGATTCTTCCCAAGCCAGTGGTGGGGTCTTCCTTGGGATTTTCAACCTTAAATGCAAACTGCTCTGAATCTATAAGTCATTTTGTACTATTAGATACTGTTTTTAAATACTGTCTCATATTGTGTTATTGCTGTACCCATTCAGGATTTTTAGTTATCCTAGTGGGTGTTTCTGATTTACATACTGCCGGTAAGACCCATTTTAGAACAGTATGATGTAGTTTATTGTGTTTAACTCTAAAGGGCAAGATAGAACCTATTAGAATGTGTATTTTTCCCAGAGTATCCTATTTGCTAAATAACCTTTCAATCCCGCTTTCTCAAAAACCATTCAAAGCCCTAGACAAACTAATCTCACTTTTTCTGTGGGAGGGTAAAGCCCCGAGATGGGGACGGATGAAATTACGGTCCCACTGGACCAGGGGTGGACTTGGGTTACCCTGGTTTATAGTTTATCACCTTGCCTTCAGAATGGCCCAGGCCACGACTTGGTTATTCCCCGCTCTATCCCCCCCAATGGGTAAGTTTAGAAGCTGCTTTGTCAACAAACAATCCTCTCTATTCCTTACTATCTAGGAAAAAGCCTGTGGGACACCATCTTACACCTGCTATGACAGAAACATGCAGATCATGGCAAAGAGCGATGGCACTCACTGGGGTCCCGGGCTCAGAATACCTTCCTCCCATCCGCTATGCCCCTATATGGAATAACCCACTTGTGACAGTAAATAGCAAGCCACTTAAATGGACCTCTTGGGCCTCCAAAGGTATTCGAGTTGTAGGAGATCTTCTCCTTCCAAATACCCAAACCTTAATGTCCTTTGAACAGATCCGGGGTCAATATGGGCTGCTGTCATCAGAATTTTGGAAATTCCTACAGTAAAGAAGTACATTAACTCCCCTCCTTAAACACTCACCAACACAGTCTACATAGCATTGTTTGAGTGCTCTCCACCAACGCAGGAAGGGCCAGGGCCTCATAGGTACCTTTTACAAAACTCTCAGAGACGCTCAACCTGACACTACCCTATCTAGCAGAGCCCCCTGGGAGTGTGAGCTCCTCCACCCCATATCCCCACAGTAACGGTCAGAGTGCCTCAGTGCTGCCCACACAGATTATGGGGATTCCAAGAGTCAGTTAATACAACTTAAAATCCTCCTTAGATTGTACAGGACCCCTTCAGTTCTGCACAGCCTCAAGATCACTCCACATGATCAATGTTGGAGATGTCACTCTTCCCCTGCCCATCTACTTCACATACCATGGATCTGCCCAAACCTACAGAACTTCTGGACACAGGTTCTAGATGACTGCTCTAGGATAGTAGGCAAACCACTCTCTCTTCAACATTACTCTCTCCTGTTGGGAGACACTTTGGTACTACATCCACTCCTTTCTTCTAGCAAGGCTTGGATCTTAGTGGCCCTAATGGAAGCCAAAAGGGCCATTCTACTGAGATGGAGACAGCCTGTACCCCCCTTACTATCACAGTGGTGGGCAGCTATGGCCAGACTGGCCACCCTTGAGAGGCTTACAGCAGCGGTTAAGGGAGGGCTTAACAGATACTATAGGAAGTGGGAAGCATATTTGAACGCCCGCATTTGCTCAGTAGCACCTCCACTATTGCAGAATCCCCCGTTATCCAGACTTATAATGTAGTTGGCCACAATGATAATAATCGATGGCCGTTGATTGGTTCCACCACCTTTTGCTTCATACTACGCTTCCCTTTTCATTTCTCTGCTGCTGCATTCTGATACTTGAAAGAGTTAGACACTGGAGCGTTAGGTATATGATATCTGTGCACAGCTGACAGTTGTTTACTATATATAAGTATCAATAGAAATGTGTTGTACTACCCAGCTGTGTTATATTCTAGTAATTTTAACTGAATACATGGAGATTAGGAAGGTTAGCCTGAACACAAACTTAAATTTTCTTTTCTCACACTGCATAGGTCTATTACCTGTTTTTAGGATATTACACTCTTGTACCTAGGCTAATTTTTCTATGTTTAGAAAGTCCTGGTAGTGACTTGTATCCATGCTACTTTATGGTCTTACTGCTGTACTTGGAATATGTATGCCTTTTACATGTCTGGTTGTAACTGAAAAATTCAATAAATGTTAAATGATAAAAAAAGAACAGTATAACAAAGTTTATGTCCCTGTTCCACTCTTCTATTGTTGGTACAATGCATCCATATCCTACCAGGGCTGCAGTAATTGGGGGGAACAGTGGGGATGTTGTCCAGGGTCCGAGCTCAGGAGGGGCACACCTGAGGAGCTGGCATTACCCCTGGCATTAGCTGGTTTGGGAAACAGGGGCCCATTTCAAGTGACTTGTCCTGGGCCCCAAAATTCATAGCTTCAGCCCTGTGTCCTACTATACAAATCTGTGGCTGAGAGGGACATAAACTATATCATACAGTTCTAACACGGCACTTACTGCCAGACTGTAAAGCAAAATCACCCCTGAGGTTATTAAAAGGCATGAATAGCTGGAACAATAACATAATTTTAACCAGTACTTGGAAAAAAAACAGCTTCTATTGGAAAAAAATGACTTACAGATTCCGCACAGGTTTTCTTTTTTTTTTAAATTAATGATATATTATTAAAGTTTCAACATACCAGCAATAAACATCATGAACATATACAACAAAATAACACTCAAAACAAACAACAATACCATCCCCCAAAACAAATAAAACCCTACTACCAATCCCCACTCCCATGGCCCCACCAATGAAGAACATAGATAAAAAAAAAACCGTTTCAGAAATAAAGGGGAACAGAATGCATTTCATTGGGGGAGGAACCACTCTGATGTGCTTACATTACCCACAAAACCTAGAATGAGGAAAATGAGTAAGGCTTTGCTTTGCTTTACTGTCCCGCTCAAGGGGAAGACAAAAGGGAAAATAAAGTATGTAGTTTACTCCATTTTTTCTTTTAACCATCAATTTTATTACACAGGATATCAGCTTCTCAAGCTGAAGGTTACATAACAGCTCATTGAGCCATTCAGTGTATGAAACGTCCACTTGATCTTTCCAGTGACAGAGTACCACACATTTCACTGACAAAGCAATCATGGACAAGTAGAATCTCCACTCCCTGAACCCGACTCATGAATAGTCCCTGACAATGCAGACTTCAGACACAAAATGGTCTTCCAGCACCAGAAGGGGAGCAACCCTCCACCTTATGATATCCTATAATGGGGCAATCTTAGGACAATTCCACAATATGTGGAGTAAAGACCCTTCTGATTGTCC
Source organism: Neoceratodus forsteri (assembly GCA_016271365.2). NCBI lineage: Eukaryota > Metazoa > Chordata > Ceratodontiformes > Ceratodontidae > Neoceratodus > Neoceratodus forsteri. Next base: position 67,286,450 of record CM057453.1, on the reverse strand, counting down.
ACACCTGGTGCACAAGGAGGAGGTCAATTTGCCCATCCTAGCCAGTTTAGTGGGAGTGAAGTAAATGGGGGTGGTGCTACACTCCTGAGGTGCCATCTTTTGGATGAGATGTTAAACTGAGGTCTGTTCTGGTAGTTGTTCAGATGGACGTTAAAGCTCCCATGGCACTTCTTGAATAGAATAGGGGTAATTTTTATTTAAAATTCAAAAACATGCTTTCTCAAAATTACAAAAAGGAAAAAAACAATAACAATTCAAGCTTGAAAACAAAAAAGCAAGACATAATAGCCATATACATAAGAACTCATATAGTATGAAAAAAATAAAATCCACCATCATATTACTGTATCTGTCCCACTAACCTTATGAGGACCCAACATGTATAAACAAGAGTATATCCATCTCAATAGCTTCCCCTTAAACCTCTGCTGTTACCCAGGGTGAACATAAATCATACAGTGTCTTTATCATTTCATCTGTAAAAAATTATACAACATTGAGAAGGGAAAACAAAAAGGGAGAAAATAATATGATATGTCTGTCAACCAATCCAATATATTTCTTCCCATAAGTAATCACATACTGATTTTCCGAATGTCTTCCTTTCACACTGCTAAACTTTATCTATTTCTACTTATATTTTAAATAAAACATCCTGGATAAGTACTGTACCTCCTCATTTTTTTAACACTCTGGCATCTTGCCTGCCAAATTGCCCATTTTATGCAAGCTAAAACTACATAAACGGTACTTTCTTTCATTTTTCCCAATGCTCAGTTAATTGTCCCTGCACCAGGACTTCAAAAGTCATAGAAGAAAAGATTTCCGTATTCCACATAGATGCCAGAGCAGACCAAAAACCTTGCATACATGTACACTCAAAAAGCATGCGTTGCATTGTTTCTATAGCATCTGGAAATCTAATTCCATATACACTCTTTTTTTTTTAACCAGGAGAGACACACTAAGCTGAAAGCTTGTTTACAGGTGCAATCTGGGAACACAAAGAAGTTAAGTCACTTGCTCAGGGTCAAGCAGTATACAAGTGGGGACTCTGGGATTCAAACCCAGGTCTCCAGGTTTGCAGCTCAGAGCCTTAAACCACTGTGCTATATTGCCTCCTAACTCTTTTCTCAAGACTCTTGTGCTTTTGGTTTCCTTTCACATGTAATCGGCCATGGCCACATAGCCACACAATGTCCTGCATTTTCAAAGGAATCTTGGGATCAGTCATGCTTTCCAACAATTGGTTACTATTTACCTCTGGATTAAGTACAGAAACTGAGACTTCAAAATAGCATTTTCTTACCAAGTGATTGTAAAATTGTTTTTTTGATTCAGAAAACAACTCAGTTCTATCTTCCATGTTCTGACGTACTTTAAAGTGGTCTGTACATACAAAGGTAATGATTTATCCATGTGATACCACTTCCCTCTACCCCAGGCCTTCACAAAGCCTGCACTCCACTCCTGCATAATCTCAATCCCTGCATTTACTGTTCCTAAGAGTTATTGTCTAATATTAGAGTAAAAGAATTTGGAAAATAAAAAAAACTAAAGGCTGCATCATATTAAGGCCCCCATCTTTCCATGTCCTATATGTGTGAGCCCTTTTTACTGGATTAAGCCTGCTCCCCCATAAAAGTGTGAAAAACAATCCCTGGATTTTTGTGTGCATAGCATAGGGTAGTGGGTATATATGTGATATGTGCAAAAAAAGTAGTGCAATGTATGCCTTAATAAGGTGAACCCTTTTTTTCCATGTCATTTTCCAAGAATGCCACTTTTGAGCTTTCAGCCAAGCCATATCAGATGCTATGTCCCAATTTTGTTGTTCCGCTTCTCATGTTCCAAATAGTAGCCCCAAAATCTGAAGCGGTTCCTGTGCCATCGGGATTGGAATATTAAGGATTATTGGAGTTTCCCTAATGGTGATACTTTACTTTTCATATAATTTATGTTTATCACTGTTTCAGCTGTTACATCAGTTAACACCTGTAATGCTTTCCTGCCATCCTCCACAGTAGCTACTGTCAATACACAGTTATCCGCATATGCCCAAAACTTTTTTATATATTACTCCTGTTTTGCTCACCATGGGTGTTATGTCTGCTGAAGATTCAATCAATCTCAATACTGGATCTAGGCCAAAAATGTATAAAAGGGGGTTTAAGGAGCACCCCTGTCATACACCTTTTTTTTTGTGTAAACAGGAATGCCAAGATGCTCATTAACCAGTGGATTAACTTGTGCTTCTTCATATAAGAGTTTTATAACATTTACCATTTGTTGTGGTACTCCATATTCTTGTAACACACTCCAAAGATGCATTTGTTTAATTGTGTCAAACGCTTTTTCCTCATTAATGGACAGAAGGCACCCTTCAGATTCCAAATTCAGTCCTTGTTCCACTATCTCTCTTACGTACTATAAATTCTGGTAGATGTTTCTTCCAGGAATTGCACAGGTTTGTGTGTCCAAAATAACTATCTGTGCTATTTTTACCATTCGTACTGCCACAATTTTTAAGATCTTACAATCTGACGTCAGCAAAGTCAGTGGTCTCCAATTATGTATATTTTGTGAATCCCCATTTTTGTATATAAAAATCATTATTCCTTCTGTTATGCTGTAATAGAGTCTATATTATTTTTGAATAGCCCCATAAACCATCTCCAAGATCGGTGTCAGGAGGTCTATAAAGATTTTATAAAAGTAATTCGGTATACCATCTATACCAGGTGTAGTATTCGCTGACAAGCTATTAATTGCCATATTTATTTCTTTGCCATTAATTGGCTAAATCAATGCTGCTCTGTCTTGTTCTGTTATACTGGGAATGTCCATGTTTTTAAACATAGTCTTATTAATGTCAGTGACTTCCTGATCTGTAAAAGTGTTATAAGCATGTTGTTGTATTGCCTGCTGAATTTTTGTTTGTTCTACCACTGTATCTCCTTCCTCAGTTTTTAAAGACGTACCTGTAATTAATGTATTTCTTTTTCCTTGCAATTCTTTATCACAGGGGTTAACTGTTTCATGTTTACCTTTTGTTGTGAATTTTTGATGAAGTCCTATTTGATGTTCTTTGTCTTTTATAAAATCACTCATGCTGTCTTTTATACTATTTAGGGTGCCTGTCATGCCCTTTCCTGTACGTGATATTTGGGTCACAATCTTTAAGTATGTTGCTCTTAAACTTAAGTACTGTATGTACTTCTGTTTTACTGCTTTGCTCGTCAAAGTAATCATTAATTCTTTAATGTATTTTTTGGTATTGTCCCACCAGTTGATGGGGCTGTCATAAAGAAAGTTGACTTCTTGGCGGATTTTGATTAAATTTTGTATCCCTGTAATACATGTTTCATCCTGAAGCATGGAAGTATTTATCTTTCAATAAAACTCTACCCACAGTGATCTTATGGTGTGACCCTATTTCTAATTTTAATGCCAGATGATCAGATGTCTCTAAAGGAAGGACTTGTATAGTCTTACTTGAGACTGTCTGACATAAACCAAAAATCAATTCTCATACTCATGTGGCCTTTATGGAAAGTATGGCTCAGAGTTTGCCCTAACATCTCATAAACATCTTTCAAGGAGTTTTCATTTAGGATGGAATGTAAAGCATTAGTATCATTATAGATTTCATCAGTTTTTCTTCCCCAATCTCTATGGCTTAGGCTGCAATTAAAGTCCCATAAAATTAATTTTACAGTATTTAAAAAGGGTTCAATTAGCCTAAAAAGGTCCATTCTTTGTGCCTTGAACTGAGGTGTGTATATATTTATAAATGTATAAATGATCTCATTTATTTCAGCATCAATCATTAAAGCGTGACCTGGCTGTATGTCTAGTACCTTAAAAAGTTTTACAGTTGTTTGTCTAAACAAGATCTCTACACCTGAACAAGCATTTTCTCCTACTGACCATAAGGATGGGCCCCATCTCCAATCCCTTTGTGCCTGTGCTAGTTCAGGAACACTATGTAGATGTGTATCTTGTGAAAAATGCACATGTCCACCCCCCTCTTGTAAATTCACAAAGGTAACCTGCCTCTTTTCTTGGGATTTAATACTGTTTACAGTGGAGATAATAAAGAACAGGTTAGCATGCACCATATAGGGTAGTAAGAAAGTGACACACTAATTTAAACATCATTTCTGTTTTTTCCATTGTCTAGGTTTGGTTTTGTCTTTTAATGTTATTTCTCCAGAGACTTCCAGCTGCGAAGATGCTATAGAAGAAACATCTGATTCCTTTCCATCATTTTCTTCCTCTACGTCCATCAAAACATCATAAGAATTCTGTATAGATGTAGGTTGTTTACCTGTAGAACAACTTGACCCCATTGTAGGTTTAAGTCCTGCTTTGGATCTGGTGACCCTTGTAGTTTGGAAGCTAACATCGTAATTGTCCTCCCCTGAAAAGTTAATAAATGCAAAAACCTTCCTTGGGGAGAAATGCAGAGAGTCATTTAACAACCGTTTTCCCACATAATGTCTATTGGGTCTTTCTTCTAGGCTTCCTTTGTATCAGATAGGGACTGCATTCCATCTGGGAGTGGCCTCCTTCTCAATTTTTGAAAAGAGATCTGACAGCAAAGGTATTTGCGGCTGAGGTTGTTCTTGAAACATTACATCTGGAATGGGAGGGATGCCCCTCACTATGTGTGACAGAAAGAGATCTGATGGGTGGAGAGCTAGGACCTTCATTCCCCCCAAATGTTATGTTGCTGTCTATGATGGCCCTAGACAAGCTCCCTTGTGGTGGTGATGTTGGTAGAGACTGTGATGCAGTGACCTGTACAGGCGTAGATGTATGCCTCTCTGGGGTTGCAAAATTCAGCTTAGGGTCCCAAACTGGGTCTGGGAGCCAAGATCCTCTATGAAGCTGCTTCCAGCCCACTTTGTATAGTGCTTTTTGTGGTGATCATGAATCCCTGGGTGTCTCAGGCCAACTGTGCAAAGAGAATGCACTCTTAATTGCAGCTGATATGGTGTTCCCTGCTGCATTTTCTAGTGGAAAAGTAACGACAGAATCAAAGATAGTGGGGACCTGTTCTATCTGTAAATGATGTTTTGCCAAAGGTAGTGCCATACTTTATTCCTTGCAATCCTCTCGAATCCCAGTTTTAGGGTTTGCTTCTTTGCTAAAAAAGGAGAACATTGCAACACCGTTTTGCTTATCCCTTTGTGTCTGGTAGCATTTTTCCTCAGTAACAGGGAGATTAAAGGATGATTTGGCAGAAACAAAAGGGGTTTGTTTAAAAATAAATCCCATAATTCTTGACAGTGTCTCTTGTATCAAAAAAGTCTGAAGGGCCTCCGCCCTGACCTTTATTATACTCAATAGTAGCAGTAGAATGTGAGCTTAGGACCAAAATGCCGGTCTCCATAGGTGTAGTAACAACATTCTCATGAGTCATATTATTCAGCTTTGGGCACCAGCTAAACTTCGTGGTTTTACTGCCAGCTGTTTTAATCACTTCATTTGGAACTGTAATTACATTAGGCAATACAGGGTTAACTGGTGACTCACCCAACCCAAGCAGGGCCTTTGATGCTACTGCATCATCAGTAGTGGTGACAGGCCGGGTAGAGCTGACAGTTGAAGAATCCGTAACAAGTTTTGCAAGCTGTGCTGTCAGCTTTTCCCATTCCTCACTGTGTCATTCATTTTCTCATTGTAATAAGAGCTGCAAGGATTTTTCTTGCTCACATTTGGAGCCCAAAGAAAATTCAGCATCTGAATCAGGTAGAGGAATATTCTCCCTCAAATCCTCCATGGAGATGAAAATCTCAGGTAAATCTCCTCCATCTTCAATATTATCCAACAGGAATTTCCATGTTCAGATCATCATGAGCCTCTAGATATGCTAGGAAAGAAGAGGAGGCCTGCTCTCCTACCCTAGAGACATCCATTCCCTCTGAAGCCAGGTTCAAAGTGGCCATCTCACTGGCCAAGGTTCCCCCTACAGGGGGTAGGGGAATTTCCCTGGTGTCCTGGACAAATTTCCTCCATTCACTAAAAATACCACCAACAGCTTAATCTGGTTCGATTTCGGTTGGTTACCATCTATATCCTGCTTCCCCCAGTCGCCCCTGAAAAAGGGACTTCTTGTCTCAGTAGGCCTACTGGGTCAATACAATTCAATAAATAAATAGGATCAGAGACATGGAGCAGAATGTCATCGGCATATGCGGAGAGCCTAAGATTGAAGGGGCCTACTGGAATGTCCTGTGTAAGCGGTGACGTCTTAAGTCGAAACAACAGGGGCTCTCAGTATAAATTAAACAACAACAGGGAAAATGGGCAACCCTGTCAGGTTTCTGAGTGCAGTGGAAATGTTGAAGACAGCACTCCATTACAGTATATTTTTGCACTTGGTTGTGAATACAGAACCTGGATCCATTTAATAAAAGTGTTGGGGGGGGGATTTATTAAGGATGGCAAACATAAAGGCCCAGCTTACCCTATCAAAGGCTTTCTCTGCATCTAGGAAGACCAGAACCATGGGATGGCTGGCCTCCCGAGATGCGGAGAAAATATGGGAAAGTTTCCGCAGATGGTACACTGTGGAGTGACCTCTCACAAAGCCCACCTGCTCCGGACTAAGCAACCCCTCCCAGACTTGCATAATTCTATTGGCCAAAATCTTTGCAAAAAATTTTGAAAGGGATATAGGACGATAGTTTGTAACTTTATCTAAGGGTTTGCCTGGATTAGGTAGAACCACAATGATGGCCTCCAACAAGGAAGGGTCCGATATACCAAATTCTCAAAAGTAGGAGTAGAGTTGTTGAAGCAATGGCGCCAGCTCATTTATAAAGGTTTTATAGAAATTCAATGGGAAGCCATCAAGCCCTGGGGCATTATCTAAAAGGAGGAAGTTAACTGCATCTAGAATTTCTTGGTGTGTGACATGCCTACTAAAGAAAGACTGTTGAGTTAGAGTTAATTGAGGAAGCAAGACATCAAATAAATATTCCTGTGTTTCAGCTATGAAAGGCGGATTAACAGGGGAACTGTACAACTGATGGTAATAAGACTTAAATTCTTGAACTATTTCTTTTGGAGAAGTTTTGAGGGAATTGTCCATTAGGGAGGAAATACTGTAGCTAAGACAATACGGGATGCTTCTTGCTTCCTTAGGTGCAAGGCGAGAAAACAGCCCGCTTTATCACCCTGATCGATATAATGGGACTGGGTTTTTAGAAGGGCACATTCAGCTCGTTCTCTCAGGCTCTACACATATTTATCATGCAGAACCATTAAGGTCATATGAATCTCCTCAGAAGCATTGGGGGGGAAAGGTTCTGCTCCAGATCTCTAATCCTATTTTAAAGGAGAAGGAGGGCGATATCCTGCTTGCATATCCTCGTGGAGGCCAACCTAATAAATTCACCCCTCAGGACACACTTCAGAGTATACCATACTTTATCAACCTCCGGAAGGAAGCCAGTATTATACTCCACAAACTGGGAGATTAGATCCTTAATCTTTGCTAAAACCCCTTCTTCCTTATGCAACTGAATGTTCAATTTCCTAATCATGTCCCTGTGGATGATAGGCAACAAGGAACACTCCAGCCATGTGGGAGAGTGGTCAGACAGTACTTTCAGAGCCATCCCTCCACTCAAGACACCAGACAATGAACTCTGGCTGATTAAAAAATAATCTAAGCTGGAGAAGGACCTGTGGAGTGGAGAATAGAAGGTGTATTCCCAGGAAGTGGAGTTAAAAATATACCACAGATCACACAGGCCCATCATTTCTACTGTTTCATGGAGAGAGTGCTGAGCAGTGGAAAAGCAGAGGCACCAACGACCAGACCTATCAAGGTCAGAAGTAAGCATCAAGTTCCAGTCCCCAGCCAATAAGATAGGAATATGGACAAATGGGGCTAGTAAATTAATTCCTTGTTGGACCCATATATACACCCCAATAGCACCTCTGAGTGGTCTAGTACCCCTTTTAGTAGTAGGTAAAGCCCTTGTGGGTCCTCCATACATTGCAACATTTGAAAACTTAACCTCCCTGGTGATAAGTATAGCCACCCCTTTTGGGGTTGTAGAATTCCCAGCCATGTATACCTGGCCTATGGCCTGCCTATGGAAGACAAGCCCTTCTGCAGTAAGCGAGTGAGTCTCTTGAAGGAATGCTCTTTGAGAATGCAACGATTTAAGATGTTTAAGCATCTGTTAATATTTCACCTTAGAGCAGGCACCATTAACATTCCAAGTGACATATTTCATCTGAACTAAGTTAGAGCAAGCCTAATACACACAAAGGTATCCCCAACAAGCAGGGCAGACTGCTAGAAATATAAGATAAATGTCTCTGTTGAGGTGATCCCCTTAGCAACCCCACAGCTAATGGTATCAATCCCCAATGAAAGTAAAATGAGCGTAGATTACCAATGCACAAAAGTGTGGGACACAAATAGAAGATATGAGTAAAAATACATTCTGCACCCACCAAACTGTCAAGTGGGGGTTGATCCCATATTCCAGCCCTCCCAAATACCAAAGACCAACCATGGACCCAAAAGAAGTAACAACGTAACTGTGATAGGAAAAATGTAACCCCCCAACCCCAAAAGGCCCCAACAATATAACAAACGCTATCAAATCTCCCAGTCCAATCGACTGAACTCCCATACCCATTCAGGCCATGATGTTAATAAATGCCACCAGTAGCATGCACCCCCTCCCCCCTTGCCAAAATATACTAAACATCAGTAATATGTAAACTATCTGGCTGTACTAAAACCCTGGATTAATCTCCCCAAACTTGAGCCATCTACAGGAGCCCACCTGTAAAATTAATTGCAGATGGCGGCTCATTTGTAGGTACCTTGGCATTTAAAAATTATGCTTGTAGCCCTGTTTCCCCCAAAATAAGTTATCTTGTGCCTCTTTAACAGCTAACTGTGTTTGTGAGGGTTCACCAGAGTGAATTTTTTCACCTGCCCCCCACCCCTTCTCCTGTTATTGTTTATATCTACTTTCTCCCAAACGTACCGCCCCCACTATCATCAATTACAGCTAGTACTCTCCCTCTCTTAAAGGGCCTGTTACCTGCTTACGCGCTATTGCTACCTTTCCTTTATGCCAGAAAAGTAACACACATCTTGATAAACCTGCAGCCTTCTCCTGTCACCTTGGCTCTGCCTCACCTCTTCCTCTCACATTGTAGAATGTTGACATTAACACTTCTGTTTAACCTCCTATTCATCACTCCCATGCTGCCACTCCCTCACCCTCTATCCAATAACAGCAATGGGCAGGATCATACACTTGACTAACCCTTCTCCAAAATAATGTGGAATGCAATACAACTTCCAGCCTGAGCTACAAGGTGCTCTGAGACCACCTCTGGCAATCCCACTATACCACCCCTCTGTCATCCCACAAGAGCATGGAACGCAGTTGAATGTACATCCGCTATCCTGCTGGCTCAGCTGAATATGCTGATAGTCACCACAAAAGTGAAGAATAAAATAGCCAGCTCTCACAGCAAGTCCTATCTAATGAAACATTTAAAGCCACAAGCTCTTAGAATTGCCTGGCTACTCCTACTCTTGGGGAATATTCTCCCAAAACCTGGACCTAGTACTAGTGCCTCAATACCAGCAGCAGACCGCTAGTTTGGTGTAATAACTATTGCATCTCTTAACATATGCAGCCTGCTAGCAAAATATGATGCTCTCCAGGTGTGGATGGTCCAACATAAACCAGATGTCATCTCAGTCATGGAGACCTGGTTCACTCCTAGAACCCCTGACTCCACTATCCAGCTTGAGGGCTACACAACTTTCAGGGTGGACAGGAGAGGGAAACGAGGGGGAGGATGTGTCATTTATGTTAATGACTCAATTCAGTGCAGGGCACTCCCCATCCCACCCCTGGGTGGAAGATCTCAAATTCTGTCTGTCCAGGTTCAACTTGGATCCAAGGGAAAGTGTTTAACTATAATCTCTGTGTACATACCCCCTAAAGATCAAGAGGCTGGTTTCAAACTAGCACTTGATTATTTATCTAATAATCGCCATCAATCTGAAATCATAATGTTAGGGGACTTTAATATAAATTGGTTATCCCCAGATGCTGCACCTTACCAGGATGCAATAGCCACCATAGATATGGTCCAATTTGTTCAATCCCCACTCGTGTAAACTATTGCATCGGTTCAAGTACTCTCATAGACTGGGTACTAACCAACGGGCCACAAAGAATAACTAGAACCACTGTGCTAGCCGACTCTATCAGTGACCACTTGCCAGTCTTATGTTCCTGGACTAACAAGACCCTAATCCTCCACCCCCCAAAAAACAATAACGTCCAGAATTATAAAAGCTGGACATCTTGCCTCAGTAAAATCATACCTCCGCCAGCTAGACTGTGAGGGGGTCTATGCCTTCACCAATGTGAATGCTGCTCTTGAGTTCTTTATTGACAAGTTTAACACAGCCTGCAACATCTTTTCCCCTCTAAAAATGAGGAAAATCAAAGGAACCAGGAAATCATGGACCACACCAGAGCTTCTTGAGCTCATGGGGGTCAGGGATAACCTGTGGCATAGGGCTAAGTGTACTGGACCCCCCTCTGACATACAGAAATACAAAGCAGCATGTAATAAGTGCACTCAAGCAACTCTTGGTGTGACAACCCACAGATTCTGGGACAATATCAAAACCCTAACAGACAGAGCAAGTAAATCACCACTATCACAAATAAACTTTGAGGGTGTGATTACCAGGATCCCAAAACTATCACAGATGACTTCAACAAGGCCTTCACATACCTTAGTGGGGTGCTTCCTCCAGACTATTGCCGACCTGTGCCTAGCTCCACCATTAGTTGTACCAAGATCCCTCCAACACACACAGCACCTCCCTTCTACCTGAAGGCAATCTCTACAGCTGGAGCAAAAATATACTTGGAAAAAGTTCTCTGGAAAACTAGATCCAACGAGGATTCGTTTGACCTAAAGATTGTGGCTCTCACCCTGGATGTGTTACTCTCCCCTCTAACCTGGATCCTAAATCTCTCACTAACCACTGGCATTTTTCCTCAATGCTGGAAAGCTGTGGTGGTCACACTAGTCTTTAAAAGTGGGGACAGAACCTGTCTGGCCAACTACAGGCCAATCTCAATTCTACCCCCCCTCTCCAAGGCACTAGAGAGGACAGTGTACGATCAGTTAGTTACGTACCTTGATAAGTACAACCTTCAATGTCAGGACTAGCATGGCTTTTGGAAGGCACATAGTACTTCAACGGCATTGGTTGAGTTTACCGGTCATATCCATGAAGCACTTGAACGAGGTCTTTTGGTGGGGGCCATTTTCATCGACCTCACCAAGGCCGTCGACATGGTCAACCACGACTTGCTTCTCACACAACTCTTTAACATATCCTCTGTCTCGCTAGGCTGGTTCCAGAGTTACCTCTCTAACAGAACCCAGCAGGTCAAGATTCTAGATGTTCTATCCGACCATCGGCATGTCAACACAGGGGTGCCCCAAGGTTCCATTTTGGGCCCCCTGCTGTTCAGTCTGTTTCTAAATGAGCTCCCCAAAGTCTGCCAGAATAAGATCCTTCTATATGCAGATGATGCTGTTCTCTGCGCATGTCACTATACTCCGGAAAAACTGGAAAAAGACATGCAAGACGACTTTACTGCTGTGGAAAAATGGTTCCTTCAGTCTAAGCTCTTGCTCAGCTACACTAAGACTAAAACAATGTTGTTTGCCTCCCATCAAAACCGTCATAAGTCCCATCACCTCAATATCTACAATAACAAGTTTGATACACTCGAAATGGTCACCACCTTTAAGTACCTTGGTGTCTACCTTGACAGCTCTCTCTCCAAAAGGCAGCACATAGACCATGTTGTCAAGGCAGCTAGTGCCAGACTAAGTCAGCTCTACCATCATAGGCAGTGCCTCGCTGAAAGTGCCATCAAGCTTGCAGTTAACAGCTCTGTGCTTTCTATCATAGATTATGGTCTGGTAGTCTATGGAGCCAGCACCAATACAGCATTTAGGCGAATCAAGATTGTCTTAAACGGAGGAGTCACGTGATGCAGAGCGCATAGCGGTCACTTTCCCCTTGAGCTCCGCTAACCCGCCTCTCCTGCTTAACTGTTTCACTTTATTATGTAGTTTACCAACCGCCAGTTCGGCAGCAATAGAGGAGAGGATCGGTGGAGTAAGCAGCACATGGAGCAGGAAATGAGGAAACCGCCGCAGAAACACATGCCTCCGGTGACCCCGGAGAAGGCCGCCAAGAAAGCTAAGGCCTCGGCCTCTCAGTCGGCGCAGAGCCCCGGTGGGGCATGCCTGGAGGAAGAACCACTTACCCTAACTCGATTCTTAGAGGAGTTCAGGCCTTTTAGGGCCAGCGTGGAGGAGATGGCCAGTGAAATTAAAAATATTACCACGGGTTTGGAGGATTTAAGCCGGAAAGCTGCCGACAATGAAGTGAGAATTAAGTCTCTGAAGGGGAACAGGGACCGAATGGACTCTGTGCTAACAGCACTTAAACAGAAAATTAGCAAGATGGAAACAAAATTGGAAGACTTGGAAGGCAGAAGTCGCCGGAACAATGTGGTAGTCATTGGGCTACCAGAAAAAGCAGAGGGCTCGGATGCTGTTAAATTTGCCCAGAAGTTGGTGGAGAAGGTGGCTGGGCCCTCACCATTTGGGCCCACATACATCATAGAAAGGGCACATCGGGCACTGCGTCCTTTACCCCCTCCGAATGGGCCACCAAGAACTTTCATATTCAGATTCCTGAATTACCAGGAACGTCAGCTGTTCGTCACGAAAGCCAAGGATAACAAGGAGTTGTATTGGGAAGGTATAAAGTTAAGAGTGGCTCAGGATCTACCATTCTCAGTGAGACAAAGAAGGACTGCCTTTCATCCCCTGGTCAGGAAATTGATTGCGGCAGATATTAAATTCAGGATGATTTATCCTGCCAAGCTGCAGGTTTCCATAAAGGATGAATGGATATCTTTCCAATCTCTGGAATCTGCTACAGAGGCACTGCAAGTGGCCTTTCCTGTATTATTCAAAGTTCCCTGAATGGTCTGTGGAGAAGTAATAGTGTTTGAACTGAACTCCAAGGAAAGCAGTGAATTGTAATTTGGGGACTATGTTCTTTTGGGTTGTATAGGGACAAGCTTCCTATTATAGATTCGGGGGAGAGTCTATATTGGACGGTTTGCTGTTGTTATTCCATTATGTTATCTAGGGTAGCTACGTGGCTAGTAAACAGTGCCCTTTGAGCTTTATTTTGTGTTGCAGCTATTGGCCTGACCCCTTTTAGGTGTGTTTTACAGTTAACTATGATAATGGGGGTCATTCAATTACTGTGGATATTGCTTGCTGAATAAGACCAAAGGCTGCATATTATATGGTTTTGTGTAGGATTGCGGGCCCTTCTCTTTAATTAAGAGTGGGCATATTAGCAGAGTGCTGTTCTGCTGATGGGGCACTTCTTTAAAGGCACATGATCCTGTGAATTGTACATTTGTATATGGGGCAAGCATCACGAATGTGGTGGGAGATTATTTTCAAAGGTGCTGTGCTCCAGCGTCTTTAAATATAGTTTTTGATATTCTTTTATCCTCTCTTGTTTTTATTAGGTTATCATATATGACATAGAATGTTCTATTGCTTGGAAATGGGGGCAGTATTAGACTGACAAGCCAGAATGAATGAACAGATATTTTGTGGGCTTAACTTAGGTAAAATTGGTTTGTTGGGTAGATATGGTGGGGGGGGAGGCTCTGGGGAACGGCTGAGTGTCCTGTTGTCATGGACCATTATGATGGAGAGAGTTGGGGGAAATGGTTGTGCTCTTTTGGGGGTAGTGATATAGACATTGGGTTAGGGGCTGTGGGGGGTCTTTCTTTGAGGCACCACGAGGATGCACTTACCGGATGTTAGTTCATGAGAATCTTGTTATTTACAGGGTAACAGTCAATATGTATCATACTTTGGGACTGTTCATCTAGAATGGGGACAGATATATTCGTTAAATTTCTTACTTGGAATGTCAAAGGGGCACGGCTTAAAGTTAAACAATATAGGATATTGAAACATATTGAAGCTGTCACGGCCAAAATTGTGTTTTTGTAGGAAACACATATGCTCCAGCTGGAGGCCAAGGCCATGAGGCGGTTACAAATTGGAGAAGTTTTCTCCTCTCAGGGCACCACACAGAGCAGAGGCGTTATGTTGTTAATACACAGATCAGTACCGTTTACCCCTTTACAAATAATTCAGGACAATGAGGGCAGATACATTTTAGTTAGAGGGATATTGCAGTGCACCGAAATCCTGATAGGATCAGTATATGGCCCAATTTGGACACTCAAGATTTCTTGGTGGGCCTTTTAAAGGCTCTCTTACCATATAGTCACCTCCCCATAATCCTGGGTGGAGATTTTAACTTAACATTGGACCCCTTGTTGGATAGATCTGGTAGAGCACGTATATACCATACTCCCACCTCTCGGGCTATGGGAGACCTGCTAGACCAGTTGGGACTAGCTGACGTCTGAAGGGTCTTGCACCCAGAAATTAAGGAATATACCTTCAGCTCCCCTGTTCATGGAAATTCTTCCCGTCTAGATTATATTTTTCTCTCTCGTTCCCTTCTCAGGGGAGTTCTCGATTCCAACATTGTAGCAGGTCCTATTTCTGACCATGCAGCTGTATCCACAACTATCTCTTTCCCATCTCTCATTAAAAGAGGAGTAGGTGGAAAATAAATAATCAGATTTTAAGAGTGCCTAAACTGGTTAAATATATATCGGAACAGGTGGATGAATTCATCTTAAATAATTTAGATGGTAATGGCCGTCCGGACTTTTTCTGGGGGGCACTCAAGGCTTATTTAAGGGGGTTATTAATTGGTATAGCTGTTAGGAGGAAAAGAGAAAAGGAAAGTAGAATCAATGAGTTATTAACTCGAATTAGAGTATTAGAATCCAATATTTCCACCCATCCGAGAGAGAAGGACAAGGAAGAATTAGTGAGAGCAAAAGACGCCTATCTTAAAATTTTGGGAGAACAGGCGGAACTAGCTTTAATTAAAACAAAATCCAATTATATTGACCAAGGGGAGAAATCCGGGAGACTCTTGGCCAGGCGTGACAGAAAACTTGAGTCCTCTCGGCTGATTGAGGGAATCCAATCAAGGAGGACGGCTGTGTCAAGACCCTCCGGACGAAATTGCTCAGGTCTTTCATCAATATTTTGAGGGGTTATATGGAGAGATGGAGACCCCACCCACTGAACTTCAGATTTCCTCCTTTCTGTAAGGTTTTGACCTTCCTGTATTGGATGAATCGGACAGGTCAGGTCTTGTAGCAGATATAACTCAGGAAGAAATAGAATTGGCTATCAGGAATCTCTCTACAGATAAGACACCTGGCCCTGATGGGTTCTCATCCAACTTCTATAAAAGGTTTTCTTTGAAATTGGCGCCCTTACTCCTTAACCTATTTCGGTATATTCTCTCGGGACAGGAGGTGGATAAATTATTTTCAGAAGCGCTTATAGTTTTAATTCCCAAACCTAATAGACCCCCTGCAGACCCGGCTAGCTATAGGCCTATTTCACTATTGAATTATGATTTAAAAATCTTGGCCAAGTTGTTAGCGGATCAGATCAATAGAGTCTTGCCTAAATTAATAGGTAATGAACAGGTGGGATTTATGAAGGGTAGGTCCTCGGCCGATCACTTTAGGACACTAGCTCATGTCTTCTCTGTGTCCGAGGAGGCCAAATATCCGATGGCGTTGGTCTCCTTGGACGCAGAGAAGGCTTTTGATAGGGTCTATTGGGGGTTTTTATTCGCAACTATGGGAAAGTTTGGTTTCCCAGAGACGTTCTTAAATTGGCTTAGGGCCATGTACTCGAACCCTTACGCCAGGGTTGTTTGCAATGGAGCTATCTCCAGCCTGTTTCAGCTTTTTGTGGGTACCAGACGGGGTGCCCTTTATCTCCTCTTTTGTTTAACTTATATTTAGAACCCCTCATAAGGAGCATAGTTCACGCCAGAGAGATAGAGGATATTAGAATATGGGGGTTGCAGGTTAAAGTCACTGCATACGCAGATGATCTTTTAGTGTATGTTTCAAAACCTTCTAGGTCCATTCCAAACTTGCTAAAATTAATAGGTAATTTCAGTTGGATGGCTAATTATAAATTAAATCAGGATAAAACAGTGGTTTATCCTCTTAACAATAAGTTATTCAAACAGGAAATAACAGAATTGGGCTTGGGGTGGAACTCTGAATCCCTTAAATACCTAGGCCTCTACATAACTAGAAATATGGCTTGCATGCATCAATTGAACTTAGAGTCCCTGGCTCACACCATTGAGTTGGATCTTAAGAGATGGACTCAACTCCCATTATCACTGTGGGGGAGGATAAATATAGTTAAAATGAACATATTTCCGAGGATCTTTTATCCTCTGAGTAGATTAGATATTTTCCTTCCCATGTCTTGGTTTAAAAAGCTCCATGCCAGGATAGCTGACTTTGTTTGGGGACATAAAAAATCTAGGCTGGCCTACCAAAAACTAGCTGCACCTAAACCAGTGGGTGGGTTAAGACTACCTCATTTTGGTCTTTACTTTTGGTCTGCACAGCTGAGTAAGGACGGCAAGTGGGTATTATACAAATACCCTGCTTTAAGGTTGGGTTATGTACCTTTATGGGTGAACTTGGAAATGAATCTAATTAACAAATGTGCTATAAACCCTGTAGCTCTTTTTTATTCTAATTTCAAGGTACTCCCCCCCTTGCTGAAAAAGTCCCCAATAGGGGTCGCAGTGAAAGTTCATGCTCAGCTTTGTGGGCTCATTAAATATGATCATGTTAAGGACTGCGACCAACCAATATGGGGAAACCCACGGTTTTTGATAGGTGACAACACTATTAGAGCAGACTGGTTGCTCCTGCCGGATAATTGTTCCCTCAAAGACCTTCTTACTGAGGAAGGGGACATAATGCCAGCCCTGGGAATAATTAACAGATTCAATTTATCTAACAAGGACATATTCAAAGTATATCAACTTCGACATGTTTTAATGCAGAAACATACAGTGGGGAGTGCTCACTCCCCACGGTTTTTGTTTCTGACTGAAATACGTCCGTTGATTGGAGTCCGTCAGGCAATCTCAAAGATTTATCTAACTCTGTTCCAATGGGCCTACCCGGAAAATCTTGCCCCTTGTTCTTACTGGGCAGCAGTCTTTCCCAACATTAACTTAGACTGGACGGGGATCTGGCAAGCATGTCATAGGTTTGTTAGGCATGACCAACTGAGACTTATACAATTTAAAGTATTACATAACATTTACTATACTCCCCCAGAAATTGGCAGATTTGAACTTGCTAAAAGACCCTAAATGTTACAGATGTGAGGCAGATGCAGGGGATCTTCTGCATATTTTCTGGGAGTGCCCTAAAATTGTGCCATTGTGGCTCGAAATTAAGAATAAGTTAGATCCCCTGCTGGGGATAGAGGACATGTTCAGACCCGAGGTCTGTCTGTTGGGGGAAATGACTGCTTTCCTGGTCAAAGCTAGGAAGTACTACATGACCTTGATCTCGATTATAGTTAAGAAAATAGTTCTTTGCCATTGGAAAGACAAAATACGGATTTCTTATTTGGAATGGCTGGCAGAGCTCCTTGCATTTTTAAGGGTGGAAAGAATGATTGCTATACTACACAATCAGTTACCCCTTTTTGACAAGATTTGGGCCCTGTTCTATACTTGCTTCTCTGTTGATTCTTGAACTCATCCTGTTCGGTGATATATGGAATCGTGTGCCTAGTAGGGGAGGGTGGAGAGGGCAGTATGGGGGGGTAGGGATGGCGGGTCTAGGGGGTTTATAGTTTGGTGAGTGTTGGGGGGGAAGGCAGAGGAAAGTTTTACTATGTTTGTATTATTGAAACCACAATCTGTTTTTATACTTGGTAATATCTTGTTTGTGCTGTTGTATCTCTGCCTGAAATAAAGAAAATGTCAATGAAAAAAAAAAAAAGATTGTCTTAAACAAAGCCTGCAGACTAGTCCTGGGGATGGATCATTTAACTCACACTTGTAAACTATACTCAAGCACTGGTTGGTTAAACTTGAGTAGCAGAATACAGTACCAAGTCTGTCTATTAGCTAAAAAATCCACCCTAGGTCTTGCTCCCCCTGGAGAGAGGCAACTGCTAAGAAACTCCACTTCCTCCAGACTAACTAGGGGGTCGAGTAAAGCTGACTTCATTATTCCATTCTGCCGGACCTCACTAGGGCAACGGTCCTTCAAATACAGGGTCCCCCTTCTGTCTAAATTCCCATAACTCTGAGCTAATTGAGGAAATGAAACTACGTCCATTTAAAGCCAAGCTGCTGCAGTTCCTGGCCACTCTTAATACCTGCAACTGTGTCTCCTGTGCCTCATCCTACTGTTATTGATAGCTTATCTGTCCTGCATAGTACCCATCTCCCCTCCGCTTCCTTCCCTGCCTGGTGTGACCCCACTGGGCACTTACCCCCACACCCTCTCTTTATCACCCCACCTTCCTGCTTTCTCTTCACTAATATTACCTCCCTAATATTCACCCCTTCCCTCCAAGTTCTCCCTCACCTCACCACCCCACATTAAAACCCTTTCCCATATCCCTCTCCCCCACATTACCCATCCCTGCCCTATCACCTACTTATGTAACCCTGGGTTGATTCCTATCCAATCAAACCCCTCTGACCACTCTACTCCCTTATCTGTTGCCCCCTTTGTTTCTGCCACCACTGCCCCCATGCTCTCATCTATTCTCTCATCCCCTCCTTTGGTCACCACCACTGCTGATCCTCCTTAACTCTACCTGCTTGCTCTAAAGCGCAGCTAACACTATAAATTGCTTGTCCACCTTAGGTATGCTCTAATACTGTTGCAATAAAATTAACCTCTCCTACCTGATGTATTTTAATTTTGCTTGCTTTAATCTATATCTGTATGTACCTTACCTGTTGTATATACCCCTAACTATTTTGTAATGTCTTCGTATATTGTCTATTACCTTATGATGTGGAACCTTTGTAAATGAGCTTTTAGCTTAAAGGTGTTAATCCAAGATTCCAATAAATGAATAAATAAATACCTAAATGAAAATAACAATTGAACAACAGCATAGATGCAGACTCATAGTCATTCCAAACAAAGTATATATACCCTCCAAGGAGTCCCTTAAATACAATAGGAAAAAAATAAGTTAAACAAATAGATGGATAAAGCAGAAGGCATAACCACCCTAGTGTCCATGGAGGTGGTGTAATTGGAGTGATAAATCACTCTTTCTCGGGCTTTTGTTGGAACTGCACAGAGGGAAGAGACAACAGACCAGTGGTACTCATGTAATGAATGAAATTTATTACAGATCAATAATACAGGCTTACTACCATTACAATGTGATCACTGGGAGAACATCAGTTTTCCTTGCCTAGGTAAATGCAGTTTCTCATCTATTCTCAGAGAAACTACATGTTACAAAGGGTCTTATACCCTGATAATTACTATGGCAACAACTAAAGAAGATACATAAAATGTATATAATTGGACAAAAATAGGTGATTTGAGCAACTGTCCTAACTAGTGTAAAACATGCATAGTTTGCAGAAGATAACATCATACAATGAACTTCTGTAGTACGAGGTCATCTGTAGTAGTGTACAAGTGCTAAAGATGGCACTGTTGCCTTACATATAAAAATACAGTAAAAATAGAGCAAAAACATTTCTCATGGCTAATATATATCAGTAAAACATAATGAAGCATAGTAGAACACAGATCCTGACACTTATGCTTATATGATAAGTGTCTTCGCCATAACGTTAGTACATATCCCTACATAAGTTGCTGCCCACAAGGTGGGGGTACCAACAGGAGTGCTGAACCATGAATAACATTCCACCCCTTCTTGCCTTCAAAAGAAAAGGTAACAACCACAGGAAAGTAGTGGGATGGAGCTATAAAAGCCATTGTTTACAAGTCTGAGGCACGAGCCTTGTAAAGGAATCTGAGTTGTTCGCAATTTTGTCTTAGAGTACGTCGCAGACTGCAAAAGGTTAGTATCAGAAAAACAATCAAAAATGCTTGGATGATAATAACAAAAACTTTAAGAGTTAATTCTAACCAAGTATTGGATAAAGCAGTGCTTAAATCACCATCATGTATAAGAGTATTAAGAGCATCATCAACTTTAGAAATATTGTTGCTAATATAGGTAAGATGTGAATCCTTTCTAGCTAAAAGGGATTATTTCAATGAAAGTGTCAAAGGGTCAAAATGTACATTGAATGCAGGCAAATATTGAGACAAGGCAAGCAAGTATTGCAGATCAGTATTAATAACATCTGGTTCAGGGAGAGGAACAGGAGTAATCACGGTGTGACTAATGACTGTTTTCTGCTGTGGAGTAAAACAGAAGTTAGGAAAATTAATAGCACAAGACTTAGCACCATAAGCTAAGGAATTATGATTTGTCACTATACAGTACTGCCCATTGAAACTGTAGGTAACTCGTACAGTTACCCAATTTTATATTTGATTTTAGGTATTTGTTTTTATGATAGTCGTGTTTAAATTGTGTTTATGCACAATGCCATGGTCTTCTGGAATAGTGTTTTATAAATAAATTTGCTTTGTTTTGCTTTGGAACTCTGCATTGTTGTGACAGATAGGATGAGCAAAGGACTGGTTGGTGAGCTGTGATGTGAGGCGATATACCTCCTCCATGTAGCTTCGGGATGCTGCTGTTTCTGCAGTGGGCACTGAAGATGCAGCTTGTGAAGATTGTTCAGTCAGGTTAGATGGCAGATCATCACCCAAAGAAAACGACCAGTCAAGATGTTCCAGAGAGTAGCTGAATACAGGTTTGACAATGTCAACTATGTCACAGCGGCACAGGTAGTAATATCCTTTCTTGGCACAGCAGTTGGTATGCAGTGTGGCCCAAGCTTGTAGAACAGTGTGGTAGACAAGCAAAGATGGCAAGTCAGTTCGTTCTCAGTAAATGTTCTCAAGATGTCCGATGAAATTAAGTACAGCCAGTTTGTCAAAGAAAGAAGTTTGTGGATCAAAGCGAGGTAGTGACACAGTGGAAGTAAGAAACATGTCACAAACTGAACATTTCTTAGTTAATTAGCATGGTGCTTGGTTTGGGTAACGTGAAACATACCCAAGATTTCTAACAGTAGACACAGAAATATTGACAGAATTTGACATACACAAGGTAATTCATGCAGTAGATTTGCAGTGAGGACAATACCATTTAGACATTCTCCTATCATGAATAATATCTGGAATGTGTCCTGTTTCCAAGCCCTGAGGAGATTGTTAACAGAGTCAATTACGTAAGAAACATATGCAGAGCATAAAAGTTCATGGGCATCATATTGCTTGTCTGCCTCCTTGTTATTTTGAAAAATCAATTCATTAATTTTGTTTCTAGTGTCATTGAACCCTTTAGTGATTTCCTGCATTGTAAACAGTCAAACGCTCTTCCTTACTTAAACCATCTACACCATGTAACAGTGGTGGTAACACATCATTTTAATAGCTTGTTGAAAGTTAAGTGTTTGTCCTTTAATAGCAGTTATATCTGCTCTAGTCCAGATTGACATTCCTGAACCAAAAAGGCCAGAGACGGTGCCTGCTACACCGGTAGCATCTGCAGTATCACACCTGGTGCATGATTTACTTTTAACATTAGGTGCGGGTATAAAAATTTCTGCATGTTGAGTAATGAGGTCCACTGACTGGATCATTTGTGTGAATTTGGTAAGCAGCTACGATGTCTAGAAGCATCATACTGAAAATTTTAGAAGTGTTGGTCATGTGACAGAGACCAAACTCAGCCATATTCCAATGTGTAAGATTAAAAATAACTGGGACATGCATAAATTGTACATTGCTAATCAAAGCTCCTGGAAGAGAAGTGGCAGTCAGATCATTAGGAGGACCAGGATCCTGAGGAGGACATTCAGTGAGTTCTTCTTCAGTGTGTGGGACCACAGAAAGGAATATAGCTTCAGTAGCCATATAGTTGTGAAGACAGAAAGCTTGTAACTCCTCAGAGGTGAGGCAATCACAAATGGTAGGATCTGTTACAGCAGTTAAGTTGTAGAGACCAGTATGTCTAGAAGAAGCTTGTCGAATAGAAAGTGTACTATTTGGTGCAATCCCTGTGCTGGGCTATCCGTGAAACGTACCTTTAGATAAACATGCTACAGGAAGTGTGTAACCGTTAAAATCAGTTTTCCATTCTACCTGCAAAGTGGCTTTGTCTGGAGATACTTCTATGGCATTAAGATAGGTGTCTGAGCCTTCCTTAACAGTAATCAATTTGTTGGGGATGTCAATATGTACTCCCTGGGGGCAGGAGATGGGTGCATCTATAGATGAATGTTGAAGTTTGTCAAGCAAATGTACTATACCTTGTCAGTGTTCAGTTGTAAGGGGTTTGTCTTGAGAGTAAGTCAAAGAAAGAAGTCCCACCAAAATGAGGAGGTGCAAGATAGCCATCTTGCCAGTATATCTGAAAAAAACAGAACAGGATTGTTAAGTGAGGGGTACTATTCTGCCCTAAAAGGGTTGGGAAAAGTAATTAGTCACTTTTATACAACTTGAGCTGATTAGCATGGAACCACTTGTCGGTCGTCTGTTTTTGATACTGAACTCTCACCTGATAAACAGCAGGGCTGAGTTTGTTGACAATGGGATATGGGCCTTCCCATTTGCTGGTAAACAAATGAACCGGTGGTCTGTATTGGAGAAGCATGGCTTGATCTGCAACTTGTCAGTCAACTTTGGCATGCTTATCAAGATGACCTTTTGCTTGTTGTTGAGCTTTGCCCATATGATTTGCAATGATCAAATGTGTTTTCATGATGTCATCACAAAGTTTTTCAATGTATTTGTCCACAGATACCCTATCTGCAGTAGTAATGTGGAGGTCAATCAATAGGTGCTCAGGTAGTCTCATGGCTTTACCAGTCATAACCTCATATTGTGTGCACTGAGCAGTTGTTGCAGGAGTGCCCCTGATTGCCATCAGCAGAAGTAGCAAGAGGGAATCCCGATCCTTGGTATTGTCATTGATGAATTTGCATAACATCTATTTTATTCTTCTATTTGCTCTTTCTACCTGGCCTGAGGATTGAGTATGGTATGAAACATGGAATTTCTGATCTACTCCAAGCATTTGGAATGTCTCTTTCATCAGTTCAGCTGTAAAACTGGTTCCTAGTCTGAGTCTACATTAACGGGCAGGCCTCACCTGGAGAACAATTGATCCACTAGGATCTTGGCAGTTGTTTTTGCTGTATTATTTTTAGTGGGGTATGCCTCAACCCACTTGGAAAACAAATCTGTGACAAGTGCATACTTGTTGTTCTTACTGGAGTTAGTCAAGGGGCCAATGAAATTGATCTGTGTTGCATTCCACGGTCCAGATTGCCTTTGTAGCAATAGTCTGGCATTTCTTTTCCCTGAAATTGGATTGTTCTGGGTGCACACTATGCAGTTGTCCACATAGTGTTCGAAGTTCTTGGTCATACCAGGCCACCAGACTATGGTTTTAAGTCTCTGGATGGTATTATCTGCCCCCTAGTGTCCACCAGTGGGGGTGTCATGAACCATTTGTATGAATTCAGTTCATAAGGATTGTGGTACAACCCACAGTTTGTGGTCTGTATCTTCCTTCCAATACCATATCAGTTTCTGATCATGAGATAGGTGTATGTTGTAAGACTGTCTTTTGTATGGACTACCAGTAGGTAGTTCCTGTTCAATTCCTTTGTCTAGGTATTTGAACACATATTTTAGTTCTGGGTCAGATTTCTGTACTGCAGAAAGGTCCAGTGGAGGTTCTGGTTGTGGTTTCTGTCTGATGTTGGAAGCTAAGAAGATGGCTGCCACAGCTACTGGGTGAGTCATTGACCATGCCTCCCCCCCCTCGAGCACCTGCTTTGGCATGCGAGTCCACTCGATTGTTGAATTCATGGTAAGGGTAATTTCTGCAGTAAGCCTTTACCTTGTGAATGTACAGTTTGTGAGTAAATTGTTGTCAGCGTGTGTATGTACACAAACAGATCCCAATATTTGACAGGTGAGCCATCAGAAGATGTAAAGTTATTTCTCTCCCAGAATGGTAAAAGTTCAGTGAGGGAGGAGCAAACCCAATTGGAGTCTGAAAAGATGATTGCATCTTTATCACCATGGGGCATGACCTTTAGAGCACAAGCCACAGCTGCCAATTCAGCATACTGTGAGGAAATGACAGTACATGTCCTAGAAATGAGCCTAAAATTGCCATCATAATCTAATATGAGCACACCAAATCCTGCTACCTGTTCTCCCTTCACATAAGAGGCAGAGCATTCTGTGAAGATGCGATACTTGCTGGTACAGTGCAAGCCGCTCACCATGGACAGTTTTGTTCAGCTTCATTTTGTCCGCTTAGAGCAATGTCTGTAGTTGCCGGCAAGGGGCAGCATTGCCTAACAAAATGCTGCTTGCGATATTCAGAGCTAAAACACTACAAAACAACATAGAGAACTGTAAGAAGCTGTTAAGTAAACTGTACTGCAAAAGATGCCACATGGAACAGCACAGTATTCACTACAATACGGCAGGTACAGGCATAGTTGTGGTACAAATTTTTTTATTTATCTTTCTTACCAGCGCTACGTCCTCTCACTGCCTTCCCTACAGGACACAGGAACAGTAGCACACTTCTCACTTTCCCAGCAGGAGCTCCCTAGCTTCCTTGTGACAGACCTACCCGGAACTCCTCCCAGCATTCCTACTTGCTCTTCCTCACAGTCCACTCACAGTTGTTGAAACAGAGTTACAGTCGACTCCACCTACTGTATTGCTGCTGGCACCACCATGGGAGGGGGGTTAGTGGTTATAAGTGAGGTAACTTACTAAGTGCTGATGTGCCTAAGTGCTTAAGTATTGTTTGCCGTCATAGGCACCTTCCCAAATGGTGCTAAATGTAGAACTTTAATGGCTCACTTATCGCTTATCACCCTCATCGGCTGTCTGCAATTGCCGGCAGGCAACGTCCACATAAACAGGTACAACTAATATTAGTGCCTATGGGAATGGTTTGGGTTACTTGTTTTTGTCCATGTTTCCCAATTGTCCATGGTATCTGTGTCCACCATAGATGGAATAACCTGTGTCCTGTAAAACATCAGGTGTAACCAGTAAGAATGGTCCTGGCTCAGGTATGTCAGGAGGCTGGAGTGCATAATCATAGGGCTTACCTGTGTAGAGTAGGCCATGAGCCAAGATAGATGGCATTTTTGCAGGTAGTACTTTAATGTCCCCTGTCCTGCAAAAGCAAAGACCAGTGGGTAAGTCTGATATTGGAAATGAAACCATTGTTTACTTTGTCTGAAAGCAAGAAGTTGGTTGGGGTGTGACAGGTATGCAAGACAGTAGGTGCATACCCAATGATGTACATGAAATGTTTGACAGCCCAGTAGGTTGCCAAGACTATTCTTTCACAGATACTATACTTTCTGTCTACTGGGGACAGCATCTGAGAAGCACAGGCAATGGGTCTAAAGTACTGATTGTACTTTTGTGCCTGCACTGCAGACGTGGACACATTGGATGTAGCAGTTTCCAAATGGAATGGAAGATCTGGATTAGGACTGATCAGTGCTGGGGCTGAGGCTAAAGCCTGTTTGAGCTGTTTGAGAGCATCAGTATGAGTGGGGGGCCCATGTCCATGGGACATCCTTTTTCAGAAGTTCATACAAGGGAGTGGCCTTCAAGGCAAAGTCAGGGATAAAATCCCTGGAACAGTTTACCATTCCTGGGAAGCATCTGAGTGTTGCCACAGTAGTAGGAAGTGGCAGATCTTGCAAGCCCTGGATCTTCTTGACAGCTGGGCTCCTGCCTTGGTCTGTAATGTGTAGGCCAAGGAAGATGACTTCCTTCTTACATAGTTGTGCCTTGGAGGGGGTTGTACTTGGGGCCTGCTCTCTTGAGGAGAGACAGAAGTTTGTCTAGAAGGGCCAAATGATCTTCTTTTTGGTGGTTGCCAGAAGCACATCATCCATGTATTGCAGGAGACACTGGGATATGGAGAACTCCTGCTGACCATCCATCATGTGGAGATGGAAGAGGGAGGGACTGTCGTGAAAGCTCTGGTGAAGACAGGTCCAGGTTTATTGACGTCTGTCAACGGTGAAAGCAAATTTATATTAGCTTTCCTGCACTAATAGGAGTGAACAAAACCCATTAGAGATGTCAAGAGCTGTGAACCACTTTTTATCAGGTGTCAACAGCTTAATTACATCAGGTGCTGCTACTACATTTGGTGCACAGCTAGGAGTAACCTGATTGAGTTTTCTGTAGTCAGTTGTGAGTCTCCAGGCCCCATTTGGCTTTTTCACAGGCTAAATAGGTGAACTGACAATGGAAACACAAATCCTAATTACTACCTCTTTATAGCAGTGATTGGATAGTTTCCCTAAGTGATGGTAAGGCTTCAGTAGGAAAAGGATTCTGCTTTTGCCTCACAGGGATGGGCTCTGTGATTTCAATGGTAATGTGCATCCAACCGCAGTCATGTTTGCTGGTGTCAAACACATCAAGATGTTTTTACAGCAAAGGTGTCAGCTCAGAAAATAGGTCATGACTTTTGAACAAAGCCATGATGTCATACTCTATGTTGTTATGGGAGATGGCTGCCACCATGTGCGAGTCTAGGATGGTGACAGCATGACATTGTCCTTTGATCTGAATGAGTAGCCTGTTGGCTAGATCCACTACTCAGCCATGTAATGCTAGGAAGTCAATACCCAATATACTGAGGTAATGACATAGAACCATGAGGTCAAAAGCAAAATTAGTCGTGCGGTGGCCTACCACCTCAGGTAGAGGAATAGATCAGTAGGTGTGTAGCTAAATAACATCTACACCCTGTGCGCTGGTCTTCCAGCTGGTAGACTAGTTAGATGAGACTGGGTCCTCATCATGGAGGACCAACATGGCTGCTCCTGTATCCAAAAACATGGTAAGTTGGTGGCCCCTGACCGTGGCCTTTACACAAGGCCATCCATTTATGTCAACAATCAAATTACTTACAATCTGGAAAGGGGCCTATAATTGTCAATCTGTGCATTCAGAATCAGCATAATTTTCCTGTTCCTGAAATTGAAGGTCTGCAGGATCTTCTAAGGCCTTCTGTATATCTTGCAATGGATACAAGTGTACTTGTGATGTCACAGGTGTAGTGATGGCTAGCACGGGTGGTTCCACCTTGGATGTCACATTGGCCTGGCCTGTAACCAATGCAACCTCCCCGCAACTGTTCAGTGACTTGACAGCTGGGGCTAGCAACTTTAGTTCATGTAGCTGTAGCTCCCCTCTCAGTATGAATTTTCTCCAACAACTTGTGGAGTGTTTCATTCTTTTCTCTGATTTGGTGATAGTTCAGACCATTTCGGTATTGTTTCTGGCTATTTTGTTGGGCATTTGGATTTTTCCAATTGCCTTTGTCACTATTGTTCTGGTTGTTCCTGTAGTTCTGGTTTAACTCCCTTGTGTGACTGTTTGTCATCAGAAGGGGCATCATTTTTCTGGTTGTTTCCCTCAACTGTGTAGTGGGTGGGAGCATAAGGGGGTAGGCTGTATTGCAGCTTCCTTGTTGGATTTGCCGGAAGAAAGGGTATGGAGGTAGACCAGATAGGCCCATTCTGTCTTAATGAGAATAATGTCAAACTTATTAGTTTCTGGGTAAACATTAAGCTCAACCTTTTCTCGCATGGCCGGAGTCATGTTCCAGATGTACAAATCCTTGTACTCAATTTGGTTCATATCGTAGTCCTTGTTTGCGAGGGACTTCCCAGTTCTGAATGCCAGCCACAACCATTGATGGTAGGTGGCTGGGCTTTACTTTACACCTTGTTTGACCTTGTAGGCCAAGCGCAATCCCATGATTCCTGGGGAATTTTCACATATAAGTGCAGCGGTGATCTCGTCAAAGGTAGCAGTACCAGCATTCCGTGTGGTCTCTGGCAACTTGTCCCAGAGTGTTGGTTCGATTGTCTGTTGCAAGACTTGAACCTGGTACTTGGGTTGGAGAGAGAGCTTCTCACAAAGGGAGAGCACTTTCTTCAAGTTAAAACTGAGATTGTGAGTTGGGCCCATCTGCCCAATGCTCAGTGCAATTTGCTGGACAGAGTGAGTGACTTGTAGGGGGTTGGAAGTATGCGTAGTTGCACCCAATTCAGTATGGAACATGGCTCCACGAAAGGCTGCCTGCACTGCCACATCAGCGATTGCCTTGTACGTGTGATCCTGAGTAACAGAATCTTTGAGCATTTTGTCAGTTTGGTGCTGGATGGCCTTCTTTTGGTCCTCCAGGATGGTGATCTTACTGATCGCTTCTTTAATCATGCTGCAAATCTCTGACTCATCTCCCCTAGTGAGAGGAGTGAGAGGAGGTGCATCACAGAATACAGGCCCTCCGCCTGTGTCATGGGTGCTGCCATCTTGGTGTTGTACATGGTGTCCGCCATGTTTGCACAGATGTGGTGATGCAGTGTGCATGCCAACATCAGTGCCATCTTGTGAATGGCCAGTGGAAGTTGCTACACCACAGGGGTTGGACTTGCTTGTGATGTGGCATGCCTCGTCATCAAAGCCAGAGTCATCATTGCTGGATGACGTAATCTCAATGGGCGTGTACTGGAAACCATTCATGGCCTTAACTTGGCCGGCAAGAACCTCCTGTTGATGGTGCAACTTAGCCATCTTTTGTCTACATTTCTTGTGACAGAGTTTTGCAGTGCCCTGCTCAATACCTCTCTCAACCTGTCTCTGTAACACTCTATAAGCAGTGCCCAATTTGACATTTTCCCTAAGCTCCTTATCCAACTCACAACTCACAAGCTTGTAATCCTCTTTGAACTCAGCATTCTCATCTCTCAAACTCTCATTCATATAATTCAAAATATCATTCAAATGCACTAACCGTTTCTTATCACATTTCAACCTTTCACAACCGTCTCTTAACAAACATATCTCTCGCTCAGCATCTTGAGCAGTACATTGCATCAGCCTGGAATTAGCATCACGGAGTGACTGTATCTCCTCCTCTAGTTTCTGTTCATTTTTCTGTAACGCCGATGCCTGTAAGCCCATGTCTGTTTTTAGAGAGGAATTTTGCAGATCAAGGGTGGCACACCTTGCTGTGAGACTCTCAACAGCAGTATGGAGAGCCACAGCCAAAAGACCTTTAAGGTTGTATTTCTTAGTTGCCTATTTGGACTCTAAGTAATGATCAGATAATAGAAGCAATGTTTTTTCTGCAGATTTTGCATCTAGTGTGAAATCTGTCCATCCGCCATGGGATGTGAGGTAGTTTGACACATTGAGTCTCAGTTCTGTGCACAGGTCAGACATAACAAATAAGGGTAGACAAACAATAAAGCAGTTGGAAAACTGGTAAAAATGCCTTGATGCCATCACCAACTGCTTTCTGGTCCCCAGTGGGTGAACGGTGATGCCATGGGGGTATGCTGCCACTTGCAGAGGGAGTATAAAGGGGTTCGGTGTGGGTCTGCCTTGCCCAAGACCAAGACGGTGTGGGTCTGCCACTGCCGTTATCACTGAAAGCATGAGTAGGTCCAAGTAGGCGAAAAATACACTACACTACTTGACAATCAAAATAAATTAAATGTGAATCTTCCCATGTACATTCCAACCTGCACATGGTCACCAAAATGTAATTGGAGTGATAAATCACTCTTTCTCAGGTTCTTGTTGGAAATGCACAGAAGGAAGAGACAACAGACAAGTGGTACTCTTGTAATAAATGAAATGTATTACAGATCAGTAATACAGGCTTACTACCATTACAGTGTGATCACTGGGAGAACACCAGTTTTCCTTACCTAGGTAAATGCAGTCTCTTGTCTATTCTCAGAGAAGCTACGTGTTACAAAGGATCTTATACCCTGATAATTACTATGGCAACAGCTAAAGAAGATACATAAAATGTATAAAATTGGACAAAAACAGGTGGTCTGAGCAACTGCCCTAACTAGTGTAAAACTTGCATAGCTTGCAGAATTTAACACAATTCAATGAACCTCTGTAGTACAAGGCCATCTGTAGTGGTGTACAAGTACTAAAGATGGCACTGTTGCCTTACATATAAAAATACAGTAAAAGTAGAGCAAAAAGCATTTCTCATGGCTAATATATATATCACTAAAACATAATGAAGCATAGTAGAACACAGATCCAGACACTTATACTTATATGATTAGTGTCTTCACCCTAAGGTTAGTACATATCCCTACATAAGTTGCTGCCTGAGAGATGGGGGCACCATCAGGGGTTCTGGACCATAGATAACAGTAGGCTGCTTGACATTAAACCTGAAAAGAAAAAGAAAGTCCCCAGCCCAATCAAGTAACTAAATCCAATACATTCTTTGTGCCGATTCAGGAAAAACTGGTAAATTCTTAATCCAGTCACCAAAGCTCAGGATAGGCTCATGGAACAGTGCCATCATTTGCAAGGAAAGGAATCCTGAATCAGTGATCTCCATGGCCCCTGCGTGACAAGAAAATCGTTGGCAGATATATGCAGGAGGGTCTGCTCCAAACGCACAGGAATGTCCATGGACTGCACACACCCTGAGTGAGGAAGAAAGATAAAGAGGAAGGGAATGATCCTCAGCTTGATGCAAAACCTTTAGCCAGTCATAATCTGCATAGCATTGTTCCAGGAAATGAGCTCCATCACCAATCCCTCACTGAGACCCAGAAAATTAAAACCACTTAATTTCTGTCACAAAAAACAAAACAAAACAGGAGACACAGTAAAAAAAAATATAACCCCCCTCCACTGTCTCCAGTGTAAGTACGTGTATCCACACAGCTGCACACTGACATTGCTGCTAGTACTCCACAGGGCATATGCCTGCACTGGAAATAAGCAGGAGGGTAGTGGAAAAAAGAGAAGGGTCAGGGCTCAGAGGTAAAGCAGGGAGGACCAGCAAAGAAGGATACGGTCAGCTGCACAATAAAAAGTCCAACACAGTAGAGCTAACAAGGCTAGCTGATAACAGGAGAAATGCCCAGTATTACAATATTCTAGGGTCCTCGCACACTGCAGACCACAACCTGCTTCACAGGATTCACAGTATTTAAACAAATCAGGGAAAAGTTTTTTTAGCTTGGTGCTGACTTTCTCCAACATGTCAAAACAGTGCCAGCAACCTCCCTGCTGAACCTGGAGGATGGAGGGGTAATGGACTCAGTGCTGGATGTCCATTGGTGCATAGAGATGGGGAGGTCCTGGACTAATCAAATTCCCCCCCCTCCATTGTAACTACTTGATGTCCCTGATCTTATCCAGCAGGAACTGCATGTCAAAAAAGTTGAGCAGATGAAAAATCAGGGGCCACAGAGGAAATCTTGGTGGAGGGGCTGGCCTGAGAAATCTATGCACCCATTCCACAATGTAGCTGGGTCCATTTGGAGAGTGGCCCACAATCTGTTCACACAATTTCAGCACAAAGGGAATCACTGTGGGATCTTCTTCCCCCTCTGGTAGGCTCAGAGCAACAAGATTATTTCTCCTAAAATGCCTTTCGAGGTCCTCAAGATGGTCCTCCATTTTTTTAAGTCTCTGCCTTAGAGTGGTCACCTCAGGATCCAGCCTGGCTCTCCAGTCATCCCGGGAAGATATACAGACTTTGTTGTCGCCGGTCCAGTGAGCAAGGGATTCCACTGAGGAGCGTATGTTTGTAAGTTCAATACCGGTAATTGCAAAGTATCTTTAATTGGTGAAAGTGCTTCCAAAAACATAGCCTTGGTAAGAGTGGCCTGGGAAGTTGCATTACTGGGATTTCTCATAGGGCATGACTTAGCCCTACTTGGAGTTCTTATCACATTCCAGGGTGGTTGGCAGGGTATGTCAAGGAAGAGGATTCTTCATTTCCATATACATAATGAAGTTGGAACACTCCCAGCCACAGCAGCAAAGTAGAAGAGAACCCAGGTATCATTAGAACTGTAGAAAAAATGAAAAAAGGTGGATAGAGCTAGTAATTTTCATCAAAAGCACGGAAGCTATCTCAAGGCACGTCTGCTTAGGCTGCCATCACGTGACCTCCTCCAACACAGTTTTTCGTTAATGCTCATCCCCCAGCCCATAACTTCCTGTCTAAAGCCCAAGGTACAGC
This sequence comes from Neoceratodus forsteri, assembly GCA_016271365.2. Classification (NCBI taxonomy): domain Eukaryota; kingdom Metazoa; phylum Chordata; order Ceratodontiformes; family Ceratodontidae; genus Neoceratodus; species Neoceratodus forsteri. The sequence goes on along the minus strand of CM057453.1, from coordinate 67,254,143 downwards.
TGCAGCCTGCACCTCATAGTGATACACTCTTCAAAGGTAAAGAAGTATGTCTCACCACATGTTGCTAACAGAATTTGTTGCAGCTTTTTTCACACAGGACACTGAAGAAAAGAGATCACATCTGACCTTGTTTGCTCGGGAGGGGGGTGGGCATTAGGATTGAAAACCACAAGGATGACAACACCAATAATGTTTTTTTCCTTTCGTTTCTTAGGGGTGGGGGTTTAGTTTCAGGGCTGGAAACCCTAATGCCACATTTCCCTGAATTTGTGGCGGTAAGTTGAACTCTAACTTGTACATTAATGCAGTTGTTTGCAAAGTATATACAGTATATGGAAATATGATGTGGCCCAATTGAAAATGTCATATTTTATCTTCATGAAAGGCCAATGATATTATGATATCTCATGAGTGGCAACCAAAGCTAAAAGTGTTAGGGTTTTGGATCACCAGAGTCTTGGGAAATCAGCAGTGGGGTCTTCCTTAGGGTTGTCATACCCAATGCTTGCCCCTTCCAGTCCATAGTCTCCTGTCCAAAACACAAGGTACAGCTCCAAGCCACTGCCTCATGGTGACACACTATCCAAAGGTAGAGGAGTATGTCTTGTCATATGTTGCCAACAGAATCTGTTGTAGTTTTCTTCTCACAGGATCCTGAAAAAAATAGATCACATCTGACCTTTTTTGCTCAGGGAAGGAGGTGGGCATGAGGGTTGAAAACCCAAAGAAAGACCCCATCACTAATGTTTTTTTTTTCCTTTTGATGCTTTCAGAGTGGGGGTGGAGTTAAGGCTGGAGACCCTAATGCCACATTTCCCTGCTTTTGTGGCATTAAGTTGAATCTTAACTGGTGAATTAATGCAGTTCTAGTGAACTGCAGAACAATATTCTGCAGAACACAGTTGGTAAATCCTCTGTTTCAAAAGAAACTTCTGGCATTCACGACACCAGGGCAAACCCCTAAGTAGATATGTAGTGGCCATTAGGAAGCAAGTGGATGCATTTGAATTTAAAATAACCCACTTGATTACAAGAAAATTCAATTCAATGTCATATCTGCGGAATGATTATCCCTGGAATAATGTGGATCAGTTGAATACAGTTCTGCCAATCTCAAGCCAGCAGAATTCAACAAGAGAACCTCAAGATTCCAATGGAATGCTGACCCAGTGGCACAGAGGGCTGAGGCGCTGGATGCCTTACCTCTTGCTATGCTCATGACCTGTGTTTGGGAATGAGCATGGGTTAGCTGAGGTGGGGGAGAGGGCCGGGTGAAGATTGAGCAGACACTGGCAGCTCTCCTCACCCGGATAAGGGAGGTTGGTTCTCCCGGACTTTGACTACCACCATGTGGAGGTGTGATGGTGGTGCTGGTAGGACACGGAGCCAGGCGTTAGACCAGGGGTGGGCAGAATGGAATCAGTCTGGGCCAAGGCACATATGCACGCTGACCTTGGCTGGAGACTCTGGGGAACAAGGAGAGAAAAAGTGGAAATATAGGGGCTATGACTGGATGAACCCCCCCCTTTGCAATGGATCCAGTGGTTCTGCCGGGGAAAAGGAAGAAATGCCCCAAACAACTGTGGAAGTCCAGTGTTGGATGGCTGACACAAGGTGCCACCCACTGGGAGGATAAACATAGAATGGAAAAAAAAAGATTGCAATGGAATTTCCTCCAGTAGATTGGCCATTCTGCAATAATTCTACTGGCAGAATTCCACATTCCTCAAAGCACTACTAAATGGCCTTCAGGCTCCAAGTTCTCACAGTCATAACTGCTGTCCTGGTGTCTGTCCTTAAAGTATGCCAGATGACAAGACAATGAGTTCTGCTGTTCTTATTCACTACAAGGTCTTGCATAAAGAAAGTTAGGACTCATGAACAGGAACCAAAGTGCCCTGTTTATCTTGCTCTGTGCAAGGAAGGTTAGGAGTCACAATGAAATTTGGGAGCAACCTCTTTCTTTGCGCAGGGCCTCAAGGGTCTGCACCAAGTAAGTTAACATTCAATTGTCAAATAACCTAATGACATTCATTGCAAACAACTATGTTAATGCACATTAGGGCTGCTACTGCACTCAACTCAATCCCTTATAGTTATGGAATGTGTTATTATGGTTTTCAACCCAAAGTCCACAAAGTTTGGAAATGTGCTTATATGGCTGTCAGACCTAACTCCCAACCCTTCTTCTCCCCTTTTTACCCAAGCCAAGCTACAGTTATTGGGCCATGCATCAGTGAATTGGTGCCTCATACAAGGCCCTCATATTCAAAATTTGTAAATAACAACTCTAATCCCCACCCATCACCTATCCTTATGACCAAAGGCCAAGCTACATGTCTGGAGATGGCACCATAGATCAAGTTAGGTCTGCAGCAAAAAATGAAGGATAACACAAAGAAAAAAAAAAAAACACAAATGATAAAATGGGTAGACTGAGCCCAGCAGCCCTCATCTGCCTTCATATTCTATGTTTCTGTGTTTCTATGTTGGAGTCATATCTTACAGGTCTGGTGTTTAATGCACACCCTACTCAGTTTAGGTTTGTCATTAAATTACTTTTGGAACACAGCATTTTACATCCATTTATGATGCAGTGTGCTTTGAACACAATACTGTGGACCCACAGATGGGTTACAAATGTATAAGTATAGTATTGTACATGTTGCACACTTGTAACTTTCTTTGCCTTCCATTGCTTCTTAAAAAATTAAAAAGGGTGTTGTGAAGCTTTTCAGTACCTCTAAGCTTTTCAGTACCTCTAAGTAATAGGGGTCAAGGCTAGCCTATTTTAACCTTTGATAGAGTGCCATGATAGTTACTATTACTAAGTTTTGATTCATTTAGATCTACTATATAATGTATTTGCCTTTATTACTGACAATTACTAAGTAGCTAAAAAACAGCCTTGCACCCTATGTCTTTGGCTGGGGTCCTGGCATGTCCACTTGCCTTACTAGTGTATTTCCTATGGATTCTCTGCTTAACTGTTTGGTTGTCCTCTCTCATAGTTTACTGTGTCTGGCTGATTGTGGATTGCCTTGGATCCTCAATCCCATAGGTGTCAGCTGAGCTTGTCAACCTCTTTAAGTGGGTGCCGACCTGTTCTAAGACCTTCAGCCACAGACCTAGTATTGATTAGAAAGTGGCCAGTTCCAGGTTCCTGGACCCACGAGGGAATGCTCCTGTGATCTCTGAGTGTGGCCCTAAAAAGTTAGAATGTACCCGTGGAACTGGAATAAGGGGATCCTCTGGGCTTCAATCTATATACTGGCCCGACTTGGGATGGACTGGCTCATTGCCAGTGCCACCTGCCCCCCTCATGCCAGTGTGGGATCGGGAGTACATATGGCAGGTCACTACAGATGCCCCTCCACCAGGTGCAATGTCCTTCTCTTAGTAGCGTATGAACTCTCTAGGAAAGGGATCCTATATCGTTCTCTTATCCTCACCAGGGGCTCAACCCTATGTCCATCAGCAGCGGTTATTCACCCCCTAACCCTCTCTCTTCGTAGATTGCTTGCAGCGCTGTTACTACTGGCAGGAGACATCCAGCCTAACCCTGGTCCTGGGGCACCTAACGTCTCTATTTCTTCTCCATCAGATAAGGAATGGGATGCAGCCAAGGGCCTGAGGTTGGTTCATATGAACATCTGCAGCCTGAGACCAAAGATACACGAAGTCCAAGCTTGGCTAGCGGCCTACAATCCGGACATACTAGCAGTCTCGGAGACCTGGTTAAAGCCCCATATTCTGGATCATGAGGTAGCTGCTGCTGGATATGCCTTCTACAGAAAGGACAGACCCTCTAGAAGAGGGGGCGGGGTCTTGATATATGTAAGGGATACAATTACGTCCTCCCTTGTTAGTCTGCCACTTGGCCAGTCCCCGGAAGCTGAAGCAATACTCATTCGGCTCACTCTAGGAGGGGCTAAGCACCTCACAATAGGCTGCGTTTACAGCCCACCCACAAATGCTCTCAGCTCTCTTTCTGCCCTCCTGCAGAACCCAGCAGTAGAATCTGCTTCAGAGATCATCCTACTGGGTGACTTCAACCTAAACTGGGCCCTTGAGGTGAAATCCACCCTCAACGCTTAAACTTAATGACTCCCACCTCACCCAAGTCATTACTTCACCAACTAGAATGAATCATGCCACTGGAAGGCATACTATAATTGATTGGGTCCTGACCTCCACCTCTAACAATGTAAAATGGCAGGGACCTTGGCAGATGCATTGAGCGACTCACTCGCCTGTATTCGCATCTGGAAGAAGTGCGAATAAAGTCCCTCCCAGGATTTTTACCTAGGGACTACTCCCAACTTCCGCTTCCACCATTTTGTTCGCTACTTAAATGACATTGACTGGAGCAATATAAGGCACCTCCCAGTCTGGAGGATGCTGTCAATTTCTTCCAGACATCCCTCATGAGAATTATGGACCTTCTAGCCCTTTAAAGACACACAGAGTAAAGGGAAGCTGCTACAAATGGATCCTGCCTTCTAAAAGCCCTGATGTCCACCGGGACAAGGCCTGGAATAAGTACCGGAACTCTAGGCAATCAGGGGACCTAGAGGCCTACAGGGCCTTAGAAATCAGTGTAAAAGGCCATTGCTAGCGAAGAAAGCCTTATATCACCAACCTTCAAAAACTAACCTTGGCAATCCTAGGCTTTTTGGAAGCACATTAACGAACTCCTCAAAGGGAACATTCAAACGCCACCCAGCCCAATCCTGGCTAATGGGCAACTAATCTATCACGGGGATCTCATATTGCTGAGACCCTTAACACCTACTTCACGAACCTGGAGGCATATAGCGGGGACCTCCTGACACGAATTGTAACCCGGTTTACAATGGCCCCAGGACCTTGATCGCCTTTGTTTCATTGAGGCTGGTCAGGGAAAAGAGGTCCTTACTACCCTCAAATCCCTTCCCTGAGAGAGGATCTGGGGGCCTGATGGGATCCAAACAAGAATCCTAAAAGAGGGAGCCCAGCCTTAGCTAAACCCCTAACTTGGCTGATCAATCAGTCCATAACGGAGGGATCAGTACCCAAGCTCTGGAAACAAGCACTTGTGATTCCCTTATACAAGGGAGGAGCAGCAGAGCCCATTGAGAATTTCAGGCTATCTCCTTGCTGTGTTCCATAGCTAAGGTACAGGAGAAGCTTGTTTACTCTCAACTCCTGGACTACCTAGAAACTCACGGGTAATCTCACCATCTCAGCACGGGTTCAGGGCTAACCATGGAGCGGATACTGCTCTAACAAAATTCTCAGCTGATGTCCTGAGTAATAATGATGGAGGGTCAGCACAGGCGGTCTTCATTGACCTATCCAAAGCATTCGACCTGGATACTATAATTCCTTCTACAAAAAAATGTGTTCTCTTGGCCTTGATTCTCACTCACTGGGATGGTTCCAGAGTTATCTCTCCGAACGCACCCAGAGGGTAAAAGGAGGATAAAGTCTATAAGCTAGCTCCACTTAGAGAAGGGTACCCAAGGGTCTATCCTGGCCCCTCTTTACACTGTTCATTAATGATCTGCACAAAACTGCGGTAGTAGCAGTGCTATTCAGTATGGATGATGCAGTCATTTACAGAGGCTCCTATAATTTACCCGAGCTGCAGACAGCCCTCCAAGAAGACATCCACCTGATGGAGGACTGGCTAACTCTGAACAAAATGGTTCTAAACACTAGCAAAATGAAGGTAATGCTCTTTGGCCCTAGATCCCTGGGAACAGAGAGGTCACACCACCTACAACTCCATTCCAGGGTGGGTGCAAAACTCGAGGTGGTCTCCTCTACCAAATACCTTGGCCTTACCCTGGACCAAGATTTTACCCTAAAGAATCATGTAGATCAAATCACAAAAGCCATACATGTGAAATTAGGCATCCTCTATAGACTAAAGGACCAAATCATTCCTGAAGCCAGGGCAGCCATTGCCACAAGCGTACTCCTCCCAAAGCTCACATTTGGGGCCCCGATCCTCCAGGGTGTGGCCGCGATGGAATTAGGAAGGCTGCAGACTCTGTACAATAAGATAGTCCGCTTTGCCACCTTGTCTCACCCTATGACTCACCACTGTGAGGCCCAATCCAGGCTCAGGTGGCCGTCTCTTGATGCTCGTCTAGCTTACTCTTCCCTCTGCCTTACATACAAGATACTTGGTCCCTCTCCCCCCCCAGCCTGGTTGGGCTCATCAGGGCAAAACCCAACCCACGGTGCCTGCGCTCATCAGGCCAATCTCTCCTCGAGGTCCCAAAGATTAGGACCAAAGCTGGGTCCAGGTCCTTTGCGTACACCGCCCCTTCCACCTGGAACAACCTCCCCTTGGAGGTCCGGGAGGCGGAGACTGTTTCTAGCTTCCGGACGCTGCTGAAGGGACACCTGCTCAATAGGAGCATTTGTCTATGCCACAGTACCTGACCTAGCTCAGCCTCTTGAGCAGCTCACTTGCCCTCCCAATCAGCCATCTTTGCAGGACATTTGGTCCTCTTCTCCTTGAAGGGGTGCACTTAGGTCCCTATCTTATCCCCTTCCAACCCTCGTGTACTTATCAGCTAACCCTAGGTCTACAGGCGCTGCCCACTATTTCCTGTGTACCTGGTATCTAATCTACTATTTAGGATGCTTAAAGCTTAACGTGCTCATTATTTGTTTCCTTCATGCTTTCCATTCTTTTGCGTCTGCAAAGATATGTACTCCTACTTTTAAAATACTATTCCACTCTCCAGTCTGTACTGAAATGTTACCTGTTTGTTGTTGTTGCACCCGGGTCGCCCCTGAAAAAGGGACCTCTATGGGCCCAGTGGGCCTACCCGGTCATCAAAATTCAATAAATAAATAAATAAATAAATAAGATGCATGCATAGAACTACTCAAAGCATGTTACATCTCTGTGACATGTATACTATTTTACATTGTGTCTTCTTGAAGCTGTATGCAATGTAGTACAAGTGGATAATACATATCCTACTAATCAATATGTAAAACACAGTGCTGCTGTAAAGGGACACTGTCATCCCCCTCAGATTTCAAATTGTCTCTTGTTTAAAAAACACATCTTATGATCGCTCACATTCTGTAAAGTTTTCTGATATAGCTGGTTCTTTGATTCTGATTCCTTTTTTTTTCTTTTTAAAAGTGAAAATCTGACTGACCACCATACTGGTGTTATCACACAAAAACATGTTTGTTTACATTCCTTGATTAACCTCAGCTGCATTTTTTCTGGACTTGGCAAAACCCCCAACACAGTCTAGCCACTCATGAGGTAGTGGGAGGAAAGGAGACTATTACACTGTGAGACTGCTCTGTTTGTAATGTCCATGAAGTATGCAATAAGAGCTGATCAAGGATTGAAAACAAAAGAAGGTAGGGTATAATTACACCATTACCATGCATTTCAGTTCTACTAAGAAAGGAAGCAGATAAAACAGCCAACAACATAAAATAATTTTAGAGAAAATAAATAATCATAAAGTGTGGGTTTTCAACTAGAAATATGATGCAAAAAAGGCTGCAGTGTCCCTTTAAATGTTATGTTGTACTACTGTATTTATATGGTTCACAAGGCCATACACAATCAAAATACAATTGTATGTTAACTGTGCAACTTAGCATCGAACAAAAAGAGGCTCACATGAACCAGTACAGCCTTATAGCATGGAACTGCAGTATATGAGTGTGTCACTATAGGTCCTCCCCTATTGCTTTTGCAGATGGTCCCCTGTATCAACTATCCATGTAGGCCCCCTGTACCCCATTCCAGCCTTGAACACAACAGACTATAGTTTTAAAATCACCTCAATCACTTGAACACTTACAATATAGATAGTTGAATATGAATATAGTGTATAGAGGAAGCTTGTTCTTCATGGATTTGTATCCTAAGCAGAACACTGTTGTACCACAGTGCAAAGGTCATACAATGCAGTGGTGCCCTTCTGTGGTACAACAGCATTCTACACAGGTGGAAACAATGTCCATGCATCCATCTCTAATGAACAAAGAGCTGAAAATAAAAAACACTGTGTGCCCAACAAAAACTAAAAAGACTCACATGGTAATGTGGACCCTTCACCAGTTTGCTCTCTTTTTTCCTCAAAAGTTGGAATAACTAAACTTTTCTATGGACATTAACTTATTTTTTTATTAAAGAAAAAATGCAGCCATTTCTCTGTATTAGCTGTCACTTATAATTCACAGTGGGAGAATGGCCAATAAACAGGACATGACAACAGCAGAACAGATAACAGTTTAAACAGCTTTAAAAAAAGTTATTTTTTTAGCTCTACACTATAGAAAATACTGGTTTGGCAAAACCATGTCCAACCAGCCTGTGCTGCCACCTCGAGATTCAGATCACAATGGACCTTTCATGCTTTGCTCTTGAGATCTGTTGCAATCTGAACCTCACAGTGGCAGCACAGGCTGGTTGCACGTAGTTGACCAATCAGAATTCTCTATGTTCTAAAGGAAAACCTGTTATGCAACGCAACCATAGCATCTAATTGTAAATGTGTTATTGTCTAACTGTTCTGCTTATATATATATATATATATTTATACAATAGGGGTGAAGGATAAATGAGTGTGATAAAAACATGTATCTTCACTGTGGCGACATAACCACATGAGATATTTCATGTCGTGACATCACGGCTTGAGATAAATCATGTCGTGACATCACCACTGTGAGTGATATTTCACTGCTGCCTGCAGCCCACTCAGTTACCATGGCAAAACACTCTCAGGTGTTTCTTATACTCTGACTTACTCCCAACCCATTGCTGTGATCCTCTCAGCTTGACTGCAACCAGAATTCTAAAACAGACACCTTCACAAAACATTTTCTTTCTCACTGCTGCCTGAAGCTAACTTACTTAGCATTGCAAAACACACTCAGCTTTTCCCACAGAGTTTGTAACACTGCCAGCCCATTAAGAAAATCTCACACAGAAACAGCAAACACAGAAACAGCAACAGAACACAAAAAATCTTAACAATACTTCTGAAACTCATACCCCTATTGTATACATCGAACACATGATGTGCAGATCGTGTGCTATGGAAAATATCTTCATTCCTGCATTGTGAGCTCTGGATACTCTCACTTGTGCCTTTGGCACTTGTGAGTATCCAGAAACTCCTTCACATGAGGAAGATATATTCCATATCCACCCTGCCCATCATGTATCCCATATATATATATATATATATATATATATACAGTATATATAATTAGATTTGTATGTCTAAATTTTAGCCAAACCAAATCAGATATGGCTGTAAATGGATCTTTGATCTAGTTCACTTTCTGGTTCAAAAAAAGTATAAAAAAAAGTAGATGGAGATAAGGAAGGTGAGAAAATGTAGAATACCTTAAAAAGGGTAAATCAAAACTGTAGCAAATCTCAGTGCACCAGTAAGGAATAAGGGTGCAAAAGCAAAGCAGTTTCTTGTTAAATATATGGGACCATCACAAATTTTGTAAGGAAATAAGAAAGTCATTTACGAATAGGTACATAACTGTTTCACATAAAGATAAAAAATAAAGGTTTGTTTCGTAAAATACATGCAAGCACTAGGATATAGAAAAGGTATCACGTTGGGGAAAAATACATTTGAGAGTAACATAGAAAGTATCTTTAAAGACAAATTATACAATGTGGTAAATCCAATGTCCCAAATACTGCATCCTGATTGGTTGGCTGGCACATTTACCACCGTGATAAATCCTCCAGTGTACCCACTGGAAAAAGTGTCAGCCAACCTTATATCGTGCTAATCCAGACGCTTTCAGTTCAAATGAAAGTGCCGCGATTTGTCCTGTCGCCGCTTCACTAAAACACCGTGGTAAATTGTTTACAAAATTACATCCTCTTTTGAAGTGTAGGGGCCTCAGTGAATTAGAAAATAGTTAAAAAACACTAAATTAACAACATTTGCCATTGTATAATATAAATTTATCCCTCCAGGGTGTGGGTACACTGCAGGACTTAACACGACTGGTGTGGTTCAGTCACTCGGCTGCGCCTCGTGACTGAATCACACCAGCCGTGGTAAATCCTCCAGTGTACCCACACCCAGGAGGGATAAATTGCTTAAATAATCCCCAGTGCTATCAAAGGAAAAAGGGTAATTAAAGAGAGGGTGGGACTGTTCAGTAAACAATATGGGGATGAGGATAGAACCATATGATGCCTTAGCTGCAAAAAGGCTAAATGAATACTTAACCTCAGTATGGTATTAACTAATGAGGTTTTTGGAAGGTTTAGACAACTTGATAAGATAATAAATGCATTAGCAAATGATGCTTGAAGCATAATAGATACTATATCACTACTTGCTTAGGTACAGTTAACTTGATAAGCTGAAGGCACAAAAATCACAAGAACAAGATGGTATGCATCAGAGGAAAGTAAAAAAGCTAAAAGATATGACAGCAAGTACTTTGGCAATGATTTTCTAGAAGTTGCTGGAGGCTGGCAAAATACAGTACATATAGACTGCACTAGAGCAAATTGGACACTACAGTTTAAATAAACTCTGATGAGCCAACACAGCTGCTGTGCTGCTTTAAAGGGACATTATCCACTTAAAAGTACGAAAGTTATGAGTGTGCATTGTAAAATGTCAATGTATGCTTATAACTTTGTTGTTTTGTAATATTTTTTACCACAAATGTTCAATATAGCCTTCTTATGAACTCACTTTATGAATAAGGGTCTAGAAAATTTTCAAAATCTGTCTGAAAGGGGATTTCACACAGCAACAATGTCATTTCATGCCACAGATGCGAAAACACAGTTTGATCAGGATCTGAAACTTGACAGTTGTCACATTCGTGAAGTGATATGAAAAAATGGCTATGTTGAAAATTTTGGGTCAAAATAGTGAAAATTACCAAAGTTGTGAGCATGCCTTGCAAAATTTCAATGTACTTTCCTAACTTTGCCATTTTTAAATATTTTTACCCCAAATTTTCAACATAGAGTTCTTATGATCCCACCTCATGAACAAGGGTTGAAAAAACTTTGAAAACATGCCCAAAAGGTGATTTTCTGCAGCAACAACATCATTTCGTGCCACAGGTGTGAAAACACATTTTGGCCAGGATCTGAAAAATGACAGCTGTCCCGTTCATGAGGTGATGTGAAAAAATGGCTATGTCAAAAACGTAGGGTCAAAATTATGACAATTACCAAATTTATGAGTGTGTTTTTCAAAATGCCAATGTACACTCATGAAGTTGCCATTTTTTGCATATTTTGACCCGTTTTCTACATTGCCATCTTATGACGACACCTGATTAGCAAGGTCAGTGATAATTTTCAAATTCTGCCCAAAAGATGATTTTGTCAAATTACTTCAAAAACACCTTTCAGGCCAGATTTACATAATTCTACCACCATTGTTCATGAGGTGGGGTCCCACAAAGGCCATGTTGAAAATTTGAGGTGAAAATACAGTATGTAAAACTGACACAGTTATGCATCAGAATTCAAAACCCCATTGAACTACATTGTGCCACATTTAAGTTACTGTTGAGATTGTATTTGCCAGTTCTTGCAGGGAGACAGCAGGAGATCTTCCTCCTGGGACCTGTTCAGGTGACTAAGTATGTGTGTGTGGTGTACTGGGGGATGAGATGGTGAGTTCTAAGTGGGAGATCGAGGCAGGAAGGGTCACTCAGAACAGTAAGGGACTGTTTTTTCTTTATTACAGGTTTACAAAAAAAACATTGAGGGATGGTTTTCTTTTTTGCAGTTATGGGACAGCATTTGGAGGTTGGGAGGCACCACTAGTGACCAACAAAAATAGATGGCAGTAATAGGACAGGGATCAGAGGGAGGGGGGCACCACTAGACACCAAAAATGGCAATAACAAGTTCTGGTTTCTCTAACATTTTTGTGGCAACAATACCATACTGCAAATATCACACATCTGCTTTTACAATTAAAAATAAGTAGGGAGCCAGCAATCAGATGGGGGTGAGACAGGGATCTCTCGCTACTCTTTTTTTCTCACCGTAACTGAAGAAATTAACTGTAAGTGATGAGCAGTAAGAAAATAATGTGCCCATGGAGTGGAGGGAAGGAGTGGTGGGGAAATACAGGTACAGCACTGACTACGTGTGCTTAAACTCCACTGTGGAAGGACACAGTGGTGGTATCCAGTCACGTGCTTCCACAGTCCCTTCTCTCTTCTACATTATAGCATGACAACATGCATAGTTTTGCTATGCAGCCATAAAAAGATAGCAGAAGTAGTCCAGACGACTGTAGGTCAGTAAATTTGACTTTCATTGTCCAAAAAACTGGAGACAGTGATCGAAGATTGGATTATAGAATGCCTACTCTGAGCAGGTTCAAGTTAATAATGGCATGTCAATGTCATGGGTTCATTAAGGAAAGATTGGGTCAGTTCTGAAGAAATAACAAGGCAACTAAACAGATATGTAGATGTTTACAGACAGAAAAAAACATGTCAATCAATCAATCAAAGTCTTCATCCATCTAGTCTGCCAAGTGCCTAACAAGGTCCTCACCAGCTTAGCACTGGCCAGACTTGGGATCAATTATCCCTCAATTTCATTTGAACTAACCTCCCACCCCCATTAGTCCCAAACTGTCCCTCACCAACTTCACCAGTTGCATCTGTCTATCTCACCATCTATTGAAACTTGCAGCTTTCTTAACATGACCTGACTCCTCTGGCAGACAGTTCCACTTTCCAACCACCTTCTCCAAGAAGAAGTATTTCCTAACATCCCTCCTATATTTCCCCCATCCAACTGAAAGTTGTGACCCCTTGTGATGGAAATCTCACTAAGCTTAAACAGTTGCTGCCAGTCCACCCTGTTTATACCCTATAGGTGCCTGAGGATTTCAATCATGTCTCCCTTCTCTTCCAGCCTTTAGCAAGTACAGATTGAGGTTAGCCAATCTTTCCTTGAAAGACCCATTGACAGTTATTAATTTTACTCACTCCCCATTGTATCAACTATAGGTAGCCTTTGTCCTATTGTAGGTGAAGGTTCCAGATCTGCACACAATACTGGAGGTGCAGCCTCACCATGGACTTGTTAACAGGAAGGATAGTTTCCTTCTGCCAGCTTGAGAAGGCTCAAATTATGCATGGGAGTAACCTGCTAGCTTTCACATATGGGTATGTTCATGGAAATAGAGTGCCAAGGCAGAGATACATACTGTACATACATATAAACATACATACAGAGAAGCCAGCAGAAGAAGGCCATTTGGTCTATCAAGTCTGCTCATATTGCAGGGACCACAGCTTGAGCTAATGTCCCTGCCCTCTCTCTCCACTCCTCCCATCCTCCATACCCATGATACTTACCTTCCCCCTATGCCTGTACCAGCCTTTCCTAAAGCTGCTCACTGTCTTCAGTGAGATTACCTCTTCCAGCAGCACATTCCAAGTGTCCACCACCTCTCTGTGAAGAAGTGCTTCCTCACCTCTCTCCTAAACCTCCCACCCTCCGGCTTAGGACTGTGCCACCTCATGTTATGGTTGCCACTCAACTTAAAGAGAATCTCCTATCAACCTTATTTATTCCTTTCAAGTACCTGAAGGGCCCAATTAGTCCCCTCTCTCTCTTCTGTCTTCCAGGGAGTACATGTTCAGTGCCCTCAACCTTTCCTTGTATGCCTTACCCCGCTGACTAATTTCTCCAACCTATAACTGGTGCAACAAGTGCTTATCAGCAGTCATTTTTATATTGTGTTATTGCTGATACTGTGCACTGATAAAAAAAGATAAAATGACGATCCTAGCATAACAGCATTTTTTTCAGATGTTAATGTAATATGCAAAATGCCTCATTTCAATGTTTGTGGAATAGCAATGGGGTATATAGTGCTTGTGTAACTTGTAGTACTTTTTGTGGCTTTACTCTATTCCCACCATTGAGTAGTAGGTATGTAGGTAGTAATTTGTAGGGAATAGAAGGCCCATGAACAAGGGTGAGAAGAGCGCTGGAGAAGGAGGAGGAGGGGATGGTGGTGGACATAAAAACACTCCCTAAGCAAGGGAGGTGTGTTTAGTAGAGGGCTTAAGTAGAGGTTGTAGGAGGAGCTATTCCCCACATTGAACCATGGGCAAAGCCCTCCCATTTAATGTCTGTGGAATAGCAATGGGGTATATAGTGCTTGTATAACTTGTAGTCCTTTTTGTGACTTAATTCTATTCCCACCCTTGAGTAGTAGGTACTGTATGTAGGTGGGAAGTTGTATGGAATAGAAGGCCCAAAAAGATACCTCTTCCAACTCAAGGAGAGTATGACCCCTGGCACTCAGGAGAGGAAAACCACCCAGGTGGAGGAAACCTCTGAGGACCCATGGCCGGTGGTCTGCCCTTCCTCTGGGCGTGCTAAAAGAGAAGGACCTAGGTTCTAGTAATCATAGCTAATTTAAGGATGGTGATCTTCTTGGAGAGATGGTGTTACATCCTTGATCCATGGACAAAGCCAACTGAATGATGATCCTGAGATTGAAGAGTCAGACATTTCTGCAGGAATGGTAGAATCTGAAGTTTGGAGTAGATCCAATTGAAGAAGAATGAATGAAGTCCAGATTTCCAAGGTAATGAAGGATGCTTGCCCATAGGGGACTGCATGGACGTAATGAGTAGAGTGAGCATGAATTGATAGAGATATTACTGCAGGGTGGAGGGTGGACATACTATGATATGAGAAGTCATGGATGAACGATCGAACTTGAGTAAGGTTTGACTTTCGAGGTAAGGTCTGGAGGCAAGAAATTCAGTAGTGAGTGAGGAGTTGCTAAGAAAGCTTCTGTGAAGTGGAAAATGAGTAAAAGAGAGTATTTGAGTGCCTTGGAGATGATGGACCATCCTCGATCCATGGGTAATGCAGATTGACTGCTGATCCTGAGGATGAAGAGCAGGTGTTTTCTGAAAGAACAGTAGAAGAAAGCCAAATGGAGTCTGGATGTCCAAGGGGATAAAGAATGAGTATCCAAAGGGATTGCAAGGGTGTAATGAGCTGGGAGAGCATCATTTGATTGATATGCTACAAAACAGTGAACGGAGAGAATTGCAATGATTTGTGCAGTCATAGGTGAATGATCTGACTTGAGTAAGGTTTGACTCTCAAGGTAAAGGCAGAAAATGTAGCAGTGAGCAATGAGTAGCTAAGTAGGCAGCCATACAGTAGAAATGAGTAAAGGAGAGTCTGTGTGTGCCTGATGGGAGGACTGGCTCAAGTGGTTAGTAGACAAATAGAGCAAGATTTACAGATATAGTCCTGATGGCAATCAAATGTGTATAGAGACTGATTAGAAGTTTTGTTTAAGAAATGTATGACTTATTTGGGCATGATGTCGTAACTATATTTGTATATGCTTGCCTGGTACGCTGGCTGAAGTAAATACAGGGAAGTCTGCGGTGTGATTGTCCATGAGATGCACTGTGTTGGCTTATGGTTGGTTAGATTTACAGGTAATCTGATGGCCAAGTCCTTGAGAGAAGCTTGGAGGCGGATACAATGAAGAGCCTATATGTTTAACTGTTGAGGATTTCCAGATAGAAATAGGATGGACCTGTTCTCAGTGATAGTCTTTACTGGAGCAATTAATGTAGATAGTTCGTGAAGGACAGGTTGGTGGGTCTGCTGGAAGGGTGTGTAACTCAGTTGAAAGTACTAGAAGAAGAAGTGCAGATGATTGTATGAGGAATTGTAATGTCCAGGAGACAAATGTTGATTTGGATGGTATGGCGTTCATAAGAAGCTAGGCGGCGAAGATCCACTGATGAATCCTCTGAAGTAGCTGGAAGATCATAGACCAAGCAAGGCTGTTGAGGAAGTATGAGTCTAATAACATAGTCAACAAATTTGATGATGGTAGAAGCTGCATACTTAAAGTAGGCAATGTCGGAGGTGCCATGCTGTATCTTGCGAGTTCCAGGATCCAGAGGAGCGATGGTGAAGAGTAAGTCGGAGCATAACAGGAGAAGTTACATCCTTACCATGTGAGAGGATAGCCTGTGAGGCATGGTAGATGGAAAAGTCCAGGGAGACTAACTGGGTTAGATTCATAGAGAGTATCCAATGGAGAGAGATGGGACTGTTTTGAGTGTCCAGAGAACTGAAAGTCTGGGATGAACATGGGCAGCTGATTGGGTAGTATGGAAAACTTTACTTTAATGTAGAACTGACAGATGCATGTGTTCCCAAGAATGCAAGCTAGAGATAGGTTCCTCAAGTACAATGAACAGTGATCCATTGAGTAGTGAATAGAAGCTGTGATGGTGCCATAGTAGGAGTATTCTCAGTACTGCTTTGCAAAGAATGAATGAGGGTAGTAGTTGCTTGAGTAGGAATACTGGCCAGGGATATGGTAGAAGGCCAAGACAGCCATAGCAGACAGGACAAGGCCCCGAGCACACAAGGCATAGATGAAAATGTCGCCATCCAAAGATGGAAGGAAGTCCGGAGTAAATCCCGATGGACTGAAGGACTGATCCAGGACTGTGTTGAGGTGAATGAAGCTGAATGACATACTGTGCAGGAAGGAATAGGACTGGGTCAGCTCCTCGGTGAGCGGCAGCGGAGTATGGGAAGGCTGTAGCAGTCACTAGAAGATGATCTGTGGAGGGTTGAGGAGTGAATAAAAGTACTGAGAGCAACAGATTGAGGTACATAGGTCCCACATTGGATAAAGGCTTCAACCAACTAGCGAAGGGACAGAAAGTGCTGGCGAGAAGAAGGATAAAGTTCCCACATCCGAAGGGGGAATTAAACACGGACATCAACAGGATATGTAACTTGCAGAAAGGAAGTCCCAGAGGCAGTTATACCGGATCGAGAGAGATACCAGAGCAGCCAGCTAGATCCAAATCATGAGGGAAAGTAGGCCAAGGGGGTGAAGTATGATGGTCCGTGAATGAGTGGGGTGGTGAGCGGTGAGGAAGGCTTGAAGGTAATCGGAATAACTGGGTCCTGAGACTGGAGGGAAGTGGTAATGAGGTGGAGAAGGATGTTGCATAAGGTGGGATCTGCAAGTGTGGACATATGCTCCTACTTGACGGAGGTGAAGTGAGATGAAGAGCATGACATTTCAGATGATGGGTAAGGGGAATGCACAGCAGGGAGATGCTTGAGTCCAGGAGGGAGCAGCAAGTGAGGGTCTGGTGGAGAGCAGGTAGGATCAAGACAGTTGATTGGAAAAACAAGCATCCAGGCATGGTAAAAGGAGCAAGAACCAGCCTTCAATATCATTCCGCAGAGGTAGGAGGATGGAGGCAAATGAAGAACAGCGGTCCTCTTCGAACTGGAAGTGGCAACTGGGCAAGACACAGAGGATACATTAACCCAGTGGATCCAGGGACAGGCTATAACTCCATGGTATCGATGAGATGATGTGCAGTCGACATCAACAGATGAAGATGAGGGCAGAAGGAAGGTGGAGTGTGATGGCCCCATTCTCGAAGGGAAGCGGTGACCTGCAGGCAAAGGGAAATGGAGACTACTAGCAGGAGGCGGCAGAGGTCCAGAAGAGATGTGGCACTAGATAGCAGGTGGAGAATGAAAATATGTGGAGCAGTGGAATGGGCGCTCATGCAACCAAACATAATGGTCGAGGTGAGAGACCATGAATCGAGGCTGCAGACCTAGTAGGTCGTATAAGGCAAGTCGGGCAGAATCATGTTCTTGAAGGGAAGTAGCGGCCAAGCAGCAGGCTGAGAAAACATAAAGTCATAGCTGTGAGATGGAGATTCAGACACTCATTGTGATGGCTGAGGCCAAAAGATCCTGTCTTGAGGCATCTAGATGGATGTAGGTGGGATGAGGAGGGCACATGCTGAAGAGGTTCTGTTCCCGAAGGGAAGCAGCAACTGGTATAAGGTAGAAAAAAATGTTAAGATTCAGTACATGAAGACATAACTCCCATCAGTGGTAGTTGAGGTGAGCTAACCTTCACTCAATGCTGTCCAGCAGAGCTAGGGATGGAGGATGTCAAGTTGGCTTGGATACTGAGGTAGTGAATGTAATGGAATCCCATCCCCGATAGACAGGGGAAGCCTACTTTTGCTCAGCACTTCAGAAGATGCGAGTTAGGGATGGAGTCCAGAATACTGCTGGTATGTGCTGGCTAGAGCGCTAACGCTGCTGTAGAGGGAAGAATTAGGACATGGAAACAGGGATAGGATGATAAGCAGTAGCTGACAATGAGATATAGAAGGATGGTAAGAATGGTAACACCAAGTAGAGACAACGTATAGGGGAAGTGCTTGAGGACGTAGATGGAGGATGGGACCGCGCGAACAAAGGTGAAAAAAGGGAGCTGGTGATGTAATGGAGGATGTATGAGCCAGGGGAGTAAGGAGAGCAAGCAAAGTAGTGGAAGGACTGGGATACATGGAGCCATTTGCCCAGGGGGGAGAACGCTAAAACATCGGAATGGTGGGCATCAGGAGCATCTTGGAAGGTGACCGAAGTAAGTGATGAGAGTGAGGCAAAGGACAACGTGAGACATACTTGAGTAACATGCAAAGAGGCCTGAAACACTACCCCTCACGTGCCTTCTGTTCCATGTGGTAAACGAAATGTGCAAACCTCTTAAGTAGCTGAGGCTTAAGCCAGGGAATGCATAGCACAAAGAGAAATGAACACATGCCATGTGAGGAGAATTATGGGACTACAGAAATATGGATGGAAGACTGCGAATGTGCTATACATGCATGTATTAGGAGATGTGCAGTCTATGAGCTGCAGATGTCATAGCCCCATTAGGGCATTTGTTACTAGCAGGTAGTGTGACTGAGAGAAAAACTAATGCTGCTGTTCAGCTGAAGGAGCAAGAGATACTTACTGCAGAGAGCATTTAGCAAACTGCTGACACAGTCCTTACTTCCATGTGTGGGAGCAGGCAGGGAGGAGCGGAAATGAAGGGCCTGGTAAAGCCCAGAGGCCATTGCATCTAGCAGGGAAATGGGCATATAGTTGCAAAACAAGAACAGGCATGAAACCGTCAGAGTTAGGGTGTAGAACCGTATGCATTGTCAGTTCAACTTGTGTAGAGCAAGGGGATGGAGCAATGGGAGGCAATAGGGAAGGGACTGAAGCAAGCAGGGAGGACAGGAAGTGAAGCATACATGGAAGGAGAGAGGACTGGACTGGAGGCAGAGTGGAGATGCTCGTAAGTGCCGGTAGCTGGGAGTCATGCAGAGTGGGAAGGCGCAGAAGCACCAGTGATGAAGAAGGGGAAAGCCCCAGAAAACAAACTACACAACAGGAACCCAAGGACAACTGGGAAGGAGGGAGTGAGAAACAGGGAAGAGAGGTGGCCTGGCGGCCATATGCCAAGGAAGAAAGCACACAAAGGTAGGAGACACAGGCACAGGGAGGAGAGGGGAGATGAAAATGAAGCAGGAGTGCACGAGAAGGGGGAAGAAAATCGAGACTAGCAGCACAAGGGAGCACAGCACACAAGCCACGCATGGAGCCCAGAAAAAACACTCTCTAAGTAAGGGAGGTGTGTTTAATGGAGGGTTTAAGTAGAAATTGTAGGAGGAACTATTCCCCACATTGAACTACAGGCAAAGCCCTCCCACTATTGCTTGGCTGAAATGTGACATTAAATCCCATGTCATGTTTACTGTTGTTTCTCCTGTAAATAATCACTTTTCCTTTAAATAAACTAGTGTAGAAATCAAAGTGGTCTTGTGTCTTGATTTTTTTTGTTTCAAGACCCATATTGTACACAGGAAGATAAATACTAGGCAGTAAAGTCTCTGTGGCATTTGTACACTTCGTGTCCACAAGAGCAGGCATTGTTCTCATCTATTTTGCTGCTTCTTTAGATTGGATTTTCATTTTTAGAAACATAGAAACATAGACCTTGATGGCAGATAAGGACCGCTTGGCCCACCTAGTCTACCTATTACCTGACCTATTGGATAAGCTGCAGATCCTAGTTAACCAACTGCTTACTTTCTCTTACACCGCACAAGAATTGCCTTATGTCTGTCCCATGCATTCTTGAATTCCCTCACTGTTTTTTGACCCAACAACCTCCTCAGGAAAGCTGTTTCATGCATCCACCACCCTCTCTGTGAAGAAATACTTCCTTGCTTTGCCCCTGAGCCATCCCCTCTCTATCTTCAAATTGTGCCCCCTTCTTCTTACACATCTCTTTTTCTGAAAGATGCTCCCCTCTTGGACTTTGTTGATTCCCTTGAGGTATTTGAAAGTTTCTATCATGTCTCCCATCTCCCTCCTTTCTTCAAGGGTATACATATTATGCTCCTTTAGTTTCTCTTCATATGATTTTTGGTGCAGACCCTGTACCATTTTAGTTGCCCTCCTCTGGACTGCCTCCATCCTGTCTATGTCCTTGCAGAGATGGGGTCTCCAGAACTGCACCCAGTACTCCAGATAGGTTCTCACTAACTGTCTGTACAGAGGGATGACAACCTTGTTTTCTACTGGTGATGCCTCTCCCTATGCATCCCAGTATCCCCTCAGCCCTCCTTACTGCCTTCTCATATTGCTTGCCTACCTTCAGGTCATCTGATATGAATACCCCCAGGTCCCGTTCCACTTTTGTTGTCTTTAGAATCTCCCCCACCCCCACTGCATACTCTTCCCCTAAGTTTTTGTTTCCCAGGTGCATCACTTCGCACTTCTTTGCATTGAAGCTAAGCTGCCATACATTTGACCATTCCTCTAACCTTGCAAAGTCGCTTCTCATTCTTTCCACCCCAACTTGTGTATCAAGCATGTTGCAGATGTTTCTGTCGTCCACAAAAAGGCATACTTTGCCTTCCAGTCCCTCTGCAATGTCACATATAAAGAGACTGAAGAGGACTGGCCCCAGTACTGAACCCTGCGAAACCCCCACTAGTAACCCCCCTTTCTTCAGAGTGGACTCCATTTACTATTACCCTCTGCATCCTGTTGTCCAGCCAATTTTTTACCCAGGCCACTGTCACAAACCCACTCAGCAGGTCAGGCTCTCTACTCCCAAAGTGCCAACCTCTGAGCGCAGTCTTGTGAACAGTTTAACAGAACAAGGTAACCCTCTTGTCTGTTTTGTGAGTTCAGATCAACCTTTGGTTGCATGTCTTGGAAGGATTCAAATTGTGAACTTCTTGCTAGCATACCCAATGCACAGGCTCAGATATTTCTGTCTTCGGGGGGCCAGATATCTTTGTCTATGGGCACTTAACCAGGTATACAGAGATGAACCCTTAAAAACTTTAATAAAGACCTCAGATTTAAAACGCTTCTCTTTCCAGTTTGGTACCACCATACAAGCTTATGTCTATTGTTTGCTATAAACATATATACTTTTCTTACAAATAAAAGAAATTCAAAGACAGAACAAGTATGCTCTAAAAAGAATTTTACTAAAATAGATAAAAATATGTAAAACACAAAATACAGAACTGTTATATCACAAGACATACAAATCTTTAAAAAGAACAAGGTTTAAACAGTACAATTCCTACCTACAGTACTTAGATTTGTCTTTTCTCTCTAAATACCTGCTTACAAGTGCCCAAGGATGTTTCCTGGTCAGAGTCTAGATAAAAATGTCTCTGTGTAGTAAAACAGAATATTCCTTTACATACTGTATTGGCCAACCCCTTTTTGTGTGAGATCACCGAGCTCCTCCTCTGTCAGAATGTATATAAAATAACATATATCTTATACAAAAAAAGGATGTCTTTTTAAAGCATTACATTTTGCAATCCTCAGCATGACTCATGTCCTTCAAATGCCATTTCTTTGATCTCATCATAAGCTTCCTCCTTCCAGGACATGAAAGCATCTTTATGATTTTCGTACTAATACATCACAACCTGCTTTTCTTCCTCTGGACACGTCATAAAAAATGGATATGCTCAACTCAAGCTTCTTCCACACTATAATTAGCTTCAGACCTTCCACGTAACACCTGGTATCTAAAAACCTGTGTGAATGTGTGTGTGATCTCACATGCTCTTTTAGCATTTTCTCATGGCTTTCATCTTTCAGCTGAAACCTGGGGGTGGGGACGAGGTCGCTCCTAGAGCATCAGATTTTCAGCATCTCTCATGAGAGACAGTCCATACACATTTATATATTTACAAACAATGCTAGCTAGCTTGTTTATTAATCTTTTGTGTGGAACTGTGTCAAAAGCCTTGCTAAAGTCTAGGTAGGCCACAACCACAGCCTCTCCCTGGTCTACTACTTTTGTCACCCAGTCAAAGAAATCTATTAGATTCATCTGACATGACCTTCCTGCTGTGAATCCATGCTGCCTTGTGTCCTGTGCCCTGCTTGCCTCTAGGTACACAACAATTCTTTCTTTTAGAAGTGATTCCATCATTTTCCCCACCACTGAGGTCAAACTAACAGGCCTGTAGTTATCTGCCTCTGCTTTGCTCCCAGTTTTGTGAAGGGGAATTACATCCACCCTCCACCAGTCCTCAGGTACCACACCATCCTCCCATGATTTGTTAAAAAGAGTAGTCAGTGGTGCCACTAGTTCTATCCTTAGGTCTTTTAGAATTCTGGGGTGAATCCCATCAGGACCCATTGCCTTGCCCACCTTGAGTTTTAGAAGTTTTTTAGGACCTTTTCTACCATGAATGGACTGGTATCAACCCCCCTATCCAGAGTGCTTCTATTTGGTTTAGGTACCTCACCCTTCTCTTCTTTTGTGAATACTGAACAAAAGTATTTGCTCAGTATCTCTGTCTTTTCACTGCCCCCCTCTTCCCACCCTCCCCTTTATTAAGCCTCATAATCCCTCCCTCCCTTGTTTTAAATTCTCCCCCTACCCCCCGACTACATGCTGCATATGCTCCATGTGTTTCAGCTTGATATCCCAACCCCCAACTGTGGAGCAGTGACCTTTGACCCAACCCGACCATGGTGTCTAGATCTCGCAGACATACATGTGCAGGGGCAGCTCAGTCACATTATGGCTTGTGCAAAAATGAACAAAAGTATTGGAATGAACACCAAGCACTATGATGTCTATGTATATACACCACAAGGTGTGCTTGATGTCTCTGTACATATGCCACAGTCATTTTAGTGTCTTTATACATAGCTCACAATTTTAGTACAGAGGGATATGTCAGAATTAAGCCACGAGAAAGCATGGGTCTACTGTGGTATTAATCCATGGTTGGGTAGGGTTGGACCACGAGGTTGAAGGCCGAGTGGGTCCAACCAACCAACCATGGATTAATTCCACTGTCGACCCATCCTTTCGAGTGGCTTAATTCGCTTGTAACATGGCATTGAGTGTATGACTAATAGTCTTTAAATAAACGAGTACAATCACACTGCTTTACTTTCAGAATACTATAAGCTGAGCTATTAAACATGATGTACATATACTTGAAAACAATTGGAACACACCTATTGGAAATATCATGGCTGCTATTTCACTTTTGTTAGAATAACTTTCATTACAAGCTTTAAGCTTTCTAACATCAAAACTGCACTGGTAATTTTGATAAAAAAAAAAAAAGGAATGTTGATCTTGATTGTTATCTGCCAGCATGATGTCTGACCATCGATGGCCAAGCACACCTGGACAAATTAATTCAAAAGCGCAGTCTGCAAATTCTTGCTCCTTGTCCAGGTGTGTTTGCTTAGCGATGCTTAGCCATCTTGTGCACCTGCGGCCTTGGCTTGTGGGGGAGAGGGGAATTTTACTGCTTGCCTCTGTTTTGTTGCTGAAATGTTGATTTTGATGTTACTTGCCAGCATGATGTCTGACCCTTGATGGGCAAGCACATCTGGACAAATTAAGTTAAAACCACACTCTGCAAATTCTGGCTCTTTGTCCAGGTGTGTTTACTCAGAGACACTCGGCCATCTTGTGCACCATGTGGCCTTGGCTTGTGGGGTGTTGCACTGTTTGCATCTTGATTGTTGCTGAAATGTTCATTTTGATGTTACTTGCCAGGATGATGTCTAACTTTTGCTGGGCAAGAACACCTAGGGGCTACCAAAAAAAAGAAAAATCTTGGTCCTGTTCTTTGTCCGTGTGTTTTCTCAGAGACACTCAGCCATCTTGTGCACCATGCGGCCTTGGCTTTTGGTGGTGGTGGGGATTTTACTGCTTGCCTCTGTTTTGTTGCTGAGATGTTGATTTTCATGTTATTTGCCAGCACGATGTCTGACTGTTGATGGGCAAGCACAGCTGGACAAATTAAGTTAAAAGTGCAGTCTGCAAATTCTGGCTCTTTGTCCAGGTGTGTTTGCTCAGAGACACTCAGCCATTTTAAGCACTATGCGGCCTTGGGTTTGGGGGTGGTTGCTCTGTTTGCATCTTCAGTGTTGTTGAAATGTTGATTTTGATGTTACTTTCCAGCACGATGTCCAACAGCTGTTGGGCAAGCACACCTGGGGGCCAACAAAAAAAAGAGAAAAATCCTGACCTTGCTCTTTGTCCAGGTGTGTTTGCTCAGAGACGCTCGGCCATTTTATGCACCATGCAGCCTTGGCTTGTGGGGGGGGGGGAGGTTGCACTGTTTGAATCTTGAGCGTTGCTGAAATGTTGATTTTTGATGTTACTTGTCAGTATGATGTCTGACCATTGATGGGCAGCACAGCTGGACAAATTAATTTAAAAGCACAGTCTGCAAATTCTGGTTCTTTGTCCAGGTGTGTTTGCTCAGAGATGCTCAGCCATTTTATGCACAATGAGGTCTTGGTTCATCCTCTTCTTTCAAGTTCATCATAGTGTGTGCCATGGGAATCCTTTTCTGCCATAGTCGTATTGTGCAGCATGTGCAGCCTCCCAGGTACACCATATCCAGTGGAATGCGCATCTCCGTCAGTACGCTGTATTAGGCCATGGTGCATCCTCTTTCCTTCAGTTCATCATATTGTATGCCATGAGGAACCTTTTCTGCCACAGTCTGTCATATTTCATAGCATGTGCAGCCTCCCGGTACATTGTATCCAGTGGAATGCGCAACTCCATCAGTATGCTGTATTGTGCCTTGGTGCATCCTCTTTGCTTCAGTTCATCATAGTGTATGCCATGTGAAACCTTTTCTGCAGCAGTCCATCCATATTGCGTAGTTTGTGCAGCCTTCCAGGTACACCATATCCAGTGGAATGTGCAGGTCTGTCAGTAAGCCATATTGTGCATTGGTGCATCCTCTTTCCTTTAGTACATCATAGTGTGTTTGCCATGAGAATCTTTTTCTGCCACAGTCTGTAATATTGCGCAGTATATGCAGCCTCCCAGGTACTCTGTATCCAGTGAAATGCGCAGCTCCGTCAGTATGCATATAGCATCTTGGTTCATCCTCTTTCCTTCAACGTGTGCTAGTGTGCTACCTCTGTACCACAGTCCTGTCTGATATTGACACTCTTCTCATTCACTACAGTATTAAATCAATTTTCATGGAATGCTTATGTTCAACAGTTTACTCGGATCTGCAAATTGATTGTCTTCAACTTTTTTTAATTTTAAGACATGAACAACCAGAGAAGAAGACCATGTGTGTCAGCAAACACACAGTTGAAAGCTGCAGTGATTTCATGCCCTCTCTCAGTAACAGAAAGATCATGCCACTATAGAGAGAAGATGAATGCTGACACCACTTGTTACAAAGAATATAAACATAAATATATGTCCCGTGCACAGGCCTATAGAGATAACATGGATGAAGAGAAGCGTAATATCCATAGAGAGAAAGAGAGCACCTGAGGCAGTACAGACAAAATCTGAACGAAAGGCAGGCATTGGAAAGTGTGCAGTCCCCAGAGCCAGCCAGAAGAATCACCAGGGTGAGGAACAAAACAAAAAGCAACAATGAGAAACATGGGGGGAAAAGAAAAAAAAGCAGCGTACAGCAATGACAGCAAAGAAGAGAAGATGGATAAATGAGAGAAGATATGCAAAGTACAATGTAAGATGTGAAGGAGAAATAGCTCAAGTTGCCTCCACCACCAGCACCCCCACAGAGACACCACCAATAATGCCACAGATGAATTGCAACCCTGTTGCAACTGATCCCCATTCAGAAAGTGCCATCAGGAAAGCAGTGCAAAGGACACGGGGAGGGTTACAATGATCACCATCTCACTTTGCTGCTACAGTTGCTCACATTGTCCATTCTGCATCACCAGAAAAGAAGGCAGCATTGGCAAAATAGAACCTCACTTGTATAAACCTGCAGGAGAAGTTGGTTGAAGTAATGAAAGAGAAACTGAATGCTCTAAAATGCACCAAAAAAACAGAAGGAAGACAATTGAGACGAGAATTAATAAGTTTGTTGACAATTCTAAAAAAATACAGTTTGCTACGAGCCACAAGTAATACTTTGGGAATCAGTTGGACCAGGATAATGACCATATCGAGGGGTATTAACAAAGTCACACACAAATCTGCATTGCCAGGTGAAACTGTCCAGCAAGTGAGGGACTTCCATGAAGCAGTAGCCACTGGCTCACAAGAAGGCATTCTCAAAATGAACTGGCAAAACAAAGGCAATCCTATCAAAACCACTTTCTGTGCTGCATGCAGAGTTCTGCAAGGAATATCCAGAGGCATCATTTGGGAGAAGCTAATTCAATACTTTGCGGCCACAACACATAAAACTTGCAAGGGAACAGAAGATGGAGCAGTGCCTCTGTGAATACTGTGCAAATGCAGTATTAAAGCTGCAGTCATTGAACCGGGCAGCTGATACTCATCATGCATCGGACTGTCAAGTGACAAATATTTATCACATGGTGGCAATTATGTGTAGAAGGTTATTGGAACCAACATTCGACAAAAAAGACTGTGTTGACTAAATATGTGGCAATTGTAGCACCAATGCTCTTGAGGACAGATTTGCCGATCTCTTCAAAGAGCATGGAAATAATTCAGTGAGGTGGCAGCAGTGGAAGACAGGAAAAGTGACTTTCAACAATCTTCAAAGTGAGGGGATCATGTGATGCCTCTGTGAGACCAGCAGCACCACAGACCAGCTCCTGCTCCAACTCTCAATCTACGGCTGTTTTCACAGACTTTTTAACACATTCTCCACTTGCCACAGCAGCACCTACTTCTAATAGTCTCCCGACATATCAGAGGAGAAGTAATCAAGAAAATCCGCCAAAACAGCTCTGAAATAATTCTCCTTCAGTTTGTGGTCTACCACCGACATGGAGGCCGAACTGCGTCAGTTCTCCCAGTCCACACTTCGCCGCAGACTCCAGAGAAAGGGCCAAAATGATCTAAGAGTCAGTCTGGGACCTCAGTTAAATTGACCACAACTTCAGTCACCCAGCAAGCCCTGACTCCACTATCGGAAAAGAAGTTTATGGAAGAACTCCAGCCCTTTAAAACAGCCCTGCAAGAAATTACTGTGGAGCTCAAAATGATTAGAGGAGAGCTGGCATACACTAATCGAACTATCTCTGATGTAGTGGCCCGATCCACATCTTTGGAAGGCTGAAGGGGCACAATTGAATCTGATGTGGCTAGTCTGAGGCAACAGTTTCAAAAAATGGAAGCCAAGTTAGAAGATCTGGAAGGCCGAAGTTGTAGGAATAATATAATCATCTTCGGCCTTCCAGAAGACACCAAGGAACCTGCTCCAGTACTATTTTTGTAGAAGATGCTCACAAAAATTGCTGGGCCCTCTCCTAACAACACCACCTACATTATAGAGAGGGCCTGTCATTCGCTATGACCAAAGTCGACAGTTGGAAACCCCCCAGGCCACTTATCCTAAAATTTCTAAATTACTTAGATGAGACCCACATCCTTGGGAAGGTCCGAGAATTACAGCAAGTCCTGTGGGAGGG
The DNA here is from genome assembly GCA_016271365.2 of Neoceratodus forsteri. NCBI lineage: Eukaryota > Metazoa > Chordata > Ceratodontiformes > Ceratodontidae > Neoceratodus > Neoceratodus forsteri. Next base: position 67,226,323 of record CM057453.1, on the reverse strand, counting down.
TCAGCAACTGACATTTGCCCAGGACTTTCCGGTATCTGTCAGGCAGAAAAGATCGGAGTACCATCCCTTAGTTACAAAGCTAATAGCAGCTGGGATAAGATATAAGGTGCAATATCCATTTTGTCTGTCTGTACTTAACATTGGAACCTGGCATTCCTTTGAAAATGCACAGGAAGCCACCCCAGCTCTGCAAACCCTGCTCCTGGACTTATTCTGAGCTCATTGATGCTCCATTATTAATGATTTTCCTGGCTTCACAGCTTGTCCACCGCGAACGTGCGCGTTTTGTCTGTACAACTGTTTGAAGTTTTGCTGCATTACCGCTAGAGGGCAGCAGAGTCCAACATTTCTTGTGAGACTGCATACTCGGTACAGGACAAGAGAATTTCGGGCAAATGAGTCTTTCTTTCCCAGACCTCGCTTGCTACCTTTTAATTAATATTATGGTTCTCATGGGTTCACACTTCCTTCTTATTTTTACCATGAAAAGGAGTACAGTTCTTAGTTTTGTTTGATTGCTCAAAAAAGACTCAAGGCCTCTTCGTGAAGAATTTTTAGATGTGTGCCGCACATATGATTACTTGTTTTTATGTTACCTAAGGGCTTGGTCATTATCACGCTTAAGTCAGTGTTTGCTTTTTGTTTTTTCAATGTTTTTTGTTGGGGGTCGGTGTTTAATGTGAGGCTTAGGATATACTGATACCCCAGCCTGAATGGCTATTACCTGTGTCAACGAGATACACAGCCCTCTGATCAGTTCTCCCTTTTTTTTGGCTACTTATCTTACCCACACAATAGGAATATTTTTTCATTTTCTTTTTCTTTTTTCTAGCTGAAGCTAAAGTATTACTTCTTACTTTAATATGTGGGGGTTTGGGCGGGGGTTAACGGTGATCTTATTCTGTGGTCCCAGCAGGGCACTACATACTGGAGTAAGGGGGGGGTTCCCACTGTAGCTCTATGTGTGTATTCCTGGACCACACTGGTTTTATTTGTTAATTTCCAGGGGTTGCGTATTATGGCAGACCAAGCTTTAAGTCAGCCCATTAAGGGTACTACTTGCTTTGCTGTGGGCTGGGAGTGCTGGGAAAGGGGGGGGTGGAGGGTGGGATTGTGACAATTGATTTCTCCACTTCTCCCATAACGTTTTTCTTATGCACATGAATAGTGGACTTGGAGAATACAAGAGGGCAATTGGACAGATTAAAAACAAATACTATAAAATGAGTCCAGGTTTATTGGTTCCTTTATGTTTTGATATTTCAGGGTCAGTTTTACACAGGGTATGGGCACAGTTAAAGACAGGGAAGGGTTTTAGGGAATGGGTACGCACTGCAATTAATGATAGGGTTTTCAGAGCAGGGGGGCATGTTTGTTATTTTCGGAATTCAGCAATGAAAGATATTATGTTGCAGAATCAGCAGGATGACCAGCCATAACATCTGTTCCTGGAATGTGAAGGGTGCCCAATCTCCAGTCAAACGGGCAAAGATTTTGTTACATCTTCGTAAGTTGGATATTGATATTGCTCTAATTCGAGAAACTCATTTGCTGTCCTCACATGGTTCCACCCATAGAGGTGCCGTGGGACAATTCCCTTGGCTAAAGGTACCTTAGGAAGCATCCCAAGGAGAGAAGCGATGCTGCCGGAGGAGGAGGGGAGAATGATGTGGCAAAGAAAAAGTGCTTGAGAGAGAAGCTCAGAGTAACTGCTTATGTAGCACAGGAAGGGGGAGTGGCTGACTGCTTGTCCACTGAACCACAGGCATAGCCTTCCAATTCAATGGCCTGCACAGACAGTATGATGTTATGCTTGTGCAAATGTGTTACTTGGTTTTGGCTGTTTGCGCTCTCTATTCCAGAGGAATTACCACCCTGCAGGGGTACCAAAGGCAAGGATTCCACCTCTAAAGGTGCCACAGGATGATTCCTTTGTCTAAGGTACCTTAGGAAGCATCCACAAAATGAAAATAGTAGTAAGAAAGCACATTAGCAATCAATAGCTGTGAGATATAGTAGTAGATTAGGTATTAAGCAGCTTGATAACATAATGAGATGCAGAGGTTAGCAGTGGCATGAGTACGATGGGTTTCGCTGGAGATTAAGGGGGCTTCCTGAGGAGAGAGGGAACAGCAAGTAGGGACACCATCCACCTCCATTCAACAGCGGAATCTACCTAAAGAAACTAGGGAACACTGACTACGGCTAACTAATATTTATGACCTGAGGCACGGAGGAGAGGAGAGGAAAAAAAAACCTTTGAGGAGGAAATCTCTGGGGATCCAAGGCCTAGGTCACCTTCCCTCCAGGCTTGGGATGTTTTGTTTAGTGACGGCTTTGCTGCTGCAATTTAGAAACCCAATTGAAGGGGGGGTGAAAAATATTCCAATTTGGAGGAAAGCTCTCACTCGACCTCTCTAACGGGAACACCATGGAAGGTTGTGAGAGCACTCTGTAACATCATGAGCAACCAAGGCAAGAGAAGGTGAGCAACAACTGCTGAGGCACTCACCTGGCTTACCCACCCTAAAAACAAACCAGGTGAACCAGAAGCAGTTGTAAGGAGAATGCGATGAAGGTGCCTTGCTAGTAGAATATTAGAGCCAAAGGAGTTCGCTATAACCACCCTTCATGGCTCATCTTAAATTTTACACCGGGAGCTGCCATTCAGTCTTGAACAGCTAAAGCCAGGCTTGGAGTGAGGACATTCCCAGCTACGAGCCAGGTGAGAAGGACCCTATGCCAATTCAGGCACACTCCAGATGCAGACTTCATGGGTGCAAAGTGAGACTGTCAGCTGCAGGGAGGCCCTGTTCTTATGGAATGGTTATGGCTGGCATGCGCCAGAAAACAATTGAGGAGGAGCTGAATGAAACGTTGAGTGCTGGGACCCTCACATAGGTCAGACATGGTAGTAGCAAGCGTTGAGCAAATAAATTGCATAAGCAATGAGTGGACCTGCAGGTAGGTAAGTAAGCAGAATAAGCAAATGGTCGGACCTGCACGGAGGTCGAAGAAGCAGCAATATGTATAGTGGGGCAAGCCAGCCAGACCATCAAGGAAGCCAATGAAAGGTGACAAAATATTTGGAGGATTTTAGTAGCGAAAGCAGGATTCAGACATGAGTTAGTATGCCACACGGGACCACGGCTCCTCAACAACACCTCCAGTCCCCCGCCAATATGAAAAACAAGAAAGCAATGGGAAGGCACTGTGACCGACATGAAGATATTAAAACTAGTTTACAGCATCAGCAGTAGCTTAGCTGACCTCCAAAGTATAATAGCAGTGTGCAAACATAATAGAGCAGCATCCATATTGAGTAATTATGAGTTATAAGGGTAACAATTCGAATGAACATAGACTGAAGGGAGGCAATACTCTGAAGCAACAATTTGGCTAGGCAGTGTAGTGAAGATAGCAGCAATGAGGTACGTAGTATAAGCTCAGGAAGCAGGATTGAGCTGCATGGGCTAGGGTTCAGAGTGAGCCTGAATCAGGTGAAAACAATTAATGTGCATAGTATGGAGAGCAGCAGCAAGGAAGCAGCTTGAGCTGAAACACACAGGTAATGAATGCAGTTGCATGTGAGTAAATGAGAGCAAGTAGCACGAGCTCTAGAACAGTAAAAAATACAAACAGTTTAGAAACAGAAGCCCCCAAAAAAGAGTGCAAAACACAAAACCACAGAAGAACAGGGAACAAGCAACACAAAGAGCACACAGCAAGAGGCAAGCAATACAAACCAAATGCAGGAGAACAGAAACAGAAGATAAGCAAAAACAAGAGATGCCAAAAAACATAGTAAGGTGGGGGGGGGGGCAAGCCCCAGCAGCTGCAAAGAACAGACCAACAGAGCTTCTGGCTGCAAAGAAAAAGTGCATGAGATAGAGGCTCAGAGGAACTGCTTATGTAGCACAGGAAGGTGGAGTGGCTGACTGCTTGTCCATTGAACTACAGGCATAGCCTTCCAATTAAAGGGGAAGAGTCAGCACTAAGCCTCACACCCTAATTTGGGGCTGGTCCTGTTTTGCACATTGAGTGCAAAAACATTTTGTTTACTTTGTTTAATGCACTATAGTAGATTGTTTCAGGCTGTTTTTGGTGACTTCTAAGCTGACTTTTGCAATAAGCAGAAATCCACCATCCCCTGTGACTGACATCAGACCAGGGCTGCAGCACTGGGATATCCAATACCTTGCAGAGTATGTCAAAGATTTTATCATCTCATTTCAGATATTTGCCAGTCCTGTTGTTCTCACAGGGCTAAGTACAATCCCCTGTGACTGTTCAGTACTTAGACGCAGGAGGACAAAGGGACCAGCAAACAAAACTTCAGAGTGTGTAAACATTCTAACATGCACTACAGGCTATTGGATCTCCCACTGCTACAGCCCTTCTCTGATATTAGTTGCAGGGGTACTGGGATTTGTACTGTAGTTAGAGAAAATATCAGCTTTAAAATCACCCAAATCAGCCTGATACAATCTGCAATACTGCAGAAAAACAACTCAAATAAATCATTTTAATACACAAAGTGCAAATTGGGACAGACCCCACATTTGGGTGTATGGCTGTCAGTGCTGACTGTTATTCTTTAAGACTGTTATGTTGTTTCTGTAACTACAATGTGATCAAGGTTCTCAGGCCAAAGATTTTGCCTTGTCCAGAGTGGTCCTGGAAGTGGAAGCATGACTGTAGTTAACTAGTATCAAAGGCATACATAAAACTAATTGAGAAGCCCTTTTGATCTCTGGAATTTAATGGAGAGGTTTTTTTTTAAAGGTGTCTGGATCAGTCAGTCTGAGCTTTCAGAAGGGAGGTAGCCTCAGCTGTCAGGCTCTTTTGTTGAAGGGAAGGCATGCTAGACTGACAAGTTACTTCACATAGAACAAACACTGCTCAGAGCCAATATGGCTGCCCAGAGCAGTTGTGGTGCTTTTGTGCAGTGAGAGCTCCAAGTATGGTTTTACTCACTCTCACCACATCGGGGCCTGCTGTGGTGAAGATAATGGCTCCAACAGACCTGCACATACTGAATACTCGAACATGTGCAGTTTGCATCGGAGTCACCATGTTTCGTGCACTGGGGCCTGCTGTGTGCAAGATGGTCATTCTGACAGATCTGTGTATGTGTGATACTCGCGCATGTGCAGTTTGCTTTGGGGGTTATCACTTCTGAGGTTGCAGAAAGTAGTGTGCCAAGGGGGCTGAGCACCACGGAGGGGAGGTGCATCCATGGAGCAGTGGGGAAGAGGAGACACCACAGACCACAAGTGACTTGAGTACTTTGGATGGGAGACCACATCAATGTAGGAGAACACAGATATTGGTTCCACATTTCTCCTACAGTGATGTGATCCTAAAACAACAGGCACATTTTAGTGCCTCATTTTTGCTTTAGGGGCTATATTCAAATATGCTTGGGGGAGTTGCACTTTGCTCCAAACATGTTTGAGTATAACAAATTTAGTGAACTGTGCTAATTTGCACTAAGAAAAGAGACTTAAAGGGCAGCCTGATACCTTTTAATATATGGCCATTACTCAGTATTGGTCTTACATATTTTTAATTTGCTTATATATAGGATCTGTCTAATTTATTGAACTATGTGTGTTAGAGGTTTGAATTTAACTGATGTGTGATGAGCTCATAGACTGTAATTTTATACAGCAGACCTGCTGTTTCTAGTATACACACTCACACTCCCCAACTTACTTTCAGAAAGACATTTAAAGAGCAGGAGATCAATTCAGGAAGGGATGGTGCAAGTTGCACCAAAGGCGACTTGCACCACGGACCCTGCACTCGATTCTGTATTGGGCAGGGTCCCCATCGCTAAGTCCCATGATTTGTATCAACCGGAGTAGTGCACCAAATAGAGGGCACATTCGCACAGATTGCCACATGCCTGTGATACATCGTTGAAGAAGGGCGCAAGTGTCCCCCCAAAGCCACAATCCCAAATTGTGCATGTTATAAAAGCCATTTGTGGGCTACCGCCTCCCCAAGCCCTGATTCCCCATAATAATGTTAGCCCCCCTCAGCCCCGATCTCCCATAATATTAATAAAATCCCCCCTCCCAGCCCCGATCCAGATCCTGCACCTTATGGTAGTCTAGTGGCCCCGCACCTGGTAGTGTCAGACCTCTCTGCACCCCCCAAGCCATAATTAGCTGGTGACTGGCACAGCCCACCTCTCAACACCATGGTCAGCCACTGACTGAGCTCCATATGAATGCATTCTACTGTAAATAGTATGCGTTGAATGAATGACAGCTCATTCATTGAGTGCATACTATTTACAGTAGTATATGCTCATACAGAGCTCAGTTGGTGGCTGGCCATGGTGATGAGAGGTGGGCTGTGCCAGTCACCAGCTGCTTACAGGTTGGGGGGTATGGGGTGGTCTGGCACTGTCAGGTGGGGGGGCCACTAGATGACCAAGGAGTTACTGGATAATGGGATTTGTTGTATTTTATTTATTTTAGCAATACACAATTGGGGCTTGGGGGTTCCACTAGCTCTGTGGGGCTTGTGTTACATATATCAGGGTATCAGGGCGTGGGGGGTCCTCTAGCCCTGCGGGGTATATTTTACATATATCGGGGGATCAGGGCATGTGGGGGACCTCTAGCCCTGCGGGGCTTTTATCACACATTTTGGTGGGATTGGGGGCATAGGGGGTTCCATAGCCCTGAGGGGCTTATTCTACGTGACACATTGGCACAACCCCTGGTGGACACAAAGTAAACTTACACCAGCTATTAGCTGGTGTAAATGTACTTTGATGGATGTCCTCCACGGGTTGCTCCAGAATAGCAAATCTGGGGATCTGCCAGCTGCCCTTCCAAAATAGGGCTCAACTGCTGCTGTAAACCTCCTTATGCTATGTCACAGGGGGGTTTATGGTGTAAGTAGTGGCTTATGTCCACTTTGGTGCAAGCAGCCTGCGACATGTCACAGGCTGCTTTGCAGAATCCCAATTGTTGCAATTCATGGCATAAAGTACTACTTGCACCACTTCTGAGCTGCACAAGTTACTTCTTCCCAGGTGCAACCCCTTCTACAATCAGGACCCAGGTGTTTACTTTTAAGAAATAGACAAATTATGATTTTATCTATTGTATTCTGTGTTAATAATTACATTCAACTTTTGTAACAAAATGTGTGGTAACAGTGCATCAAGTACGCTTTTGTCTACATTTCACACTGTTAGTAAAAAAGAATTCAATAGAATTCTGGTACTGTTATGTCAGAAACTACCAGCTACTTACAAGCATAATGTATTTCAATGAAAAACTAAATTTATTTTCTATCTTTTTCAAAATAAATAGATACTTCTTTCAGTAACAGCCTTTGCCCTTTATATGTTTGCACTATTGTGGTCCATCTGTATAACTTTACATTTTTTAAACAATAATTAGCTTCTCTTTCTTCTTCCCAGACAAAATTTGGTTATGAAGAAAATGTAACATGCTAAATTATAACAAACGATCACTTGTTATCAAAATCACATATTTCTATTAAATATATAGTATTTGGTGGTAGACAGTATTATTTCTCCAAAAAAATCTGAAAATAGATTTGCAGTTTCTCTTTGAAATACATTGCAAGCCTTGCAAGTAAACCGTTTCTGATTTCATAATACAATGATTCCTTTGTATTATTTTTCACTAGCAGTTAGCAAAATAAAAATAAAATGATGAAAAAGTAATTAAAAGAAACAAATAATAGCAAACTGAATGACTCTAGGAAAGGGCCACAAACCTTCACTCTTTAAGGTATGCATCCTTACTGAGCACTTGCTATGAGGTAATTTACGGCAGGAAAATTCCATTCTGTGACATTTGACCCATCCCCTCCTATGGATTTCAGGGATGCCTCCTTATCTCTTTAGTTATAGTTTTTAATGAATTGCTCCTCTAATCTGGCACACTGATGTGTAAAAGTTTTTTTTTCTGCCTAATGTTGCTCTAGGTTCATAAAAGGCAGCTCTTGTAACAGATAATATGAGTAACTCCTGTTCACGAATGAGTTTTCTGCCTAGCAGGCTGCGTAGAGAGAGAGAGAGAGAGAGAGAGAGGAATGAAATGAGTCAAGATGTAGTGCAGGCAGGCTAAAATGAAATGAAGCAGTAGACAGACAGAAACAGACCACATCTTTAAATGAGATAATCTGAACAGAAGCACTGACATACAGTAGGTCCACTCCAAAGCACTCAAGGGAAGAACACAGTCATCAGTTCCTGTCAGTCCTTCGTTCTCTTTCTCCTAGTAATCCCAAAATGCCCACAGGGCTCTGCCCATACAGCCATAAAAATAGCACTGACACAGTTATTTCAGAGTATGTGTATAGGAAGAAAGCTTTTGTTCTGTACTTCAGTGGTAAGAACTTATCACCCACCCATTTCCAATGTATTATTGTAGTATTTCTGCCTACAAAATTGAAGTACTTGCAATTTCTGTTTAAAACCTTCATTGTCAAGTTTTTTTTTTATTACACAGTTTAACCTGGTTTACTTTGTATTACATCTTGTAAAAAAGGACTATTTATTAAGATATAACTGCCTGGTTGTGCAATGTGAAAGGGGTATTTGAGTTATCTGTTGAAATGAAGAGAGATGCTACCATAGGCGATCTGAGTTAAGTAATCCTCCTAACACTTGGAAGCCAGAAGGTTAAGAGTAGAAGATAAAATAGCACTCTATTTTAGGTTCAAACAGTCTGAATTGGCCTGATCCAGGGGGACTGGTGACAGAGTTAGAGTCCTGGGTCTGGATTTTCAAAGGGGTTAACACTGTGCATGGGTGGAACAAAAAGTTATGCAAAGGAGGCTTTCCTTGTGCAACTTCAATTTTTTCTGCATGTGCTCAATTTTCAAAAACAATGTGTTTTTTTAAGCTTTTCTACAATGTATGGCAGTGTGTGCATATTTTTTTTTCTTTTTTGCAGCTGTGGGAAGAAAGAAAAAGTTGCCATGCATTAAAATGTTGAAAAAAGCATTTTCAGAGATGTGGAGAATTTGCCATACACCAAGCAGCTGCATACAGGTATTTAATCCCTGGTCAGGCTAGGCCCTTTGAAACTTGGGTACGTCAGGTCAAATGTTCAAAACTTAGCCTGTGTAATGTGGAGTGTTTGTCTGTGGTAGCAGGTTTTGGGCCCAATTTAATAGTAGTAGTAGTAATGATTTATTCATTATAAAATGAACATAGTATACACCAATTGAGTACATAATTACACTCATTTAAAAAGGACACCATAAGAGAAATCAATTCCTGGTTACAAAGATAAAATACATTGTAAAGTACAAATACATATCATACAAAAGTTTACATTATTCATCCATCAACATCAACATTAGACGCCAGGGGCTCGATTCCAAGTCTCATGGTGCAACTCGCGGGCTTATGTGAGTTGCACCATGTGTCTCTATGCTGGGGACCCTGCACCCTATTCTAAGACAGGCAGGGCCCCCGGCACCTATGCCCTGTGACTTGCGGCAGCCGCAGGGTTGTGCCACAGGAATGGCACAATGAACCTGGTTGCCGCAAGTTGTGGCTAGTAGTTAACCACTCCCCCGGAGCCCCCAACCCCTTATCACTGCTGCAATCACCTGGGGGCCTTGGTGGGGTCCTGTCGGGTGGCAACCGGGTGGCAAAGGCGCATGGGGGGCATGGAAAATTACGGACCCAGGTGGTCCCAGATATTCGGGGGTAGAGGGCATGACTGTGCTGGGAAGGTCTGGGGGCAGATTACAGTGCTTTCTGTGGCACTGCATGGGGGGCATCCATCAGTTTGCCAGGGTGGATGCCCCTTAGACCACCTCCATGCTGGTCTAACTCACTGCGCCAATGCGGGGACTTGGAATTGCAGAACTGGGTTATGGCAGCCGCTCTTCCAAAATAGGGTGCAGGTGCTGCCATAACCCGCCCTTGCACCATGCTGCAACAGGTTGCGGGCATAGTGGGTGGCATATCCCACCTTTAGCACAAGCTGCATATGGCATGGTGCAAGCCACATCTTGGAATTCCAACTTGAGTTATGCCTGGCAAGGTCAAGGTGTGATTTGCTCCATAGGGCTTGGCATAAATCACCTTGTGCCAGGCGTAACCTGACTTGGAATAGGGCCCCAAACATCAAATAGGCAATGGTACCCCATTATAGGGTTATCTAACATCTACCAAAGTAAAACACTCCTTGTTTACCATAATTATTCTGATACTATTTTTTAATTTGGTACCAGGTTATATTGGAGCCATATAACCTCAAACAGGAGAGTAGGCTGTTCCAAACTTTAGGTCCTCTGTAAAAACTCAAAGCACATCCAATCATTGTTCTCTTTTTAGGAACTTCAAATTCTATCAATTGAGATGATCTTAATCTCCTATTTGGTTGTTTTAGTTTTAGTTCATTTGCAATATAGTCAGATACTTTATTTTTGAAAGTGTTATTCGTAATTTTTATTATGTGTTGGTTCTGTCTGACATCCAGGTGTGCCCAGTTTAATTCTCTATATAAATCACAATGATGACTTTGTCTTTGTAATTCTAACACATACCTGGCCATTTTATTATACAATGTATCTACCATCCTCAACTCTGTCTTAGTGGCCCCACTATATACTACATCAGAGTAGACTTTTACTGGTACCATCATTGTGTAAACAACATCAACCCACCTGACCATCTGAGGGAAATTATTTTTTATTTTACAAAGCATCCATAACTGTTGCCACAATCTTTTCACTAATTTATTTATGTGTATAGATCACTTACAATGGACATCTAGCCAAACACCTAAGTACTTGTATTCTTCCACTGACTATAGATTTGTACCATCATTTATTCTGATATTCAGAGCTTTCCCAATGTATGGCTCCTTACTTTTTTGGCGAAACATGATTTTGGTTTTACCACTATTTAACACCAGCTCATTATTAATGTAATAGTTATGTATATTGTCAGATGCCACCTGTAGACCTTTTTTTATGCCAAATGTATCAATACCAGATAAATACAAAATTGTAACGTCAGCATACTATTGATATTTTAAATTTTGATGTTTGAAATCCAGATCATTTGTATACAAATTAAAAAAGAGTGGCCCCAGTACTGATCCCTGGGGTACCCCTTGTTTTATTTCCCTATAATCTGAGTAATATGAGCTCAGACAAACCCTTTGCTGCTTGCCACATAGATAATTACCAAACCAGTTTGTGGCACTTACTGAAAAACCAAAACAAGTTAATTTATTTAATAGTATATTGTGATTTAGGGTATTAAATGACTTTGATAAGTCGATTAATAAAGCACTGACAATAACTAATTATCCAAAGCCATCTGTATATCCCCTGTTACTTTTATTAGGGCTGTTTGTGTACTATATATCTTTTTATTTATTTATTAATTGAAGTGTTTCACCATGAAAGGTACACTGAGCAACTAAATGCCCATCTCACGGCACGTCCTTGGGGAAAAGGGCAGTGGGATGCAAACAGTAGAAACAATGGGCCAGAGGTCATGTGATGGCAGCTTGAGAAGCAGCAGCAGCCCTCCATTGCTCCACGCCTCTGCTACTCATTTCAGCTCTCCGGTGCAGTCTTCTTGATTACTAGCAAGTTAAAACTGCACTATTTCAAGTGTCGTGCAACTGGGTCTGTAGTGTACCAGTTTAACCATTGAGGTTTATATGAGAAAAGTGCCACCAAGACATTCACTGCCACCCACCTTAGAGAAGGACAAGGCCGCAAAGCACCCTAAGCACCAGACAGTGGACTCTAGCAAATCTAACACTGCAGCGGGCGCAATCTCAGAGGAATGGTTCCTAGAGATAATGCAACCTCTACAAGACAAAATCTCTGAAATTTCTTTTTTTTTCATTTAACATCCTTTATTGATTTTAGCAAGACAAAAAGTAACAGAACGTGGCATACACTAACCACTACAAGTAGTACATATTGAAATAGGACTTATTATCAAGAAAAAGGTAAGACATTTGGAGAAAATAATAACTAACACTACATTAAACAAGATAAACTGCCTACCCCCCCCCACCCCTTGGTGCACTTTCCCATTAACCTACTATAACAGTACTACATGAGGATCAAAGTGATTAACAAGTATATAAATTAATAGAGGAAACAAAACAGAAGAAACAATAAGTGGCCATGACAAAGACATTAGAAGATATCATACAAAACAGATAGACACCAAAAGAAGAGGGAGAAAAGAGAAGGAAGAGAGGCTCATGAACCATTTACCTCGCCTTGTCAAGACAAATAAAGGCATTTAGCTTCCCCCATTTGTTATTAAAAGATGATTGACGGTGTTTTACGCTCGCAATTAAGTGCTCAACATGGAGTGCAAGTGATATTTCATGCAGCCATTCAGTGTAAGAAATAGCAGCCTGATCCATCCAATGTCTAAGCACCAGTTTTTTGACCGCCATTGAGATTAGGGCCATGTGGAATCTTCTCTCCCTCACTGTAATGCTAGAATAATCTCCCTGAATACATATGATGGGGGAGAAGAGGCCCTGTAGCCCCAGCAGTGGGTCTAATGTTGATTCAATTTGCTTCCACAGGGGAGATATCTTTTCATATGACCAGAATATATGGAGGAGCGAACCTTCCTCCTTGTTACATCTAGAGCAGATGCTAGAGGGAAGGTGCTTCATTTGAGCCAGTTTAATAGGAGTATAATACAGGTTATTTAAGATATATTATTGTGCTACCCTATAACAGTCTTGAGTGTGATATATGTATAAATCTTTCCAAATACGTTGCCAATTAATATCCACATCAGGAAAAAAGGCTTGCCAGATCTTTGACCCAGCAACCGAGGGAAGTTGCGGGTACGCGAGACCCAGTTTGTACAAAGTAGATATGCCATGCGGTTTGCTGGCTGAGATCCTAATTTGTTGAAGAAAAGCATCGATATGGGAGGGTTTGGGTTCTTTCCCGAACACTTTTATTAGTATGTGTTTAAGCTGAAGAATTTTAAAGGCTGCCTGAGACGTTAAACCAAATTTGGCAAGAATCTCCTCTATGGTCAAAATAGAGTCCTGTGAGTAGAAATCGGCAACGATATGTTCAGGAGAGAGTGGTAGCCAACTTCGAGATAAGGAACACCCCCTATTTTGAGATTCAAGTTGGCGTAGCTTGGCTGAGAAAAATCAGAGCCTGGGGATATCTTACAGTATCTGAACAGTTGAGAAAGAACTCTTAATGAAATACCAATCGGGAGAGACTGCAAGGCTTTAGGTATGTGCTTAATAGATGTGTAAAACAGTGTGGAAGGGGCTAGCTTATGGGCAGCCAACATGTCTGATTTGATGTATAACCAGATTGGGACATAGTCGTGGTGAGTGAGAAGATCAGGTAAAGAGAGCCATTTCCTACACTTGTACAGATGACAAGCCCAATAATAGAATAAAAAATTAGGGAGATGCAGGCCGCCTAGTTCCTTGGGTAAGGACAGCTTAAGATAGGATCTTCTGATTGCTTTATCCTGCCAAATGAAGGAATTAATATCTGAATGAATACGTTGAAAAAACAACAAGGGTAACCATACATCCAACATATTTAACGGGTAAAACAATCTGGGTAGGACGTTCATCTTAACAGTATTAATTCTGCCTAATAATGAGAAAGGGAGCTTTTTCCATCTTACTAAGTCCTGTTGAATATTATTCCACAAGACCTCCAGATTAAGTTTACGCAGTAAGGATAAGTCCAAGGTAATGTAAATACCTAAATATTTAATGGACCGATGGGTCCATTTCATCCCGAACTTGCTAAAATCCGAACTATATGTTAGATGATTAAGGGGAAGATTTCGGTTTTACTAATATTGAGTTTATAATTCGAGAATTTCCCAAAAGTATCAATGATTTTCAGTGCCTCTGTTAGAGAAGAAACCGGATATGACAGATGAAGCAATATATCATCTGCATAGACCGAAAGCAGAGGGGCTCTATCACCTATTGGTATGCCGGTGATTAAGGGAGAAGACTTCAATCGCCTGATAAGGGGTTCGAGATATATGTTGAAGAGGAAAGGAGAGAGAGGACATCCCTGCTGCGTACCAGAGAAGAGAAGGAAAGCGTTAGAGAGTACTCCATTGCAGTGTATTCTAGCCCGAGGGGAGGAATATAGAGCTTGAATCCATTTGATAAAGTCATTAGAGAAACCCATTATCTGCAACGTTGCCCACAAGAAATTCCAGTCTACCCTGTTGAATGCTTTTTCTGCATCTAAAGAGATTAATGCCATAAGGGTAGAAGTAGTTTTTGCCGACTGAACCAGATACGACAATTTACGGAGATGGTCTGCAGGTGTTCTGCCTGCCACAAATCCTATTTGTTCCAGACTGAGAAGATGGGTCCATACTTGTTCAATTCTACTAGCAAGTATCTTGGCGAGAATTTTAATATCACAATTTAATAGGGAAGTTCGACGGTAACTCACTGGAGACTGGGGTGGTTTGGTTTAAGGAGAAGGATAATTGTGACTTCTAGCAGGGATGTATCCTGAGGTTGCCCGGAGAGAATATATTGGTACAAACACAGCAGGCTAGGCACTAGGTCTTTAGCAAAAGCTTTATAAAAGTTTGAAGGTAGGCCATCTGGGCCGGGGGACTTATCCAAAGCCAGATTATGAATAGCCGACAGCACTTCTTGAAGGGAAATGGGAGCAGATAAAAAGGCTTGCTGTGTAAGAGAGAGAGTGGGTAGAGATGAGGCAGTCAAGTATTCTAGCAGCTCCCTTTGTGATGGGGTTGAAGGGCGCTGATTGTAAAGAGAAGAGTAAAACTGTTTAAAAATAGAAGCTATGTCTCTGGGATGTGTTTTAGTGATCCCACCTGGATCATTAATGGAGGAGATGAACCTTGACGCCTCTAATTTCCTCAGATGCAGGGCTAGTAGGTGACTCACTTTCTCCCCTTGCTGTATGTATTTTGCCTGAGTTCTTAATATGACAAATTCCGCTTTATCTTGTACTAGACGCGAATACTGATTCCTTAAATTCAGTAGTTTTTTCAAGAGATCAGGAGAGGGAGAAAAGGGGAGGGATTGTTCAAGTGAACGGATTTGGGCCAGAAGTGAGGTGATGGTAGCCTCTCTCTTTCGTTTATGAGTAGAGGATAGCCAAATAAACTCGCCTCTCAAGAAACACTTCAGGGCACACCATTCATGGTCCATTCTTGCAACAGAGCCTTGGTTGTTTGCAACAAATACTTGAATCAAATCAGAGATTCTGGTAATAACGTAGTCTTCCTTTAATAACTGCGTATTTAGGCACCATACCGAATCCCTTTGGAAATTATGGTCTAACAGGATAGTAACCCAGGCGACAGCGTGATCCAATATAACTATCGGTTCTATGGTGGAGTCATTTAAGCCCTGTATAAGCGAGCGGCTAAGTAAGATATAGTCCAGCTGGGACCAAGTGGAGTGCACCATTGAGTAAAAGGAAAAGGAACAGACCATAGGATTTTGTAATCGCCATGGATCACACAGCCCAGCGGAATCAAGAAATTCAGCAAATGCCTTCTGGGCAATGGACAGGGGCTTGAGCTGGGAGTTGGAACAATCTAAATCCTGGGTGGGTGGTAGGTTCCAGTCTCCTCAAAGTATTACTGGGAGAGTAGAAAATATTTGCAACTTATTCAGCAGATCTAGGAAGAAGTCCGTATTCCCCCCCACTGGCCCATACACACTTCCAAGAACTACTTCAGTGCACTCTAGTAGGCCATGAACCAAAGCATAACTCCCCTGTGGATCTGTAATGGTCATTTTTGGCTGAAAGGCTACAGACCGGTGAATCAGGATAGTGGTTCCACCACTGGCTGGCAACATACCAGATGCGTAGACTTGCCCAACCTCCTGCCTACGCAAGCCAGCAGCTTCCCCAGGGAGGAGATGGGTTTCTTGAATGAAAGAGATGGTGGCATGCAGTACTGACAAATGTTTAAGAATCTGGATTCTTTTTTTCAGCTCACAAGCCCCTCTAACATTCCAGGTTATGAATTTTTTTAAGGCCACTGGACATTTAATTTTATAAAACACCTTACAGATCCAGTCCCTTGTATTGAGAAAGTGCACCAGAGCCCCCCCCCCCAACAAGTATTCCCTCGAAACTATAACACTGGCATTCTCCCAAATCCAGGAAAGAAACACAACATTAGCTCTGACCAGTAAGACAGTTACAATATGTTGAATACCCGATCATAAACAATAAGGAAATGCAGGGCGCAATGGTTAACAAATACCCCCCCCCCATGGTCAATACCATGATCAATACCCTCTTACAACTATTTACAGTTGACACGCTACCCGACCTTAAAATCCCCTGATATCCCTTATTACCCTTGTAGGGTAGAGATCCCATGTGTACCCCATCGTAGTTGCTCTCTATGATCCCATCTTAAAATACATAACAAGAGATATCTGGTTCATACGTAGTGTGAGGCACTTATCCCAAATAAGCCACAGATATCAACCATCCTGAGAACCAGAAATTATGCCCCATAATGGCATAAGCTATCATAATATATCCGAGGGCAACTAGGGTACTCCCCTCCCCATACACCAGAACGTGTGGCTGGTCATTCCTAAGCTGATGCTTCCCCCAAGAACCCAACCAATGAATAAGCAAACATTTGTTCTAATCCTAAAGGAGAACATCACAAGATTGTGAGAAAGGGAACCATTCATAGGTAGTCATGTTGTTACCAGACAATGGTCCCTGGAGGAGCCTTGTAACAATGGCTCTGAATGAGAAAACAAGGGAGAAAGAGAGGGAGTGAAGAAAGAGGTGACGGCAGAGATAACTGAATTGAATGCGTGAAGTGCTGATGCAGGAGGAGGCAGAAAGGACTGGGAGGTAAAGGGAAGAGACTGAAGTCGTGAAGTGAAAGATCAGGGAAAAGGGCAGACTGAGTGTGCAGAGTCTTAGCTTCGCCCCCACTTACCAGTATGGCAAAACCAAGCAAATTCTATGGAAGGGGGAGTAAAAAGTGGATAGAGAGTTAGAAGCAAATAAGATGGAAATAAAAAAAATTAAAAAGAAATAATAATTTCTTCCTTGATTATTTTAAGATAAAGTAAAAATAAATCAAACAGGGTTTATTGTGCCAGACGGCCTTTCGTTGGTGCGGCTGTCTCCCAGGGGAACCAAATTAACAGCGGGCTTGCGCCATACCAAAAAATAAGCCCCAGGGAAACAGCCAATCAAACAAAAAGGGTCCGTGGGAATAAAGCGCCTCGATAGTTCGTGGGTTCCTCCAACGCTTCAGGCTACTGTTCGTCTCCATCTCAGTCCACCACCGTCATCTCGTTAATAGGGGTTACTTCATCTTTCATAGGCTCCATCCGGACCGATCGCCTTCATGGTAAGCAAACGGAAAAGCATTTAGACAACCAAAGCTTCATGGCAGTTCATATTATGGCCAGCAACATTAAGATTTAAACAGCGAGGGTAGCTTCTTGCTCAACTCGACCCGAGCTTGTTCAGCAGAGTCAAAAGAGAGCCATACTCCATCTACCAAAACCTGCAGATGAGCAGGATAAGCCATACGAAACTTGATACTGGCAGCAATCAGTTTAGTAACAGTAGGGTGAAAAGTGGCTCTCTTCTGGTGGGTTTCCAAAGGCAGATCCTGGGTAATCCGTAGTCGCTTGTCCTCCCAGTGAATAGCATGCAGCTCTCTAACTTTAGAGAGGATATGTTGTTTTTCCAGATAGTTAAGCAGACGAATGATCATTGGGTGAGGGGAAGCAGACTCCTCCAGTTTCGTGCACAGGGACCTGTGTGCCCTTTCAATTAAGTAGATGGGATTGTGTGGAGAAGGGCCCACTATCTTGGTGAAGAGCTTCTGGGTAAATAAGATTGCAGAGGAACCTTCAGCCCCTTCAGGTAGCACAAAAATTAAAATATTGTTCCTCCTGCTGCGTCCCTCTAAATCTTCTGTTTTAAGTTGTAGCTTTGTAATTTGTTGCCTGAGTTGTGATCTCAGGGTCTGCCTTGTCATGCCAGGTTTCTGAGGAGAGTGGGTACGTGCCTCAGTGTCTGCCGCTCGGATCTTGAGATCAGCCATCTCGTTGCGAATATTTTTAAGATCTGCAGCAATGTCTTGTAAGGTTTCTTTGAATGGTTGCAGTTCTTGTAGAAAGTGCTCCTCTGACAACGGTGCAGGGGCTGAAAGAGTGCTCAGTTGCTTAGCCGAGGGATGCTGAAGAGGTTTTGCTTTTTTAGCCTGCTTATCAGGCGAGACCAGGGGCGTGTGTCTGGGCAAGGCCACTTTCATTTCAGCCTCCATCGTGGCTTATTTAACCACCCGAAATGCCAAAAACCAGCCAGATAACCTCCTCAAATATGTAGAAGCAGTAATTTTAAGGTGGTCTCCATGAACCTGATCCAAAGATCGATTGATTTTGTTATATATTCAGGAGGGGAAAGCGGGAGCTCAGGGAAACAGCAGCTAGCAAGCCAGGTCCATCACGTGATCTCCATCTCTGACATTTCTGAGGATCTGCAGCACATTAAATCCTCTGTCCACTCCCTTACCATCCATGTGGGTGATTTGGAAGCCAAGCTGGTATCCCTGGAGAAAAAGCAAGATACAGTAAAAGCGAGCTGGCTATGACACTTTTTGGTTGGAGTATCAAGAAACTCGGGGAGAAACTTGAGGACTTAGAGGGGAGGAGTAAGAGAAATAACCTCCTTGCTTTTGGAATCTCTGAAAAGGAAGAGGAAGAGGGAACAACACCTATTCTCTTTCTTTAGAAGCTATGTGAACGAATTGCAGGTCCCTCGCCGAATGGAGCCTCCTATATTATCGGAAGGGCCCATCGCGCTCTCCGCCCTCCTCCACCACCCAATTCCTCACCTAGGCCTCTCATTTTTAAAATGCTAAATTTCTTAGACAAGCAGCATATACTGGCAAAAGTGCATGATCTGCAGGAGGTTCTGTGGGAAGGGCGTAGAATTAGGATCACCTAGGATCTCCCACAGTCAGTGCGAGTGAAGCGACAAGAAATGCATCTGATTGTGACGAAGCTTATTGCCGCGGGAACTCTGTTTCATATGAAATATCCAGCTGTGCTTCAGGTAGAAACCGGGGATAGATGGGTTTCCTTTGAGTAACAGGATCAGGCAAATCAAGAGCTTAAAGGCCTTTTCCCGGATCTCTTTAAGAGAAAGGACTGAGAAGATTGTGTGGAAATGCTTCAGCAGTAAATAAATATGTCTGCTTACTAACTTTGAAAGGTCTGGCCCAATTTATAAAGGAGAGGCCTAGTTCTTTAGGGGTAGATGCCTTCTTTGATTGCCAGGATTTTTTGTTGGACATACCCAGAAACCTTACCTGGTGCAACTGTTAAATCTTATACTAGAGCACCCTTTGTGCAGAGTTTAGTTACATCCTTTATGGGCATCGAAGAAAATCGAGCAAGGTTCGCTGAGGGAGCGAGCAAGGATGCTCGGTCAAGGCTCTAGCATGTTGCTGATCAAAAGCAAAGATGCTGACTAAATGCTAACTAGGCCATTTATGTGCCTTTAACTGAACTTGAATTATGTTATTTTTTTTAAGCCTCAAGTAGGGAGTAACTGCTATTGGATCCCTTACTCCCTAATCCTTATTTGGAAGATCTGCTTTTGGATATTTATGAGGTACTGTCCCTATCCGGGAAAGTTTAGGGGGCGCTTTTCTTTTTTCTGGTACCTGGATCCTTAACCCCCTGAGAGATTACATGTTTGTTACTGAATTTCTGATACAGTTTAAAATTTATGGTTATGCTTTGAAAAGAAAAAGTTAATATGGTAACCAAGCCTCATTAGATAGACATTATTTGCATGGTGCTCTGTAGGTATGACACTCTGATTTTATAGGGTTGATTAGATCTAATACTATTCTCACTAAATAAGTAGTGGGGGCAGGGTGGAGGTGAAGGAGGGCTGGGGGGGTTTCTGGTGCAACTCATTATCTGCGCTAAGACATCACTCACCAGGGATTGTATAGTGGTGCAGTTGATTTGAACTGGGGGTGGGAAATTGTGTGGATTACTACTAGGGTTTTGTTTTAATTTATGTAAAACTAGAGTTAAGGATATAATGACAAATAAGTTTTCTTTCTTTACTATTGTTACCAGGGGAATTGGGGGTAGCAAATCAATTGTGTCAATTCATTTCTCTAAGGTTGAGTTCTTATTAGTGCTCAGTCGGATAAACATTGGACCTCATTTTATATTGGGTCTGGTCAGTCTACCCATTGTCCTTTTTCATAAAGCCAAATAATGAGTAGCCACTATAGGATAGTAAGTTGGAATGTTAAAGGTGCGCAGGACAGATATAAGATACAGGTTATTCTCAGACACCTTCACCAGCTACAAACTGGGATTGCTTGTCTCCAAGAGACACATCTTTGATGAGAGGATGTCAGTCTACTCGTTAAGACCTGGGTGGGACAAGCATATGGAGCAGGGAATTCCACATCTAGTGGGGGTGTTGTAATATTGATAGATAAAAAAATTCCCTTTAAACTCAATAAAGAAATCTGGGATCCTGATGGTAGATACATTATCGTACATGGATTCTTGGAAATGAGACAAATCATCTAAGGTGCTATATATGGGCCAAATTGTGAATCCCCTCACTTTTTTACTCACCTACTGAGCCTGGTGGTTGCTAATCCACCCATTCTAACCATATTGGGAGGTGACTGGAATGTTGTGCCTTACTCGCATATAGAGAGATCTGACTCCCGAAAGCAGGGTCTATCCCCCTCACAAAGAGCACTACATGACCTCATGACAGGTGCTGATCTCCTGGATGTATGGCAAGTCCTTAATCATGGAGAACGCCAGTACACCTATTTTTCACCCCCGCACAAATCCTTTTCCCGTATTGATTTTTTTCTTTTGAATTCCTTTTCATTGTCTGGTGTAATACATACAGATATACATACGAGAGTTATATCAGACCACACCCCAATTTCCCTCACATATCTCCTTGGGCCAGGCATCTGAAGAGATGCCCTTTGGAGGTTGAACAACCAGTTGCTCCAAAAACCTGACTCTCTTCAGCACATTAAAAATTTTCTCTCTAATTTTTTACTGGATAACAGGAACTCGGTTACCAGAATGGACATGATTTGGGCAGCCCTAAAATGTTATCTCAGGGAGGAGTGCCTCAGATTATCGGCCACAAAATTTCATAAGTTCAGTGCCCAGCAAACAACCTTGCTCCAAGCGATACATCGGTTGAAGCGTACTCTTACTCGACAATCCTCAGATGCTGTTTGGACAGCCTTGCACAAATTGCAAAGCCAATATTCAGACCTCGTGTATCAAAAGGCAGAGCTCTCATTGAGATGTACAAAAATGAAATACCTTGATACAGGTGAGAAGGCTGGCAAGCTATTAACTATTCAACTCAGGCAAAATATGGCCTCTCGAGTTATTCCATGCATTAAATCGGTTACAGATGACAACCTTGTTACATCCCCCAGAGAAGTGTCTGAGGTTTTACAATCTTATTATCAAAAACTTTATTCTCAAGCTCAGGAGGATAGACCTGCAGCCTTAGATATTACTACATACCTCAGTGCCACTGATCTTCCTAAATTAGAGACCTCTCAAGTTGCTTCTCTTGGAAACTTGATCAGCGTGCAGGAAGTTATAACAGCAATTGAACAGCTTTCACTTGATAAATCCCCTGGTCCAGACGGCCTCTCTAATAACTTGTTTAAGAGCTGTTTACAAGAGCTTGCTCCCTTTCTGACCGAGGTCTATAATTATTGATTTGCTGAAGGAATGTCAGAACCAATCTTCCTTAATGCATTAATTACTCTTATCCCCAAATCTGGCAAAGATCCCATATATCTGGAAAGTTATAGAGCTATTTCATTAATTAACACTGATGTTAAATGTTAGCTAAGATCCTTGCCATGAGATTGGGTCCCCTGCTCCCCACTCTCATAAGTAGAGAGCAAATTGATTTCATGAAAGGCAGATCTTCAGTGGATCATATGCGTAAGTTATTGTACATCATCTCGGCATCCAGGGATTCAGATCTTCCTGCTGCGCTGACATGCCTGGATGCCGAGAAGGCTTTTGATAGGGTTTCTTGGGACTTCCTTTTTGCAACCTTAGCCCATCTAGGTCTCCCTTCGAGTTTTCTTCGCTGGGTTAGATGGCTATATACCTCCCTTTTGGCACAGATTTGGTGCAATGGGACATTGTCTGATCCCCTTCTACTCCAGAGAGGAACCAAGCAGGGTTTCCCCCTCTCCCCACTATTATTTAATCTTTACTTAGAACCCCTGGTCAGGAGGCTGATAATCTTTCTAACACTCCAGGGGATCAAAATAGAGGATCAACTGTGTTCCCTCTCTTACATCTCCAACACCCCTCAACAGGTATCCCAGATCTTCTTGCTGAGATTGATCAGTTCTCTGCAATTTCCCACTACAAGCTTAATGAGTCTAAGACAAAAGTTTTTCCCCTAAATAATAAAACTTCCCAGTCAGTGCTCGAAAACACTAATTTGATATGGAAGTCCAAATCCCTTACCTATCTTGGAATTCAGGTTGCCAGAGAGATTCCCACCATGCTTAAGTTAAACCTTATAGACTTATTGAGTACAATTAAGTCTGATTTAGGCAGATGGGGAGTTCTTCCTCTTTCATTATGGGGAAGAATAAATACTGTCAAGATGAATATTTTGCCCCATGTATTGTACCCTCTGGGGATGCTAGGTCTGTTTCTCCCCCAAAAAAGTTTTTTTTAAACTCCAGCAAATGCTAACTGCTTTCCTTTGGAAGGGTAAGAGTGTCAGATGCTCTTATTTGAAGCTCTCTGCACCTAAAAAGCAGTGTGGACTTTCAACCCCTTCCTTCTTCTCCTACTACTGTGCTCATCACGTTAGTAGGCTGTCATATTGGTCAAGGGAGATATCAAGTAACGATCTGCAGACATGTTCACCCTTATGGTTAGATATTGAGCAATTTTATCAGCTCAATACCACTGTACCCTACCTACCCTGTTA
This sequence comes from Neoceratodus forsteri, assembly GCA_016271365.2. Classification (NCBI taxonomy): domain Eukaryota; kingdom Metazoa; phylum Chordata; order Ceratodontiformes; family Ceratodontidae; genus Neoceratodus; species Neoceratodus forsteri. The sequence continues at coordinate 67,203,271 of CM057453.1, read as the reverse complement.
TACACTATACCCAAATCAATTCCAAAACCTCTCCTTAATACTTCATTAGGTTGGTCTATTAGGGCCCTACACCAACTGCAAATACATCTATCCCATATCTGCCACTTTCTGCTGAAACAACCTGTTATGGGAAATCCCCACTTTCAAATTGGACATAAACCCATCCCCCGGCCTTCTGGCCCCTTCTAAGCAATATGAGAGTCTTTGACATATACTGTATGCTGATGGTAAAATAATTCCCTTCGCCCTTTTCGGACATCAATTTAAGGTGCCTGTAGCAGCCTATTTTAAGTATGAACAGCTGAAGGAGGCTATTGTTGCCCACTTAGGTCAAGGAGGGATGAATTTAGAGTCTGCTGATGTTTTCAATAGACTCCTGCAGGCAGCTAGAGAACCCCATGCAGTGTCTGCAATATATAAAGCAATCCAATCAGTTCACCCTGGCCTGCCCCAAGGAGTTTGTTACTGTTGGTTGCAAGTGTTTTCTCTTAATGCTGAACCTGATCTCTGGAGTAAGCTATGGCAGACCTTATACAAATTTGTTAAACAAGATAGACTGCATTTGATACAATTCAATATCATGCACAACTTATATTTTACACCACTTAAGCTTTGCAGATTGGGGAGTCGGTCTTCCCCTGACTGCCATAGATGTGCAAACCACACTGGAATGCTATATCATATGCTGTGGGCCTGCCCGATGGTCCAGACTTTCTGGCAAGCCATTAGAAGGATGCTTGACCCCTTTTTGAGTCTGGATTCTTATTTTACTCCAGAGATCTGTTTACTATAACTCTTTCCAACGGGTACTCCCAACCTTAGAAAAGCACACCTGGCTTTGATCTCGGCAATAGCCAAGTTAATCATCATGAGACATTGGATGGATAATTCAGTCCTGTCAACTTTAGAATGGCATAAGGAATTGTTATTTGTTCTCCAGTTAGAGAAGCACATTCTAATTATGAACAACCGTCCCCATGTCTAACAGCTCAGATGGGGTTCTCTAGATGCCTTACTCACTATATGGAAACCATAATAATTTACTGTATAGCAAATTTTATATTAATATACTTTGATGACTGAGTATACACATGCTTGATGGGGGGTGGGTTAGGAAGGTTTTTAGAAGGTTATGGAGGGAGTATGGGAGAGAGGGAGAAATTTCTCTTTTTTGAAATGTATATTAGTTTTGTTATTGTAATTTAGGACTGACATGTATACTGTACAGGAGGTAACTCTCCTATTTGCCTAACTGTTACCCATGCCTGTATTAATGTCTCTTCTATATTAATAAAAGCATATTGAATTAAAAAAAAAGAAATAATGGGCCAGCAATTCCTTACATACAACATCATAACAGGAGTAACGTAGTAGCATAATACATGACTAACATAGTAGCCTAATAACAAAGTAGGGGGGCTGGGAAGTCTACCACTGGAAATTGAAGGAGGTGGTGTATAAGATGCAGATTTAATGACACAGTTAGTCTATTATAGATATAGGATAATCACAGGTTAAAAGTGAATGGCACAGTGGTTGAGACTGGAACTGAGGGTGGTAGTTGAGAAAAATAAGTGTTAGGTGGCTGGAGAGCTAAGGAGAGAGTGCTAAGAGGCTGGGGGTGTCGTGTACATACACAATTAGTAGTTAAGTAGTTGAGTAGAGCCGATGTAAGTGAACCAAGGGAGGAAGAGTGACAGATTTGGTGAGGGAGAGCATTCCAAAATTTAGGCAGATGGTATGAGAAGGCTTTTTGGCCAGAGGAAGTAGATCGACTCGGGATTGCCAGGGTTTGCGTGTCATTGGATCTCAGGGAGTACAGGGACGGGGGAAGGGTGTCAAGTGAGGAGGAGAGGTAAGAGGGGAGAGATCCAAGCCAGAATTTGGAGATAAACTTTGCACCATGGCGCTCACGACGATTATTGGGGGTAAGAAAGTTTAGAGAGCGATAGAGATCACAGTGATGGGTGAGAGGAGAGGCATCAAGAGCAAAGCAGCAGAAGGAGTTGAAGAGTGAATCCAGTTTGGCTAGAGAGGACTGGGGGGCAGCACTGTAGACTATTCGCAGTAGTCAAATATAGGTAGAATCATCTTCAGTACAAGCTCACGCCTGACGGGGAGTGGGATGCAATTGTGGTTTCTGAAAAGGGACCCAAACTTGGGCCTAAGTTTTTTCAGAAAGGCAACAATGTGTACTGAGAAGTTGAGGTACCTGTCAAGCCAGATGCTGAGGTACCTGAATGAGGAGGAGTCCTTGAGTACAGTCACATCGAGGGTGTGATAAGTGGGTAGGTGGCTTAGCCTAGTGAGTCTCTGCCTTGTGCCAAAGGTCATGGAGACAGTCTTCTTGGCATTTAGAAAAAGTTGATGAGAACTAAACCAGAGTCGGACCTTAGTGAAGTTGGACTGGAGCCTGGTAGTGACATCAGAGACAGATTTGCCAGTTGTAAATAAAACTGTGGCATCAGCATACATATGTACATTAGCCACAGTGCAAACCTGGGGAAGATCATTTATAAAGATGGAGAAAAGATTTGGGCCTAGCACTGAACCTTGGGGAACACCAGTGTTTATCTCTAAATCCAGACTGACCGCTATTTAAAATGTCATTTTCATTTAAATATTGTTTGACCTGCTTTGCTACCATTTTTTTACATATCTTTGCCTCTGCAGAAATTAATGATACAGGGCTATAATTATTAATTTCACCCTTTGCTCCGGTTTTAAAAATGGGAATTACTTTCACAGCTTTCCATTCCTCTGGCAGTTCTGCAGTAGTTATAGATAAATTGAAGATTTATGGGTGGAATCTATGTTCAAACACCCCTACAGTGTGGGCAAAACCTGTTAGTGCCAGCACGCTAATTTTTTAAAAGTTTTACCAGGAAGACATGCTGAGCAGGCTACTGCTCAATTCAAGATGTGCCCTGGGGGTAGGGGGGCATGGGAAAATACATATAGCGTACCATGTACAATAACAGCTGGCACGACAATTCAAGAGATAATATTACATTCAAGAGACAATGTAATAGCAAAATAACCTTCTCTTTGTTCCAGTCACATAAAGGAGAAGCTAGGCCCTAGTGACAGGTCATTAGTTAGATTCATGAACAGGTGGAGGAGAAATGTACTTTGAGGAGGGTATTGAGGTGCTGATTGGGGGGGCATGATAAATGTACTCGGGAAGGGAGTTTCACAGTTTAGGCAGGTAATATTTCAAGGCTGCCTAGCCTGCAGCGGTGGACATGAGTGGAACAGCCAAGGAACCGGAGTCGCAGCTCCTAAGTGAGTACACAGGAAGGGTTTGGGGTAGTGAGGACTGTGGTGAGGTAGGGAAGGAGGGACTTGGCCAATACTTAACTGTGATCCTAGCACAATGGGATTGTCTCAGGTCCTGAAGTGATGGGAGGTCAGGGGTCCGTAGATGGCACAATGATGGTTGGAGGGATGACAGTCAAGGGCAAAGTGACAAAAGGAGTGGAAGAGGGGATCCAATCTGGCTAGGGTGGACTTGGGAGTGGCACTGTATACTACGTCTCCATAGTCAAAAATAGGGAGAATAATTTTCCGCATAATTGCAGGACAAGCCGGCAGCAGGATGCACCCAAGATTGCAGTGTAAGGCATCCAGTCTGGGGTGCAGCTTTTTATGGATGGCATCAATATGAGCAGAAAAGTTGAGGTGTTGATCAAGCCAGACTCTATGATATCTAAAGGTGGTGCAAGCCTCCATGGTAGTCCTGTCCCGGGTGTTGAAGGAGGGGTGGAGGGGAGTTGGGAAAGTCTCTGCCTTGTGCCAAAGGTCATAGAGACAGTATTTTTTTACACTGAGGAAGAGCTGATTTGAGCAAAACCAATGCTGAACATTGTTGAAGTCCTGCCGGAGTCTGGTCACCACATCAGTGAAAGAGGGGCTGGATGTATACACTACCACATCTTCTGCATACATGTGAATGGATGTGTGTGGGCAGGCTGAGGGCAGGTCATTTAGGAAGATGGAGAACAGGAGCAGGCCAAGGACTGAGCTTTGTGGTTCACCAGTGGTGACAGGGAGGGAGGCAGAGGTGATGTTGCCGGTTCTGACAGATTGGGACCTGCCTACCAGATAGGAGTGGAACCAGCTGGTGGCCTTGCTGGAGAGCCCTGCAAGAGTTAGCTTGGACAGGAGGAGTGAGTGTGAGACAGTGTCAAATGTCTTTGCCAAGCTGACAAAAATGGATGCGGTGATGTGGCCATTGTCCATACCAGCAAGAATGGAGTCGGTGAGCCTTAGGAGTAATGTGGCTGTGGAGTGGTTCTTTCAAAATCCAGACTGGTAAGGGGAGAAGAAAGAGGAGGATTTGAAATAGAAGGAGAGTTGAGAGAGGACTAGGTGTTCCTGAAGTTTTACTAGTATGAGGAGAAGAGAGACAGGACGATAGTTGCCAGGAGGGGAGGGTCACCACCTTTGGGAAGGGGGATGACTGTGGCATGCTTCCAGTCAGATGGGATAGAAGTGAGAGAGAAAGAGAGGTTGAAGAGTGAGGCCAGGGTGATGGCGATGGCAGGAGCTGACAGGTAGAGCATTTTGGAGTCCAGTCTTGAGGGGCATTTACCCTTGGAAGGATTTGGAGTGAGCAAGGCAGTTAATACCTCAGACTAATCTGTTGGAAGGAGAAGAAGGTGTTGGAGGGTGGGGCTTGAGCAGGAATAGTTGTGGTAGTGAGGGTTTGTGGGGCAGGTGGGAGAGTGGACAAAAGAGATGAAGTACAGTTTGTGAAGAAGGAGATAAATTCAGAGGCCACTGCAAGGGGTTCCTTGACAGTGGAGCCACCTGCATTTAGAACAGGGGTTGGGGGCTGAGATGGTGGGGAGAATAGTGTTTTCACCACTTTCCAAAATTTAGCAGGGTGGGATAAGTTAGAGTGGAAGGAGGCCTTGAAATAATTGACCTTAGCCTGTCGGTGTAGTCTTGTTCAGGCATTTGGCAGGGTGTGGTACTTTGGGTGGTCCGCAGTGTGGGGCCCGAAACTTTGTGGGACTTCCAAGCCTGGTCCCTGGCTCTGAGATGGGCCAAGATTTCAGCAGAGATCCAGGGCAGGTGAGCGCCCCTCACCCGAGTCGTTTTTAGTGGGGCATGTTTGTCATAGACAGCGATGAACCTGGAACTGAAGTACTCAAGGGCAGAATCAATAGAGGTGGCCTGGGGGATGAAAGACCAGTCAGTATTTGAAAGGTCATTTAGGAGTGAAGCGAGGTCATGGGATTTGTAGGACCTGGTCAGGAGGGTTTTGGGGGAGGAGCCTTAGGCTTATATATTTTCCTTACCAAGTAGATCATGTGATGATCCCTTAGGGAGCCTGGTAAGAGGCCAGCAGCAAGTATCCGGTGCAGTTGTGAGGTAAGGGACCAGTCCAAGGAGCAAGTGGTTCTGAGATTTGGTGTTCAAGTGTGTGGGCTCAGTGATCTGTTGATACAGGTTTAGTGCACCTACCTGGTTTTGAAACTTGGCACTAGCACTGGAGGGTCAGTTCAAATTGAAATAACCAAGGATATGGAGCTCCCCCCCCCACTGTGTGAGCCTTTAGGGTACCCAGATGGTCCATGATAGAGGGCAAGGGGGAGTCAGGGGGCAATAGGATCCTGCTATAAATATGGGGATTGAGTGGGGGAGAGAGAGTTTTATCAACAAGGTGTCAATGGACTGCTTAGGCAACAATAGCAAGACTGGGGAAAACTGGAGCGAGGATGAGATGTACATGGCTATGCCTCCACCTCTTTTGTTCCCATGACAGTCATGATGAATGACAGTGTAGCCAGGAATAGTTATTTCAGTGTCCAGGTCATGAGGCTTTAAGCCAGGTCTCAGAGATGATAAGGATATCAGGTCTTAGGGATAGGACCAGCAGTTGTAGCAGGATTAGTTTATGTAGGAGGCTGCAGATGTTCAGGTGGGCTAATTTTAAACCCTGAGGGAGTTGAAGATGAAGAGGTGGGGAAGGGTTTTTATCTGGGGGGGGTTGGTCCAGGGTTTGGCTTGACATCCCCAGCTAGTAGGAGCAATAATGTTATCAGAAGCTTGGCTTTGGGTATGGTCCACAGAAGCTTCTGGTGGAAAGTAGGTGGTTGAAAGGTGTGAGTTGAGGTGACCTTAGCGGTGAATTTTAGGACTAATAGCCCAGTGTGGAAGGCAGGTGGAAGGATGGTGGGGCCAATCATTGGATTGTAGGGGAGAGTTACAGGTGGTAATCTGCCAAGGAAGTAGCGGAGGAGGGCAGGAGGGCTGACAGGGTGTTATTTGCTTGAAAACAAGTCTGCGTCTATGGGTAGGTAATGGGTGGGAGGCATGCCAGAGGAACAAGAAGAGAAAGTACTGCTATGCAAAGTGGCAGCATGCTGGAATGCAGGATTTGTGCTTGTAGCAGCCTCTAGTGGTGGGTGAGAATAAGCTGCAGAGGGACAAATAGGCTGATTGGTTCTGGGCAACATGTGATCCTTATTATATAAAGGAAAGTTCACCAAGGGCGGTGGTGGGAGAGGTGGGGCAGCCGACGCCTAGTGTCAGCGGAGGCTCCACAGTTCTGTTTAAAAAATTTGGCCGCTCCTCAGACCAGAAGCGCGTACCTGTTTTGGGGATTCTTGTAGCTTGGTGGAAGGGCTGATTCTGACTAGCCCTCATGACCTCCACTTGGGGAGAGCTGAGGAGAGAGCAAAGAGGAGCGTTATGAAGAGGTAAGATGGGGGGGCTAAGCTAGAGGAGGGGAACAAGAGAACACTGTTTTAAATTTTAGCAGCCCCTGTAGTTAAGCAGCAAGGGTCTGTGTGCCTAAACTTGAATTAATCACACTCTTCCTGATTGTATAGATCTGTGCATAGAATTAAACAAATCTCAATCTCCTGTTACTAAACTGCAAAGAACTAAAGTAATTGCACTCTCCTGAGGTTTAAGGAACTCGCTCTGCTGGATGTTAACAATAAGTAAATTAGGTCCAGCTGGATTTTTCTTTATTCTGGCTAACTGGATTTTCTTTTACTCTGGCTAAAGCAAAGGGCTAGGGCAGATTTTGCAACCAAATGCACTACTGCAGGGAATTTATGGCAGACTGAGCTTTAACAAGATTTTTGTATCAGGTGAGCTTTAGGTTAGAAATATATACTTAAACAGTGCTCTATAGCAGTCAAAAATATGCATGAACAAGTTTGACCAAGTGCTCCGTAGAAGTGGAAATTAATTCAGAAAAGAACTAAAGGTAACCTCAGCTAGAAGTAAAAACATTCAGAATTCAGCAAATTAATTAAAGCACATGTCATGAATTTCAGTTGGCACCCTTTGCAAACTCTGTGAGAGGCCTTTCGGCACCATGCATTTTTGCTTAAATTTGAACCATCATAATATTCTGTGGTGATTTGCATATACAGCCCATGATGCTTTGCATTATGGGGGTATGTGTGATTTTGTATTTCTTTGAAACTTGGCTTCCCGGCCATTGCCCTTTTGGATAACCATTGCCTCAGTGCTTGTGCACTGAGATTCTTTGTATTTTAGCTTGTTTTTTGGTTTTATTGGGTTCACCACAACATAACCCAGATAGACCATCTTAGGGTAGCTGGTTCATTCTAATGGGGTGTTATACAGATGAGGCACACCGATGAGTCCTGGTAGGACAAAACACATGTCTGTGTCTTTCTGTTGGCACCCTTTGCAGACTGAGTGAGAGGCCTTTCGGCACCATGCATTTTTGCTTAAAGTTGAACCAGCATAATATTCTGTGGTGATTTGCATACACAGCCCATGATGCTTTGCATTGTGGGGGGGTATGTGTGATTTTTGTATTTCTTCATGGATATTGTTGGAGAAGTCTGTTTGGGCAGTCCAGATTTAAACTTGGCACCAGAAATTAATTCAGAAAAGGACTAAAGGTAACCTCAGTTAAAAGCAAAAACATCCAAAATTCAGCAATTAATTAAAGCACACTTCATAACAGGAGAAAAATCAGTAATATTAGTAAGGAGGGCAGTTAGCAAAAAACTATCTTCATTGCTCTGCCGATGGATGTTGTTGGAGAAGTTTGTTTGGGCAGTCCAGATTTAAACTTGGTGCCAAAAATAACATCTACAGCTCCATTTGAAAAATTCAACTGCTCCTCAGGCCAGGGTGCTGTACCTGTTTCAGGGGGGTCTTGAAGCTTGGGGGAGGGCTGATTCTGACTAGCCTTCATGACCTCCACTCGGGGAGAGCTGTTTTGGGAGGTCTTGCAGCTTGGGGGAGGGCGGATTCCAACTAGGCCTTGTGACCTCCCCTCTGGGAGAGTTTTATCACTGCAACCATGCAAATGAGGGGGTCATTCCCTGCATATGGGCACATTGGCAAATTCAGTGGTTTGCACAGGTGGTAAATGCCACCTAAAAGGGTGCAGGTTAGGGCCTTTGCAAATCCCAACTTAACGGGGTGCAAGACCCTGGTGGCAAGTAGCTGTACTGCAGCTGTCCTCCCACCCCCACCCCCTCAAACCTGGCCCCTGTAATCATTGAATGCTGTGGTGTCCATTGGCACCCATTGGCCTTTGATCATCCATCCCCATTATGTCTTGATATTCCCTTGTGTCTAGTGGCATCCCACCCTCCAAGCACCCATTTTCATAATGTGAAGAGATTTGCTGGTGTCTAATGGCTTCCTCCACCCTCCAAGGACTGATCCCCATAATGTGAAGGTATTCCCTGGTGTCTAGTGGCACCCTCTGCCCTCTAATCCTCCATTCCTATAATGTGAAGAGATTTTCTGGTGTTAAGTGGCAGCATCCACCCTTCAGTCACCAGTTGCTATACAAATAGACAATCTAAGTGCCTGCACCCTCCATATGCATGATGTCCCTGGTGGCTAGCAGAACCCCCCTCTCCAGTTGCCTGCTTCTGAATTAAGATAATTTTCCCTGGTGTTCAGTGGCACATTCAACCCCGAGGACACATCCCTCTAGAGAGCTCATAGTCCCTGGTGTCTAACAGCCCTTCATATTGCCCCCAATGAGAACACCACCATGCCACCCCATCACCATATCTTTGTCACACTGCAGACAGTATAAGTGCTCCCTGTCATTCCATAAGGTGGGTGACCAAAGAAGTGAGAGGAGGGCTATGCCGGTTACCATACTGGATCCCCCCTGCAGCACTGATGACATTGATATGGTGGCGGGGGTGGCAGTGTGGTATGCCAATTGTGGGTGGTGAGGGGGCCACTAGACAACAGGGACTATGAGCTCTTTACAGGGATGGGTGCTTGGGGCCAGGTGGTGCCACTGGACACCAGGGAAAACCATCCTCATGCAGTGGCAGGTGATCATAGGGCAGAGGGTTCCACTGGCCACCAGGGACATCATGCATATGGTGGCAGCAGGTACTCAGAGGGTTGGGGTGCACTGGAAACCAGGAACATCACTAACTGTATGGTGACTGGTAATCAGAGGGTGGAGGTACCACTAGACACCAGAGAATATCTTTACAGGGATGGGTACCCAGAGGTCAAAGGTGCCACTAGAGACCAGGGAATATCTACACATTACAGGAACAGGTGATTGGCGGTCAGGGGTGCCTCGAGGGTGCCACTAGAGAGCAGGGAATATCTATACATTACAGGGACAGGTGATTGGCAGTCAGGGGTGCAACTAGACACTAGGAAATATCTCAACAAATACAGAGATGGGTGATCGGAGGGCAGGGGGAGCCCCTGAACACCAAGGAATATCTATATACTGTATTACAGTGATGAGTGTTCAGAGGGTGGGGGGTGCCACTTAGACACCAGGGATTATCTACACATTACCGGGATGAGTGATCAGAGTGTGGGGGTGCCAATGACACCAGGAATATCTACACATGACAGGGATGGGCAATCAGACTGTGGGGTGCCACTGGGCGCCAGGGAATATTTACACTTTATAGGCATGGCTGACTGAAGGATGAGGGGTGCCACAAGATGCCAGAGAATATCTCAGCAATTATAGGGACAGGTGATCGGGGTGGGGTGGGAGTCCATTTGTCACCATGCCTGACATGATGGTTGGCCATGGGGTGGCACAAACCTACCATCACTTCCCCAACAAGTGAGCTCATAATGGGCATACATATGGCCCCTTAGTGCTTGCATGCCCAATGAGCTCATGTGCATGTAGTGGGCTGAATATCACACCATGGCTCAAAGGATCATCAGGTCTGAGGATGCAGTTTCCTGTGGGCTGCATACTGTCCAGATGCATGTTGAGGCAGTACTACTTGACATAACGCTGCACAAACATGGCCCTATATTCAGTTGGATAACACCAGTGTGCTATCCAACTGAATATAGGAACCTCTGGTTAAGGCACAAGGGTAAGTACAGCACAAACCTTTGTGCTCTGCTTTTTGCCATATTTAAATATCGCACCCCTGGTTTCTAAGGTGTGTTCACTATGCAATGTGGCAAGTGGGGGTGCAAAACACAGAACCGGGTGAGCTTTGGTGAAAGTCTGTGACAAGCCAATGCAAGACGATTACTAGTATGATGGTGGACATGTTGCCCATGACAAGTAAACTGTGATATTATAAGCCTCAACATTGCAAAACTATCTTCAACCAAATATTACCACATGCAGCAGTTTTGAAGACCATTCTAAAATGGAATGCATGCTGTTTTTCAAGTATCTAGATACAAAGCTGACTGGGTTATAAGCAGCCAAAATATTTTGGATATTTTTTATGAAATTTCAGCTGTTAGATTTGGAACCCTAGTGAGTTCCACATTGCTTATGATGTCAAGAAATGTGTTAGATTCTTACAGCCCTTAACAACTGGAAAGGCTGATAAATTACAGTTATCTGGCTTAATGGAGTGCAGAAGTAGAATAATCTGAAAATATTGGTGAACTATTGTAAAATTTCATGAATTTTCATGAAATTTGTGGAAGTGGAATCTTCTAATTTTGCCAGCCCTAACGCTAAGCTTTTTAAATTGACAAAACCCTGTAGGATTGTCAGTGTATGTTTTATAATGCTTTTTGTATTTTTTTGTATCTTCTTTTCTCTAGACGCTCTTGAAATTCCACTTTAGGAAACTTAAAAAAAATGAACAGCCACCATGTTTCTGCTTTGTACAGAACAGTTACATTGTTATGCATTAACATGCACATGACATCAATATTCTATAATATTAAAAAACTGACCAGTCCAAAATTATTTTTCATTTTATGCCTCATAAGGCAATAACATGAACTTAGTTGTCATGTGATGCTTGCCAATCACAGTGCAGCTTCACTTTTTATTTATTTATTTACTTTTTTATTTAGTTATTTATTTATTTGTTTTATTCTTTTGGTAACTGGATTTTGGTTTCATGATCCAAGGTTTAATTTTTGTAACTGGATTAGCACCCTGTGCACCTATTGCCTATGTCAGTAGCCCTGCATTGCAGCTGAAATAAACTGTATAACTGTACATTGTTGAGTAAAGTTTCTTGTTACAGTATATGTCTGCAAATTGTACCGACAGACCCACACAAAAACAAGATACCACATCTCTTGAGGATATCAGGTAATCCATATGGTAGCAAACTTTAAATAGATAAATAATATATTGTTCCATGTGTACACTACCTGTACATGTAGGTTTATTCCTTTATATACTGTATACTGCCCTTGTTTACAAGGTTTTTTGTATGTGTTTTATTTAAGCAATAAACCATGACAGGGTGTGGGTTATGCTAGGATTTACCCATGGCTGGCGTGGTTTTGCCACAAGGCCACAGGCCGAGTGGTCAAACTAGGTCAGCTGTGGGTAAATTCCAGCATAACCCATATCATGGAGTGGTTTATTACGATTATACAATGTCCCCCTTGACTTTTTGAAAGAAAAAAGTAAAAGAAAATAATTTTTTTCCTCAGTTTAAATAATTTTTAAAAATTTATTGTTGCACCAGAAAAAATAGTTCCCTGTTGCTAGGGAAAATAGCTTGCCAGGCTACATCATGTTAGCTCATCCTGTAATAGCATAGCTGGTGGTGAATCTGGAGCTGATTTTTTTGTTTGTTTTATTTTAGTAAGGGGCTACTTTATATGACTGGGGAAACGAGTCTGCTGCCAGCTGTTTCTTTGAATAAGTGTGGGACAAGTGACAAGGCAACTGTGCGTTGTGAACAACTCATATTTGTTAAGTGATCAGTGTGGTTTCCGCTAGGCGGCTGTGATTAGTTTGCGGTTTACATGAGATAGGAGTGGTAAAATTGGTATGCACCAACTATTGACGGCATTGAGGATTTGTTCTCATTTTTTTCTCCCTGACGATGCGACACTTTGGGCTGTAATGTACAGTGAGGAGAGGCAGTTCAGCATATGGACTACATCAGAATGGACCAGTGGCTGCCAAACGGTCTGTATCCCTGTGTCTTTGCTGTCAGGCTTTTTTTTCATGATTCTGACTTTAAAGAGTTTTTTTTTGTGAGGGACATCAGGAGATTTATTTACTGTGTACAATGGTGCACTGAGTTTGCCAGCTGTGATGATTTTGCTAACAGCGTGCTGGTATCCACACCAAGACAGATCCTTTTGAAATGTCAGTTTATTACTGACAGTGCCGCCGGTTGTCACAGTGCTAAAGTCCCAGGAGGGTCATTCTCATCTCTCACCATACCTGTTCAGCTAGTCGCATATTTGAAGTATTTTAGAAATGCTGAACTGGAGAAACAATATCTTTATTTAAAATAAGGGCTAAATCTTAATAGATATCATGGCCAAAAAGCAGAGCTGTGATACTGGGCATGCGTCTGCCCAGTGTAGCAGCTCGGCTTTTCAGCTGTGATTTTTAAAGTATTAGCCCTCATTTTAAATAAAGAAACAGTTTTCCTACTTTAGGTTTCCTTAAAGACTTCAAATGTGTCACTAGTACTAGTCTGCTCGTTTGAATCTCCCACTCAAGCTTCCGAGTTTAGCGGGTAATAAAGATGGTGGAGAGGATTGACTTTATAGAGTTGTAATTGCTGATGCAGCTGACTGGCACCTTTGCCGTGGGTAATGCCAGGATTTACCATGGCTGAGAGGTGCCAGTCAGCCAATCAGGTTGCCAGATTATTGGTCCCCATTGTATAATCTATAACCATCTATTGTCTGACTACTGCTGCCATTAGGGAATCCCTGTTAATATGGTGGTACAATATATGGAACCACAGTATGAACCTGTATGTAGCTCCATTAACCCTTTATAAGTAAGCAATAAGGCACAAAGGTGTGTGTGTAAGACATATTTTACAGCACAGCCAGAGGTGCAGTAAGGCATAAGGCTGAAGGCTGTGTGATTTCAGCTGCTGGATGTGTTGTAAAATATGTTTTACACACATCCCTGAGTGCCTTACTGCACTTATAAAATTGACTCCTTTTTTTTTCTTTTTACTGTTGGGAAAAGCATGTTTATCTGTAGAAACAATAGATTTACTTGTGTGCATTTGTGATAAAATAGTCCTACTACCCACTACAAGTAATGTCATTGATGATATCATTGTATTATTGTCTACTTTCTTCTTCCAGTTTTTTTCTCTGTTTTCTCCACATTCTAGATATGGAATGTGTATCATGGAATGTTTACCGTGGAATACATGGATTCAAAATTCTGCTCAGTTCCACTGGCAGAATGTTTCTCTCCTAACATACTCTACACACAGACAACAAAGGCTTTTGTTACAGCCAAAGACTCAATTATCTCACTGTCAGGGCAAGAAGAAGAGATTTCCCTGATGAGTAGGTAAAGACAGAAAGGGGATGTTTCACTGTCAGCAAAGTAACAGTCATAGTGAAAACTATAAACAATACCTAATGTTTCTAATTTGTTTAGCATGTAAGGAGAGTGTGATAATCAAGGAAACATTTAGTTAAATTGTTTTATTTTTTATTTAAGGTAGTTTTATTTTTAGGGCCCATTTGAAATTTTATTACAGTTTAAAGGTAGCAGCCATGTTTGTGGTGGAAGCTCAGTTCTGGCTGAAGGGGCTAACTGAAATGTCTGTGCTCCAGATTCCCACTGATCAGGATTTCAGACACTTCACTGCTGAGCAGTCCTTTTTTTAACCATGTGTAAACCATATTTCACACACAAATAAGAGCCAATCAGATTACTGGATTTACCCTGCCATTTTATAAATAATCTTTAAATGAAGTTACTTACCGAAGTCCTGCACTGTGAAATTTATTAGTAACATACGTGTAGAAATGGCAGTGGGGATCATTGGTGCATGTTCTCTCACACTCTTTATAGTTCTCGACAGTTGTAATATTGTAATTTATCCCAAGCATATCCATCCCCTCATAGATGTTTTCTATACAAGCTGAAATATATTGTGAAGATCCAGGTTAGTCACCGCATACAACCAGTTTTTCCATAATTTGTTGAAATGTACAATTCAAAATAACTTTGTGAACTGTGTTAGTGTGCATGGTGAGTGGACTCCTTTCAATAAAATTATTGCTGTGACATCTTAATGGCACTAGCCTTGCCTGAAAACAGTTCCTGTGATCCATGTGCCCACAGGATTAACACATAAATAGATATGTATCATCTTGAAGGGGGCCACAGTCATCACCAAAGTGAGGCTCTTGCCTTCTGAGGATGGAATGCATGACTGCCTAACATCAGTGCACCCCTGAGTAGGAGTGGCAATCATGGAGAAATTCTGGAATTGATGGCAGTCACCAACCCCTCACCCCTCCCCTGGAAGGAGGAAAGAGTTGTTAAAATGATGCCCCAAACCTCTTAACCTTTTGTCACTGAAATGTGGGACACAGACACTCAAAATGTGGAACATAGAGAATGCTGGATGGGCAACTATGCAGAACCAATGTGTTCTGCCACACAGGGGTTCTGATTCCCTCTGACCTCAAGGGTGAAGCTTGATAGGTCCATGGAAATCAGAACCCCAAGGTGGAAAAACACACTGGTTCTGCATAGAGTTGCTCATCCTGTATTTTTTATAGTGTATAGTATGGTGTGAAATATGTTTTGTGAGTTCTTTTGCTTTCAAAATGAAACTGACTCATGCAGTCTCTAGAGGTTCTAGAATGCTATTCTACCACAGTAGGGTAGAATCACATTCCATGACCTTGGAACTGTGGTAGAACAGCATTTTGAAAGGGATTAAATTCTGTGTAGAACAGCAGTCCACTTTACACTATAATGTGATACACTGTCCAATACAATGTGGGTTACATCACCAAACATGGATACACAACCTCAGAATACTGTGGAAACCAATGCCTTTATTTGTGCAAAGTTTATTTTGGATTCAGTATCTTTAAATTAATATGAATTTCTGCTTTAATTTCTGAGTTTAAAGCACCTTTCTTGTGACAGCAGCCCCTGTTCCATGTGAGAATATTGTGGGTGAGAAAAATTCTGAGGGATAAAATGAAGGATGTCCCTCATAAAGAGGGACAGTTAAGAGAGGCCAGAGGTCCATTGAGAGGTATGGAGGACCTCATCACTGGAGTGGGAAACTGGGGATAATCTAGAGGAAATGAGCTTTCGATCGCACCAAACACTGAACTTTATTGCTGAGAAGAATGTAAGAAATGCACTAAACATTTCATTGAGATTTGTAGAAGCTGAACAAAAGGCAGTGGACTAGGTTAAAATGTTGCAGTTAGGGTGGCATAAAAGAATACTGACAATCATCACACTGTAAGCAATAATTTTTAAAACTACGTGTTATGGTTTAGCCACGGTTGTATACAGATTACTGCTAAACTGAGAAATTGAGCTGAAGGATTCAGCTTGACAGTTGTGTTATTCATCTCATCTGTTTGCTCATCAACATACACAGCTTATTAACAAACTCAGTAGCTTAATAATTTCCAAACTTTCTAGTCAAATGTTCTTACCAGAGATCTGAGATTGGCATTGCTTCAGAGAATGTCCTGAGACTGCACCTTTGAATGGTACCCTTTCCGGTATTCTTGCATCACCCTCTTTCAGAAAGCAGGCAAATCTTTAAAAAAGGGATCATAAAGTAGTAACTAGTGAGTGTTTTGGATAAAAACAGAAAAGCACATTTTTACCCCTCTCCCATTTTGGTCCCCCCAAACACCAAATATAATGATCTTCAGTGCTGAGATTTGATCACAACAGACAACATGAAATACAGTATAGAATACAGTAAGTAACTGGGAATTGTGAAGCACAGGATTATTAGAGTACTGTAGGTCTTTGATAACATCATAGAACCATTAGAGCAAATCAGTAATTTTTTCATTTTTTTTATATTAGATGTGTTAACCATTTTGAATAAACAGAAAAAAAACATAATTCAAGTGTAATCACTCAGCCCCCTGGGGTTACTAGAATCTCTTCAGTGTCAGTGCTAGGTAGGGAAGGGCAGCTGGTTAATAACTAGTTAAATAGGTTTTCCACCAACTCACTCTCTTGGTTACTTGGTCTCAGCTGAGATGTGAGAGATGAGGTCATTTAGAACTCTTGCAGCAGCATAAGCCCACAGCAGCTGTGAGTGCAGAGTTTTAGAATCTTGGTACAGTTGATCAGAGTAGTCTGTGTTGAGAGTCAGTGGAGTGAGGTGCAGCTGCAGTTTGAGGTGTGAGGAGAGTTTGTTTTCTCACCCTAGTCCTGGTATTCTCCAGCCTGCCAAGAGAAGTGGTGGAAATCATTGTCTACAGCAGGATCTCCTGGTTTTCATCCCCAGAGGGATGAAAAGGATTACTAGGAAATGAATCCTAGTGGCAACCCCTTTTTGATCAAGGACAATTTGAAGTTCTCTGTTCTGTTCTAACTGTGAGTAGATCTGACTGTGTGCTGCCTATAGAGAGTACCTGTGCTTTGGTGTTTCTCTGGCTAAGAGGGAAAGATACACCAGTTCTATCCTGACATTTGAGACTGTTCTCAGTTTAAAGTTAGCTGACAAATGTAGGGTCCCAATGGATGACTAATTCACGTTATTCAGAACTTTAATTTCTTACACTACCAGTGTAGTGTTTCTTATATGCTGGATGCTAAAGTTCATTCAAAGATGCATTTACCCAAGTGTGTTCAAGATGTTTTAAGGTGTAACACTGAAAGAGGGGCTGAGTATGGATTTGGGAGCAAAGGGTGGGCAGCCCCCCCATCTGGAGTAACCAGTTCAGGACTACAGGTTCTGTAAGGGCACCTGGTTACTTTGGAGATAGTGGCTGATGTCTGAAGAGAAGTTTACCCCCTGGAGTGAGTTGTGCTAGTACTTAGCCATATGTATGTTCAGTTATGGCCAGTGTCACTAGAAGTAATTCCAGTTTGTGGCCAGTTCCACTGTAAGAAGTTTAAAAGTCTTATGCCGTATGGGAAATGTATGTTCAGTTGTGTCCAGTGCCACTAGAAGAAATGTTCAGTTGTAGCCAGTGCCACTGAGAGAGTGTTTAAGAGTCCTATGACATATGGAAATGCAGTATCCAGTTAAAACCACGCAATTAAAATAGCATGAGTAATTAACACACTGCCTTTTCAGCGCTTACTTGAAAAGCACTAGCACAATAAAGCGAAAGTACAAAATCACATTAGAAGAAGGATTTCACAAAAGTAATTACTGTTGTTGTTTCCTCCAGCACCAATAACCACCCTCACTAGAAATTTAACCCCATATGAGAAATCTTTGGCATTGAGTTAGTGAGATAGACTTCTGCAGACTAGAACCTGGAACTACAAATGAGCATAACACTGAGCCTGTACGTGTTCTAGTAAAACAAATACTGCTGCAAATATGATCAAAGGTTAAACAGGGAGGATTACCTAACAGACACCCTGGCAAGGAGTCAGCATTGAATGCATAGAGCAGCAGAAGTTAGGGAAATGCCATCAAGACAGGAGGGAGCCATCCAGAATGAAACCAACACACAATAGGGCCAGTATGAGAAGCAAAGGCCAAGTAAATGGCCAGAAAAAAACAGTCTGGATCATGCTGGTGGTAGCAGAGCATAGCGAGCTGCATATAATAAACAGCCAAAACTGAGAAGGGGTGTAAGTGAAAGAGACCGGAGAATGTGGGAGCTACTGGAGGAAAAGTTGCTCAGGACACTGCAAGAGATGCAGCACACAGCTGGAAGAGTATTGATGGTTGATTGCAGTTTCCAGGGAAAACATGGTTTTGCATGCTCGTTGTTTTGTGTGCGCAATATTTTATGCACTCACGAGTATGAGCTAGTGCTAAATTTTAAGCGTTGTAATGTGTCGCGCTTTTGTGGGCATACGATTATGACAGTGAACCTAGAAATGCCAGTGCAAGAAGTACAATGTCCTATGAAATATGGGAATATGTAGAGTTCTGTCAAATACAGTCATTTTGTTGTTCTGCCAATTCCTTGTGCCACAATGTTTAAACCTTGGGGGTCCACCCTTGCTTTAGAGAACAACTTCTGGAATAAAGTGACACTCTAGAACCCTAATTATGGTTAGGACATTTACGTTACCGCTTCCTGTGTGTGGAGTTACTGGGTACCCCTCCAGATGTATACAGTAGGTCTAGCACAGCCCTAGCAAAAAAGTTCTCACCCCAGGACCTGGTTGTCTGTAAATACCTTAATAGGTCAAGGTTTTGCTTTTGTACACCCCCACCCCTTTTTACTTCTAGAAGTAATGAGCCTGGAATACATTCACAAAGCTAGGGATGGTACCAATTCTAAATGTGTGCCCAGTCAAGGGTACCAGGGGTAACTAACTATGTACAGTAGCGGTGTTACAAAAAAATGGGGGTCACCTGAAGACATTTAAATTGGGGGAGCACCACAAAAAATGTGGGTTCGTCTGATGTTTAATTTGGGGAGAGAACCAGAGATTTTTTTGCTGCAGTTACGTTTGGCATCTTTCTCTCTGGTAGCAGAGTAGCCCAAACAGAAAGGAAATTTTGGACAAGAGGATTTTTGTCCAGAAAAATGCCATCCAAATGTGTTGCTTGTGTGCCTTCCAGTACAGAAAAGAACAGAGTGCTGCTTGTGTGTTGTCAACTTGCAATGGACAGAAAAGCACTGAAATGTGTGTTCTAGTCTCTGCTTCAGAAAGTGTTTACAGAACTTTTAAATTGCAATTATCAAGTGCCAAAAGTAGTGTGGACTTTAAGGAACAGACTCAGATATGTGCCCTGAAAGTTTCATGTGCTTTGTGTGCAAATTGGGGGAGTCACTAGAGGAATTGTCCAGAAACTGCAGTAAAAATAGTCAAAACAGCACTCCCACCACTGAAATTGTAGCAGAACAAAAAGTTACAGTTTGCAGTTTAAATTTGTTCCTGCTTGATGATCGCCTTGAAGGAGGAGCAAGAGAGGAGAGAGAGAGACTTATTTGCATGGCATTGAGTGATGGGTGCAACTGCAATCAGTCCCACCCACTGGCCAGTACCAGTGCACTGCATAGTGTTCGAGGAGGAGGAGAGAGAGAGAGAGAGAGAGAGAGTGGTGTGTGAGCTGGTCAGACCAGGATCAACCATCAAGGGGCTTGTGAGTGTTCTAAACTGTAGTAAACAGACTAGTACTGTGCAATTTTGGGCTTAACCCATTGTCCAACTGACTGGAGAGTGAGCAAAGCATTCATCGCTACGATCAGTGGGACCACCAGCCCGTTTCACCCAGAGGCCTTCCCAGGATGGGCAACAGGCTGAAAATTTCCATCTGAGGGAACCAGCTGCTGAATTCGGTGAGTAAACCAATTTACTGCACAAACTCTTAAGTTTTTAAAATTGACAAAACCCTGCAAGATTGTCAGTATATGTTTTATGATGCTTTTTGTATTTTTTTGCATCTTTTTTCTTTAGAAGCTATTGAAATTCCACTTTAGGAAACTTAAAAAAAATGAAAAGCAACCATGTTTCTGCTTTGTACAGAGCAGTTACATTGTTATGCATTAACTTGCTCATGACCTTGATATTCTATAGTATTAAAAAACTGACCAGTCCAAAATAATTTTTCATTTTATGCCTCGTAAGGCAAAAACATGAACTTAATTATGTCATGTGATGCTTGACAATCACAGTGTAGCTTCACTTTTTATTTATTTATTTACTTTTTTATTTAGTTATTTATTTATTTGTTTTATTCTTTTGGTAACTGGATTTTGGTTTTAGGATCCAAGGTTTAATTTTTGTAACTGGATTAGCACCCTGTACACCTGATGCCTATGTCAGTAGCCCTGCATTGCAGCTGTAATGAACTGTATAACTGTACATTGTTGAGTAAAGTTTCTTGTTACAGTATATGTCTGCAAATTGTACCAACAGACCCCCACAAAAAACAAGATACTAAATCTCTTGAGGATATCAGGTATTCCATATGGTAGCAAACTTTAAATAGATAAATACTGTATTGTTCCATGGGTATACTACCTGTACATGAAGGTTTATTCCTTTATATACTGCATACTGCCCTTGTTCACAAGGTTTTTTGTATGTGTTTTATTCTATAACTATCAATTTTCTGGCTACTGCTGCCATTAGGGAATCCCTGTTAATATGGTGATACAACATATGGAACCACAGTATGAACCTATATGTAGATCCATTAACCCTTTATAAGTAAGCAATAAGTCACAAAGGGGTGTGTGTAAAACATATTTTATAGCACAGACAGGGGTGTAGTAAGGCGTGAGGCTGAAGGCCGAGTGACTTCAGCCACTGGATGTGCTGTAAAATATGTTTTACACACATCCCCGAGTGCCTTATTGCGCTTATAAAATTTACTCCTTTTTTTTTTTTTACTGTTGGGAAAAGCATGTTTATCTGTAGAAACAATAGATTTACTTGTGTGCATTTGTGATAAAATAGTCCTTCCACCCACTACAAGTAATGTCATTGATGATGTCACTGTATTATTGTCTACTTTCTTCTTCCTCTTTTTTCTCTGTTTTTCTCCACATTCTAGATATGGAATGTGTATCAAGGAATACATGGATTCAAAATTCTGCTCAGTTCCACTGGCAGAATGCCATGAGGGAAGAGCAAGCGAGGAGAGAGCGAGAGAGACTTATTTGTATGGCGTTGAGTGATTGGTGTGACTGCAATCAGTCCCACCCACTGATCAGTATCAGTGCACTGCAGAGTGTTCTAGGAGGAGAGAGAGAGTGGCATGCGAGCTGGTCAGACCAGGATCAACAATCAAGGGGCTTGTGAGTGTCCTAAACTGTAGTAAACAGACTAGTACTGTGTAATCTTGGGCTCAATTCATTGTCCAACTGACTGGAGAGTGAGCGAGGCATTTATAATCAGCGGGACCACCGGCCTGTTTCACCCCAGAGGCCTTCCCAGGCTGAAAATTTCCATCGAAGGGAACCAGCTACTGAATTCAGTGAGTAAACCAATTTACTGTGCAAACAAACTGTGTGTGATTATCAAGCCAGCTGAATCTGTGTGCAAGCAGTGTGATTTTTTGCAAAGAAGGACTGTGCGTTGTTAGAGGAAGTGCAACAAACAAAAATTCTGAGCATAGACTGTGGGCAGTGATAATGGTTTCAGCAACAATAAAGTTTTCTAAA
This sequence comes from Neoceratodus forsteri, assembly GCA_016271365.2. Taxonomy (NCBI): domain Eukaryota; kingdom Metazoa; phylum Chordata; order Ceratodontiformes; family Ceratodontidae; genus Neoceratodus; species Neoceratodus forsteri. Next base: position 67,181,791 of record CM057453.1, on the reverse strand, counting down.
CAAAAGGGACTGTGAGTTGTATTGGGAAGAATGCAGCAAACAGCCAATCCTGTGCAAAAAAAGCATGTAAGGCTTACAAGTGACTTTAAGCATGTGTAAATAGTTTTCCTGAATTGAGGTTGATAACGAAGTCAAGTTAAAAGATTGCATGAATATGCTGAAATGTTTCAGCAGAGCAATAGACTGCAGTTTTAAGTAAATTCAGTAGCCAGAAAAGGTTGGAAACACAGTTTTGAGCAAGTGAACAGAGTTTGATGCATGAGAAAAAAGTTACCAATGCCATTACAGGGTGGGGTCAGCAAAGTAAACACAGCAGCAGGGAGCCATTTTGTGAGACAAAATGTGACTAGTGAGCAATTCAGTAACAAGTTTGTGTGTTTGATTGCAGACATGGCTTCAGAAACTCCCCACTACTCAGATCATGCCCGAGCTATGATCTCAGAGGAGGTGGCAGCACTAAGAGAAATAAAAAGAGCTTTCTATGGTGAAAGGTTGCCTCCTGATGCAGCTATTCCCTAGCTATCCAGTGAGACTGTGCATAGTGTGTCTAAAAGCTGGAAGGGATGTGTTTCTGATACCCTATTGCTCGGACTGCCTTGTGAAGCATGAAATGAGCAGGAGTTAAGTGCCAGAGAGGGCATCAAGAATTTATTTGGCTTCCACATGGACCCGAGTCGGGGACCCTGCATGCAGCAGCACACAGCACCAGGCTGAACCAATTGGGGAAAGTTCTTCAGAGTGTGATACAGATGGAGAAAGTAAAATTTATGTTGATCCACAAGGGCAAGAACAGAGAGAGGTTTCCATGCCTGTGTCCCAGTTGGACAGTGCAACAGAAGGATCCACGGACCTGTGGAAGTGTGGAAGCAGGGTCTAAGGCCTAGCCTAGTGGTGGAGGACAAACTGCAAGAGACACTGAATTGGGAGGTGTCTATCTCCATGCCCAGTGAGTAGTGCAATGTCTCAGGAGTGAGGACATTTGCTTACTCTTGGGCTCAGATAATGAGTGAGGAAGAGGAGGATGAAGAAACATATTTTCATGTTGAGGACTCCAGTGAATCACCTCAAGCTCTTGCCTCAGAGGAACCAGAGAAATCTGGAGAAGGATATAGCAACTTGCCCATAGAGACAGGAGGGGACAAGTTATTTTGTTCATTAAGTCTGAAGCACTGGATCAACCAGGACTAGCCACCCCCAAGCTAGGTTGTGGGTCACAGACTAGTAAAGAGTAGTAAGGAGGAGAGAATGATATGTAGGAGGGCTGATGCCATATTTGGGAAGTCCTTTCCTATCTTTCCTCACTGAGTCTGGGAGGAAATCAAACTGAACAGGCAATCCTGGTTGTTGGAATAGGCAAGTAAGAATCTGTACTCTGGTGCAGCAGAATGTGTAAGGGGCAAAGGGTAACCTGTGATATGGGTGCCTGTACAAGGGTGCCATCCGAAATGGTGGCACCTTCATGGCATAAACCCAAATGGTGATGGGAAGGGTAGGGTGACTGGATGTGGGGGTGGGCAAATAGAGCGACAGGATATCACTATATGTACATGTGCATGGGAGGAGTGAGCACAGCGAGCGTGGGCTGGGAGGGGCAGAGGGATGTAGGGGTGGTGCTGCGGTGGGTTGCTGAGCTGCACCGTGGCATCAGGGGTTGGTCTGCAGCTGGGGTGGGTGAGGTACTGGGTTTGGGTCCAGGCACTGGTGCGATTTTATTGCACCTAGCCCAAACTTTTATTTTTCATGCTTTCACCCCACCCGACATGCACCCCCCTGGAGTTGAGAATCCTTTAGTAAGGGAGTGCGGGGGGTGAAAGCATGAAAACCTAAGTCCCTGGCACCTTTTTTCTGTGCACTTAGGGTGTAAGAGTACCGAAAAGGTTTTCAGCACTCTGACGTCGCGATAACGGCAATCACCTTTAGGCAGTCGCCGTTATCACATAGAACTGGGCAGTCATAAGTGGTCACCTTATATTCTGGAGAATGGGCAGGGCTCTGTTTATGGACACTGTGTGAATTGCGGATGGGGCTGGGAATGAGACATTCCATAACATCAACTTTGAATACACAGATGGAGTCATAGTCCTCCCCCCATACCCTGTGTGGTACTACCCTTAATGGTGCCAATCCCTGTGAATATGCCCAGAATGCCTAAAGGAAGTGAGAAGTGACAGGTCAGTGTCTGTCATCTGAAGCAGCAGTATCTACGGAGGAAGATGCAGCAACTCTGGTATTCCAGGATTATTCAGGTGTATCTGGATTCGTCATCACAGCAGTTATCCTGTTCCATCGTCTGGCCTTCCAGAGGACATCATCTCAGCAGTTTTCCTTTTCCAGTGTCTGGCCTTCCAGAGGACATCATTCCAGCAGTTTTCCTGTTTCATCATTTGGTTTCCCACATGACATCAATCCAGCAGTTTTCCTGTTTCATTGTTTGTTTTTTCCGGAGGACATCAACCCAGCAGTATCCGAAGATGCCATCTAGTCTGAAGGGAGAAGGTCTTCAGCTCGTAGAAGTAAGGTGATCCTTTGTTTTTCAGGGAACCATTAAGACCAAATATTTTATTTACCTTTACTGACTTTGCAAAACACATTCTACATTTAAAGACTATCCACAGAATTCTAATTTTCATCAAAGACACTCCCCATGGATTGTAGAGCTTTACAGGCCCTGTCCTGCCCAAGAACTGTTCTTCAGCAGACTTCTGCCTAGGGAGAGACTCTTCAATGGACCATGCCTAAGGGGCAATAGTACTCCTGTCCCTAGTTTTGAACTTTGTAGGGCCTTCCATCCATGAATGTGTTGTATAAATGTCTTCTTTCCATTTTTTTACTTTTGTACTTTTATAGAAAAATATTTTGGGGGGTTCTTTAGTGTTCAGGTGGAGGTTTAGTCACTGTGTGGAATGCAGCATGTGTTTCTGTGTTTTTTTCTTCCTTTGCAGGTGTTCCTGAGGAAGAAAAGAAGAGAAGAAGAGGATGTTGTAGCTCATCCGAGTTCCACTTTTCTTAGTGTTTTTAGAATTGTTTGTGGTTAACAGGGTGTTAACATGTTTTCTTCGCAGGTGTGAAATTGTGGGGAAATGTAATGCAATGTAAAGTACATGTATGTTTCCTTTGTTTGTTCACAGGTACCCTGGGAAGTTGGGGGGTAGGTTCCCCAGTAGGCAGCTTAGTCAGATAGATTTTCCCTAGAGGGCTAGGGGTATAGACAGGCTGGGGTCCTGATCTGCAGTAGGGGCTCTCAGTCTTGGTCTATTAGGGCATGCATTGAACAGTTTTCTTAGGGCCACTGGGAATCCATAGATAGATCATAGGAGAGGGGCTGAAGTTTCATCAGCTGACCTCTGTTCCTTTAGTGTTGCCTGCCTGTGTCTGGCACATGATAGGGGAGCAGTAGCTCTGCCTCCCCGTAGGTTACATAGAAGGTTGGATGGTCTGGTGCCAGGTGGAGCTATGACTGTGGACAGTTATTTGCCTGGCAGGGGTGAGTGTAACCACCCAGTCCCCTGGGGTTACTAGAATCCCCTCAGTGTCAGTGCTAGGTAGAGAAAGGCAGCTGGTGAATAACTAGTTAAATGGGCTTTTTATCTACTCATTCTCTTGTTTACTTGATCTCAGCTGAGATGAGAGAGATGAGGTCATTTAGAACTCTTGCAGCAGCATAAGCCACAGCAGCTGTGAGTGGGGAGTTTTAGAATCTTGGTTCAGTTAGTCAGAATAGTCTGTGCAGAGAGTCAGTGGAGTGAGTTGGAACTGCAGTTTGAGGTGTGAGGAGGGTCTGTTTTTTTTTTCACCCTAGTCCTAGCATTCTCCAGCCTGCCAAGAGAAGTGGTGGAAAACGTTGTCTACAGGAAGATCTCCTGTTTTTCATCCCAGGAGGGGTGAAAAGGACTGCTAGGAAATGGATCCTAGTGGCAGTCCCCTTTTTGATCCAGGACAATTTGAAGCTGCCTGTACTGTTCTAACTGTGAGTAGATCTGACTTTGTGCTGCCTGTAGAGAGTACCTGTGTGCTGGTGTTTCTCTGGCTAAGAGGGAAAGGTATGCCAGTTCTGTTCTGAGGTTTGAGACTGTTCTCAGTTTAAAGTTGGCTGACAGTTGTGGGGTACTGATGCATGACTAATTCACATTGTTCAGGACTTTAATGTCTCACACTGCCAGTGTAATGTTTCTTAAATGCTGGATGTGAAAGTGCATTAAAAGATGCATTTACCCAAGTGTGTTCAAGATGTTTTAAGGTGTAACTCTGAAAGAATGGTTGGGTATGGATTTGGGAGCAAAAGGGTGGACAGCCCACCATCTGGAGCAACCAGTTCAAGACTACAGGTTCCGTAAGGGTGTCTGGTTGATTTGGACATAGTGGTCAATGTCTGAAGTGAAGTTTATCCCCTGAAGTGAGTTGTGCTAGTAATTAGCTGTATGTATGTTCAGTTGTGGCCAGTGCCACTAGAAGTAATTCCAGTTTGTGGCCACTGTAAGAAGTTTAAAAGTCCTATACCATATGGGAAATGTGTTTTCACTTGTAGCCAGTGACACTAGAAGAAATGTTCAGTTGTGGCCAGTGCCACTGATAAAGTGTTTATGAGTCCTATGCCATATGGGAATGCCAGTTCAAGAAGTACAATGTCCTGTGAAATATGAGGATATGTAGAGTTCTGTCAAATACAGTCATTTTATTGTTCTGCCAATTCATTGTGCAACATTGTGTAAACCTTGGGGGTCCACCCTTGCCTTAGAGAACATCTTTTGGAATAAAGTCATACTCTAGAACCCCAACTATGGTTTGGACATTTATGTTATTGCTTCCTGTGTGTGGAGTTAATGGGTACCCCTCCAGAAGTATACGTCTAGCATTCCCTAGCAAAAATTTCTCTCCCCAGGACCTGGTTATCTGTAAAAACCTTAATAGGTCAATGTTTTGATTTTGTACACCCCCACCCCATTTGACCTTTAGAAGTAATGAACCTGGTATATATTTCCAAAGCAACAGTAGGGATGATACCAGTTCTAAATGTGTGCCCAGTCAAAGGTACCAGGGGTAGCTTACTGTGTAAGGTAGTGGGGGGTGGTGGTGGTGGTGGTTACACAATGTTTCTGTCAATTAGGTGAACTGACAGAAACATGAACCCACCCAAGCATGGGGAGGTTATTGAGGACATTCTTAATTTAGTACAAATAATTAGACTAGATGGACCAAGGGTCTTTTTCTTCCTTAAAATCATCTGTTTCTATGCTTCTAATTCTTAACAATGAATTGATCTTCAAAAACAATAAAGACTTGACTCCATATTCAGATAAAAGCATCAGTGCAGCACAAATGTTTGTGCTGTGCTTGCACCTGCACTTGTCGCAGCTGCTTCTATTTTCAGTCGGATAGTGAGCAGAGTTATTTGACTGAATATCAGGCCATGTCGGTACAGCACTTGGTGCAACCATGCTGCCCTGACATGGACTGTATAAAGCCCATAGGGGAATAGCACTGCCCGAAGTGCTATGACTCCTGTGGGCTATAGTCAATCCAAACATGAAATGAGCCCCTTGGGTATGCATTTTGCAGTCCCACTATGGATTTCATTTGCATGGTGTGCAGCAGCACCTTTGCACCATTGACTGAGAGGAAACAGTAAGCCCTGGTCATCGAGTGTGTCATCCCAACCCCTGATCACTCCTCATAGCTGTCAGTGTATTTCCTTAGTGGTCTAGTGTATCCTCCACCCTCAGTTTCTCCTTACAGCCATCAGTCTATTTCCCTGGTGGTCTAATGTCCCCCCCCCATACCCTCCATTGCTCCTCAGAGCTGTCATTATATTCACTGCTGCTGTAGTGTGTAGAAACTGTATGTGTGCTCACTGACAGCTCATATGGTGGCTGGCTGTGGAGGTAAGAGGAGGGATCTGGCAGTTGCTGTATCAAGCTCAGAGGAGTGCTGGCTAAGGATGAGTGCAAAGCCAAAGTCACATTTGATGAACCACCAAACTTCAGTTGGTTTTGCCCCTCTGAAGCCAAAATGAAGATTGACATCTTTACTTTGGCACTTTGGTGGTTATGACACAGCTATATTACACTGTGCATGTACAACACTTTCTGGCAGCCACCTGACCTCCAGCAACCAATCAGGGATGCAGAATCTCAGCAAAACCATGCATTTTACATCTCTGTATGTCATTTGCAACTCTGGATCAGCAGAGGAAGGATCTTGCCATGTGTATGCTCTCTCTCTCTACTTTGCTGTCTTTTTGATTTTGTGAAGACGTTAAGAGCAATTTCTTGGAATTAAATCTCCCACTGCAATTCAGAATCAGATCTAGTTAGGCAGGAAAAGGAAAGGAAAAGAAGAGCATTGTGAAGACAAGTGGGGATGAGGGAAGGGTGTCACAGCCAGCTCTGCAGTGCTGTTGTGTTGCTGTTGTACTCAATTCTTCAAACCAAAGTTTTTGGTACTTTTCTTGACTGGGTGGGTGCCTAAGATCCAAATCTTAACTTTATCAAATTGTATCATTGGTGATTGCTTGAGAGTGGCTGATGCTATGCTGGGTCAGGAAAAGGGTACCGCCAGGCCCAACTTGCCTGACCCCCCCCCCAAAAAAAATCTATTGGAATAGTTGATCCACTTGTAATGTCATTTTGGTGGGTGGCAGTGACTGGCTGCCTGAGCCCCCCTCTCAAATTTTGTGAAACACTTTATCCAATTGCAGTGTACTTTTCGTGACAGACAGTGGCTGCCTGGCCTGCTGGAGGGAGCCAGAGCACACCCCCTAAATCTTATGAAACATTTTATTCAATTTCAATTTAGTTTTTGTGACAGGCAGTGGGTGCCTGACCCCTTGGCCTGCTGGAGGGAGCTGCAGCCCCCTCCCCAGTCTTGTGAAACACTTTATCCAATTTCAGTGTAATTTATGTGTCAAGCAGTGGGTACATGGCCTGCCTGAGGGAGCCAGAGTCGACCGTCAAGTCTTGTAAAACACTTTATCCAATTGCAGCCTAGTTTCTCTGACAGGCAGTGGGTGCCTGCGCCCCTCACCTGCCTGAGGGAGTCAGAGCCCCCCTCCCCAAAAAAAATCTTGTGAAACACTTTAACCAATTACAGCTCAGTTTTTGTGACAGGCAGTGGGTGTCTGGCCGGCCTGAGGGAGCCAGAGCTCCCCCCAAAACAAATCTTCTGAAACACCTTATCCAAATGCAGCCTAGTCTTCCTGACAGGCAGTCAAAGTAGAGACTAAGGGGGGGAGGCTTTGAGCTCAGCCAAGGAAACTAAGAATTTCTATAGCTCTTAGCACTACATGTTAGCAAAATATTTAAAAAAAAGAAAAAACTTAAAAATATTTACAAAAAATAAAAATAAATTAATATACAAATTTGGGAAGGTAAGGTAGGCAAAGCAAATGCCCTTGTATAGTATGGTAGCACTTGTACTTTTCTTTGAGATGCGTATTTTGGGAGAGGATTTATGGAACTAACAAAATAATTATAATGAATGGTGGGGGGGGGGCCTTGGGGTCAGCAAAGGAAACTATGAATTCCTATAGCTCTGATGCAGGTTCTTAGCAGTAGTATGTGTTTGGCACTGTGACAATCCCCAACCATGGTATGCCAACACCATCTAGCACCTGCCACACATAAACTATAGTAATTCATGGCCATTGCTGACCTCAAGGCTTTATTCTCCTTTTTTCTGTAGTTTATTTTTATGACCTATGCCAATTAGTACATTGAGAGCCAAAGTGATTCAGTTGAAGTTCCAAAGCCAAACTGAATTTTACATCCCACTGAAGCCAAACCAAAGTTGTCGCTGGGACACTTCACTCATCCTTAGTGCCAGCAACCTGGAAGAGGGTGATGTGGGGTGTTGGGATGTCAGCAGGTGGGTGGGGGCTGTTGGGGTGCCATCAGACCATCAGGTACTCCTTTAAAAACATGTGAACAGGCGATTGGGGGTAAGGGGACCACTATGTCACCAGGGGATATATATATGAGTTTGGAGGAGTGATCAGGCAGTGGGGAAACAAACTAGATCAAAAGGCCATTATTAAGCTCAGAATAGTGATTTGGGTGGGTGAGTGGGACACACTATACCACCCAGGATGATTTCTTAGTACTCTAAGATGCCATCAAGTGGTGGGGGACCCACTAGACCTAAAAAATATACTGACAGATATAAGGAGGAATCGGGAGTGAAAGGACACACTGGACCACCAGGGAACTATACTGACAGCTCTGAGGAGTGACCAGGTGGTGGGAGACACAGTGAACCACCACAGAAGTATACTGACGGCTCAGTTCTGAGGAGTAATCAAAGGGTGGTGAGGACATACTGGAACACCATGGATATTTTATATAAGCTTGAATGGGTGAATGGGGTGCACTACAGCCACCCTGCCTAGAGGAACACGGGCTTAGAGCTCTTTAAGACATGATTTTCAGTGGTGATAAATGGTGCCAATTGGGGATCTGTTTACCACCACTGCAAACCTTAGAATATACTGCTGCACCAGTACGCATGAGGAAACCCCCTCATTTGCATAGGTGTGGTGGTATATTAGTGATTTGGCACTGCTGAGTATGTGGAGCACTACTGGGGCTTCTGTTCTGAAAATGATTATGGGCTGGCTGGGTGTGCCCATGCTAACCTTTGAATATCAAAGCCCCTCTCTTCAAATAGACTTTCATGATCACCATGGAAACCCATGCTGCACATTCTTTTTTTATAACATCTTTACTGAAGGAAATATAGGGAACACCAAAAGAATACAGACAAACTGTAGGTCAAGAATTTAAAAAAAAAGTCAACCACAAGCTAGGACTAGAAAAACCAGGAATAGACCAATATGAAACTATTTAAGAAAAAAAAAACAACAACCAGGATAGTAATACCTAAGGCAGTTTTAAAGACTAGGACTGAATGTTTCATTCTTTGTATAGTGTAAAAAAACAAAACAAACAAAAACAGGTGAGGCAGTGTTCACATAGACAAGAAAAGGCCAATAAATGAATACAAAAAAACCAAGATGAAGAGATAGGGTGATGTTAATGCATTTGATCCAAGAAAAAGAGCTATTGTAGTAAATTAAGGCACAAAGGGTACTATGCACAAATTGGCATATGGTACATGCCACAGGTGTGTACACCACCCAGGCAGCACCGCATCCATGGACAGGTGCGCACCAGCCACTGTTCAGCAATGGCTGCCACCTGTCTGTGGCTCTGCCCCTCCCAGGTGAGCAGAACTCCACAGGGTGGCCAGGGGAAGAGTCACAGTCCCAGGTGGGCATCCAGTGGAATGCCTGACCTGGATCCAAAGTAGATCCCTCATGCAGTAAGGCACAGGACCGTGGTAGTGAATGCCCACTGCAGGCACCTGGACACATGCAGCTGGGCACCACCGTCTAGTGTTCCCAGTGGCCTAGCCCATTGCACACGGCACCTTCCCAGTGCACAGATGTACCCCTGACAGTAGGATCCTACCCCTGTCCTGCAGTCCACACCCCTGCAATGCAGCTGTGCTCCAACCCCAATGTGATCATACCTCCCTGAGCCCTGGTGCCCCATCCCTGAGGGAGTACCCCCCCACAATAGCCTCGTCATGACTGGCCAGCCAGGTACAACTCCTTACAGACCTCCCCCCCGACTTCGAACCCATTGCTGTAGCACCCCCATTGCGGGCAGTGTCCCCCCAGCACCAACAGTACCACCCCCTGTCCTCTGTACCCATCAGTCAGTGCCAGGCACTGGATGGCCAGCGTCTGGACCATTGTGTGTCCTGTTCAATAGGTCACTAAGAGAGGGTATAGTGCTTGATGAATGGAGAGTAGCACATGCAACACCCATATTTAAGTCTGGAAAAAGAACACAAATAAACAATGATAGGCCTATCAGCATTACTTCTGTTGTGGAGAAAGTAATGGTAAAGGACTTACAGAAGCAGAAGTTAATGTATCTCCAGGTACTGGATATTTGTCAGCATGGATTAGAGGCTGGTAAATCTTGCACAAGCAACTTGCAACTTGCTTCATTTCTTTGAATCAGTAAGTCAGGCGTTGGATGGTGGACTACCAGTGGATGTTCTGTATCTGGACTATGCTAAGGCATTTGACTCTGTCTCTCATAGAACACTGATACAGACCTTAATAGATCTAGGAGTACATTGGCAACTAGACTTCTGGATAAAGGCATGGCTTACTGATAGGACCCAGCGGGTCCAACTTAGTGGGTTTCTCTCAGACTGGGGAAAAGTAATGAGTGGGGTGCCCCAGAGCTCTGTCCTGGGTCCCCTACTGTTTAAATTGTTCATTGTTTACATGCAGGTTATTGATGGTGCATGGATCTGCAAATCTGCAGATGATACAAAGGTGGGAGCTGTGGTAAACAACCAAGAAGCAATAGTCTGTCTTCAGGACCAACAGTCCAAATTAGAACTCTGGGCTGCAAACCACCATCTGAGTTTTAATGTGAACAAGTGTAAGGTCATGCACCTTGGAGCAAACAACAAAAGGGCAGAATATAAACTGAACAATGTAACAATAGCCAGTACAAAGTCTGAAAGAGACCTGGGGGTTATAATAACAGACACATTAACATTCAGTAAACATAATATAGAAATGGTAAAAAAAGCAAATAGATTAACAGGGAACATACTGAGAAATATAAAAAGTAGGAGATCATGTTGCCTTTGTACAGATCCCTGGTAAGGTCAATTTTTGAATACTGAGTACCTTTCATTTCACCAAAGGAAGTGGGTACTGGCAAATCAATAGGAAGAGTGCAACATAGGTACACGAAGAAAATATGTGTTGTCAAAGACATGGAATATAGACAGACTATGGAAGTTAGGCCTCTACTCGATGTCATACAATTATTTGAGAGGAGACCCGTGTTACACATACAGATGTTTCCATGATGAGATACTATGGGAGTATGCTGGACTCAAAAAAAAAAAGTACCAACTAGTGTCACTAGACTACATCCATATCAATTATTAGGAGAAACAAACAGAACACAGAAAAGGGGGAGATGGTACAATCAAAAGGTGGTTGGAGAATGGAATAGGCTGCCACATGATGTGGTGGAGGCTCCTACAATGGAGGACTTCAAATGTAAGCTAGACGAACACATGCAGGAAAGAAAATTGGAGTATCTCCACTGATGTGGCAAGTCCGTTTACAGCCTATGGCTGATAGGACTTGAAAACTAAACTATGAAACTATGAAAGTTGTAGGCTTGCTCACAACAGTTACTTCTTCCTGATCCTGAGTCCTGAAGCAGTCATTTACAGTGTGATCTGTGCAATGGGCAGGGTAGTAAGTGTGCATCAGGTGGTAGTGTGCAAATGTCCAGCCACTGGTAGGTGGCACCTTGGAGGCATCACATGAAAAAAAAATATATATATATATATATATGCAAAAAACTTCATTAATGCATCATTTAGGATTAAAACACAAAAAGTAAGGAAATTAAACTTTTAGGGTTGACCCCCTCCCCCCTCCTTGGACCTGCCCATCATCCCGAGATTGACAGCTGACGGGGTGTGTCCTTGGGGTTGTGAGGCCTAAATCTCACCCCATTCAATGTGTAATCATATTCACAAGCCACAGAAAATAAGAATGAGGTGAGATTTAGACCTCACAACCCCAAGGACACACCACGTCAGCTGTCAATCTCGGGATGATGGGCAGGTCCAAGGAGGCAGGGTCAACCCTAAAAGTTTCATTTGCTTACTTCTTGTGTTTTAACCCTACATGATGCATTAACAAAGTTTTTTGCATAGAATTTCCTTACTTTTTGAGAAAGAATATAAAAGTAAAAAGTTTCAGATGTTGGTGGGAGTGCAGGCCCTTTGGGCCCTGCGCTCCCACCAACTTCCAAATTCATTAAAAGTGAAAAGTCATGCAAGTTGGTGGGAGTGCGGGTCCTTCGGGCCCTGTGCTCCCACCAACTTATATATTTCTGCATAAGATAAGACTACAAGTACTGAATATCATATGTATTGCTGGGAGCGCATATGGGTGGGAGCATGGGGCCTGAAAGCTCCCACCACATTGAAAGAAAGCAAAGTGTCAGTCATCACAGTGGCATAATTCAACACTTGTTTACACGTTAGACATGTAACCACTATAAATTACCTCCATGGCAGTAACGCTAGGCACCCTATAAATGTGAACCCAGTACCAAAATGCAATACATCATATGCAAAATATTCAGTGTGTCACACAATATGTCCACAGCAAATTCATTTTCCAACACCTAAACACCATAATTCACATGAACAGGACATCTCCTCAAGACGCGTCAAATTTCAATATAAAAGACGAAACCGTTTCAAGGATACAAGATGAGAAAGTTTGAGATTTTCATTCATTGGAATGGCAGACTTCCACACCTGTTAAGATTTTAGACACCTAATGACTGAAAAGTAGATCCATGGCAGTAAGGCTAGGTACCGTATAAATTTCAAGCCGGTACAAGAATGGAAAAAAGCTGCCACCAATCGTAAACTGCGCCACCAATATGTCCACAGAAAATGTGCTGTTTGACACTGTATTTCACATCTACAGGACATGCTGTCAACACCCTCCAAATTTCAAGTAAAAAGACCAAACCATTTCCGAGATATTTAAAGTTAAAGATTGTTAAAATTGGTCTATCTGTTGCATTAAAATCTGGCCATCTAGTCCCTCCCTCGTGATCAAAGATTACAATCAAAGAATCTTGTGATCAAAGAATTTGCAGGCTCACAATCAAAGAATAAAAAATGGAGAAATTCAAATTTTAGACATAAATGCATGAAACCACTGGCATGGTTCGATAAAACAAAGCCCCCTGAGCAAAGTCAACCCTCATTTGTGTTAATAACCCACCCCTGAGCTGAGAAATTTTCTTTTTTCAGCTGGCCATCTTGTCCCTCCCTCACGATCAAAGATCGCGGTCAAAGAATCTCGCGATCACAGAATTTGAAGGCTCACGATCAAAGAATAAAAAATACTGAAATTTAAATTTTAGACATAAATGCATGAAATCACTGGCATGGTTCGATAAAACAAACCCCCTGAGCAAAACCCACCATCATTTGTGTTCATAACCCACCCCTGAGCTGAGAAATGTGCTTTTTTCAACTGGCCATCTTGTCCCTCACTCACGATCAAAGATCGCGATCAAAGAATTTGCAGGCTTGCGAACAAAGATTGTTAGCGAGTCACGATCAAAAAATAAAAATGCTATATTGTTTTACTTTTTCGACAAACAAATGTGAATAACTTTAAAAGGAAAAATGATAGCATGGTACTATGAGCATGAAAGTTGTTCACCACAAAAATATCTACAAAATGAGTGGTGTTTCATTGATATATATCTTTTAGTTTTTTTATAATTAGCAAAGAAACTGCAGAAAATTAACTTTTTTCACTTTTTGCAACAAACAAATGCATATAACTTTAAAATGAAAAACAGTAGCATGGTATTTTGTGAAAAAAGTTGATCAGGACAAAAATACCTACAAAATGAGTGGTGTTTCATTTATAGATTTCTTTTAGATTTTTTATAATTGGCAAAAAATGGCAAGAATTTGCTTTTTTTTTCACTTTTTTGGAGGTATGGCATAAATGGAATACGCAACCCCTCTACTGGAAATAATGTCAATATTTTTTGTTCCCATGCCAGTTGACCCATGCATCTCTGGATCTGCTAAGTTTCGTAATGGTCAGAAATACAGCTACGGAGTTACAAAGCAACATTCTGTAGTGCATTTGTGCTTTTTTGCACATTCTTTGCTCATGCCTACAGGTCACACGGTTTGCGTAATCAGTCTGAAAACTTCAGGAAACATGAGGCCGGGGTCCCCAATGTGCCTTTCAAAGATTTTGCAATAAAAATATTAAACGGTTCAATGGGAAAAGTTAACAAAAACGTTCAACAGTTTTGCAAATGCAGTTTTTAGTGTCACAAATGACCCCTGTAGTGTCGTGAATCAGCCTTTTTTTTTCTGTTAGTGGCCACAGAAATGCTTGGCATTTAAATTTGGGACCCTCTAGGGACACAATTCTTTTTGTGTTCACTTAGTCGACCCTGAGGATGCTAGTCATGTATTTTTGTGGGGGTTAAACACCCCAGAAATATGTTTTTGAATTTTTTGTAAAAAGTAGTGTCGCCTTCAAGACACTTACATGATTTCATTTGCGAAAGTGTCATGATTTGCAACACTATTTTGCGACACTATGGGGAAAATAACAGGAATTCTTTGCCACCCTGCTGTAAAACAACGGTTTGATCTTTTGGGCTGACATTTGGAAGGAGGAAAGCCAGCATCCCACAAATGTGCTGTTTGGTGGTTTGGTGACAAAATATTGCACGGATGGAAAGTTATGGTGCTCCAAAGTTGATGATTTTTCCCATAGACTAACACTGCAGCATCTGCCGTGCCTTTCGGGGCCCATATCCCACTAGGGGGCTAGGTTCAAAACTAGCCAGGAAAGTCATGAATAATATGAAATTTGAATTTGTTTTCTATGTTGTACAGTTCCTGAGATATAAGCAATTTAGTATTCCAAGTGCTCATTTTCTGCTCCGAGGACCATTATTATGCATACATTCTTTGTATTCACTGTGTTTCTCTATGCAGCTATTGGTGAAAAAAAGGGTGTGTGCTTTCATTACTGTTACAGTTAGCATTCCCACTTGCGTTTCCATAACCATTTGCATTAGCATTCCCATCTACGCCACAGTGTGCGTTACCCTTTGCCTTTTTGTTTGCGCCTGCATTTGCATTACTGTTATCCTTTGCATTTCCATTACTGTTTCTGTTTGCATTTCGTTTTGCATCACCATGTGCATTACCATTTGCGTTTGCATACACGCTTCTGTTTCCTTTGGCGTTATCGTTGCTGTTACCGTTAGCATTTGCATTTCCAATTGCGGTACCATGACCGTGTGCATTACCACTTGTGTTTCCATATGCGTTTGCATTACCGTTCCTGTGTACGCCACCGTATGCATTACCTTTTGCATTTTCATTTGCGCTTGCATTTGTGTTGATTTTAACATTTGCGTTCCCATTACTGTTTTCGCTTGTGTTTTGTTTTGCGTCACTGTGCACATTTTCATTTGCGTTTGCGGCTGCCCTTCCATTTGCATTTCTCTTTCGTTTGGCATCATCATTGCTGTTACCGTTACCATTTGTGTTTTCAATTGTGTTACCATGACCATGCGTGTTATGGTTTGTGTTTCTGTACTCACTTGCATTTCCATTTCTGTTTCCATTGGCATTGTTGTTGCCGTTACCGTTACTGTTTGCATTTCCAATTGCGGTACCATGACCATGCGTGTTATGGTTTGTGTTTCTTTACGTGCTTGCATTTCTGTTTCTGTTGCCTTTGGCATTATTGTTGCTGTTACCATTACCATTTGCATTTAGATTGTGGTACCAGAGCATCGCGATGTTATGGTTGCATTTCCATTACCTTGCATTTGTACTCCATTTCTGTTTCCTTTGGCATTATTGTTGCTGTTATCGTTACTGTTTGCATTTCCAATTGCAGTACCGTGACCATGTGCATTACCAGTTGCGTTTCCGTATGCACTTATATTTACATTTCTGTTTCTGTTACTGTTCGCTTTGGCGTCACTTTGCGCTTGCATTTCTATTACCGTTTGCATTGCCATTTATGTTTGCATTTGCATTGCACTTATCGTTACTATGTGACCTACATGAGTTAGGACTGACGACCTCAACGCACACCCCAATGCCGGTTGGGGGGTGGGGGGTGCAAGAAGGGGTTTTCAACCCTAACATCAAATTTCCTCACTTTTGTCACTGTGGAACAACCCTAACTGATGCATTAAATGGATTTTTTGCCATAAATATCTATATGTATCTATAGATATCCATATATATATATATGCATATATATATATATATATATATATATATATATATATATATATATATATATAGAACTATAGATATATAGATAGATAGATAGATATAGTGGTGCTGTGGTGCAGTAGCACCACTATAGTTAGGGACTAGTAGGCAGTTTAATGTTAAACCTCAAATTTTCCACTTTCATAACTTTTCAACTGTTCAACGGATTTGCACACAAATTGGTATGTGCTGTCCTGTGGGACAGGTCTTTTGATGTACCAAGTTTAGTTTTGATCAGATTCTCAGATTATGTGCTGTGAATAGTGAAAAAAGTGTAAAAGTTCCTTTTTTTTTTGCCTGCTTTGGCTGGTTTTTCCTCATCGGGCTGCAATGACACCGTTTGGAATTTTGGTCTGAAACTTCAGCATAGAAAGAGACTGCCACAAAGAACAAACCAGCATTAGTTTGGTGAAAAAAATATTAATCCATTCCAAAGTTATTCAATTTTGAAATTTCGGGTTCTGAGCATGCTCAGTTCAGTCTTTTTTGTTTTGGTCAGCTTCCTCCGATCTTCCACCACAGGGGCTTAGCTATGACCCTCACCACTTCCCCATGATCAGGCTTACCCCCGGATGGGGCCACTGGGTGGATGCCCAAAATGTCAATGGTAACTTTGACTTGGCTTACCCTCCAGGGTGGAGCCATGGGAGTGGAGCCCCACCTGGTGAAGATGGTAGACAGTGGATGTGACAGCAGAGCTTCACACTTTGGGGGGCCAGCATTTTTTAGGCTATATTGGGGGTGCGGATGTGCAATGATGACCAGAGTCTGTGCTGCCCCCCCCCATTGATGCTGCACTGGCACTGTGATTCCTTCTGCCTCCACCAGGGCCTCATAGCATGCCGAACATTCAACACCCCACCTCCTGGAGAAGGACAGCAGTCCCTTGGATGCTTGATCCTTCAACCTCTAGCTGGCCCTCCAACATTCAGAGTCTGTTCCCGAACCTGGGTTGCCGGTGTCACTGACGGACGCTCTGCCTCTGCGCTAGTGAGCCAGCATGCTCAGTTCAGTCTTTTGGATAGCTGAACAGTATGAAAAGGGATTTAGGGGCTCACAAAAAGGGATTTTGACAGCTTGTGAAGAGGGATTTTTAAAATCCTTCTTCATCAGGAAATAAATCAGTTTTCACAAGCCGCAGTTTTGTTTTCAATTTTTGTACCCAAACAAAATGTTATAACTTTTTTTTATCAGGAGAGACACACTAAGCTGAAAGCTTGTTTACAGGTGTGACCTGGGAGCACAAGGAAGTTAAGTGACTTGCTCAGGGTCACACAGTATGCAAGTGGGGGCTGTGGGATTCAAACCCAGGTCTCCAGGTTTGCAGCTTAGAGCCTTAAACCACTGCACTATACTGCCTCCTAAACTTTCCCCAGGGATGTCTTTTGTAAACATCCAAGTATGTGTTTTGTTCATGTGGACATCCTGCACACTTCTGTGTCTTTATTGTAGTTTAGTTTTGTCAAAGAATGCTAGTTTTTAAGTTTAAACATCACTTTTCACAACTCGCTTCTGATTCCTTTTCACAAGCTGTCAAAATCCCTTTTCTTGTGGGGACAACTAGATGACCGTACCTCATGAAAAGGGATTTGTTTGCAAAAAGGGATTTTGATGGATCTCAAAAAGGATCAGCTTGCGAAAAAGGATTTTGACAGCTTGTGAAAAGGGATTACTTTTTATAATCCCTTTTAATGAGCTGTCAAAATCGCTTTTCTCAAGTTGGTAAAATCCCTTTTTGTGAGGGGATGACCAGATGGCCCTACCTCACAAAAAGAGATTTCTTCCGAAAAGGGATTTTGGAAGCTCGTGAAAAGGGATTCAGCTCACAAAAAGGGATTTTGACAGCTCACAAAAAGGGATTACTAGCCCTATTGAATCCCTTTTTGCAAGCTGTAAAAATCTATTTTTGTGAGAAATCCCTATTTGCGAGCTGTCAAAATCACTTTTCATAAGAGGACAACTAGATGGCCCTACCTCGCAAAAAGGGATTCGCTCATGAGAAGGGATTTTGACAGCTTGCGAAAAGTGATTTTTAAAGGTTACTGTTTCTTTGTCACGTCACTGTGAAGAAACGGTTAGTACTTTCACCTTGAAATTTTCAGGGTACAAAGTGGTTGCCCAATGGATGTGACTTCAGTTGGTTTGGTGAAAAAATTTACATCAGCTCCATACTTATAACATCAAAAAGTTTAGAAACTTCCCATAGGATACCATTGTGATGTATGAAGTACTTTTCAATGCCTATATCTCAAAAACGGTTCAAGACACAGATTTTTTGCTAAACATAGTTTAGTACACCTTTAGGTTTACTAACAATGCATTCAGACTGCCAGGCCATGATTACAACTTTGGTGAAATATTTTCCACTGGTACTACGGTTACTGAGATATTGCTGCATTTGCAGTACAAGGTTTACTTGGAATGTGTGTAGCGATGCACTATCTCTGTACAGTTAGAGATAGAAGGGAGCTTATATCCCCAAAGGGCCCTGCAGTGCAACATATGCATGCCACTGTGCAGTACTGACACTACAGGGTACTCCATTTTGCAGTACTTTGGGCCCTGCATGCCTACGGGAAGATGAGGGTTACTTGCAATGTCTGCAGGTAGATGAGCTAGGACCTGCACTCACTTATATGGATACCATTATGTATTGATGAGTCCTGGGCTGCCACAGGGAGTTGAGGGCAACTTAGAAGGTCTCTATAGTTATGGTTATGTAGGAGTGCAGGGCCTTAAGGCACATGAAAATTAGGTTACACTGTCTCAAAAAGTAAAGAAATTAATTGCAAAAAATGTAATTAATGCAACAGTTAAGGTTGAAGCAATGCAAGTAAGGACATGAGGCATTAGGGTTTCCAACCCTATCACCCCCCAACACCCAACCCAACCTCCCCACCCTCCACAGACCAACATATGTTGGGGTGTGCCTTGGGGTCATCAGGCCTAACTCTCACCCAATTCTTTTATGTTGTACCATCTCAGCTGCCTTAAAATTGGAATTGGGTGAGAGTTAGGCCTGACAATTCCAAGGCATACCCCAACATCTGTTGGTCTATGGAGGGTGGGGTGGGGTGGTCAGATTGGGTATTGGGAGGCAAGTGTTAGGATTGGAAACCCTAATGCCTCATTTTCTTACATTTGTTACTTCAACCGTAACTGTTGCAATAGCGAAGTTAATTCCAATGAGATATATATATATTCCACTAAAGGGCATGCAGTCATGCTCTGATATTTGCATGCTTTGGTATGCTTTCAAACACCCAAGGCATGTGTATATCAGAGCATGACCACAGGTCCTGTAGTGGATTATCTACTGTATCTTGTAAAGTGGCCAACATTTATTTTGGGGGTGGGGTCAAAAGTAATCCCTTTATGCCAGAAATAAAATTATCTGGTTGATACTTCCTGGCATGGTTTTGCTAGCTTAAAATACTGTAACCAAAAAACGATTATGTGGTTGTTCCTGATGTCTTAACACTGTGTTACTCCACTTTGTTTTATACTTTAACTACTTTCCCTTTTGGTTCATAGTTAGTGGAACCAACCAATGTTCTTTCTATAAAATAAAGCAATCCAGATTTCACTATCAGCATGTTTTTGTGTCAAAAGAAAAAAGAAATCCATGTATTTTTATTCAGATTTATGTACTGTGCTGTCAAAAATGCCCCTGGCTCTGCATTACCTGGAGTGAGAAAGTCGGCAGGTTCACAAGAATAGAGGTGTGCTTTCACATTCTTCTCATTCTGTAGCGTGACTGAGGGGGTTCATTGTGACAAAATATACCAGTCCATCCAGACTTCAATAGCAGCCAACTTTTACAAAAAAAGGAAGGAATCCATTTTTTTAACTGTTGAAATGCTGCCGAATTTACATTAACTATGAGTGAGTAAGTTGGCAGCTTCACAAGCAGAGATGCAGTTGAGAGTGAGCGTTTTGATAACAATGCTCACTTTTGCCTGTGT
The DNA here is from genome assembly GCA_016271365.2 of Neoceratodus forsteri. Classification (NCBI taxonomy): domain Eukaryota; kingdom Metazoa; phylum Chordata; order Ceratodontiformes; family Ceratodontidae; genus Neoceratodus; species Neoceratodus forsteri. The sequence continues at coordinate 67,161,917 of CM057453.1, read as the reverse complement.
CTCTGCTAGTGAAGCTGTTGACATGCTCTTAGGTAATGTTGAGTTGGCAGCATTTTGACAGTTAAAAACATGGATTCTTTCTTTTTTTATAAAAGTTTGCTGCCATTGAAGTCTGGATGGACTGGTACATTTTACCACAGTGAACCCCTACTCAGTCATGCTACAGAAAGAGATGAAAGTGAAAGCATTCCTCTAAGCTTATGAAGCTGCTAACTTGCTCCCTTTCAGGTAATGCAGAGCTGGGGGAATTTTGACAGCACAGTACATCAATCTGAATAAAAATACATGGATCTCTCCTTTTGGTCACAAAAACATGCTGATAGTGAAGTCTGGATTGTTTTATTTTACTGAACGAACATGGCTTGGTCACGCAACACTATAAGCCAAAAGTAAAAATAGTTAAAAACAGAAAACAAAGATGAGTAACAAACTGACACAGTGTTAAAATGCCAGGATCAACAAGATAAATGAGTTTTATGAACATAGGGATTTTTAAATAATTTGAGTCAGCTACTATACAGTGTGAGACTGCTACAGAGATTAAGTTATGAGTGTGTGTGCCAGGAGTGGAGTGATCTCAGTGCTGGTAACAAGGTTCTGAGGGCTGGAAAGTAGTTCAGGTGTGCGGTCATACTGGAAACCATGTGGTCATTGTGGAATAATGCACGGTCATGTGATGTGTTTCATCCAGCCAGCATACTGTATTTTTAGTGATTTTCTTACCCAATATGTCTATCTATCTATCTATCTATCTATCTATATATATATATATATATTCATGGCAAAAAACTCCATTTAATGCATCAGTTGGGGTTGTTTCACAGCAACAAAGTGAGGAACTGACATGTTAGATTCACCCCTTGCACCATGTCTACTCATTTCATCAACAGTATCGCGTGCGTTGTCATTGTCCTAACTTTCACCCCATCCCATGTGTAAACAAGCTGAGGTGGTGCAGTATAGGAGAATGGGGTGAGAGTTAGGACCGACGACCCCAACACACACCCCAATGCCTGTTGGTGGGGGAAGGGTGGAGTGGGGTGCTAAGGGGTGGGAACCCTAACATTGAATTTCCTTGCTTTTGTTGCTGCGGAACAACCCTTACTAATGCATTAAACAGAGTTTTTTTTCCATGAATTTCCCTTCTTTTTGAGAATTAGCACTATAAATAGTGAATGGAATGTGATTTTTTTTTCACATAGTAATGCTAACAGTAATGCAAACGTAAGCTCAAACGATAATGCACATGGTGATGCAAACGTAAATGGTAACACAAATGGTAAGACAATGCAAGTGCAAACATTAATGAAAACAGAAATGGTAACGCAAACACTAATGGCAACAGAAACACAAACATTAACGAAAACAGTAACGTAAATAGTAACGCCAACAGAAACGCAAACGGTAAGAAAAATGCAAACGGTAACACAAACGCAAACAGAAATGCAAACAGTGAAGGCAACGGCACCGCAGAAGGAAACAGTAATGCAATCGACAATAGAAATGGAACCGAAAACACAAACGCTAAGGGCAACAGAAACGCAGATGGTGATGAAGACGCAAACAGTAATGGTAACACAATTGGAAACACAAACAGTTTCAGAAACAGCAATGATGACACCAAAGCGAACAGTAACGCAAATGGAAATGCAAACAGAAGTGCGTATGGAAATGCAACTGGTAACGTGCATGGTCATGGTACCGCAACTGGAAATGCAAATGCTAACAGTAACAGCAATGATGACGCCAAGGGAAACACAAACGCAAATGCAAACAGAAGTGTGTACGCAAACGCAAATGGTAATGCACAGGGTGACGCAAAACAAAATGCAAACAGAAACAGTAATGGAAACACAAATGGTAACAGTAAAGCAAATGCAAGCACAAATGAGAACACAAAGGGTAATGCACACAGTGGTGTAGCTGGGAACACTAACACAAACAGTAACAGAAACACAAGTGGAAATGCTAACTGTAACAGTAATGAAAGCACACACCCTTTTTTTCCCCAAAAGCTGCATAGAGAAACACAGTGAATACAAAGAATGTATGCATAATAATGGGCCTCAGAGCAGAAAATGAGCACTTGGAATACTAAATTGCTTATATCTCAGGAACCGTACGATGTAGAAAAAAAATTAAAATTTCAAATAATTTATGACTTTTGTGGCTAGTTTTGCACTTAGCCCCCTGGTTGGGGGGCTAAGAATTTTTCTGACGGAAAGTCTGAATCTCAAAGTGTTTCTCAGATACGGGCCCCGAAAGGCGCGGCGGATGCCGTAATGTTAGTCTATGGGAAAAATCATCAACTTCGGAGTACTGTAACTCTGCATCCCTGTAATATATTGTCACCAAACCACCAAAAAAGCACATCCGTAGGATGTTGGCTTTCTTCCCTCCAAATTGCAGCTCAAAAGACCAAACCATTCTTTTGCAGCAGGGTGGAAAAGAATTCCTGTTATTTTTGCCTTAGTGTCACAAAATAGAGTCCTGACTTGCGACAATTTTGAAAAAAAAATCACGAAAGTGTTGAATGTGCAACACTACTTTTCAACACTACAGTTTACAAACATTTCAAAAACAAATTTCTGGAGTGTTTAACCCACCCAGAAATGACACGTCTAGCATCCTCAGGGCTAGACTAGGTGAAAACAAAAAGAATTGTGTCCCTAGAGGGTTCCAAATTTAAATGCCAAACATTTCTGTGACCAGTAACTGAAAAAAAAATGGCTGACTCACGATACAACAGGGGTCATTTGTGACACTAAAAACTGCATTTACGACACTGTCGAATATTTTAACTTTTCCCATTGACTATAATGAGAAACTTGTTTTTTGAATAACTTTTGAACCATTTAATATATTTTCATGAAATCTTTGAAAGGCACATCAGAGACCCCAGCTGCATGTACCCTGAAGATTTTGGACTGGTCACACAAACCATGCAACCTGTATGTGTGAGCAAAGAATGCACAAAAAAGTGTAAATGCAACACGCAACGGCGCTTTATAGCTCCGCAACCGTATATCCAACCAGTACAAAACTTGGCAGATCCAGATATCTATGGTACCGCTCTGTGGCTTCCAAAGTTCAGGCAAATCCATTATACAGTCGCAAAGTTATCAGACTGCAAAATTTCACACTTTAACCTTAAATGGGGTACTCAACCCTAACTATAGTGGCACGGTAGTGCTACATATAATATATATATATATATATATATATATATATATATATATATATATATATATTCATGGCAAAAACTCATTTAATGTATCAGTTAGGGTTGTTTACAGTGACAAAAGCAAGGAAATTCAGCGTTAGGTTGAAAGCCCCACCCCCCAGCCTGCCCCCAACAGGCATCGGGTGTGCGCTATTCATCAGTCCTAACTTACCCCATCACATGTGTAAACAAGCTGAGGTATAAGAGAATGGGGTGACAGTTAGGACCGATAAGCCCACGCACACCCTGATGCCGGTCGGGGGGCCGGCTGCGGGTGCAAAGGGGACTTTCAACCCTAACACCGCATTTCCTTGCTTTTGTTGCTGTGGAACAACCCTAACTGATGCATTAAACAGAGTTTTTGACCATAAATTTCCCTTCTTTTTGAGAATGAGGACTATAAATAGTGAATAGAATGCGGTGGTGGGAACACTGGCCCATCGGGCCCCGCGCTCCCACCACATGATGTGTAGTGATATAATAATGGTAACTGTAATGCAAATGCAAGGGCTAATGGTTACACAAATGGTGACACAAACATAAAAGGTAACGCAAACGTTAATAGAAACGCAAGTGCAAAGTGATGGCAAAGCGAACAGTAACGCAAACGGAGATGCAAGCGCATATGTAAATGCAACAGGTAACGCACACTGTAATGTTAATGCTATTGTAAATGCAAATGTTAAGTGTTACAGCAGCAATAACGCCAAAGGGAACAGAAACGGAAAGGCGAACACAAGCACGTATGGAAACGCAAAGCGTAATGCTCATGCTCACGGTACCACAATTGCAAAAGCAAATGGTAATGGTAACAGCAAAAATAACACCAAAGGAAACAGAAACAGAAAGGCAAATGCAAGCACGTATGGAAACTCAAACCGTAATGCGCACGGTCATGGTACCGCAATTGGAAATGCAAATGGCAATGGTAACAAGTAAAATAACGCCAAAGGAAACAGAAATGGAAATGTGAATGCAAGCACATACAGAAACACAAACCGTTAAGTGCATGGTCACGTTACTGCAATTGTAAAAGCAAATGGTAATGGTAACAGCAACAATAACGCCAAAGGAAACAGAAACGCAAATGCAAGCGCGTACAGAAATGTAAACCGTAATGCACATGGTGATGGTACGGCAATTGGAAATGCAAATGGTAATGTTAACAGCAGAAATAATGGCAAAGTAGCCAGA